>CM029657.1:10837620-11437620 GCA_017311315.1 Dendrocalamus latiflorus | reverse complement strand
TTCACCCATGAAGCTGTTTGCAAAAAGGGTGTTTGGTAAAAAAACAGCTCACAACAGCTCATGAAGCTGTTGGTGAAGCTGTGCCAAACAGGGCCTTAGTCATATGTCTGCACTATAACATTTCCCATACATTAAGGCCCCGTTTGGCACAGCTCAGCTTCACTAGTGAAGCTGTTTTTTTTAGATTCAGCTTTACGAGCAGCTTCACCGGTGAAGCTAAAGCTGTTTTAGAAAACTGTTTGGCAAAACAGCTTCACCAACAGCTTCATGCATGGCTGAGAGAGGTCAATTGTCCAAGATGCCCCTGTCTACCTGACTTGTTCTAACATTTGGAGTTGTATATTTGTATATGGTCATATGAATTAAAAAATAATATATTTGAATGAGTATGAATTAAAAAATTAAAATAAAAAATAAAAAAAATTAAAATACGTGAACGGGAGAGAGCGGTGCGTACGCGAAAGAAAAAAGTGAACGGGATTTTTGTGAACTGAGCGGTGCGTACGCCTGAGGGAGAGAGTGGCAAATACGTGTAAATTTTTGTGAACTAGAGGGGCATTCGCTTCCTTGGAATATGGGCTTGAGGGAGAGAGCTGTGAAAAGCTACTTTTTTCAGCTTCACCTCTCCCTATTCCTTTGTGAGAGCACAAAAAAAGGAGCTTCATGGGTGAAGCTATTTGCAAAAAGGGTGTTTGGCAAAAAACAGCTCATGAAGCTGTTGGTGAAGCTGTGCCAAACAGGGCCTAAACATCAACAAAAAAGTACTTTTAGGTTTCCTTTTTCCGAGTTCAGCTGTGGTTACCACTATTTCTATTATAAAATGATTTCTTAAATTTTAGTTGTAAGCTCAAACTCCGCTATCTTTTCATTTGAAATTTTCAATCGAATGTTTCAATCTCCAGTTGAAAAGCTCCCCAGTCAAGTTTCACTTTACAGTTCTAAAGTTTTAAAAATACTACATGGGTTCGTTTCGGATTGAGGTTGCCAACTTTTGGTTTTGCATGTCCCGTCTCCTACGGAATAGTTATTCATTTTGCTAATGCTTTTGGTAGAGGACCTAAATAATTAGATTTATGGATCTTTAATTGTGGTAATCCATTTCTCTCTGTGTGGTTTTCCGCATGCGGGAGGAGGCGGCGACTTGAAGACCTTACATTGATTCCCAAAAGAATATGCATATATATACACAAGAACCTAGATCATTTCGCTCACAAGAATACTAAGCAAAAGACTACTGAACTTTATTACGGTATTTTGCAACCCACACACCAGTATTATGTAGAACTGAACATAGGCAAGTTTTTTTTTCAAAGTTCCTACCGAGGCTGGTGAATAGAATCATACCCCCATAACTCTACCATCCTACCCAAAGTTGGTTCCCAACATAAGCAAGTTTTACATAACAATACAACAAATAGAACCGTGTTCAATCATTTTTGCATATTGTTCTATACAAGAACCTAGATTATTTTTGCGGTGTTCCATCCAAATAGTGAAATGTGGAATATAGCAAATCCATTCATGCGACCGTTTTTGACCCATTTGTCCTCTTTTAATATTTTAAACATATCACCAAAGATTCACATTTTAGACGTGCCACACTAACCAGATATTGGCATCTAATGAAAATAATAGAATGTGGCCCGAAATATATTGGGTGTTGTTTGTTTCCAGAACAAAAAAAAAGTAACTGACAAACATCTCAAGGTTCCAGATAAAGGCTGATTATAACTGTTTAGATTAATCAGATATAAAAACAAAAATCTCTATCCGTTCTTTTCTTTGATATATTAGACTTGTTCGTATTTATGCTTAAGAAAAAGCGCAAGATAATCATAGACGAACATATCTGGTGCACAAGGCTTCATTGGTGGAGATATGCACATAGAGAACTAGGGCCATCCAATCCTATCCGAACGACTGGGTTCCATAGCTATTGCTCATGATGCGTGATTGTGCATGACCCATATCACCAAGTGCCAGGGTTAGTGGCCGCAAAGCACTGCTCACATCTTCCATTGAAACTATTCAACTACAGTGCACATCAAAGATCAATCAACACAAATGGCTACCATCCATACGGCTTTAAACAAAATTCTATGAAATTTCTTCAAATCTCAGCTTCCACAGCTACATGCTTACATTATGATGCCACGGTCAATGAGGGGGAGCAACGGGATGGGCAAGGCTGAAGCTGAGGTAGGGGCAGCAATGGTGGCAGAGAAGCCTGTTTGCCAGGAGGGGAGGTGGGGATCCGACGGGGAAGCAGCGGCGAAGCGAAGGAGGCTAGGCGCTGAAGGAGAGAAGGCTGGGTGTCAATGCGGTGGATCAGAGGAGACGCTGGGTGGGGCAGTGGCGGGTCGATGGAGATGACGCTAGCCGTCGGCGTGACGGAGAGGAGGAGGCGCTAGGTGGGGCAGCGGCAGGTTGACAGACGGGGAGGCGCTGGGTGGGGCGGTGGAGATTCCTATTCTGGATCTTTCTAGTAGCTCTTTGATTTATATCAGTACCATCACTTAATACTTCGGGATCATCCATGCTTCTTTCAAGCAATATAGCTCTATCTTCAATAGAAAGGGATACGAGTGGTCCGGGCATAGCACAATTCTTCTTGGAGGAGGGTTGGTTTGCCCAGGTGACTGATCCTGCCATAATATACTCCCGCCAATTCTATTGCACCGGCAACCGAAGTCGAACATACATACGACGATCTGAATGCGTGAAGGGACGGGAGGAAAGAAAGGGCGGTAGATGATAATGCGAAAGGGCGCCGCGTCTGGGCGGGCGGGCTGAATGGATGAGCCTATGCGGCCAGGGGGATGCAAAAGAAGCTCGCCTAGATCTTAGTCGTTCGGATGGGATTGAATGGCCCTAGTTCTCCATGTGCATATGTTCACCAATGAAGCCTTGTGCATCAGATATGTTCTCATTGTGGACCCCTATTAATTCTTATAATATGAAGAATATTTATCAGGTGTGTTCCTTATAGCTACGACTGATAGCTTATGCCTGTCACTAATAGCTTTTAGGGTGCGTTCGAAAGTAGCTTTGGCTTGTACGTGCTACAGTAACTTGTTGAGTTTAGCTGTAATAGCTAAAATTATATGCGACTATTTTTCTTTACGTACTGCCTCTTACAAACAGCCAGAATTCAAAAATTTAAGATATAAACCGTAGCACAAAAGAACCTACCCTTAGCACTAACATGAGCGCTTGTGCAAACGAATCGAATGTTGATAAACCAATAAGTCATTTAAAAAAGCTATCCTGTTAAATCGCTTTAAAATAATAAAAAATCATTCTATCTATTTTTTTGAAAGAAGTTATAAGGTATAACACGAGAAGAACAGCCAACCTAAAATTTAGATTACATCCACACAACCCATCCGGTCATAGCAACTCCAACCGATTCTTTATACTGCTCTTTATTGTATATTTACCTAATATGACTCAAGAAATGGACTCCAACCAGTTCTTTATCCTCCTCTTCATTTTTATCGAGTCGCTATTTTCTCCCGACCGCTAGCTAGATTTGGCGAGCGCCTCCTCACTCGCTTCTCAAATAGCTAGGCCATTGGAATGCTAACTCAAATAGAGAGCTGAAAATAATAGCTAACCTCTTCATCCTAAAAAATAGAGAGGGAGAAATGACTAATGGGATGGAGTTGCTCTCAGTGCCACCAGGCATAACGAGTGGGCCCAGTTTACACCCCCCACTTGACCGATGTACCCAACAATTTTTAAAGCTTACTCCGAGCCCAGCCAAGCCCATCCTTAATAATCTTATTTGTCCAGCCCAAAACGACGTGCCCAACGAATGCCCAGCAGAGCCCATCCTTAATATTCTTTTTTGTCCAGGCCAAACGACCTGGTCAACGCAAGCCCGGCCCAGCCTTAATATCCTTATGCGTATAGCCCAAAGCGACCTGGCCCAATGCAAGCCCGATTAGTCCTACCACGTTAGAAGGGCCGAGATGGGCCAAACTATATAATCAACCCAATGGAAATAACTCTTTTATTTGTTTTCCAATTTTAAAAAACTGTTATCTGTTTTCCGTTTCTAAACTAATAACGGCGTAAATCAAGGAGATCACGCCAGCGACCAATTCCTTCGAATTATCTCTTAATTGGCGTTAAATAGCGTTTAAACAAACTCTTCATCTTCGTCGATGGCGCCGCCGGTAGAAACCACCTTCGCTGACCTCGGCCTCGACGTCCTCGACGAGATCTTCGTCCGCCTCCCATCGCAGGCGAGCCTCGCCGTCGCCGCGGCGGTGAGCAGGACGTGGCACCGGGTCTGCACTACCCCGGCGTTCCTCCGCCGCTTTCGCCGCCGCCGCCACCCGGGATCGCCCCTACTCTGCCTGCTACACTCCCCCGGCCGCGTCGCCGACCTCCGCGTGCTCCGCGTGGCCGACGCCGGCCCCCACCGCGACCTCGCCGCCACCCGCGCCAACATCGACGACGCCGTGCGCGTCATCAAGCGGTTCCGCTGCTACCACGACCTGCACATCCTGGACCACCGCAACGGCCGCCTCCTCCTGAAGCCCCGCATGTACAACCACCTCTTCGTCTACGACCTGCTGCTCGACTCCCGGCACGCCGAGCTCAAGTGGCCGCACTGGGAGGTGTTCCCCTACATGACCGGCTTCCTGCTCGACCGTGGCGACGCCGTATTCGTGCAGAAGCCCTATAGCAAGGACGACCGTCATCAGCGACGTCGGAGTGACCACTGCTACGTCTACTCCTCCGACGCGCAGGCGTGGCGGCGAGTGGAACCTCGGTGCCGCGACGCCGACGCGCACAGGTACGCAGAGTGCAGGTACAACATAGTCCGGTCGGAGCGCGCCGGCGAGGTCGTGTACACCCTGTGCTGGAGAGCCGATCCTGAGTACGACGGAGCGCCTCGTAATAACAGCCGGTGCCTCGTGGCGCTGGACACGAGAACGATGGAGCGCTCCCTCGTGGAGCTGCCCAGGTATCTGGGGCACCGACGCTGGTGGAAGAAGGCGCGCAACTTCACCGTCATGGAGATGGACGACGGCGGGATCGGCCTGGTGGCGGCAGACGAACCCGCCTTCGTCCTGCGGGTGTGGCTCCGAGAAGGCGGCGGCGACGGGGAGTGGACGATGTACAGGAAGGTGGTGCTGACGGGGCTGGTCCGCGAGGTCGCCGACCGGTTCGACGTGAAGCCGACCGCCATGCAGGTCGTCGCGGCGTTTGCCGGCGTCGTGCACCTCAGGTTGATGGCGGCGGCAGAGGAGCAGGGAACCTTCTGCTTCTTCGCGTCGTTGGAGCTGAGGTCCATGGAGTTTTCGAATGTGCAGTCGGCGACGGTGAGCCCAGACGATAAGTTCTATCCCTTTACCCTGCCATGGCGTCCACCATTTCTTCCTCCTGCGGAAGAGGAGGAAACCAACAATTTGCAAGCATCTTATTAGAGAATTTGGATCTCAGCAAACACAAAGAAGCAAAATCATGGCAATCTCTGTGTAAGCTATGAATTTTATTCGGTTATGTTTTTCAGTGGTTGTTTGGATCAGGTGGGTTTTGAAATAAATATTTTTGGGATAAACAAGTTTTAAGTTGTTATCCTGTCATTGTGGGTGTATAGATTACCTTGTTTGGATCAGAAATCTAAAACGAGTTTTCATTAATATTGTGTTTGGTTGAGATATACGATATAAATCGGTGACAAGGGTACGTTTGTATCCTTAGAGCAACTCTAAAAGATTAGCCAAAAGAAGTATCTAAATTTAGTGATTTAGCTATTTTCTAAAATGAATCTCACCCAAAAAAACAAGACTACTCCAACAGGCTATCTAAACTAGAGGGCGCACGGTGGGTCGCGTACGCGCGGGAATGGGGCGCAGCGTGCGGGAAGGAAACGCCGACCGCGCCAAGAGGCTAGATGGTGAGCGAGGTAGGCTATCCAAAAATAGAGAGCGAAGGAGGAGGGATGGAGAGCTACTAAATTTGGAGAGTCATTTACAGAGTCTATTGGAGACGTTTTTTCTCAAATAATAGCCAAATTTACCTTTAGAAAATGATTTAGCTCTTCTCTTGGAGTTGCTCTTAGCTAGCTTTGCCCAACTGAGCAGCCAGCCTGAGCTAGGACAAATTAGGGGCATGTTTTTTTCAGCTTCTAAAAGCTGCTTTTCGGCTTTTCTACAGTAACTAGTTTTTAAATGAAGTATTTTTTAAAAGTGTATGTCTATACAACATTCGACTGTTTTTGAGGACAAAAACAGTCAGATTGATCTGGGGCGTTAGATCTCCATCCAACGGATCCACCCATCCCTCTAAAAAAATGAACCCCTCCAAAAAAATGATCTAGGGTGTTGGATCTCCATCTAACGGTTCAAAATATGACTGTTTTTGTCCTAAAAATAGTCGAATGTTGTATAGACACTCCCTTTTTTAAAATAAGGTCTACTAGTTAACTGTAGTACATATTGTACCGACTTCATTTATATCGGTAAAAATCGCACGTGGGTTGGATTAAGGAAATGCATGGCCATGCCGAATGTGGTTGAGGAGTCAATCATAACTGAATAATTCATTACAAATTTGAGTGAATGATTGAGCTATCATAGGATAGCACACTTCTCGTGTTAAGTTCTATCTGGTATTATGAGGTAAAGGAATCGGTACATAAAGACTATATAGGTTTATCTGATATGATCTTTATGTATATTTAGGAATCATTATGTTCTGCTAGGGACTGCTGTCGACTTATGGACTGAAAAGGAGTTTTCAATCCATGGCCAAATATATATGAACTTACAGGATCACACACTTAATGGGCTGGAATGATAAGGGTTCGGATGATATTCTTTGAGTGGGATGCGATCTCTACTCGTATTGGATAAAGATTCAGCCTAAGGCTTTCCGAGTTGGATACGATATCTGATCGTATCGGATAAGGATTCGATTGGAGGCTATATAAAGAGAGGTGCGGAGGTTGAGGGAGGTATCCTAAAACACACCTATCGAAACCCTAGTCACCACCTCTCATAACCCTTGCTATGCACGTTGGTGCTAGCACGCCGACGCGCGGCATTCCATCCCTAGACGTGTGGACCTCATTAGAGATGCTGCTCCGACTGTGGCGCTGATTGGAACGATCACGAGGAGACGGTTGGCTAAAGGACGATCGTGTACTTCTACTACATCGACGCGCTCTTCGTGTAACCAGCTGTTTCAACTCTACTTCCGCTACACTACACGTCTAGTGGTAACGATCTATAATCTCTTACTCGCATGACTGATAAGAAAGTTTATCTTCCCCAAAACACACTACGAATTACCAGATCCATCTAAGCACATGCAACACATAGAAGTTTGCTATACTACCCAGCTTAACAGGAAGAAGAAACCCAGCTTAATAGGAAGAAGAACATAAGTGCAAAAGTATTATTACAAAAAAAGTAGACGGCTCAATGCATGTTAAAAAGCACCAAGTAATTTGGCGTTTGCACTAATTTGGTTATCATTCATCTACTGTATAACAAGTATCAAGAAAAGTAAACAACCTTCAGCGGTAGTCACTCAGGAACATCAAGAAAAGAGATTTCTACCTTATCATCTGATTTCAAGCTAAAAGACCAGTTGTTATTCTTGAGACCAAGTAATGATCCAAAAATTGTTGTAACCAAAACGGAGAATAGATAAGGTATACCTGCTGTAGAAATGATTAACAAATAGACTTTACTTGACAAAATAGACCAGTTGTTACTTGGCAGATGAGTAGAGCCAAACACTATTCTCTTCGCTTTGCATTGCAACTTATTTCTACATTCAGTCATAAATCATAATCAGTTGCGCACAGCATCGAGAGAATGATAATAGCATGAGCCAGTTATAGATATAAATGAGCAACATTAGTCAATTCGGCCACAAAAAAGAAAAGAGAATGGACGATTGCTGCTTTTACGAAGAAAATGCATGAATCCGAGCCAGTATTTGATTATATTATATTACTAATGGACTGGCTCGATTAGACTTTTAATTAACTACTTAAACAAGTTTGAATCAATGAATTTTCCTTTTTGAAGCTTAGTAGCACTTGCCATGAGACCAACGGTTGCAATAAATTCATGGTGACACTTGGTGAAACTGAATATTCCTTACTGATTTCTATATGTAAAGAAAGAAAAGGAAATTAACAGCCTTATTTATCCCCAGTTGTAAAGAAGAGAGCAATCATATTGCTAGAAGGTTAGGAAAAAATTACTGTGCGCATCAATACATAAGCAAAAAACAATGTGAAATGTTGACTATTTAATAGATCAAATTTGCAAATTATATTGCAGCACTCCATAAATTCATCATAGATCATTTCACCTTCCTGCTGTCCTAATTCATATTCCTCAAACTCATCTCAATTTACCTCATTTTTCACCTACACATTTACCCCTAAATGAGCTAGAGCTTCAGAGTTCAATTATCCAATTCACTTCAATGAAAAAGCAGTTCACCCACAAACACGTCTGAATAAATTCACATTCAAACTATTGGGGAAGATCTGATTACACTACCTGCTTGAGCTTGCGGTGACATACACCTTGTCAATCTCTTCTTCCCCAGGATCGGTGGTGATGGCTGCACGTGGCGGTGCTTGTAGTTAGTCTGTCATAGCCTTGGTCCGCTATCGTCTCTACCTCGATCTAGTCCTAGTCCGCCGCCCTCGGAACACAGACAACATTCTAGCCCCACCACTAGCTGTGTAACCTCAAAATGATGGCATCGGCACGCCACCTCTCGTACTCTATATTGTCTATCTCCCCACCAGCAACGAGGCAACGACATTGTGGTGGCTGGCAACCAGCAAACAAGAAGAAGATGGAGGCATCTCCTGGCGAGCAAGGAGAACGTGGCAACGGGGCACGGCAACGCGGGAGTTGGGCGGAGGTATCCATAAATAAATCACGACATCATGCACGCAAAATAACAGAACCATCACAGGCATAAAAGATCTAGACATGTAAACCAGGAAACTATACATGAACAGATCTAATACGGAGAACATGACTGTTACGTACCGATGATTCTGTTCTGACCGGTTTGACGATGTTGACGCTGCAGGCACGGTGTGGATGACACGAGGTCGATGACGATTCGCCGAAACCGAACGACGAGGAAGACGAGCCAGAGTTACAGCAAGCAGTCGCGCAGAGCGCTTCCCAAAAACCTTATTCGCCCTCTCCCGGTGCAGGACTTCGAAGGCGACGGTTCCGGAGACCTGCTCTCCCGAACGACAGTGCACGCCGGCGGACGGGACGGAATAGACTACGTGGGACGGCGCAGCACGATGGAGAAGGCAAAACCCTAGATTGATTCGCTTATTCTGTATGGAGTCGGCGACTCAGTATTTATGGAGGTAACAGGACGTGTGATCAAGACGCCTGCACGTTCTCCATAACTCGTAACCGAAACGGATTAGTCGCGCGTAACCGATCCGGATTCACCGCTACTCAAAACAGCAAAAATAAAACTGCAAAAGGGAGCCGCGTCTGCGCAAGCATCTGGAGCCGATTTTGGCGGACCATTCACGCAGGTGCCGTGCGCCCGCGCCCCCCGCCCGGCCCGGCCCGGCGAGGCGAGGCGAGCGAGCGCGCGCGTGTGATCCTCTAGTTCTCTCCCACACATGCCTCTAGTGGCTAGGAGTGCACCATCCCTTTTAAGGTGGTCTTTCTCTCCTAGAACTAGCAATATGGTACTAAAGTTCACATGCAACCCTCCTTTGCATGAGTGGGCCTTTGAGATTTAGGAATTATTCTTATGGGCTTGGCCCACATAATTCAACAATCCCCCTCCAGATCTCAAAGTCCCACAGAGATTTGCCTGAATTCTAATGTACTGTTTATATATCAGTGTTTTGATGGAGACCGATTAAGGTTGAACATCCACCTAGAACTCCAAGTTACACTTACTCACAACTTGAACAATGGACTACGTCTTGAATTGCAAGTTTGGTGCAAGCAAGCTTCACTTAAAGACTTAACTGATACTAGGCCGCCAGTAGGCTACCCCTCGGTTGGAGCGTATAAGTCATACTCCTTGGTCTCTTCATGAGCTTAGTAGGAGATTTTCCCAAGATCTCCATAGACTGCGACTAACAGTCGAACTCATATAGGTGTGTTCTTTCAAGAACGTTCTGCAGGATAACGTCTTCGCTTCTGAAAGCCAATGGAACACATTAAGGCCTTAACCAACCTGCCTTGCAGTTTCTGAGAGTATTGCATCTTCACATAGAGAGGGTTGAAATTACTCTCCTCCAGTTAACTAATGGCTTGTTTTTCCCAGATCCTAATTCACGGGATCTCCGATCACATAGGTTGGGTTACTACCATAGATAACTCACATGGGTCTCATACCCATCTCCTTCGATGCACTATCTATCACATTCCGTGATAGTCCCTTTGTAAAGGGATCTGCCAGGTTTTTATCTGTTTGGATGTAATCCAAGGTTATAACTCCGGAGTTTCTCAATTTCCTGACAGACTTCAATCGTCTCTTGACATGCCTAGACGATTTCATATTATCCTTAGAACTGTTCACTTTAACGATAACGGTTTGATTATCACAGTTCATAAGGATAGTTGGCACTGGCTTTTCCACCGTAGGTAGATCCATCAATAGATCCCGTAGCCATTCTGCCTCAACAGTAGCAGTGTCTAGTGCCGCAAGCTCTGCTTCCATGGTTGACCTCGTCAAAATGGTCTGTTTGCAAGACCTCCATGAAACAGCACCACCACCAATAGTGAAAACATATCCACTAGTGGCTTTGATCTCATCAGCATCAGAGATTCAATTTGAATCACTATAACCCTCCAGCACCGACGGGTACCCAGTATAGTGAAGTCCAAAGTTCGAGGTACCTTTCAGATAGCGCAACACTCGCTCAAGCGCCTTCCAGTGATCATCTCCTGAGTTAGATGTAAACCGGCTCAACTTGCTCACAGCAAATGAGATGTCTGGCCTTGTTGCACTAGCTAGGTACATAAGTGATCCAATTATCTGAGAATATTCCAGTTGATTCCTAGCAATTTTCTTATTCTTACGAAGTAACACGCTAGGATCATAAGGTGTTGGAGAAGGCTTGCTGTCAGAAAAACCAAAACGGCTCAAGACCTTTTCCACATAATGAGATTGCAAAAGTGTAATCCCATCCTCACCTCTAACCAATTTAATGTTTAGAATAACATCAGCCACTCCCAGATCTTTCATATCAAAGTTTTGAGACAAAAATGATTTGACCTCATATATCACATTGATGTTTGTCCCAAAAATCAGGATGTCATCCACATACAAGCATAGAATAACTTCCTCACCCCCACCATAGCGATAGTATACACATTTATCTGCCTCATTGACAGCAAAGCCTGCAGATGTCAGTGTTTTATCGAACTTCTCATGCCACTGCTTAGGGGCTTGTTTCAGACCATACAAAGATTTCAACAGTTTTAACACCTTGCCTTTTTGACCTTCTACTACAAATCCATCAGGCTGTTCCATGTAAATTTCCTCATCCAGCTCCCCGTTAAGAAAAGCTGTCTTAACGTCCATTTGATGAACGAGAAGACCATGTGAGGCAGCCAAAGCAAGTAGTACTCGAATTGTGGTCAGTCTAGCAACATGTGAGTAAGTGTCAAAGAAATCTTCGTCTTCTTTCTGAGTATAGCCCTTGGCAACAAGCCGAGCCTTGTACTTTTCAATAGTACCATCAGGCCTAAGCTTCTTTTTGAACACCCACTTGCACCCTACAGGTTTGCACCCATAAGGTCTATCTGTCAGCTCCCATGTTCCATTAGCGATAATGGAATCCATTTCACTACGGACAGCCTCCTTCCAGTAGTCTGCATCAGGGGATGCATACGCTTCTGAAATAGACTTTGGAGTGTCGTCCACAAGGTACACAGTGAAACCATCACCAAAGGATTTGGATATCCTTTGTCTCTTGCTCCTTCTAGAAGCTCCACTGTCATCCTCCTCATTGACAAGTTCATGTGTATGTTCAAAAGGTTCAGGTGGTGTGATTGAACTGGGAATTATTTCAGAAGATTGACTAGTAGTGTTATGTGTATCTTTCATTGGAAAAATATTCTCAAAGAATGTTGCATCCCGAGACTCCATAATTGTATCAACATGCATGTCAGGTACCTCAGTTTTAACTATCAAAAATCTATAGGCAATGCTATGATTAGCATATCCCAGAAAGACACAGTCCACAGTCTTAGGTCCAAGCTTGCGTTTCTTAATTATTGGCACATTAACTTTCGCCAAGCACCCCCATGTACGCAAGTAAGAAAGTGATGGTTTTCTCCCAATCCATACCTCGTATGGTGTTTTGTCCTTATTTCTGTTAGGAACTCTATTTAATACATGATTAGACGTTAGCAAAGCCTCCCCCCACCATGCCTTAGGTAAGCCCGCAGTGTCTAACATGGCATTCACCAAGTCAGTCAACGTGCGGTTTTTCCTTTCGGCAATCCCATTTGACTCGGGGGAATGAGGAGGCGTCCTCTCATGTATAATGCCATGTTTCTCACAAAATAAGTCAAATTCGTTTGAGAAATACTCTCTACCACGATCTGACCTAAGTCTTTTTATCTTTCTATTTAACTGGTTTTCAACTTCTGCCTTATAGATTTTAAAATAGTCTAAAGCCTCATCTTTCGTTTTCAATAAATACACATAATAGAACCTAGTTGCATCATCAATCAATGTCATGAAATATCGTTTTCCACCCTTCGTCAACACGCCATTCATCTCAGAAAGATCTGAATGCAGGAGTTCTAGTGGTGCCAAGTTTCTCTCCTCGGCAGCCTTGTGAGGCTTACGAGGTTGCTTTGATTGCACACAGCTATAGCATTTAGAACCTTTGGTGATGGAAACGTTTGGAATTAAATTTATACTGGAAAGCCGAGACATCAAACCAAAATTAATATGACATAGACGTGAGTGCCAAACATTAGCCTCATTATCCACACTGCCACAAATATGGTTCACAGTCTTATTGCAGAAATCTGAAAGGGAAAAGCGGAACAAGCCTCCACACTCATAGCCTTTACCAATAAAATATCCATGTTTAGACACGACTACTTTATTAGACTCAAATACCAACTTAAGCCCGTCTCTACATAAATGGGAGCCACTAACGAGATTCTTGTCTATAGAAGGGACATGCTGCACGTTCTTCAGCTGCACATCTTTCCCGAAGTAAACTTCAGATCTACCGTGCCAACACCATGAACAGTAGCATGTGACCCATTCCCCATTAGGACGGAGGAATCCCGGGCGACCTGATAAGAAGAAAACAACGAAATATCAGCACACACATGTACATTAGCTCCTGCATCAATCCACCAATTGGTAGATTGACTAACTGAAAGAACAGTAGGTAAATTACCATACCCAGTCCCATCTCCAGTCTTGCCAATGGTCACGTTGACAGACTTAGAAGTCTGTCCTACATGTGCCTTCTTTCCTTTGCGTTGTGGGCATTTCTTGGCCATGTGACCAGGCTCACCGCACACAAAGCAAGTTCTATCATCCTGATTGTTGTTGTTCTTCTTCTTCTTGAAGTTGGTTGTCTGTTGGGCTTTGACAAATTTCCCTTTGTTCTTGCTTGAGGGTTTCTGTACCACATTGGCACTAGACTGCCTTCCATCACCCTTAGACACAGCGTCCTTTTCCCGAGCTTTCTCCTCAATTTCAAGAGACCCAATCAGATTCTCAACAGAGTACTCTTGTCTCTTGTGTTTGAGTGCTGTTCCGAAATTCCTCCATGAAGAAGGTAATTTCGCAATAATACATCCAGCCACAAACTTGTCGGGTAAGGCACACTTCAGGAGTTCGAGTTCCTTGGCAATGACCTGTATCTCATGAGCCTGATCTACTACAGAACGGTTATCAACCATCTTGTAGTCATGAAATTGCTCCATGACATACATGTCATTGCTGGCATCAGTAGCACCGTATTTGGAATTCAGTGCAACCCATAACTCCTTCGCGTCTGTCATGTGCATATACACCTCGCACAGACGGTCAGCAAGAACACTAAGAATGCATCCAACAAAGAGAGTAGTGGCAGTCTCGAATTCTTTCTGCTTTTCAGCATCAAGAACACCTTCAGGCTTGCCATTACTAACCCAGAATACATTCATAGCAGTAAGCCACAGAGTGACCCTGATCTGCCATCTCTTAAAGTGCACACCGGAGAATTTATCCAGCCTCAGTGCATCGGCAAATCCAGCCATAGTAAAACCACAGTGCCTACAATAAGGTTTTTGGATTGTTGGAAATATAAGCACATGTAGGTTTAATTTATTCCATAAATAAATCACGACATCATGCACGCAAAATAACAGAACCATCACAGGCATAAAAGATCTAGACATATAAACCAGGAAACTATACATGAACAGATCTAATACGGAGAACATGACTGTTACGTACCGATGATTCTGTTCTGACCGGTTTGGAAATGTTGACGCTGCAGGCACGGTGTGGATGACACGAGGTCGATGACGATTCGCCGAAACCGAACGACGAGGAAGACGAGCCATAGCTACAGCAAGCAGTCGCGCAGAGCGCTTCCCAAAAACCTTATTCGCCCTCTCCCGATGCAGGACTTCGAAGGCAACGGTTCCGGAGACCTGCTCTCCCGAACGACAGTGCACGCCGGCGGACGGGACGGAATAGACTACGTGGGACGGCGCAGCACGATGGAGAAGGCAAAACCCTAGATTGATTCGCTTATTCTGTATGGAGTCGGCGACTCAGTATTTATGGAGGTAACAGAACGTGTGATCAAGACGCCTGCACGTTCTCCATAACTCGTAACCGAAAGCAAAAATAAAACTGCAAAAGGAAGCCGCGTCTGCGCAAGCATCTGGAGCCGATTTTGGCGGACCATTCACGCAGGTGCCGTGCGCCCGCGCCCCCCCGCCCCGCCCGGCCCAGCGAGGCGAGGCGAGGCGAGCGAGCGCGCGCGTGTGATCCTCTAGTTCTCTCCCACACATGCCTCTAGTGGCTAGGAGTGCACCATCCCTTTTAAGGTGTTCTTCCTCTCCTAGAACTAGCAATATGGTACTAAAGTTCACATGCAACCCTCCTTTGCATGAGTGGGCCTTTGAGATTTAGGAATTATTCTTATGGGCTTGGCCCACATAATTCAACACACAGGATGGAACCGGGTGACGAGCTAATGAGGGACCACGTGTCGGCGCTCAAATTTTAGAGAGAAAGGTAAGGGATAGATGAATCACCACTATTAACTTTCTCTTTTAAGTAGTAGAGATTTGTAGCATCCTGTGTTATTTGACATTTCATAGATCTGTTTATGTTTATTACGAGAAATGAACTATGTGTATGAAATGTTCAAGATGCTTAAAGATTCTACTCATTTGTTGAGTTCTAATCAGACTGTAGTGTGTAGTACTTTCTAGCCCACATTTTTAGCTATGGAGCCTCCTTAGATAATATGCCTGAGGCACATGAAAAAAATATTTTAGTGTATGTGAGAAAGTTATTATTATATTGTTTTTGAACTTGAGGAGTTAGATTGTTAACTATGTGAAAAGGAATAAAATATGGCCTCAACAAAAAAGGATGGGATAAGGGTTCGTTATGCTAAATAACTAGGAAAAATGCATGCAGCATTTTGCTCTTCTTCGTCACAGGGATACAAAATGTAGCCAGACCAATTCCTTTTCCATATGTAAACTGAGAACTGATACTACGCCACTAGGTTGCACTTACAGAATGCAAGAATTGGGTAGGCAGAAGCATGATGGAGTACGGTGGTGGATAATTTTTTTAGTGGTTTTATTTATGTTTAGTATTTGGTATGTGTTGCAATATGCGCTTAAAGCGGTTTAAATAGAGAAAATAAAACAGTGGAAGTACAATTTTTTGTTTAAAGAAGCATATGGGGACTACCCAGTGCTTCCAGTCCTTAGTTGATTATGCCAAAGTTAGCAGTTTAGCACCAGAGGTTTGTAGAATGGATTGAAACAAGATTGTCTATATTCAAATTCTTTGAGGATTTGATTGCTTTACCCTGTAGAAGCTTTGAGACCATGATTCAATATCTTTATCCTGTGTAGTTACCAGATGAAAAACTCCAGATGGAGGCCAGCCTTTGCTTTGGAGACAGGTGGATCACCAAACACTGATGGCGAAGACTTTGAAGAAGACAGTGGCGGCTTTCTTGGCAGGACAAGGTTGGGCAGACTCATCCAAGCTGCTGCAAGGCAACTACTTGAAAAGCTGAACTCTGCAAGAAGCAACTCCCCCACGAAGATATTCCTTGTGCTCCTTGGCTTCTATACTGCCAACGCCTTGGCAACAATCCTTGGGCAGACCGGCGACTGGGATGTTCTTGTTGCTGGTGTTGTAGTAGCTGCCATTGAGGGAATTGGCATGCTTATGTACAGAACACCGATGGCTAGGCCTCCTGGGAGATTTCAGTCGTTGATTGCATTGGTGAACTACTGGAAAGCTGGTGTATGTCTGGGCCTTTTTGTTGACGCTTTCAAACTGGGAAGCTGAGTAAACTTGCACTAGTAAATCTTCTGCAATTGTCGTTGATACCTATCGATGTTGTTGCTGATTTGTTGAGCTCAGAATAACAAAATTATTTAGTTGCACAAGGGCCATGGTCCAACAGTAATCTTCTGGCAGTCGTAGGGTTGGTTCAAGTGTTCGAGCAGCATGCTGCAGCCAGAGGTATTTCTCAGTTCATGGAGATGTTGCGGCATAGGTATCTCTGGGTCGGCAATATACTTCATATGACTGGTGCATAGCTATTGTGTTGTATGCGCATATATTTCTTTCTGAAGGGAATAATGACCTTGTTTAAGATGTGTTGTGTCAGTCTCTAAAGTGTACATATGTAGGGGCGTTCTTTTGGGTTATAGCTTAATAGTAATTGCTGAAAGAAATCAAAACTAAAAGTCGGCTGAAAAGCCAAAAAAGATCGGAGCCATAGTTCTTTGAGAACTTCATGTAATGTGACTCTAGTCCGAAATACAGCTGTGCTTAACAGTTAATACGGAAACAATGAAGGCTGTTGTAAGTTGGATAATGATTGGCTATGTTTTCTGGCAGATTTCATGCTTAATTGCTTACCTTGTAACATGTTCTTTCTTGGACTGTTCAATTTGGCTTTCAGCTCTTCTTCGCAGATGAGAAAAGTTCTATATTAACCCTCTTAATTATAAAAAAGGTGTAGTTTTCACCTCGATTACGCAATTGTCTGAACAACACCCTCATTTCAAATCAACGTCCTCCAAAAAACAAAGAGAATGTATTATTCATGATGGGACATGGAAGTCAGTCTAGCAGTTCATCTCTATTTGAGAGACCTGTTTATCGCAATTCAGAGTGAGTGGCCTGAGTTCCAATTTTGGGCAAAATAGGAGTGCAGCCTCTTTTTTAGATGGATGGTTGAGGAGGTAAATTGGATTTATTCTTAGGAAAAAAAATCGTAGCCTATGTATGTAGAGAGAAGAAAAGACAATTAATCGCACAAAGTAAAGCATACAGGGACTTTCCACAAAGCCTATGTACATTTAGGGGTGAAAACGGGTCGGGTTAATCCCGACCGATCCGGCACCGAATCCGATTGGTACCGAATCCGACTAGTACCGAATCTGGAGAAAAAAATATGGGTTAGGATATGGTAACAGCAATATCCGTCCGAATCCGAATATCCGTCCGAATCCGATACATCTTCAAGTTTGATTTCAGGTTAGTGCTACTATTTGACGTTTCATTTTCTTTTGCAATGGTAAAATAAAATCTTCCACATCAGCTATTAAATAGTAACATCAAGTCAGTGCGTCCTACTCCATTTACTGCACTGTATGCATTCCTTACAAACAAGTAGGGGTGCAAACAAAATGGGTTAATCCCGACCGATCCGACACCGAATCCGATTGGTACCGAATCCGGAGAAAAAATATGGGTTAGGATATGGTAACAGCAATATCCGTCCGAATCCGACCCGTTTTCACCCCTATGTACATTGATTGTAAGGCCATCCGCAATGTTGCTCTAAACCGATACTAAGAAAGAGAGAGGTTTTCGCATGATGCTATAAACGAATTTTGGACACTGTTGGACCCATGCATACACGAAATTCCAGTTTTGGCCCCCCTGGAAAAAAATTCCAAAACTAGACCCCTTTTGAGCGCGGGATCACGCGAGGCCGCCACGTGCCCCGGTCGTGCGGACTGGTACCGCACGACCGCACTGTTCATCAGGTCGTGCGGTACCAGTTTGCACGACCGGCCTGCATACGCGCCCGAGCGCGCGACTGTCCGCCCGAGCGCGCGTCTGCCATCCCGCGGTTGCCCGAGCGCGCGTCCGCCCCGCCCGAGCGCGCCTCTGGACGTCCGACCGCACGACTGATTCCCCGAGCGCGCGTTTACACCGAGCGTTAGGGTTTGGCTGGAGTTAGGGTTTCAAATTTCCGTGATTTTTGTAAGTTTTGGCAATTTTGTAGTTGTAATCTGGGAAAGAATTTGATAAAGTTGTAATAAAAGTTTATGTTCATTGTAAGTTGTAGATCCATAAAATATTTTGCTAAAATTTTTTTAGGAACGATTGAGCGTAGTAATATCGATACATACAGTAGTAAGTGAAGTTTAGGGTTTGGTCTGTTGTTAGGGTTTGCAATCTCCGTGATTGTTTTAAGTTTTGGCAATTTTGTAGTTATAAACTGGGTAAAAATCAGATAAAGTTGTAATAAAATATTATGTTCATTGTAAGTTGTAGATGCATAAAAAATTTTGGTAAATTTTTTTAGGAAAGATTGACCGTAGAACGGTCGATACATAAAGTGGCAAGTGATATTTTGAAGGTTAGTGAGAATTCGTGTACGGTGAGGACCGCTATGTTAATATTGTTAAATGAGGTGCTACGTGAATCATGGAATGCGAAAATATGAGATATTAAACTTCATAATACAGTTGGGAGTAACATGCCGCGTAGATTTTTATTACATGCATAACATATAGCATGATATGCGACTAACCCACCCAAATGCTCGTACGACCTACTGTGTGGACCGGGGTCACTTTCCCTTCTTTGCCCGCTCGGCGTTGAACTCCTCCACGGCCTCTTTTGCCTTAGCCGCAATTTTCCTTTTTCTCTCGCGCTCCCTCTCGCGAGCCTCCCGCTCCCTACGCGTGCATGCTTCAAGATGAGCTTGCGTCTCGCGCTATATACGTAGGGTGTGCTCGTGCTTGCGGCGCTCCTCCTCCAGCAACTCCTTCTCCTTTGTGACATTCCACTCCTTAAGGGTTATGTAGGTAACGAGAGTTATGGTTGTGTCGTATTTTAGTTCATGTATGCGTTGAATTAAAATATTGGGTGTACTAGTTTCCATAAATTCTGTATGTGCAATGTATGTGTTGTTTCGTGTTGTAAGTGCGTGACGCCTTCATTTTCTGGGACCTTCATGTTCTGTGGCCTCTTTCCGTAACGATGCAATGTGCAACGTTGTTAAGCATGTGATGGATTGGTTGTTATCTTCGTGGAGTTGTTATCACAAGCCAAAAAAAATGCAATACTGAGCAAAGATGCCCCGTTTTGTCATCCCACTGGGCAAAGCTGGCCTCTTTTGTCATGTCACTGCGGAAATCTGGCCTCTTTTGTCATGTCACTGCGGAAAGCTGGCCCGTTTTCTCAAGTCACTGGGCAAAGCTGCCCCGTTTTGTCATGTCACTGGGTAAAGCTGGCCCGTTTTGTCGTGTAACCCAGCAAAGCTGCCCTCTTTTGTCATGTCACTGAGCAAAGCTGCCCCTTTTTCTGAGGTCACTGCGCAAAGCTGACATGTTTTGTGTCCGCACTGAGCAGGGTCCAGACTTGTGTTCTCTTTCAATATTTTGTGTACGTCCAATGTATGTGTTACTTCGTGCTGTCATTGCCTGATGCCTTCTTATTCTGTGGTCTTTGTGCGTGAGGCTGCCCCCACAGGCTATAAAAGGGGGCCATTCCTTACCTAGTCCTGTGCCTTGTTATCACACAGCCTATAAAACGGAGCCATCCCTCACATACTCCCTTGCCATGTTATCAGTCACCTCCTGAGTTAGTTGTTCGCAATCTTTGTAGTTTTCTTTCGTGCTCACTCCCCCAGACTAGGCAATGAGTCAGCTCAGCACGTCTTCATGGGCACCCACGGTGATGTGCCCAAATTGCAACACGGTGGTTAGACGTAGGACATCACAGACGACCGCGAATCCTGGGCGACACTACTACAAGTGCCCCCATCACTCGGTCAGTCTGATTATTTCGGGTTCATTCAAATCGTGGTGGTATGTTTAAAAATCGTCTTGTTATGGAATCGCAGGAAGCTGCTGGTGGTTGCCGATTCTGGGTGTGGGAGGATGAAATGGGAAATAGGACAGACACTGTTTGCCGTGAGAGAGTTGTCGTGGGGGGTTGCGACCCCGTCGGGATGCGGCATCGTTTCGACAGACTAGAGTGGAAGATAAATTTAATGTTGTGTGCTATTTTGTTTCTTGTGTTTATTGTTATCCTAAAGTTGTAGTGCTGGAGGTTCTCCTCGTGTATGTTGGTAATGTTTTATGCTATGTTGTCGTCAAGCTCTTTTGGTAATGTTTATGTACGGTTGTGTTGTATTTTAGTTGTTATGTTCGTTGGTGTGTTGGTGGTTGTACTACTTGCTACATTTCAGGTACGTGCAATGTATGTGTTGTTTCGTGTTGTCATTGCCTGATGCCTTCTTATTATGTGGGTTGTCCCGTGTTGTCATCTCTCTGTTGGATGTATGCCCTAGTAAATCAAAGAACTTAGAGCAACCCTTTTATACTAGAAACCATCTTTGAACATCAAACCATCAAGCACTTGAAAAACATCACAAAAATTACAAAAGCACAATTAAAAAAATTCATTCATCATCTTCTCCTCGCCGCCTCGTACGGCGCATATGATCCTCTGAGAAGGTGAACCTACTAGGGGAGTGTGGTGCATCGCGAAGATCGTAGCGCGAGGGCTGTGGCCGAGGCGGTGGTGGGTACAACTCTGTGGAGAGTTGCGACGGCTGGCCAAAAATCATAGAGCTCAGCCATTCGGAGGAGGTGTCTACGTCCTGCTTAGATGGTACAACTGAATTAGGCAATGGAAAGTACAAAAATTGTTCATATGTATAGCTTAGAATGTTAGTGCATACTGGGGTATGTGGCTGGTGAAATGACGATGTCGACAGGTAGTCGTGCATGTACTCCTGCGATGACATGCCTTCATAGGTCTGCCCAAACCACCTGTCCCGATCATCTAGGTTGGTCTACACGGTAGGGACATACGAGGGCATCGGCCCCTCTGGTTCGTCCGGCGAGTCAGGATCGCCCTCTGGAGTGGGCCCACGTCGGCCTGGAGAGCGCGGTCGCTCGTCCGTCGCCCTCCGTGATGACGATGCCCGTTGCGACGTGCTATCCCGTCGCAATTGCTGCAAGACGAACATGTGGTTAGACATAATTGGTAAACGAGTGCATGAACAAATAGTTGGCAATTGTCAAACCGCCGGGCCGAAGCGCGTGAAGGCCGAGCGAGCGTCTGGAGTGGGCCCCCCTCGTCCTGGAGAGCGCGAGCGTTCCTCCGTCGCCCTCCGTGATGACGTCGCCCTCCGTAGCAGCGTGCTATCCTGTCGCAATTGCTACAAGACGAACATGGTAAATAAGCCAATAAAAAATAGTTGGCAATTGTCGAACCGCCGGTCCGAAGCGCATGGAGGTCGAGTGACTGGGCTGACTATCAGACTGGGATGGACGCGACGTCGATGGCCGTGCTGATGGTGGTGCTGACGGCGGCGCGGAGGGAGGTGGTGGTCCCTGGCCACGTCCGCCACCGCGTGTAGCAACAACGTCATCTCGGTGGCGACCACAACTCAAGCCCCGTATCGCACCCCTTGCAGTTTTGCTGATGCTGCGCATATAACCTACCCACCGAGATTCGGTATTTGACTTCCTACGTTGTATAGCCTCATTAGCCTCGTCGTCGATATGATGTAGCCGGTCCACCTGCAGTGAAACAAACAGTCAGTTCAAACGTAATCCTGCACTGCGTAACGACATAGTAATCTCGTACCGCCTGGTCGACCCGTGCCGCTAGATGACAGTCAGACGTTGCCATATGCTCTCCCTTCCATCATCCACCATTGAGGCATAGACTGCCTCGATCCGTAACTTCTTCCTTGCGGTCTGTCGATCGAACGCTGAACGGACACACCTCCGTAGCTCAGACAAGCTCATGGCGCTCAGACCGGGTGCCCGGATCACGGTCCGCTCGCAATTTGACAGGTCCGCCCCATACGGCCCATCACGTACGAGACCACTCCCATAAAACACGAACAATTGTTCAATGCCAGCCATTCCGTACCTAACATAAGTGCATAATCAACCATTTTAGTACACAACATGTAACAATCGTATCATGTAATTAACACTTTCGATTAGTATATGTTTTGTAATTCTAAATCTACAATTTATTTGTAACTATTTTACTTTCAAATTGTACCATACATCAAATTAAATATACATATCATTTTTATTTCCATCAAATGACCTTCATACTACGGTCATTCACTAAGCATACTAATTATACAAATTGTCTCTAATCTAATTACTACAAATTTACCACCTACAAATGCTCCAACATAAATATTTACTTTTTCAACACATACACATTATTTACACTACAATCTTTTCTAACTTTTACTTAATATAGTCTTTTCTAACTTTTTAATTCTAATCTACCAAATTTATTTCTAATTTATTTTAATCCTAGTACTATTGTTATCACCTACAATTGCTCTAACATAAATATGTGTTTTCTCAACGTCTACACACTAAAACTTCATATTTTCCACCTAACTTAAACTACTTTACAGTACGTATGTTCACAAAAAAAGGAAAACACTATATACACTACAATACATCATGCTTAACATATGCAAGATTTCCTATACATACATAGCGTATAAAAGATTGACATAAAATAACTGTAACACAAGATGGTTTTCTTAATTAAAGCCTAATGACATACATAAAATTATAGTTGCACGGGCACAAAACTTACCTCTTGTTGATGCTCACGAGACGATCTACAACTTTTGTACTTGCCAAATCCGCTGATTCCAAACGAAAACAACTCAACTCTTCCGGCTTTCGCTCCTCACTTTTCTTCACCAAAAAATTGTATAAGCCTACCAATTATACAAATTGTCTCTAATCTATCTACTGTTGCTATCACCCACAAATGCTCTAACATAAATATTTACTTTTTCAACACCTATACATGTAAGCACGTATGTTCATCAAAAAATAACTACGACATTTTCTACACTACAATACATCATGTTTCATGTTTACCTACAACATACACACCGTATTTCCGTATAAGAACATTAACGAAACACGGTTCCCCTAATTATGGGCTAATGACATTCACAGAAAAATACTTGCACGGGGCCAAAAATTACCTCTTCTTGAAGCTCAGAAGACGATCTACAACTTTCGTATTTGCAAAATCTGCTGACTCCAAACAAAAGCAACTCAAAAATCTGAGTTTCCACTCTTTCTTTTCCTCCCTTCACTCCCTCTCTCGCTGTCTTTCCTTCCACTGCGAACCAGAAGACTTCACTGTATGCATCTGCTCACCAAGCGAGCTCCAAAGCCATTTTATTGCGAACGTTCCTCACCCATTCAGCAAAATTTGGGGGGCCATATCATATACTACTGACGTGTGTATGAGCTGCATGCAAAAGAGGGAGCCCGTGATGCTTTCGGCGGACCGAAGAGACGTGCGGTCGACAGAGGCATCGCGCGGTCGGCTCAGCGAATCGCGCGCTCGAGAATCAAATGCGCGCTCGGGGCGGGAGGACGTGCGGTCGGCACAGCGTTCGCGCGCTCGCGCGCTCGGGCGACGCAATCGCGCGGTCGGAGCGGCGCCAGGCGGGTCGTGTGGACTGGTACCGCACGACCCGATGAACAGTGCGGTCGTGCGGTACCAGTCCGCACGACCGGGGCACGTGGCACCCTCCCGTGATCTCGCGCTCAAAAGGGGTCTAGTTTTGGAATTTTTTTGCGTCGGGGGGCCAAAAATGGAATTCCGCGTGTCCATGGGTCCAACAGTGTCCAAATTTCCTAGACGGGACATGGAAGTCAGTCTAGCAGTTCATCTCTATTTGAGAGACCTGTTTATCGCAATTCAGAGTGAGTGGCCTGAGTTCCAATTTTGGGCAAAATAGGAGTGCAGCCTCTTTTTTAGATGGATGGTTGAGGAGGTAAATTGGATTTATTCTTAGGAAAAAAAATCGTAGCCTATGTATGTAGAGAGAAGAAAAGACAATTAATCGCACAAAGTAAAGCATACAGGGACTTTCCACAAAGCCTATGTACATTGATTGTAAGGCCATCCACAATGTTGCTCTAAACCGATACTAAGAAAGAGAGAGGTTTTCGCATGATGCTATAAACTAGAAGAGGAGAACCCAATAAAAAGATTCCTCGCATTAGTGCAGCTACCTACATCGATGCCAAGCAATACCCAAAATCATGCTAGGCTACTTGCATCATGCCAAGCAATAACCAAAATCGGGCTAGGCTATCCATCCATGCTCGATTTGATAGTTCTAGATGAAGTTTGCGTGTTAGTATTAAAATCGAGCACGAATTAGCTAAACACCTTGGTTGATAAAAATTCTAGCATAAATCATTTTTTCAATGCTTAAAGTGTTTGATAACAAAACTAAAAATAAAAGACAAAACCAGCAACATCTAGAGTACACAAGCGCCTTGTAGAAAAAACCACATCATTAGAAGTGCATTCAGAGCGGATACGGACGGATATTGCTTATCCCATATCCTATTAGTATTAAAATCTAGCACGGATTAGCTAAGCACCTTGGTTGATAAAAATTCTAGCATAAATCATTTTTTCAATGCTTAAAGTGTTTGATAACAAAACTAAAAATAAATGACAAAAGCAGCAACATCTAGAGTACACAAGCGCCTTGTAGAAAAAACCACATCATTAGAAGTGCATTCAGAGTGGATACGGACAGATATTGCTTATCCCATATCCTATTTTATATTTTTTTTTCTCGTAGTCGGAATCGGATATGGATGGTGTCCAATATCTATTTTTCCATTACGTATTCGCTCCACAAGCATTCGGACAGTCGGTCGGACATAAATTATCTATTCCTTTTGCACCCCTACATAAGACATTTAACAGGAGTCTAACCACGAGATATTGAAGAAAAAGCACTTAGTATTCCCCTTGTTTAGATGCAACAATCCGTCAATCTAATATCTTATTTCTAAGTGAAATCATAATAAATTTACTCAGAGCGAACGTGGAGAAACTAATCACAAGATGTTAAAGGAAGAGTAATTAGTATCCCTTACTTCGATGTGGCAATCCATCTATCTGTTATCTTATTTTTAAGTAAGTCACAACAGACTTATTCATATCACTTGACGTACAAATATATATAGATAGATATCACTTATCCTACATCATATTATATATATATTTTAAAAATTGTACTCGGATATTATCTTATTTCTAAGTGAAATCATAATAAACTTACTCAGAGCGAACTGGAGAAACTAATCACAAGATGTTGAAGAAAGAATACTTAGTATCCCCTGTTTCGATGCGACAATCCATCTATCAGTTATTTTGTTTTTAAGTGAGCCACAATAGACTTATTCATATCACTTGGCGTACAGATATATATATATATATATATATATATATATATATATATATATATATATATATATATATATATATATATATATATATATATATATATATTACTTATCCTACTTCATATTTTATATATTTTTTAAAAATTATATTTAAATATATATAGTGCTAGATACTTATTTACACACTCTATTTCCGCTCTATAAACATACGTTCAGTCAGTCGTTGGATCCGAAGAAAATTTGGGCCCCATTTCTCCTCGCCATCATCTTCCTATCTATCCGCCCGTTCTCTCTCTTCCTCCCATGTAACCAAATCAACACAGCCCACCTGCAGCAGCGGCGGAAGATGAGAGCTCCTCCTCCTCCACTGCTCTCGCGCTGCTCCTCTCCTCCCGCTACGGCTCCTCACCTCCTCCTCTCCTCCTCTCCTCCTCCGGCCGCGGCCTGCCGCCTGCCTCGCGCGGCCTCCGTGGCCCGCTCTGTCTCCGTGTCCACCGCCGTCGAGACCCCGACGGCCGCCGCGGAGCCGGCATCCGTCGACGCGGCCGCCGCGACACCGCGCCGCCGCCTCATCCTCCTCCGGCACGGGGAGAGCGCTGTCGGGGGACGCTTCACGAGAGGTACGGACGCGGCAGAATCTTTGAGCTCTCTCTTGTAAAGAAACCGCGTGTAGGTGTGTAGCTTCTTGGACACTGTTGGACAGCTTTTGCTTCCAAGAATTGGCTGCGCGCTTGAGCCCTGAAGTGTTTGGGGTGTCAATTTACCTGACATTGGATAGGAGCATTGGTGATTTCAGTATAATTAATGTATCGGTTTCTATTATATTGTTAGCCAGGGAATCGGATGATGATATATTGGATGTCATTATTCATTTTTGTTGGTCTTCCTATACTTGGGGTATTCAAACAATTGAACATGGCTACCGCAGTGTTGCAGACCTGCAGTGGTTCAATGAAACGATGCAACTTGTAGAAAAATGTTAGAAGGCACTAACTGCTTACAACATTCTTCTACAACTGCTGCAACATGTTGTAATGGATGTCTCAGTATTGCTATCACATTTTTACTAATGAAATGTTGTGGTAGTTCAATAAGATAAGTTTTGTAGTCGTAGAAAAGTATAAAGTATCGCAATACATTTAACATTTAGGGTGTTATACTCGAGTTAAAATATTAGGTTAATTGTCAATTCTTTAAATCAGAGGTTTCCTAACTTAATTAGACTTGATAGGAAGAAAAGAACAATCAAGGAAGAACATAAATAAGATAGTATGTGTACAAAAGGTGTCATTCAGTTTTTATGCTAGGAGTATCACTTAGCATTTTGGTGTGGTTTGATGTGCTATGTAGCCAATTTTGTTCTGTAATTTAATTTAATTCTCCTCTTTACTTTTGGCACCATATTGTGTAACTCTTGTTTAGTTGCACTAATACAAGAAACCTAGGTGTATTTCTTCTTGATGATTGTTGGCCTCTTGCATCTTTCCAAGAAACAGCATTTGATATGGCCCTTAATGCCAGATCATGACAGACCACTGAGCAAAGCTGGGAGAGCTGATGCAATAAGTGTTTCTAATAAACTTCAACAAATGGGATGGATACCTGAGCTTATCCTATGCAGGTGCATCCTTAGCTTGTGTAAAAGAATCTGTATAGATAGATTATGGCTTGATCATAGCAGTAGGATGCATAATGTATGAAAGCTTGAAGGTGCAATTCGGTTGCGCTCGTAAATATTATAATCTGTTAACTAATTGAATGGATTTGCTTATGATCTATGAGTGCTTATGGTATTTCTTTCCTGCCAATTCAATGCAGGTTTACTTGCTATACCCAGTTCCCAACAATTTTTGTATTTAGATTTTTAGGCTTTCATCTACCTTTTATATGAAACAGTTCAATTCCCACATGAATTGGGAAAAATTCCCGCGTTCCAAATAGGGCCTTATATTAGGCATTCAGGTCACAATTGTAAGTGATTTTACTATGTGATTTCCTTGGATATGTAGTGGCTCATGAAATATATTCTACCAATTCTTTTTTAGTGTCATCCTGTTTTAGTGGAATGAACATGTAAGGACTACTACTTTATTACTCATTTTAACTATCATCTCGTTGTCCTGGTCACAGACTATTTCTATCTTGGAGTTTCAGACCTTTATTTGGACATAGCTAATTATTTAAAGCTACATGTCTCTGAAGATGACTAAAATCACATAATTTGATTTGCTAACATACATATAAATGGAAAATGTCATTCATCATTTTTAAAAACCTTCCTTCAACACAGTGATGCAACTCGTACAAAGGAAACTCTTCAGATCCTGCAAGAGCATGTTCAAGGATTGTCTGAAGCAGTGGTGCACTTTATCCCAAGTTTCTATTCAATTGCAGCAATGGATGGCCAAACTGCTGAGCACTTGCAAAAAGCAATTTGCGAATATTCGACTGATGAGATCCTAACTGTGATGTGAGTCCTCTATAATTTGTTGTTGATTGTGCTATGTTCCACAATGTATGCTTAGATTTTCTTAATCATTTCCTTCCAAGGGCCTGTGCTTGATATCTCTCATTGCTAGGCCTATTTTGACGCTTTTGTAGAATAAAAAATTCAGGTGCATGGGACATAATAAAGGATGGGAAGAAGCAGCCTCTATGTTTTCTGGTGATTCGGTAGTGCTTAAGACATGTAATGCTGCATTGCTAGAAGCTGCTGGGAAATCATGGATTGAGGTTAGTATTATTCTGGTGACTAAAGTATGCTTACTTTTTTTTCTTGATAGTATTGTGCCTGCCAACATACCTTAATCAGAAAACTGCTTGCGCAATATAGTAGTTATTTAACTCCAATTCCATGTTTTTCTTTTTATAGCTACTGATTTTTTTAGCTGTTGTAGCACTACAAAAGATGCAATTGCTAATGATCCTTTTCTTGTATAATAGTTGTGAGTGATGTGAAAAAAGCAAAAAGTAAAGGTAATTTAGAAAGTCAAGTATAACAAATGATAGTTGTGAGTGAATACCGGGAAATCACCAATTAGACATCGAAATGATCAAACGTTTTCACTGTATTTTGGATGTCTTAAATGAGGAAATGTCTGCAGAACCTTACAGTTCATCAGGTCAGTTCTTTCAATCCTACCAGTTAGGAGTATATCTACAAAAACCCAATCAGGTCAAGAATTAGAACATGTGCCTGGGAGTTGGTCTAACATGAGTTGAACCAAAAGATTCAATTACTTTAAAGTTTTCTATTTGTCTGTGGATATATGGTACTGCAGTAGAAAGGTAAAATCAGGATATAAGGAGCACCTCACCAAATGAGACCTAGGGTAGCTAACATCGAAAGCAAACTCACTTTGAGGAAAACATGATTAGTTGTATTTAGTGAGACCAACTGATGATGTCTTCTTGTTTGGACAAGTTGAGCTCAACTTGTGAGTTATAACACAACCTGTCAGGGAAAGCTAAATATATCACCACAGCATGAGCTGCTTCAACAACCCTGTTTTTTGCAACTATTTTATAACAAACAGATCACATCTGTGATGTTTTATCATTTTGAATGACAACAAACTCCATTCTTTGTTAGTGTTGTTTGATCGCTTTGAGTTTCTACTGTGAAAAGCCATAAATTGTGCAACTGGATGCCTTTCTTGATATTTTAATTCAAAAGAAATTTTGGCAAAATAAAGGGAAAAGGAAGGGCACAGGTAGCTACCAAACCAATTTCTAACTTGAGGTTTGACTCAAAAGAAAATGAATACTCCTGGCATAGTTTTGGTATGTGAATTCAAGATTTTTTTTTTCTGTTTGGTAAAATCTTGTGGAGCAAATAATTGAGCAGAAAATATACTAAATTTATGTCCGATATGATATGCAGGCTTTTTCGCAGGCTGGCCTTGGGGGATGGAAGCTTCATGGCATTGTAAAGCCATAAATTTTTGTAACTAATGCTAGATGAAATTTTTGTAGCTGCCTTTTATTTTCATTTTGCCTCGTGTAGCTATCGTTACATGTCCATGAAGGTACTAACATGCTAGATAGATGAGATTAATGCATTTTCTAGACCACCAAATGAGCGTCATCAATTCTGTATAAAGTGAATCCGATACCACAAATCAAAACTCAAAACTGAAATGGATAGATAAATGTGAGCATTTTGTAGTGGTACGATGAAAGGCTACCATGGCAACTCCCAAGTGGGTACGCCACGTGGAACCGTCCATAAGAGTACAAAAAAAGCGAAGCGGATGGCCGCGGTCGCTCTCCGCGTGGATCAAGCCGTTCCCACAGGTGTCTACGAGATAGTTTCTCGCAGGTGTATGCAAAATTTAGCATACCTTACAAACATCTGTAAAGAAAATGTCTGTAATGTCTGACATTATGTCTCCATAGGATAGGTTCTTTTCGAGATCTAAGGCGCCGCTTTAACCGGCTGGAGCTTATGGCTTCCGGCTTCGTTAAGCTGGCAATCAGTTGGAACGTTGCGGCTTCATGTGTGTCTTCGCAAAAGCTGCTTCTGGGTGAGCGTATAAGGCTGCCATCAACAACTTGCGCCGCACAAATTCTTCCCATCTTCTTACCCTATCCAGCTCCTCTTGTCAGGTTTTCCTTCACTCGCTCGGCCGTGCTTTCTCCATATGCCTTCCCCTATGCCCTTCGAGGCCAACGCAACGGCGCTCACATCCGCGCTGGCTTGTCGCCCCCCTCGACATCCGTGCCGGCTTGCAGTCTCCCTCCCCATCCACGCCGCCTTTGCTGTGGTCTTCTCCCAGATCCGACGGCGTCCCCAACCTCCTTGTGTTAGGCTTGTTGGGCTCCTTCAGATCTGGCGGCCACCACCTCTGGTAGTTTTCGTGCAGCACTCATTCGCAATCAAGAATAAAGCAACATGCGAGCTCTACCGCTGACAATGAGGTATGGTCGGTTTGTGGTGACACCTCTCCTTTTGTGCACTCTATTGACGAATGAGTAAAGCAAGCCCGGTTAATGCTAGTAGTTTTGGTTCATTTTTGCACTCCTTTCATGGTTCTTTTTCAGATTTGGTAAGCTTCCCGGTTGCATCCACTCATTTGCACTCCATTTATTCCATTTTTGCACTCCATTCATGGTGCACACCCCTTGTCTGCGTGTCTATTCGTTGCATTTGTCTCTTCGGCGTTGGCTGTTGTTGTAGATTAAATTCAGATGTGCATCGTAGAGCGCCGAGGGCATGTAAGTGTTCTTGGAGATTTGCACCGATGAGGTCGCGACCCAGAACTAGCTGTATGCTTGTTTGACCGGGTGGGGTATCCAACCTCGACTACAAATTCACACAGTACACCGGCCGGTCCTACACGTGCAAGAAGCTAAAGAACAAGTGGGAGAGCCTCAAACAGAATTACGTGTCATGGAAGAGCTTGCTACAGTGCACCTCTCAGTGGCGGACCCAGGATTTTTGAGATGGGGGTACGAAATTAAGAATCTACGGAGTATATATATAAGATAGAGAATTTTGATACACATAATATGTATATCTCATATAGTTAACCAAATAAACAATCACACATAAGCAATAAATGCAATTTCCAATATAAGTTTGATTGACTTAATTTCTAGTGAACACTGAACAGAGTACATGAAACAACATCAATGCAAAACTGACCTGGATGGCTGATGGCAATGTTATAACTCAACTCGACGAGGATCTGCTTGAAAACGAGATATTATATCTTCATCGCGAACTTGTAGAAAAAATTCCCTTTCAAGAAATGTAACAAGACAGTCATTCAAGTACTCATCTCCCATTCTATTCCTTAGCTTGTTCTTCACAAAATTCATTGCTGAGAATACTCTTTTGTTGCTACGGGGAGAACTAGCACCAATTTCAAAAGCTTGTACACAAGTGGGTAGCTGAGATGCTTCTTCGTATCAACAAGCATGACAGAAAGTGCAGCAATACTCTTGACCTCTCTAAATCTTTCGTCTCTCCGCATATCACCAACAAAGAGTGTAAGTTGAAAAGGCAGATGCATAATCTCTGTGCTTGAGAAGTCATGGGGATAAAATTGTGCAAGTTTAACCAAGTTCTCCTTGTCAAAAGAACCAAACGAATCAGCAGGATTAAATGAAGCCATGTAAACAAGCAAATCTGTGTTTACCTCATCAAATCTTTCATTTAGTTCCTGAAGCTGCCTATCAATCACACTCAAAAACATTTCAATTTTAAAACGATGATGATTCTTTACTTTTGGAAAGAACCTTGCTGATCTTGCAACTGGCTTGTATTGAGCATCCATATTAGGAACTTTGACTTTGTGCTTTGTGCAAAAAGAGGTAACCTCATTCAAAAAGTTTTCCCATCCATCATCTTGTCGCAGTAATTGCAATTGTTGCTTTGTCACATAAATGAGCTCAATAGCATTAACAATATCTTAATCTCTTTTTTGCAAAGCTGTGTTTAAGTCATCAGTGTACCCAAGTATAGTATTCAATAAATGTGCCATGAAAACAAATTCAAATGACTCAAATGATGCCAATGCAGTATGAGCTTTTATAGTTTCCATGCTTTGTGAGCGATCTTTCCCAACTCGAAACAAGACCTTCCGGATTGGACGATACAAAATAAGAAGGTGTTGTACCGTTTTATAGTGGGATCCCCAACGAGTATCTGCTGGCCTACCTAAACCCATCTCTTGATTCAAACCCCGACCACTTTCAATGTCACCCAATTCCAAAGCTTCTACAATTTGTTGAGCTTGAGCTACTCGAAGCATTTGATGTTTCTTACAAGAAAGCCCAGTAGCATTCAACAAATGCCCAAGTTGCTCAAAGAACCAAACACAATCACCATTCTCCTTAGCAACAGCCACAAGAGTTAATTGAAGTTGATGTGCAAAGCAATGGACATAATAAGCAGAAGGAGATTCATTCATAATCAACTTTTTTAGGCCACTAACCTCACCTTTCATGTTACTAGCTCCATCATATCCTTGACCACAAACTCTAGACAAGCTCAATGAATGTTTCATAAGTAAATTCTGGATAGCATCTTTAAGTGTCAAAGCAGTAGTGTTTTCAACATGCACAACACCAAGAAATCGCTCAACAACCCTTCCTTTCTTATCAACATAACGCAAGCAAAGAGCCAACTGCTCATTTTGGTACACATCACTTGACTCATCAGCAAGTATTGCAAAAAAATCATCTCCAATATCTTCCTTGATAAGTTTAGTGGTTTCTATAGCACAACATTCGATAAGTTGTTTCTGAATTTTAGGGGATGTCATCTGACAATTCAGTGGAGCATTCTTTAGAACAACCTTGTTAACCTCTTCAAAATTTTCTGCTAACCAATTTAGAAGTTCAAGAAAATTTCCTTTGTTATGTGACTCTTCACTTTCATCATGTCCACGACAAGCCAACCCTTGCCGTAAAAGAAGTCTTAAGCACTTAAGTGAGTAGGTTAGGCGGGCTTTATAGACAATCTTGTCATGCTTGCTTCTCTTGTGTAAAGATTGTCTAATTGATGCATTAGGTCTAATGAACAAATCATATTTCTCTTGAGCTAGATTGTGTGCACTACTAACAGAACCAACGTGTTTGTCAAATCTGTCCAAATGGTTCCATTGTCTAAACCCCTCATTCACAAAACTATCCCTGCCAACATAATTAGTTCTGTCCTTAAACAAGTAGCAAACAAAACAGAATGCAGCATCTTTTTCCTCACTATATTCAAGCCAATTATACTTATCAAACCAGCTACGCATAAAGCGACGTTTACCTCCAACATTTCTCTGTGGAAAACTTTGTAGTGTCGGTCGACAAGGCCCAAGTGCAATATACCTCCTCCTAACTTCATCTTGCAGGTTTGCATCCTAATCTGTGATAGCAATCCTCTTACCAGGATCATGGGAAAGATAACCAACATCATCGTCATAATCTTCCCACCAATCTTCATCTTCAGATTGTGTACTTGCAACTTGTGGTTTTGATGCTTCTGTGCTTCCATTTTCAAATTGAGGTTCTGTTTCTACAATTGCAAGTTCTTGTCCCTTGCTGCATCTAACCTCTTGTACAGGTTGTGGAGAGTTGCTCTGAACTACAGATTTTTGTTTCTTTTCAGCCCTCCCCCACATAGATTTCAAATCAACAAATTTCTTCTTCTTCTTTGAATTCTCTACAACCTAAAATATTGAACAAGTCACCATTGAAGAACATGAGAGTCCAAGAGTATTAAATATAAATTGACATTGTAGAATACTAGAATACCAACATCATTGTGTGCAGGGACGGCACTGCCTTGCGCGCCTGGCCGTGGGGACTTCTTCACCGTCGACGCCGTGTCGGCCATCGCCCGGCGCCGCGCCGCCGTCGGCAGCCGTTCGCAGCGTCACCGGAGACGAGGAGGGGCGCCGGCAACCATCAACAAGGCGCCAAGGCAGGAAAGTCCGAAAGTCGAAAGGAGGCGGCGAGGCGCCGTGGCCGCGTGCGGCCGTGCGCGTGGGAGGCTGCCGGGCGCCGGCAGGCACCGAGACGCCGAGAGGCCGAGACGGAGGCACGGAGCAACGCGCAGTCACGCGACGCGCGCAAGGCAGGCAGCCGGGCCCGGGCGCGCCGCGCCGGCAGGCAGCCAGGCACAGTCGCGGCAACCGGCAGAAGCCAGAAAGGAGGCGGCGTGCGGGGACTACGGGCGTGGGAGGCAGCCAGGAAGGGCAGGAGTTTAGGGTTAGGTTAGAAAATGCTAATTGGGCCTTTTGGTTAGTGGGCCTTTTGGCTAGTGGGCTGAATTTGCTATATATATGAAATACATATTATATATAATTGATTTTTTGTAAAAAATTTTGGGGGTACAACTGTACCCCCATGTCCCACTGTGCGTCCGCCCTTGGCACCTCTGGCCTAGGCGTCGACCTAGAGATGGGCTCGATCGCCGCAGACGATGCGTGGTAGGTAGAGGTTGCTTTGGTTAGTATCAATTCATTTCATGTAATCAATTTTATCCCCGTTCAATTCAATTCAATTCATTTCAATGGAATTATGGCTGATTAGTGAATTGTTGAATGCCTCTATGTTTGCATGAGAAGGCCGATGTAACATCCTAAAATTCAAATGTTTAAAAATATGGAATTTTTAAAACTTTATCTTGCATTTTGCTGGCATTCAAATTTCTTCTGGATATTTATTTAAAATCTTTTGAGTTTTGTGACATGCAAATAAATATATTGAGAAATAATATCCAAGTAAAAACAATAATGGTGTTAAAAAAAGAAATCGAAAATCCAAGGATCTACACACAAGTTAAAATTCAAATATTAGATAATGGAAATAAAAATTTGAAATTCAATTTAACTAGGAAAAGAAAAGCAATGGCTAAAAGAATATTAAAAACTCGCATATAAATAATTGAACTGAGAATTCAAATTTTGAATATCATGCAAATCTCAAAATCAATAAATCCTAATGTAAATTAAAATTTAACTTAAAAATCGAAATTTCAAAATTTTGCTTGAGCCTTTCATTTTCTCATTTTCTTCCCTTTCCCTTTTCCCCTCTCTCTTACATGTGGCCCCCTTCTTTTTCTTTTTCTTCTCTCTCTTCCTCCCTCTCTCTTTCTTCTCTACAGCTGAGCCCAACTTCCTCTCTCCCTTCTTTCTTCTCTCTCTCCTTTTTCTTCGCAGCCGCGCTGTCTCTTCTTACTCCACCCGTTATTCTTTCTTCTTCCTCCGTCTTCTTCGCCGCTCTCGTCGCCCCGACCGGTCGGCCCCACGTCTCCTGTGCGTGCGTCACCCGAACTGTTCCCGTCGCGTCCAAGTCGCGTCCCACCCTGGGCTCTCGCGCCGGCCCTCCCCTTTTCTTCCCCCGTTCGCCTGTCGCCTCTGTGCCCTCTGCGCTCCATCGCCGCACGTCCTTGGCACCAACTGCCTCCCGTCACGTCGCCATATCTCGGAGCACGTCGCCTCCATCGTGTCCCATCGCCCGTGCCCTATAGCCACACCGATGCCACGCCCTGCCATCAACCACCCCCACGTTGTCAGCTCTGTTCCACCACCTATAAAGCCCGGCTCACCCGTAGGTAGCACCGCCATCCTCCACTCATCCTCCCACCCCGAGGAATTGACTTCCCCGCGCCCCTAACTCGCCGGCGACTTCATCTTCTCCCACGCCGGCCAACAAGGTAGCTGCCGATTTGAGCCACGCCGAGCCGATTCCCTCCTACCTAAGCACCTTGGAGCACCGTGACGACATCCCCACCATCGGCCAGACCTCCCACCGCCTGTACCTCGCCGGCACCGTGCGCCTCCTCTGCTCGTCACCTCCTCATGCCACCGAACCACCGCTGCCACTCCCGAGTCGCCCCGACCCCTCGAGTGATGGAGACGAGGTGCCCAATCTTTTGATGAGATTGATAACTATCGATTTTAGTGGAGGTGACTCTCATAATCTGACTACAACTGTACGACGACGCTTGTGCTTTAGCAATCGTTGAACCAACTCCGAGATGTTATTGAACTTGCTGGAAGCGCGATCAACCTGAACACGAAGTTCAATCCCTGCGAGCAATTGAAGAACTAGCAAGAATAAGATGTGGGAAATCTGATATTGCGAATAAGATTGAAGTGTATATGGCATTGAAAACAATGTTGGGATTCCGAAAGTTGTCTTGACAGGTGGTCGTCCGACATAACTGAAGAACAGAAGTTTGCACAATGGCTAAACCTAAGTTCAACGAAATCCAAGTCCTAGCATAGGGAGGTGGCGGCTCCTATATACCAGGAGTGGCGGCCAAGGAAGTGGGCACACGCCCCTAGGGTTACAAGGCCCATAGGCCTAAGTGGAGGTGGCGCAGCACGCTTTTTGACTCGGATTCAGAAACCAATATGGACTATTTTGATGATTATGGCCGGCTCATATGGAATTTGAAGATGAGGTTGGATCCGTTAGAAAGTAGACTTGATAAGCTTTCCATGAACTCCAAGAACGTCCCAAACGGAGTCCGTATGAAGAAGTTACGTCGGTTTAAACTTGATACTATCGCAGGAGTCCGAATCCAAATCTAGAACGAGCCCAACTCGATCTCTTGATGTGGTGACATTCATTATGCGTTCCATGCATGTCCATGACTCCACATACCTCTCCTTAATCCTTTTCCATATTCCTAAGCACAATTAAATCACTTTCATTACGTAGCAGTCTATTCTCAGTAACATATAAACCTAGGAACGAATTCACCTTGTAATTAAGTTGGCGAGCATGAGCTTGAGTAAGTGGTCCTTATAACACTTGTTGTGGCTGTGGATGAGTTGTGTGTGCAGGCACATTGTATCCATGGAAGGGATGTCCTCATCATCCTCCCCTTCTTGCATTTGAGTCGTCCGCAACTCAAACTTGTCCTCTTCTCCTAAGTATGGCTTCAAATCTGCAATAATAAATATGGGACTAACCCTAAAATCTACAGGCAGTTCAAGCTTGTATGCGTTATCATTAATCTTTTCTTACACTCTGAAAGGACCATCAGCTCTTGGCATCAATTTTGACTTTCGCAATTCAGGGAACCTATCTTTTCTTAAGTGCAACCAAATAAGATCCCACGTTCAAAAGTTAAATGTTTTCTTCTTTGGCTACCAGCAATTTTGTATTTAGCATTCATGCGCTCTGTATTCTCCTTAGTTGTCTCATGCATTTTTAAAATCAATTTAACACGCTGTTTAGTTCCTTAGTAGCGCTCCACGTCCCGTCTCATCTTTGGCCAAAAGAAATGATTAGCAAGTATGTCCTCCATTTTCTTCACACCAAAATGTCCCATCAGACTGCCTCCATGTGCTTCCTATAACAACAACAAATGAACGGAGCTAGCAAGAATGCATAATTTGTTGGCTCTAAACACAAATCCATCATTAATGACAAATTTGTTCCACATTTTTCCCATCTTTACAATTCAATAGTATTTCTGTAAAATTAGCATCGTGCACATATTGCTCTTTAATAGTCTCTAATCCAAAAATTTTGAAGTCAAGTTGTGAAAGCATGGTATATCTCCTAGACAAAACATCAGCAATAATATTCTCTTTTCCCTTCTTGTGTTTTATGACATAAGGAAAAGATTCAATAAATTCAACCCACTTTGCATGTCTGCGGTTCAGTTTACCTTGACTTCAAATATGCTTTAAAGATTCATGATAGGAATGTATAACAAATTCTTTTGGCCATAAATAATGTTGCCAAGTTTCTAAAGTTCAAAAGAGTGCATATAACTCTTATAATAAGTAGAATAATTCAAACTAGGCCCACGCAATTTCTCACTGAAGTATGCTATAGGTTTACCTTGTAATAAAACACCACCTAAACCAATTATACTAGCATCACATTCTAACTCAAAAGTCTTATTGAAATCCGGGTGTTGGAGTAGTGGTGCATGTGTCAACTTATCTTTCAATGTGGTGAAGGTGTTCTCCTGTGCAGCATTCCAAACAAACGGCATGCCCCCCTTGGTAAGCTCATTTAATGCTGTAGCAATGGTGCTGAAATCCTTCACGAAGTAGCGGTAGAATCTAGCAAGTCCTAAAAAGCTCCGCACATGTGTGATCGTGTTAGGAGTCGACCAACTCTATATTTCTTCAACCTTCGCTTGATCAACTTCAATTCCTTGTGGTGTAACAACATAGCCAAGAAACGCGACTCGATCGGTGCAAAAGGTGCACTTCTCAAGGTTACCAAATAGGCGGCACCACGGAACGCATTAAAAACAGCACGTAAATGGTCAAGATGTTCCTCTAGTGATTTGCTATATATTAGTGTATCATCAAAATAAACCACCACAAATCTACCAATGAAAGCACGCAAAACTTCGTTCATTAGTCTCATAAAGATACTAGGTGTATTAGTTAAACCAAAAGGCATTACTAACCACTCATATAATCCGAACTTAGTTTTAGATGTTGTTTTCCATTCATCACTTAATTTCATGCGGATTTGGTGATATCCACCACGCAAATCAACCTTGGAGAAGACAACAGAATCACTCAATTCATCAAACATCTCATCTAACCTAGGAATATGATGATGATACCTAATGGTGATATTATTGATTGCTCTATAATTCACACACATGCGCCATGATCCGTCTTTCTTTAGTACTAAAATGACCGGAATAGCACAAGGACTAAGAAATTCACGCACATACCCTTTATCAAGCAACTCTTGAACTTGGCGCTGAATTTCTTTAGTTTCTTTTGGATTGGTCCTGTATGGTGCGCGGTTGGGCAATGATGCACTGGGAATTAAATCAATTTGATGCTCAATCCCACGAAGCGGTGGCAGCCCCGACAGTATGTCCTCCGGAAAGACATCTTTGTACTCTTGCAAAATGTTAATGACAGCAGGTGGAAACGAAGAAAGTATATTCTCAAATGAAAACAAAGCTTCTTTGCAAAGTAATACATAGAAAACAGAATTACTAGCATCCAACTCAATCATATCAGATTTGGTAGCAAGAAAACAAGTACCTTTCAATTTAATTTCTTTATTCTTCACATGAACAGATTTATATTCTTTCTTTTTACGTTGCTCAAGCTCTTTTGCTACAATCTAATTTTCGCTCTCAGTATTCTCCTGACTTTTCTCTCTACTAGCTCTAGCAAGGTCATCTTTAACAATTTGTTCAGGAGTCATAGGATGCAGCATAATTTTCTTTCACTCGAACATGAGAGAATATTGATAATTCCTACCATGATGTACATAATCAGTATTATATTGCCAAGGTCTTCCTAATAACAATGAACAAGCTTGCATAGGAACAATGTCACAATCAACATAATCATGGTATGAACCCATCAAAAAATATACTCTCATCATCCGTGTTACCTTCAACTTACCACTGTTGTTGAGCCATTGAATATGGTATGGGTGAGGATGAGGTTTGGTCGGCAAAGTGAGCTTCTCCACCATATCCATACTCGCCAAATTGTTACAATTCCCACCATCAACAATTATGTGAATCGAGCGTTCCTTGACAACGCCCTTGATTTGGAACAAATTATGGCGCTGATTTTGCTCGGCATGAGAAACTTGAGCACTTAGTACGCATTGCACTATAATGCTCAAATACTTGTCGGCATCTTCGGCGCCAACATGCTCCTCCTCATGATTAGATTCATCATCATGTTCTGCAGGATCAATTGCAAGCCTAGCATATGTTTCATCATCAAAATCACTAGCAGAGGAATACCCACCATCATCATGTATAATTAGTACACGCTTGTTTGGACAGTCCCGCATCATGTGTCTATAGCCTTTGCAACGATGGCATTGAATGTCCTTAGTTCGTCTTATCGAAGCAACCACAGATGAGGTTTTTGCAGAAAATTGTGGTGCTGATTTGGGTGCTTCAGAAACTTGTGGCGCCGAATTTGACATAGTAGGGTTCTACTTGTTGTTAGAGGGTAATGGTGGTGGCGCCATAGTGGACGAGGCAGAAGGGGTGCGTATTTGTGTGACCTACAGAAGAGTTAGATCGTGTCCTCGTCTGGCGTCCCTGCAATTCACGTTCAACTTTGCAAGCAAGATGAAACAATCTAGTAATGGAGTTGTAATCTTTGTAATCAAGGATGTCTTGAATTTCACAATCCAACCCTCCCAAAAACCTAGCCATTGATACCTCCTCGTTCTCAACTAACCCACAATACAACATACCAATTTGTAATTCCTGATAGTATTCTTCCACAGACTTTGGATGGAGCAAATGCCAGGTGAAGCTTAGCCTGTACGGTGTAGAAAAGATGTAGCTGGGAAGGCTCAAGGATGGCAGCAAGGAATATCAATAATCAATTCAGAAAATGCAAGTTGAAAAGTCGTTCAACGCCGGTTAGTGCTGGTCCTAGGCTAGACCGTACTAGAGACACGAGCCTAGAACACAAACGAATACACCGCGTGGAAAGAAACTAGACGACGTTGCATATGGAGTTCAGAAGCTCAAAAAAAGATGCTATCTTCACAGGGAACCTTAAAATCATGTGTAGAAGGGCTCTGTCAATTTTGAGTGAATTCTGAGAAACTTGAATTTTTTCGGACTTGCGTGCCCGTTTTGAGGCCCTAAATGACGTTTTTGGGGTCGATGTTTCCGCGTGTGTGCCCGAGTGTGTACGCATAGATAAAATCCCCAAATTCCCCAGACTTCTCTTTTTCACTGTATCTTCTCGTTTCATTTCCAACGGGTCAAGAAACAGCACAATCGGAGGTCGTATGCAAAAGTTGTGTTTCTATCTCTCTCTCTCTCTTTTCTTTTTTTTCTCGAAACCAGCTAGGGTTTCATCTTTTCTTTCTTTCTTTTTCTTTTTTTCTTTTTTTTGCAAACCGATTTCAACTACAGCGGTGAGACCAAAACGTGAACAGAACTCGAAACTCTAATTGAACTAAACGCTAAGACCAGCAAAGGACACGACGATGCAACCGAAAGTTCAACAATGCAATATACTGAAAAGAAAAATTGTGGGGTTCAGACTGGTTTGGATGGGATGATCTACTATTTTTTTTGGTTTTTTTGTACTCTAGGTAAAGAAAATCAATCTAATCTATGGTAAGCTGGAAACTGGAAATTCTCATTGAGCAACCTTGGGCTCTGATACCACTTGATGGATACGAGGTGCCCGATCTTTCAATGAGATTGATAACCATCAATTTTGGTGGAGGTGACTCTCACGATCCGACTACAACCGTACGACGACGCTTGCGCCTTAGCAATCGTTGAACCAACTCCGAGATGTTATTGAACTTGCTGGAAGCGCGATCAACCTGAACACGAAGTTCAATCCTTGCGAGCAATCGAAGAACTAGAAAGAATAAGACGTAGGCAATCTGATATTGCGAATAAGATTGAAGTGTATATGGTATTGAAAACAATGTTGGGATCCCGAAAGCTGTCATGACAGATGGTCATCCAACACAACTGAAGAACAGAAGTTTGCACAATGGCTAAAGCTAAATTCAATGAAATCCAAGTCCTAGCATAGGGAGGCAGCGGCTCCTATATACCAAGAGTGGCGGCCAAGGAAGTGGGCGCACGCCCCTAAGGTTACAAGGCTCATGGGCCCAAGTGGAGGTGGTGCATCACCCTTTTTGACTCGGACTCAGAAATGGCTAGCTTGGATGGAATTTGAAGATGAGGTTGGATCCATTAGAAACTAGACTTGATAAGCTTTTCATGAAGTCCAAGAACGTCCTAAACGGAGTCCGTATGAAGAAGTTACATTTGTTTAAACTTGATACTGTTGCAGCAGTCCGAATCCGAATCCAGAACGAGTCCAACTCGATCTCTTGATGTGGTAACCTTCATTATGCCTTCCATGCATGTCCATGACTCCACATGCCTCTCCTTCATCTTGGTATACGATTAAATAAACCTCAAAATAATTACTGTACCATTAATATTCATCTTTAGTTCAAAGGGAGTGAAACCTTAGCAGACGTGGCTCTGCTGGGGAAGATGCATTGTAACAACCTTGTGATGATCTACTCAACTGCATGACTAAGGAATCGTGTACAACTCTGCAGAGTGAAAACTATTTGAATAGCCATATCCACGGTCAAGGGTAGACATGGGAACTTAACCAGATATAGTTCTACTTCAAAAACTTTATGGATGGAATTGGAAAAGTGGTGGGTAGTGGAAATCCCTGATTTGTGTTGTTCTGGGTGTTGCCCCAGTGATAAGGTAAGCGGTTATAATCCTGAAAGGTTAGCATATAGTGCAAAAACCATGTAACGGTGGATGAAATCTAGATCGCTATTATTATTGCATTCCTTCACACATTTATAAAATCTTGTTTTAGTTCAAACTGCTAGATCTCAAGAAATTTCTATGTATCATATTTTAAAAGCAATTTATGGCAAATAAAATAACTCTAGCCTTTCCTTGATAAGCCATGCATGTTATCTATGTGCATCCTATGTATTGGCTCGCGGGGCACGGTGGTTTGTGCTCACCCTCGGTCACTCAATTAATCCAGAATCAGGAATCAGATCGCTATGCTTCAGCAATACACCTGGTCATGATGGTGAAGAAGATAAAGAGGTCAAGAACTAGGTCGCGTACCCCAGTTGGCTGCCTGTGGGCACGTCCTGAGGGTCCCACCTGTGTGCTTCATTTCCGCTGCCTCATTTTATTGATTTTGGCCAGATCAGCCCATGAGTAAGTCTACCATTATATTTATACTTTTGCATGATATGTATTTTGATTTTCGGTACTGTATCTGTTAGCACTATCTACTGATCCAGGGAATAGTGTGGTGAAATCACAGAGAATTCTAGATTGTAAAATCCGGGTCCGACGGGGCTGGTATCAGAGCATATCGACTGTAGGTCATGACCTAATTAGCCTGGCCATTAGTTTCATGACTAGAATTATTTCTTCAAAATCTATTTCCAAAAATATAAGTAGTATTGCTCCTTCTCATCTCTATTAGATGATTTCCCCTTATCTATATGCTGCCCTAGCCATTTTTTGTTCTGAAGCTCTCTTATCTAGAATTCAAAATGATAAAAATCCAGTACTCCCCTTGTAAACTCTCTTCGAAAGCCTACTTTGGCCAGAGTCACAAAAGCTTAAATGGGAAACTCATTTTTTTTAAAAATGTTTTATTTTTGGAGGATTGATTATCAAATTGTTTACAAAATTCACTTTCAAACTCATTTTTAACAAACCAGGATCTTTCGAGGAAATTTTCATAAGTTCAACTACTTGCCAAAAATTATTTGAAAAAATTCATTTTTGCTTTCTCAAATAGTCCAAAATAAAGTTATTTCTCAAAAACATTTCCGCAAAAAGGACCTTGTTTTCAAAAATAAAGCCTAAAGGTTAACCTTGAGATGTTACTTCTAAAAGAGTTATGTTGGTAAAAACATATCTTCCATGTTTGGTTTTATTACCCATGGTTAGACAAAACACTTCTTTCTTACAAAAAAATGAATGGAGAAGAATAAATAGAGTCGTAAGTAAAGAGATAGATGTTTGTGGTGAACACATAAAAATGTTGGTGGGTTTCATGTCGATCTTCAGAAGGAAACGATAGTGTGAATTCCAGAAGAATAAAATTGGTGGAGCCTAAATGAATAGATTGACTGGATAGATGAATTAATTGATTCTTCGAGAAATAGGAATTGTGAAAATAATTAATGGATTACAACATTGATAAATTGTATAATTCTTGGGAGATGTTTACAATAGTGGAATAATAGAATGTGATTGATTACTGGATGGATTAATTGAATTTTTAAGAAGTTGGAGATGTGATAACAACTATCAGAATATAGACTTGATCAATAACATTATTCTCGGAGGATGTTTATAATAATGAATTAGCTTGGAGGTAAATAGTAAAGAATTAGGTTGGTTACTGGAGGAGCAAAACTATGATTTTGAATCAATAACACAAGATTAGATTATTAGAGAGTCATGATACAAATGATATTGGTGGATCTAAAGTAAAGATATTGGATTTTCATTAGATTGTAGAGTTAACAAGTTGACAAATAGTGGATCTGAGATTGGGATTATACATACATAGTGAAATTTGAGATTTGATTTATAAATTTGTGGTGGAAATTTAGACTCATATAAGAATTTGGTAACCCTGATTCGATTAATAAAATTATGGATGATGCAATGAAAATTATATGATTGGTGGATCAAAATAAATAATCGACTCGCTGTTTGGAGTTTTAGACAGCAATAATACTGTGACTAAGTAATGAAAGAAGATAGCCTAGGTATAATTTGCAAAAGTGGAAGTTAGATTATCAAGGCCATCAGATTCTAAGCCCTATGTATATAAATAATATGGGAGTGCATTAGTTCATTAATTGATATTTGAATATTGGAAGAGATTAGAATACCCTGGTAAAAAAAGAGAGAACCTTCCTTGCTGAAAAAAAGTATTTCAAAGTTCTGTATTTCAAAACAACTACAAAAAAATGATAATACGAGATTAGTGCTAATATCGATCAAATTACCTCTGAATACTTTCCTCTTCTATTGATTTCAAAAGGAAATTTTGTTCCCCTTCACTTACCCTTACTCCAAAAATTTAAGGTTAGGAACGTTGAAGATGTTCATTAAGATAAGATGGTCTCATTTTAAACAAACTATGTATATGAACCCTGTGCCCTCTTGTGTGTGCTCCCCTGAATTGGCGTTGTACTGTCGTAAGATTCTACTTGGGCCCTGTGCACTGCCTTCTCGCCCTTGGGCGTATATTTCACAGTCACAGGAAAAGATTGTTTTTAAAAACTTGTGTGATTTGTGTGCCACCCTAGCCTCTGGGGTATGCTCTTTTAAAATCAGAGTGGGTTTGGATTACCTTATCCCCATAATTCTATTCGTATCTCATTCTATTCCCTCCCACCTCGTTTGCTGCAAACCCAGTCAGATGTACCGAAGCAAAGTGATAGATAGCCAAAGCCAAGGCAATCAAGGACAAGTGAAGACTTGACAACTTTCCAACTAGAAGCCCCAACCAACACAAGGACCAAGACTCGAGACTCCGTCTTGCTAACATTCTCTCCTTACCTACATGGAGGACCCATCGATCAAATCACTATCAATCAGACACAATGATAAGGAACAAGACAACTACCGCTGGTAGAAGTAGGAAACGAGGACCAATAGTTATTGCTCACCATAGCCATCGCCATCCATATAAGTTATCGCCTAACCTTAATCCACAAGGATCGTTGGGTAAGAGCCATCGCAATGGAAACAACAACAGTGCTGCACCAAGCGGACCCCTAAAATATGTTACTCGTTTCCATTGCGGCAACTTAGGACACTACATGAAGAGATGCCTCTAAAGGAATCTAGAAGAACAAGTGAAGAGTGCCAACACCACCAACCTTAGCCTCAGCAAACAAGAACTTGTCAAATCTCAAGAGCTCTAATAAGGAGAGAGCTGCACCTGCCAAAGTTCTACTACCAGATTCAGAAGCTTCTCCAAGTGCTACATGTATCAAGTGTGGTAAAGCCGGACATGTCGCACAATTATGTCCTCCATTACGACAAGCTACACAAGGAGCATGCTTCTCATGCGAACAAACCGGACACTATTGCTATGAGTGCCTAGTTCCATATTATTCATATGGTAAGAAATACCATTACCTAGAAGACTGCCTTACAAACCAAGTAGCATGTCGACGTTGTGGAAAAAGGGACATAAGGAAAATCAATGTTCCGCAAACTACCCTAACTACGATGAAGACCACCAACCTGGTGAATGCCCCACGAGCAAGGTCACCTGTTTTCTCTACAAAGGATAGGACCACTACCCCAAAGATTACTCCTTGAACCTGTTGCTGACCAAGGCAGCTGAAGTACGATGGATGAGTCTCCAAATCGCCATAGGACTCGTCATACCTAGAGCTAGAAAAGATAATTAATGCCAGTTGTTATTTATTTTAAGAGGGTAGCAAGATTAGACAAGAATGTTGGAGAATATCTATGATGTATAATTACCTTGGAGATGCAATAATTTGTATTAGAGCTAATTAGACCAGTACAAGAAGATTCGCAAGGCCAGAAATCTTATGGTGATAAGAACTACAAGCCACACCTATAGTTAAATCATCGTGTTTAGCAAAGCTGAAGAATAAAAATAGGAATTCTAGTAAGGACAAAAGACCACCATGTAGATGTAACCATCATCATATTTGCATCCCTAAGGCCGTCTACTCCCTAGGACATAGACCATTACTATCCACCCATCAATACGAATTCTATGAGCATCACGAGTCCAGCAAATGACATAACCATTCCATTTTACAAAGATGTGAAGACGACGATGTCAAATAGCAAGCATATGGAAGTCTACGACCTATCCAGATGATGAGGACATCACGACTGGACCGATTACACGAACACGAGCTAAAAAGATTAATCAACAGGTGAACTCGTTCCTAGTTGAATTTGGTTTTAATTTATATGAGAATAATATACTACCTAATAATTGCTATTTAATTATTCTTAGGTTTGAACAAAAGAAAGTTTTAGTTGAGGATAACGAAGTTGGAAATAGAAGGCAACAAAAAGTGCTACACGCAAAAAAAGAGGCCGAAGCCAAACATGCATGCATGACTATGCATGCAGCCACCTTGTGAAGAAAGCAATGGAACGAGAATTTATCTAGTCATCAGAGACATGCATGCAACATGGGACCACCTCATGAAGAAATCAAAGGAAAGAAAATTTATCTAGTCATCAGAGATGTTTTTGTTTTGAGTCCGTAATGACCTGGTGGCCGAAATCACGTCAAAGTCGGTCAGAGATGTTTTCGTTTTGAGTCCGTAACGACCTGGTGGCCGAAATCACATCAAAGTCGGTCACCTTGATCTTTATTTTGTTTGCTGTATAGATGCATTGTAAAGATAGACCATAAAGAAAAAATCAATCTAATATTTCTGAGAGAGCTATACACTTGTTCTTCCTAGGGTTTGGTATATACTGCAACCTAGAGGGGAATTGGGCGTTCTCAACCCCGTTGTTCTTCTGATTCCTTGTGATTTGCAGGAACGACGACACGTCTACTTGTGTGGTCGGGTAGACGGGATCATGAGCGTGTGGTTGGACGAATTCTTTTGTGGTAGGTTGCTGTTCTAACAGTGGTTGGCGCCATCGGTTCACCAGGTTACACGAATCCAAGTTATCGTCATCGATTCCATGTCGTGAAGATCGGGCATCCCGTATCATCGGAAGAATAAGATCTCTCTCTTCCCTTTTGCCTTTTCTAAGAGTTAACCCATTCATGTACGAATTCTCTTCCTTCGGTGTATGCCAAGGAAAAATGACGATGTATCAAGCAGCAATATGAAAACCCACTGCTAGCCAATTTAGCCCCATTTACTTCTTTCTACTCTACCAAAATCTCGGGGTCGAGATTCATTTAAGGGGAGTAGGTTTGTAACATCCAAAAATTCGGATGTTTAAAAATATGGATTTTTTAAAACTTTCTCTTGCATTTTGCTGGCATTCAAATTTCTTATGAATATTTATTTGAAATCTTTTGAGTTTTGTGACATGCAAATAAATATATTGAGAAATAATATCCAAGTAAAAAATAATGGTGTTAAAAAAGAAATGGAAAATCCGAGGATCTACACACAAATTAAAATTCAAACATTAGATAATGAAAATAAAAATTTGAAATTCAATTTAACTAGGTAAAGAAAAGAAATAGCTAAAGGAATATTAAAAACTCACATCTAAATAATTGAACTGAGAATTCAAATTTTGAATATCATGCAAAAGTCAAAATCAATAAATCCTAATGTAAATTAAAATTTAACTTAAAAATCCAAATTTCAAAATTTTGCTTGAGACTTTCATTTTCCCCTTTTTCATCCCTTTACCTTTTTCCTTCTCTCTTACATTTCGACCCGTCCTTTTTCTTTTCTTCTCTCTCTTCCTCCCTCTCTCTCTTTCTTCTCTACAGCTGGGCCCGGCCTCCTCTTGCCCGTTCTTTCTTCTCTCTCTCCTTTTTCTTCGCAGCCGAGCTGTCTCTTCTTCCTCCTCTCATTATTCTTTCTTCTTCCTCTATCTTCTTCGCTGCTCTCGTTGCCCTGACTGGCCGGCCCCACGTCTCCTGTGCGCGCGTCGCCCGAACTATTCCCGTCGCATCCAAGTCGGTCCCGGCCTAGGCTCCCGCGCTGACCCTCCCCTTTTCTTCCCCCGTTCGCCTATCGCCTCTGTGCTCTCTGCGCTCCTGCGCCACATGACGCCGTGTCCCTATGTGCGTGTCACCCTGCGTCACCATCGCCACACGTCCTTGGCGCCAACTGCCTCTCGTCGTGTCACCTCCGTCGCGTCCTGTTGCCTGTGCGCTGTAGCCACATCGACACCACGCCCTGCCATCAACTACCCCCACGTCGTCAGCCCGTTCCACCACCTATAAATCCTGGCTCACCCCAGGTAGCACCACCATCCTCCACTTGTCCTCCCACCCCGAGGAATCGACTTCCCCGCACCCCTAACTCACTGGCAACTTCGTCTTCTCCCACGCCGGCCAACAAGGTAGCCGCTGATTGGAGCCACACCAAGCTGATTCCCTTCTACCTGATCACCCTTGGAGCACCGCAACGACATCCCCACCGTTGGCTGGACATCCCACCGCCTGTACCTCGCCGGCACCGCGCACCTCATCTGCTTGTCGCTACCTCACGCCGCCGGACCACCATCGCCACTCCCGAGATTCGCCAACCCCCGAGGTAGCTTCCTGAGCCCGCCTAGATGCTCCCCTATTAGTTAATCGGACTCTTGTGCCGTACGCCGCCGTAACCGCTCCTCCCCTGTTCTGCCGCCACCATGGAAGTCGTCGGCCATCACCCTAGCCAAATTAGCTAGTGAGGCTCCGTCTATGGGTGGGCGCGGGCGTGAGCAATCCATTTTGTGGGTACTCACGTCCGGCCACCGCCTCTGCCGCTGGCGGCAAAGCCAACACCGAGCGTCGCCGAGTGCTCTGTTTTGAGCCAAACTCCACGATCGCCTCTTCTAAATGGATTTCCCCCTTCAAATCACAAGTGGGCAGTTGCCCAGTTGATCAGCCCAGCCAATCGCTAACTCTCATGTCTCGCGTTCGAATACTAGTTTTGCAAACGTTTGCACATTTTATTTTTATTAGCCCAATTTAAATAGGAAATATTTAGGATATAAATCAAGGAAGCTAAGATAATTGATTTAGGTTCAAATAAAATTTACATATACATCAGAATATAGAATTATATGCATATGAAAAATTAAGTGATTAAGGGAAATAGTTTAGTACTAGCTCACTAATATTTAACAATTGAAATTTAAATTAAAGGTTTCCTGGTATACGATTAAATAAACCTTGAAAATAATTAGTGTACCATTAATATTCATCTTCGGTTCGAATACTAGTAAAGACGCTACTGGCATATAAATTGGTAAAAATGTACCCTTGTAGACATAGACAATAATCACAGGTTCCTGAGGTGAATAATATCCAAACAAGGAGCATGAATTGAACAAAATATTTAAAGTATTTAAGGTAGAGTGTCCGTCTAAATTAGTGACTTTTCAATATATATATATATATATATATATATATATATATATATATATATATATATATATATATATATATATATATATATATATATATATATATATATATATATATATATATATATATATATATATATATATATATATATATATGAAAAATGCGGATGATATGTATGCAGCCCATTAGTAAATATATTAGTAAATTTTTTATTCACCGTATACCCTATTAAATATATAGACACTATCATTAACATACCGCCGATCATGAAATCTTAAACAGTAGCTTTAAATTAGTAACGATAACGAAATGTAGTCATGTGTAGCAGGCTCGACCAATCATAAATAAAATTAAGATTAAATTATGTCAGATGCTAAGTAAAGGATAACGTATCAATATCAGTTGATTTCCAGAGCGCCTCCAAATTAAAAGGGTCATATTAATATATAGGTACTAAAATATAATAGCCCTTGGTCATCAGACATTGAAATAATCTCACCAATATATATATATATATATATATTCCAAAGTAAACACTTAACCAATTATACGACTAATTAATAATTAGAATCGCATAAAATGCTACATATCAAATTACTAGCAATTTGATAAAATAAAAGTCGTATACATCACCTATGGAACCCCTGCCCTAATTCATGAATGGCAACACTTGACTAATAAATTAATACCATGGCTAGATTCATACATCTGTTTATGGATCTAACCTGACTCATGGAACTATCTTGATAAATATAAAAGAAGTTATTAAATTAAAAGATCAAGTTATGGTATTCTACTATCGGCTATACCTAGCCATCCTTGAACCTAAAGTGGAATATTTCTGTGAATATTCCTTCGCTATAAATCTTCCTTGGCACCCGTCTCGACAGATTTCCCTTAGCCATTTATCACTTCGCTCCAACCCCTCTGACTTTGTCAATACTCCGTGCCCAATCAACACAACCCCAAATCACCCGTTTAATCATAATAAAAATTAATTAAGTTCAATTGGATTTATTTGGATCTATTGAGTTATTTGCCTTTATTTGGATTCAGTTGTTTAACGCGTAATTAGAATTGGAGTCATGAAGCATAAATGGATGAAACGAGACCAAAATCCAGGTGAAGGTGAAGACCAAAAGCTCCAGACCCTCAAATGAAAAAGCTTTGAGAGAGCTCAAGACCGCGGTGAATCGTGCCAAGCGAATCAATACTTTGATCATGTTGAACCTACATTTTCTGCAAATTACTTTTGTTTAATTATCAAAGTGCATGCTATTATTTCATATGCAAATATATGTTTGTTTTAAGATTCTAGTTATATGCCTATTATTTGACTTGTTAGTATTACACCACCTTTGGAACATTTGAACATTGAGCCTTGTTACCTTAGAAAAATTATAATGATAACCTTTAAAAATAAGTCTACAATTATACGCCATGCTTAGTACTACTTAGATACTCGGGGGCACCAAAATGCCCCAAGCATCACTTTCAATCATGAGAAACTGATTTGGAAAGTCATGGGTGGAAATGACTGGTATATTTTGACATAGTTATTTTATGCTCCCAAAAACCCTTACTTGCTTAAATATCTAAGCGGATGGTACGGGGACTGGTGTGTGGTGCAATAGAAGTACGGTGTGCAGATTGTTGTAGAACCGCCCAGATAACTCTAAGGACTAAATCTTGTGATGACCTTCCAGCATACAACATTACAGCCACAAGCTAGCAAATTGTAGGCAACGCTAACTAATTTGCATCGACTCAGTATGGGTTGCGCCAGTGTGATCACAAGCGGGCAGAGGATGGCCACATCCTCCGACGTCACGGTACAAGAGAGGACTCCTAGAAGGGTGGTCGTACCCCAAAGGGAGTGAAACCTTAGCGGATGTGGCTCTGCTGGGGAAGATGCATTGTAACAACCTTGTGATGATCTACTCAACTGTATGACTAAGGAATTGTGTGAGCAACGGGTAGATTCTCTTATGGTTAAAGTGTACAAATTCTGCAGAATGAAAACTATTCGAATAGCCATGCCCACGGTCAAAGGCGGACATGAAAACTTAACCAGATATAGTTCTATTTCGAAAACTTTATGGATGGAATTGGAAAAGTGGTGGGCAGTGAAAAGCCCTAATTTGTGTTACCCTAGGTGTCGCCCTAGTAATGAGGTAAGCGGTTATAACACTGAAAGGTTAGCATATGGTGCAGAAACCATATAACGGTGGATGGAATCTAGATTGATATTATTATTGCATTCCTTCACACATATAAAATCTTGTTTTAGTTCAAATTGCTAGGTCTCAGGAAATTTCTATGTATCACATTTTAAAATCAATTTATGGCAAATAAAATAACCTCAGCCTTTCCTTGATAAGCCATGCATGTTATCTATGTGCATCCTGTGTATTGGCTCGCAGAACACGGTGGTTTGTGCTCGCAATCCAAAATTAGGAGTCAGATCGCTACGCTTCAGCAATACACCTGGTCATGATGGTGAAGAAGATGAAGAGGTCAAGAACTAGGTCACGTACCCCAGTTAGCTGCTTGTGGGCACGTCCTGAGGGTTCCACTTGTGTACTTCATTTCCGCTACCACATTTTATTGATTTTGGTCTGATCGGCCCATAAGTAAGTCCACTATTGTATTTACGCTTCCACATGATATGTATTTTAATGTTTAGTACTGTATCTGTGAGCACTATTTACTGATTCTGAGAATAGTGCGGTGGAATCATAGAGGATTCTAGATTGTAAAATCTGGATCCAATAGCCGAAGTGCCAACGAAGTTTAGAAAGGGACCTCTATGCAATGTTATTAAGGCGTCGCCTTGGCGTCGCCAAAGCGTCGCTTTGGCGTCGGAGCGGCCTGGAGCTGCCGCCACGGCCGTCGCCTCGCCACGGATACGTATGGCGTCCGCCTCGGGAGGGAAGGCGTCGCTTTGGCGTCGCCATGGCCGCGACGGCGCGTCGCGAACGCAAGGCGCGCGCCATACCCCTGTGCCAGGCGGGAAAATGGAGGGAGGGAGGGAGCGCGGGAGAAAAAGAGGGGGAGGGGCATAACGGGATACCCGATACGGGCGAGGGCGAAGCATTCGGCGAAGGGCTTCGCGAAGGGAGGTCGGCGCGGCGGCGACCTCGGGCGACCGGCGATCTCCAGGCCACGCCGCGGCCTCCCCGGGCCTCCACGTCGCCGCCTCCCTCCGAGGCTCCAAGCCTCCACGCCGCCACCCTCCGGGCCAGTGAGCTAGGGTTTCTTCGCGCGCGCACGGGGCCGCCGCCTCGCCGGATTCTGCCTCGCCCAGCCGCCCAGGTGCGTTCCACCTCCCCTCCTTGGCTCCTTCCCTTCGCTGTGTGCTTGTTGTCTTCTCTCCGGCCTCCGCTCGTGCTTGTCCGCCGTCTTCTCCGCCTCCCCCCCTTCGCCTTCTCCGCTTCCCTCTCGCCCTTGGCCTCCCCTCCCCTTCGCCCTCTCCGTCTCCCCAGTGGCCCAGTCCCCCTCCCCGTTCGCCTCCCCACCGCCGCGCCGTTACGGCCGGAGACCCGTGGGGACTATGGATGGCGAGGGAGGGATTGAGGGAGGGAGGAGCGAGGGAGACCGAGGGAGGGAGCAGCCGAGGGAGGAAGCCTCGAGCGAGCGAGAGAGGCCGGCAGCGGTGCTGCCGAGAAATGAAGAGCAAGTGAGGAGCGATTGAGCGAGGGAGCGACCGGCGAGAGAGAGAGAGAGAGAGAGAGCGGCGAGTGCGACTGATGGCCACCGACGGGCGACGGACATTATAATACATGTTTCGGTTATTACGGGTATTACTTCATAGCAATCAAGCAATGCAACCAATAATATATATTTCGGTTATTTACCTGTTTAATATATGTTTCAGGATCCATCATTATCTGTTATATTTATAATATTATACTATATGTTCAACAAATTTGCTGCTATAAAAGGTTAGGATGTGAGTATGGCGTCGCTATAGGAAGGTTTCCTTGTACTACAACACTGAAAAAAATCAAAATGCATAAAATGGAATGTAACAGCAGCTAAGCAATCGGAGTTACAAGATTAATGACAGAAATAAACACAAAACTAGCTAGCTGCTACAAACAGATGAGTAAAGATAGAAAGCAGTGTCACTTTTCTCAGGACAGAAGAGATCTCCTTGTTACCATCAAGATAACCAAAAGCTAATTGTTATACTCTACCAAACACAAAGAACTTCCAGAACAAGTTCTATACGGACATATGTTAATGAACTCTACCCAGACTTCGTCTATTGAAGATCGATGCTGTCGAACATGAATTTTTTGACCATCCGACATTGCTACTTTTATGCATACAATTTAGTTTAACCTATAAATTTGTCAAACATGAAAATCATAACCCGAAACATGCATGCATATGCATTCAATTTCAAGTTCTGGGTGAACTACTGACAGACATAGCTACTCAAGACAACCCAGATTTGAAACAATTCCAGTTAGTCTTCTTGGCTCCAAGGTCTCTACAGGTCACATGTAGTTACTCAAGCAAATATTATTTATATTCTACTTACCAATAAGGTAAAATAATGGAAATAGGATTAGGATATGTTCATCAGATAAGCTTTTCATGGGAACTTTTAGTCAATCATGTTTACTTCAACAAGCATGTCTGAATTCCCAATTTGGATTTACAAAACAAATTTATACCAATGCATACTGATCGATCGAACAACAAATTTCGTGTCTTACAAACCGCATATGAATTTGGATCACTAATATCATACCTTGATCTGCTCCAAACAATTTAGTTCCCTCCTTTCCCAACACAGACAAACAACAGAGCCTACCGCAGATGGTTGTAGTGGAAGATGAGGAGCGCAGGACAAGGAGACGAAGGGTGGACCGGGGCATAGAAAAAGGATAGATTGGACCAGCGGCTAAAGTCATATAGGCAGCTACAGTACTTTGTCAGGTTCTTAGGGATAAATCCATGAACAGTTGCAGTGCATCAGGAGGACCAACTACAGCTAGTGGCAACATAGGGGCAAGAGAAGGAAGTTGGTGGGGGGCTAAAGGCCGAGAATGCAGCAGCGAGGGAAGCTTGGGCATGGAGGATGCAGCGGCTGAGACCGATTGGGGCAAAGCCGCGGAGGGCATGTGGATGCGGCGGCCGGGACCGATTGGTGCGGGTAGGGAAGATTGGGATCAGCTTGGGCGTGGTGGATGCGGTGACCAAGACCGATTGGTGTAGTCGTGCAGGTAGGGAAGATTGGGACCGATTAGGGCAAAGCTGTGCATACGAAGAAGGGGACGCTATGTGCGGTGTGCTGGTGTGGCCGGTAGGGAGATTGGGATCATTTTTTATTTTTGGTTTTTTCAGCAAAAAGAAAAGAAAAAACTAGGCCCAAGGCCTGAGTCCCAAAAATTGTGCCAGGCCGCTATCAATAGGCCTACCTGCATTTCAAATGTTTGCAATGCATAAGGTTGCAATGCATGTTATCTATAGCCATCCACATGATTTAGATGAATAGATTCGGCAACGCATATTATGCGTAGCTATAATATTACTTTGTAACATATGTATAGAGCATTGCAATGTATGTGTTGTTAAAGGGGTGTTCATCTTGTAGTGTAAAAGAGCACCAACTATATACCAAGTATAGCAAGGGTGAGTTTTGGCTCCATGAAATCAGTTTCCTCAGTGATACTCACTACCACAGAAAGGGTCATCACAAACGGTTCAAAACCGTCATCACAGATATTTTCTGAACTATTTGAATTTATGTGTCTATGATAACAAGCGGTTGTCACAGACGGCTCTCAAATTGTCTATGATAAGTTACAACACAGACGGTTTTTCAAAACAACCGTCTGTGATATGTTAGATATCATAGACGGTTCTTAAACACAACCGTCCATGATATCTAACATATCATAAATGGCTAATATAAAAAACTGTCTATGATATATTATATATCATAGATGATTATTAAACATAGTCGTCTGTGATATCTTACATATCACAGACACATAATACTAATAACCGTCTATGATATCTAACATTTCGCAGATAGTTTGGTGTTACAAACCATTTGTGATAGCTATTTGAATAGCTAAATTATTTTTTGTTTTTGTGCTAGCCTCACGAAATGCTAGCCATGCCCTTTAAAAATAAGCAAGCAAAACACATATATAGCACACGATAATCATTACATAGATCCCACAAATGAATTAAACAACTGAATGAAGTACAATTGAATTAATTATTTGATAAAGCACAACTGAGTGAATTATAATTGAATCAAATGTTTGAACATCTAATCATCATCGCTGGGGTTGAACTCTCCATTCGGTTAAATGACCTCTACTATCAAGAATTTGAAGAGCTTTCCTCGAACTTCAGCAAGTTTGTCAAGCTAGAAGTGTTAAAGTCATTAGCACTCAGTTGACAAATATAAATTGATAATCACAAAATAAATATCGGCAAGTTGACAAACCTTTGGATCTTTTGACTTAGTGCCCATAATTTCCTGTATATGTCTGCAAACGTAGAACCCACATACGTTGCCCTATAGCTGCTAGTGGTACTGTAAAAATAGAATTACATACATAGGTATTGTTGGTTCTAGAGGCATTATTATAAAGTGTAATATAGAATTGTTGTGTTGTAGCGGGTACTAGAAATTGCGTCCTGTGTTACAGTGTGGCACTGGATTCCTTGTATCTCCCTCCTCAGGTAACGTAAGCCCTAAATGACCTATGTAATTCTAAAAGATTAGCCTCGGCTATTGCAAACAAAGAGAAAACTACAGTAGAGTTATGTACAGAAGAAATGAGTTTACTTATCAATTTCTTGTTGCACACAGGTGAAGTCATGGTTGTTCCTAAGTAGAGAATCAAGATATATTATCTTGCTCTACTTTGGTACAATCATGATCAGAATTTAGTGAAACCTAGTCATGTATGGGTATATTACCCTGCTCTAATTTGGTACCAATCACAATCAGAATCTAGTAAAACCTAGTCATGTTTGTCGCAATAGTGATTAATCCTACGTTCGTGTTACGTATAAAGTACAAATGAAACTTGTATAATAACTAGTGAAGCACTTACCCCTGGTTGTAGGGTACCAGTACGTAGTCCTTGTAGCTCTAAGCAAGTAATCCTATCATTATGTAATCTTTGATGAATGATGCATTTCCTTCATGCATTGCTTAGATACCAAGTGTGTGTCGGGGAAACCCACCGGTTCTCGCCATTGCTAGACTTGTTGCATGATGGATCTATATATAAGCAATGAATTATGACATTTATCAGTGTTACGTGAATGTAGAATTTGATTGTACAGTATACTTATAGCGTCCAGTATCATAGAAGTGAGGTGTCGAGATTGTCAAGGTTGAATAGTTCAAATAAGTCTTTGAAGGTCATAGTGAAGTAGCCCAAGTTGTGGAGGAAATGCACCTCCATGTATCTCATGGTGAATCCATTTTGCCAATTTGGCTTCTTTTTGGATGTCTCCATGTACTAGGCATGCAAAGTCCTACAAACCAGTCCAAGGCTAGGAAACTGTGACTCAGGGACCAATGACACTCCGAGCTTGTACTTCCAGGGCCCGGGAAGTGCCTTAATCTTCTTCGATTGGGTCTTAGCGTCTCGCTTGCGATACATCTTCAGCATTATCTCCATGGGAGCTGATGCGATGGCCTTCTGAAGTGGGGCTTGAGGTGGAGTCTTAGAGGGTTCTGTTTGACAGGCATGGTCGTGTGGAGATCACGGCACGGAAGGGTCCAGAGTGATGTCCCTCTTGGGCCACTGCATAAATGTGTGGACAGCATCCCCTAGTGCCATGATCTCTTTGTTTGGGGGCTTCTCAAGTGGGATGGCCCTAAAAATATCATTAATCTTGTCCACCTGGACTTTCCTGAAATCGGTCCCTAGCTGGGCACCATGCAACTGCGTCCCTAGCAGGCAAAGTCTAGGTCAGCTTAAGTCCAGGCCATGCATGCACAAGTGGAGCAGGGGGCCTCCTAACCATAGCTTCCTCCCTCCTATTGCTGTCGCCACTCCACCTATCTATGACACCACCTTGCCCAACCTTGCCTATAGCATCACTTTGCCCTAGCTGTCGCCACCTCACTTGCCTTCTGTCGCCTCCCAAGATGAGCACACCACCGAGGCTTGGGGTAGCTGCACCGCCTCTGTCGTCGTTGTTGGGAATGAGCTACGTGTGGAGGTGAGCCATTGCCACTGCATAAGCATGTCGCCACTGATTCTCGACACCACCAAGCTGCTACCCCAGGCTTGTCCCCATGCGTGGCCACCGTCTCCTCCGCTTTGTCTGTGTCGCCATGCCCTCTTCTTTCCCTATTGACGGCCATCGTCCCTGCGGCAGGGGTAAGGGGCCTGGCTGAGAAGAAGAAAGGAGGAAGGGAGGAAGGAAGAGAAAGGCTCAGCCAGGGAGAGAAGAAAGTGGAAGGAAGGGGCTAGGCCGAGAAAGGGGAAGAAAGGAAGAAGGAAGAAAAAGAGAGGAAAAGGAGATTCACTAGATCTAGCCAAGGAGAGGAAGGTGCCCCGATCTAGCTGTGGACACTAGGGTAATGCCTCAAATCCCTTTTCCTATGTTGGTTCATCGTTTTGTGTTGAGTTTAGATTAGGCATTAGCAAGACAGTTGCATTCGGAATTGCTACAGTACAATTAGTAGATTGATTCCATGTGTAGTGACTTCTACAGAGATTTTGGGCATGTTAAATAGGTAATATGAGAATTTAATCTATTAGGTAAAGATATATAATTTTGTTAGCTTTCAGTAGAGTGCTTGAATACCTGATTTGATAGAGTAGGTTGAAAGTTATAATAATTGTAACACTGTTGTCGAGTGAATCATTACAATTGACAGCGTTAGGGTATTCCGCAAAATTAAAAATAGAATATGTCAAAACCAAGGTTTTGTCACAATATGAATAATGTAGGTAATGGTTAAAAATTTCTCTAGAGTGCTGGAATGCTGAATTTAGTGGAATGGTTTGGAAGTTATACTTTTGAGAAGGCTGCTATCCAGTACGGGGCACCACAGCCTTCGAGGCTAAACTCAGGGGGTTAGAAGACGTAATCTTTAAATTGTGATAAATAGGATTACGTGGGTAAGTTTGTGTAGATTCCAGAAATCATATTGCTTGCTATGTTCGGTTTTGGATTGAAAGTTATAGTCGTTTAATCACTAGGACAGTGGGAAAGCGTCCAATAAAGGAGATTGTATGTGCCGGGTTTGCGTGTAGGAGCGATGATGTTCATTTGTGTGGGTATGTACTATTTTAGTGATGTATTGAGATAGGTGATATTTGCTCAGGTGAAGGTTTGGGTTCCGTGCCATCCCCGCATTGTCTACAAGGTTAAATGGCATTGGGTTGATGGGCGTTATTAGTTAAACTTGATGCAATATGACCGCGCGTGCTTTATTGCTATGTTTACTCCTATTTTCATGACTAAATGGAGTTAGTGTAGTATGGATAATAGTTAATGGTTAGCAGCACATGGTAACTGCATAAGTGAAATTGTTGTGTTACGATGCATATCATGAAAATAAATGGCCTGAGTGGCACCTATGGTCTACTTGGTGTGGATCTTTCATGGAAGTAGGAATGGTAAGACCTATTTTGGTAAGTATTCTATGGGAGTAGAGGATGATATCCCCATACGAAAAAAGACTAACTATTAAGATCCCCGCCTGAAAGAGGGCTAGCATGAGTGAGCATCTGCATCGCTGTTATATCGGTATATGTTAAAGACAATGTAGAGATATGCATTTGTATTACATTAACGATAATAAAGAGTTAATATAGACTGAAACGTAAAAGAGTATGAAAGAGTTGATGAATAGTGAATAGTCAATGAAATTATTGTCTAAGACGAGATTGGACCGGGTGTTACAGGCACGCCAGCAGTTGGCGTAGCAGCGGCAAAATTAAGGACCACGGCGGAGCGAGCAGGTCCCGGCTCTCGGATGTCTTGGCACGGGTGCGCGCGTGGATGGCACGGTTCACGTACGGCTCCCTCCACCGGCCGATTGCGACCTCACCTTAGACTTTAGCCGCGCGCACGCGTACACGTACACATATCGTTGATCTCTCTACGAGGTACGAATCTCACCACGCTCTAGCTAGGTAATTAACGTTCGACATATACTTCGCCGTCCGCGTCAGCTATATGTTGACGTGCTTTTCCTAGCCGGTCCACTACACGGTAACGCCTTGTGGTTTAATTATTACAACTTGCACGGCGGCCCTGAGAGCTCAGAAAGTGAAGGGAGGATCAATACGGCTGCTGCCTGCGCGCCCCTGGGTTTCGGGGCAAGTGGATTTTTTTTAAAAAAATTTACCTTCTCCTTTTGATTTCTTCTAGAATTAAAATAAGTTTTTTGAAGCATATTCTCCAAACGGTTTTCCGAATCTAAAACCGTATACCCCGTTCATATTGACACCTTCGTCGTCTGCTACCGTCTCGAAAAACATAGCTAAAAGCTATCAGTCACAGCCTAAAAGAAAAGGGCTGCTTTGTAACTTGTCAATTTGTGAAGCATTGCGCTTAGATGAGTCACACCTGCAATTGTGCATACATAGCGTCCGGGATCTCGCCATAATTTTTCTTTGAGAAAAACTAACGTTCGTTAGCCTACCGATGGGATAGCCGATAACTGTTGGATCCAAAGCCGTACGAATCTCAAAGACTTCCAACGGGATAACTTCTCATCAGGTCTGCTCTGCTCCTATAGCCGCACACACACTCTCCTCTCTTGATCCGTTCCATCTCGTTCTCCTTCCCTCCTCGCCGCCGCCACCTCACTCTCCATTGCTGGCCCCACTGCATGCCGGACCCTATGGCCTGCAGGGGCGCTATCGTCAGATCTAATTTCGAAGGAGGGAAATCCAGCTCTCCTGCTATAGGTTCACCCTCCCCTCCAGGTATAGGAGGACGGGGGAAGGCAGTAGCCCGACGATTGGTAGCGGTGGGTAGTGGGTGGGGCGATGGACGAGGTGGAAGGGTGGTGGGTGGAGTTAGAGGGCGGTGGCATCAACGGTTGTGGCAATTAGGTTGGGTAGGGCAGTGCGGCGGAGAGGGGTTGGGGAGCGACGCAGCGAGGATGTGACTGTGCTGCTGGCCACGGGTGGTGGTGAATGGGACGAGGTCAGTGGAGACGTGTGGAGCTGTCTGGGGCAGCACGACGACGAGGTACCCTTTCTTTTCCTCTATGAAGTAGAGAAAGAGAGAAATGAAACAGTAGAAGGACAGCATAAGAAGAGATATACCATTAGAATGTCTTCCGATGGCATACCGTTTCTCTTTTTCTTTGCCAACCTTAACTAAAGTTGCGTCAACAAAATTCGGCGCCAGCCGAGTCGGCTGGTAAAAAAGAATCTTGTAACATTTTATTGAGTCGCCCACGTGTGAGACGTAGGAGACGTAGGTGATAGAAAAGTAATATTTTCATGTTGCGTCTACAACTGAAGCGATGGCTGACTAAGTCAAACTTGATTAATTTATGACAACATGTAGTTAGGAACTAAACAGGCCCTACCGTGGACAGCAGCCAGCTAGACAGGTGCAAGGGACCGAGTTAAAGCAAGGAGCACTGTTATGCATGGGAACGAGAACGTTCAATAGGTATTAAATGTTCTATTTGAGATTTTATTATTTTTTTTGTCTCTGCATGTTCTAAAAACTGTTTTTTAACTTTTTTTTATAGTAACTTATTTCTAAATAAAATGTCTTTTTACGACGAAGTCTACAAATTGATTATAGTACATACTGCAGTAACTTAATTTACATCGGCTAAAACAGCACACGAGTTTATATTACTCCGTACTTTCTCACACGAACAACTAAAAGCTATAAGCCGTAGGTATAAGTTGAAACTAAAAAGAACATGCCCATTGAGGTATGTTCGAATTGACTCTTGCTTCTGACTTCTATTTAGAAAAGTATAAAGCTAATACAAACACCTGGCTTCTCGAAACGGTTTATCCACTTCTCTTACTACCGTCTTGTTTCGAAGATAAGGCAGGGGTCATGGGTGCATCGCGCACCCCACTCCTGTCACTTCTGGCGTATATACGCATCTCTCCCTCATTTTTCCACTGCTCATCCTTTTCTTTTAGAAACCATTTCTTTCAGTCACTACTATTTATTTTCATCTAAAAGTTATAAACTATTAGCAAAATCAAATACGAATGTCCCTGAATAGGTACAGATAGAACTCAGATTAAGGGATCTACCTATCCGATCCAAAGAAATGCAAATTTAGATCATGAACCGTGGGATTATTTGCCTACACTAATGTAAATAATCTACATAGAGGAATGGGTGGTTTCCATCAAAATTAGTATTGTTTATGCAAATAAGAAACAACATGATTAAAGGACGTACGGCCAGTGGCCTTATACATATACAGTGATAAAGCGTATTGCCACACTCTATATAAAATCTACAGTGTACTGAATATGCACACATGTGGAGACATGAGTAAGGTGTATATCGGACCTCAGAGCAATAACTCTTAGATTCTCTGTGTAAATCGTGCTAGTCTAGGATCAGTCAGTGCACATAGTAGACAACAAAGATAAATATCAACCATAATGATATTTAGTAACTAAATATAGATATGATTGCTAAACTTTACATCCACAACACAAAGGCCAAATTTAAACATAAGCAGCGAAAGATAAACGCCGAAACGGAAGAAGCCTAATAAGCCTACGCATAGACAAGTGACAGTAAGATGCGACCTCCTCGTCCAGATTTTCACCGTAGCCGAAGCTGTCCTCCTCTAAGATGAGATAGCAAGAGTGAGTATAAACTTGTATTCCACAAATCATATGGGAGAATGCAATATAACGATAAAGCCAACAAAGGAAGGCATATAGGGTTATTGTAGCAGTAGATCACAGACCGGTCCTTAATTGACTTAGCCACTTCCATATACCCCTTGTGCCTAGCAATCAACATTGTGTTACCGAACAATAATGCATGCCATCAAGCACCCACCACCTAGCCATTTATCTAAGTCAAAACCAAGTATTATATTTTGTTTTGAAATAATACATAGCTTTTCTGGACTCACCGAAGTCAAGAATATATTTGAAAAGCTTATCATTTTATGTGAAAAAGTTATTCCAAAACAAAAATTATGTCTAAGCAGATCTAAGCATTTGATACAAAATTCTCTAATCCATACTGGTGTACTAACTAAAGTTTTTATTCTAAGGCGACAAGGTATCTGATAATCAATATCAAAGGAGGTATTAACAAGTAGGCAATAACTAAATTTAAATATATTGAATAAAAATATACATATAGAATAATTTAAAATAATATAATTTTATTTGCAAACTAGGATCAACATAATCAAAGTGTGTGACTTGCCTTCCTCTGCGAATTGATATGTATCGTTGTCAAAAAATTCTTCCAAATCGTCGTAGTCTACACGTGAAAATATCCAAGCAAACTCAAATAAAATCTAAATAAATTCAAATAAACCCCAAATATTTATAAGGAGGGCAGAAATAGATAGAATGGAATTTTTTTTATGAATTTAGAAATTTGAGCGGGCTCAATCGGAGGTAGGATGAAAGAGAAGAGCGGGCTCAATCGGAGGTAGGATGAAAGAGAACATGCTTCTGGAAGATTCAAATCTAAAGAAATTGATAAAAGAGAATTTTCTGGAATTATTTTTCTATTGGAAAATAGAATAATGGCGTCAATAGGGGATTTTCTAATTTTGGCCAAATTATTTTTCTATGGGAAAAGGGAATTATGATATCATGCTAACATCAGCCCTAGGTTTGACAAACGCTGACCAGTGGGTTCGGTCTATCGTGGACCATGCTGAGGTGGCAGGAAGGGTGGCGTGGCACTTATGTGGCTGTTGGCATGGCTAAAATGATGACATGTCATGCCAACTGGTGACACATGGTGATGACGTGGCCCAAGACGGCTGTTTGCTGATGTGGCAAGCCATGTGGCATCTACGTGGATGCTGTAGGCGGAAATGGCTGATGTGGCGTGCAAGTGGGGCACACGTGGATTAAGGAGTTGAGGTAGCTGTTGGATGTGCTGATGCGGCAGTCTTTAGCCGAGGTGGCGAGCCGTGTGGCGCTGGGTAGCATGCCATGTCGAAGCAGCGTGCTGAGGTGGCTCACCGGCCGATGGCCGCGCACGGGGCCCCAGGGCTCACTGGTGTTCTGGCAAGTGATAACGATCGGTGAGGTGTGCAAAACGATGAGGGAATCAAGGGGAATGCATTGGCGCATGTGAACTTTACCGAGGATGGATGGAGGGCCATCGGCAACGAGGAAGGCGGCGGCGCAAATGGAGGGGTAGCCAAGGTCGGTGAAGGCTCGACGATGCTGAAGATGGGGTCGGTGGGCCTCGAGTGGCACTAGGGCATTGGAAATCCTTTGCCAAAGTTGTTCGCCAGCACGGAGAGAGAGGAAGGTGGTGCTGGGACACATCATGGCTTGAGGGCAGAAATGGAAAGTAGGGCGAGGTGGAGTGGAGTGGGGCGGTGCTCTTGGGGGGTATTTATAGGAGATTAAGGCGATGCTGGGGAGCTAACCGCTGCACGATAATGGTGGCGGTGGCGGCTGATGCGGGCGGATAAGGCCAGGGCGAGCGCAAGAGACATGGGGCATGTGAGTGCAGGAGGGGTTGAGGAGTGGGCGTCGCCCGTGCGGGGAGAGGGGGTGGTCGGGATTCTCAGGTGCGTGCAATGGCCATGGCAGCGAAGGGGCGCAGAGACAGAAGGGGGTGCGAGAGGAAGAAGATGCGAGCATCGTTGGATGGGAATCGGGCGGCGGTGATGTGCGGAGGAAGTAGGAAGAAGAGGCGGGTGGCCTGGATGGACTCGGGTGGTGACGTGGGTAGATCTAGGCCATCCATATGTCGCCCAAAGGGATGAGGCGGGAGTTTTAATTTTTAAACTTTGTTTTAGAATTTTAGAAATACCGAGGAAAGGAAATAGGGCATGCAAAATAGCAAATAAAGTCCAACAATTCTAGAAAAATTCAAATAAATTCCTAAAACAATTTTTTACTTATAAAAAATAATTTCCACCTTAATTTAGCATTAAATATTTATATTTAAAATATTTTTTTAATATTTGATTTTAAAGTCAAAAATTCAGAAAATCCAGATAAAGACCAAATACGTGCAATAATTAATTTAAATTTGGATTTTACAGAAATTCAAAATATCCTTTATTTAATAATATTTTTATGTTTTTATTTAAATTACTTTTCGTAATAAAGGCCTTTTCAAAAGTAGAAAAATAGGGCAAATCAAATTTAAAATTCTAGCAACCAAAGTACAAATTTTTATTTTAAATCAAAATAATTTAATTTTAGTTTTTTTCACTTAAAATTTTAAAATAAACAGCTGGGTTGTTATATTGTACATGTAGTGTGTCCTCATTATGCTCTCTCAAAGAAAAAAAGAAACTAAGCGTGTGATAGTGCCTCTTTCATATGGTTTCAATTTTACTCCCAATTTTAACAAATATATGTCATATTTTATTGTAAAAACTCTATTTTTGGTCACTCAATTCTTTGCATAGATTGATTTTAATTTTCATCCCACATCTGTAAAACTATGTAAAACACATTCTCCAACTCTCAAAATCATTTAGAACTCATCCCTCTTGCTAGCAAAAGACAGTTTTGACCACATGTGACAAGCCACCTTGGATCCGAGATGGCTAAAATGAGGTGGGGCTCGCATATCTATGGGAAACCGAGTCAACATATGGCTCGCGGGTAGGCTAGACCCAAGTGTCATTGAAATATTATTTATTTTTGGTTTTTAATATTATTTATTTTCTATTTTGAAATATTATTTACTTTAGGTTTTTAATATTATTTATTTTCTATTTTGAAATATTATTTACTTTAGGTTTTTGCCAACTTAGATCCACATGGCATGCCACATGAGTCAATATCAGTCAAAACCATCGTTTACTAGCGGCGGGATGGGTTCTAAATAGTTTTGAGAGCTGGAGAACTTGTTTTACCCAGTTTTGTAGATGAGAGACGAAAATTAAACCACACGAAGAGTTAAGGGACCAAGAATGAGCTTTTTCCTATTTTATATGGGCACCACCTACCAGCAACTAATTTGGCCACTAATTAGTATCAAACTGTCTTGGCAAAGATCTGTAAAATTAAACATGGTATTATGAAAGATTTGACAAATCTAATAGTAATCTACATGTATTCGCTATTGAGCACATGAAAGTGTCCTTAATAGATTTATCATTTAAAGCACTCCCATAGTGTTTTTGTTGTTCTAGTTTTCTAATAATACGTTAAAAAACGAAATAAAAAATATATATCGGGAACCATATGGATCGATGTCCTAAATGGATCATAGGTGGGATTGTATGTGGAGTTTGCAAATGCTGATATTACATTTTCGATAATTAGTACAAAGTTTAGAGTACTAACATAGGGTGTAATGATCGTTGAATTTCTGGGCAGAAGGTGCTGCTAGCTTGTACTGTAGCTACTAGTAGTACCAGCGCTGAGGATTCTCGCTGAGAGGACTGTTAATCGGCTAGAGTTGATGATTTTTAATTAGAGTTTTTTTACTTTTAGTTGAAATAGAATAGTAACAATTAAAAGAAATAGCTTTTTCACGTGGAGGAAGTGTACGGAGACCAACCGATGATTTTTGAAAGCTATTTAAAAACATGAAAAAGCCGTTTTTAAAAATAAAAAAAATCAAATCGCTTCCGCTTCTCTAGCAACTTGCCAAGTTGTTGAGCCAGATATTTCTGCTGCCAGCACTTCTTCAGTTCACTGCTTCTGGTCTTCCCGCTTAGCGCACGTTCATGTTAATTTTTCCTGATGGTTTTTAATTTTAGCTGCTGAATAGTATCAAGTTGTAGAGAGAAACAATCGTGTAGGATTTTAGTTAATATAAATGAAGTCACTATAGTATCTACTATAATCGACTAGTAGACACTGTCTTAAAAAGAAACTTCATTTAAAAGCTATATATATCATAGAAAAATTATTTATTGAAGAAAAACGGTGGTTGAAGTCCAAACCGTGGTCGAAGGGGACAGTGGTCGAAGAGGGCAGTGGTCGAAGTCGAAGGGTCATGATCGAAGTCCAAGATGTGGTCGAAGGGGACAGTGGTCGAAGAGGACAGTGGTCGAAGTCGAAGGGCCATAGATGAAGTCGGTCAGCAGTCGAAATTGAAGGGCCGTGGTTGATGTCGAGGTCATGGTCGAAGGGGCTGTGGTTGAGAGGCCATGGCCGAAATCGAAGATCCGTGGTTGAAGTCGAAGCCATGGTCGAAGGGGGCGATGGTCGAAGGGGCTGTGGTTGAGGGGCCGTGGCCGAAGTCAAAGATCCGTGGTTGAAGTCGAAGCCATGGTCGAAGGGGCCGTGGTTGAGGGGCCGTGGCCGAAGTCGAAGATCCATGGTTGAAGTAGAAGCCATGTCAAAGGGGCTGTGGTTGAGGGGCCGTGGCCGAAGTCGAAGCCATGGTCGAAAGTGGCAATGGTCGAAGAGGCTGTGGTTGAGGGGCCGTGGCCGAAGTCGAAGATCTGTAGTCAAAGTCGAAGCCATGGTCGAAGGGGGTGATGGTCGAAGGGGCTGTGGTTGAGGGGCCGTGGCCGAAGTCGAAGATCCGTGGTTGAAGTCGAAGCCATGGTCGAAGGGGGCGATAGTCGAAGGGGGAAGGGGGCGACGTCAAAGGGCCGTCATCATCGAAGGGCCGTGGTCGAAGGGGACAGTTGTCGAAGTCGAAGCTGTGGTCGATGTCAAAGGGCCATGTTCGAAGGGGACAGTGGTCGACGTCGAAGGGCCATGGTCGAAGGGGACAGTGGTAGAAGAGGACGGTGGTCGAAGGGGACGGTGGTCGAAGGGGAAAGTTGTCGACGTCGAAGGGTTATGGTCATCTAAGGGCCGTGGTCGAAGGGGACAGTGATCGAAGGGTGCAATGGTTGAAGTCGAAGGCGTGGTTGAATGGGGCCGTAGTCAGGGCCGTGGTCGAAGGGGGTCATGGTCGAAGGGGCTGTGATTGCGTCGAAGGGCCGTAGTCGAAGTTAGGGCTGAGCAGGTTGGGCAAGCCGAGCAGGCTGGCACCGATAGTCAAGCGACAGGGCACAACGTATGACCACCAGCGATGGTTGACTGCTCCCAACCTACAATCTGTGATCGACGGCTTCCGATTTACGACCACCAGTATGGGTCGATGTATTCCGACTTACAACCATGAGGTGTGGTTGTGATAGGGCACAAGTGCACCAGAGGCCTGCCAATGTGCGACCACCAGTATGGGTTGATGTATTCCGACTTACAACCACGAGGTGTGGTTGCAATAGGGCACAAGTGCACCAGAGGCCTGCCAATGTACGATCACCAGCAATGGTTGACCACTCCCAACATACGATCACGCACGATGGTCGATGGCTTCTAATTTATGACCACAAGGTGTGATCGACGGCTTCCGATTTACGACCACGAGCACTGGTCAATGTGTTCCGACTTACGACCACGAGGTGTGGTCGATGTCTTCCATCTTACAACCAAGAGCGATGGTCGATGTGTTCCGACTTATGACCTTGAGGTGTGTTCGATGGCTTCTGACTTACGACCATGAACGATGATTGTCAGCTTCCGACATACGACTACGAGCCATTGTCGAAGGCTCCCGATTTAGGACCACGATCGATCGTCGACCGCTACCAACTTACGACCATCAGTGATGGTCAACCGCTCCTGACCTACGATCACGCGTGATGCTCGACGGCTTCCGACTTACGATGATGAGGTGGCTCGAGGGCTCCCGACCTACGACCATGAGGTGTGGTCGATGTCTTCCGACTTATGGCCACGAGGTGTGATTGACAGCTTCTGATTTTTTTGATGGATTTAAAAACTTTTAGAACATGTTTGTATACATATTCTAAAATTTTTTACCACCCGTGAGTTTTAAAACATATAATATAATAAATTTTAAAATCCATAGTAATACACAGACATTCAACTAATTAGTACAAAGTTTAGAGTACTAACACAGGGTGTAATGATCGTTGAATTTCTGGGCAGAAGGTGCCGCTAGCTTGTACTGTAGCTACTAGTAGTACCAGCGCTAAGGATTCTCGCTGAGAGGACTGTTTTAATCAGCTGGAGTTATGATTTTTAATTAGAGTTTTTACTTTTGGTTAAAATAGAATAGTAACAATCGAAAAGAATAGTTTTTAAATAAAATTTGAAAATGATGTTTAAAAAACACAAACGTGAAGGAAGTGCACGGAGACCGACCGACGATTTTTGAAAGCTATTTAAAAACAACATGAAAAAACCATTTTTAAAAATAAAAAAAAAATCAAATCGCTTCCGCTTCTCTAGCAACTTGCTAAGTTGATGAGCCAGATATTTCTGCTGCCAGCACTTCTTCAGTTCACTGCTTCTGGACTTCCCGCTTAGCACACGTTCGTGTTAATTTTTCCTGATGGTTTTAATTTTGGCTGCTGAATAGTACCAAGTTGTAGAGAGAAACAATTGTGTAGGATTTTAGTTGATATAAATAAAGTCATTATAGTATCTACTACAATCGACTAGTAGACACTGTCTTAAAAAGAAATTTCATTTAAAAGCTATATATATATATCATAGAAAAATTATTTATCGAAGAAAACCGGCTTTTCGAAGTAATACAAACATAGGAGGTGTTTGGTTGCCAGCCACAGTTTACCACGCCTAAGGTTAGGCAAGTTTGATCAACTTTGGGAGCTGTTTGGTTGTAGCCACAGTTGTGGCAAGATTCTCTTCCAGCAAACTAGATCCCACGCGTCAATGACTCAAAAAAGTGTGGCAAGATTCCCTTAGGCTTGCTAAGGTGTGGCAAAGAATTTGAGCACCTCAACTTAGGTAAGTATGATAATTTTTATTGATAAAGTGTAGCTAGCAACCAAACAACCCCATAGTCTGAAACCGATCCCTGTCCTCATTTGCTGCCATGGGCCACCTGAGGTGCACGAGCGAGCCTTATCCCCTTCTACGACGAGGTTCCAGAAGCTTCTGGGCCAAGAAAGAGGTCCCGACAAAGGCAGCGATACAGCGTACTCATCGGCCAGTTGTCCACTACAAGTCTGGAACACGACCCTCAGCTTGTCTAGTGGCGAAGAGAGCATCTCTCTTTTAATTCTTTTCACTAGATTACCTGCAAGTTGCATATTTATCGTTTTTATTTAGTCTTGGGCGTTGCTGTTGCGCTGCGGGAAGCGCGTTAGGCGGTATTCCGTGGGCGCCGCCATCTCCAGCTCCACCTGTTCGGATCAAGGAAGATGACGATTTTTTTTTTGTTTTATGAAAAAATGGACATAATTGAAAGCTGAGAAACTAATTAAGGTTGTTCATTTCAAAATTTTATACTAATTAACTTGAGCCCGGAAGGTCAGGAAACGCCCCTTGGATCAGAAAAGTATGGACACTGTTTTGGTTTAGGCACCCAGTTAACATGAACTATTTTAGAAAAAAAAGTTTGTAGACGTATTTCTAAGTTTGCTATACTGTGTATAAAATTTTATGTTCAAATTCGATCTATGTTGAGAGTAATAAAAATAAAGATATGATAAATGTAAATCACAGGAAAACGAAAAAGGAAAAAGACAAAGTTAGTATTCACAAGATCGTTCTGTTTTTTTTTTCTCCTTACACATTCTATGTTTGAATGTGTAAATATTAAAGAATGTTGCAACACTCCATGGACTACATCTAGAAATTTTGTTATATTTTTTTATGTTGATTTGCTGTCTAAACTAAAACAATATCTATGGTTTCACCCTAAGAGGCGTTTCCACTTAATACGACCTTCGTTATTTTTACTCATCCAAACAATTTTCAATACATATATTTGACCGTTACTTTTGCAATTATATGTTAGCAAAAATTATTAAAATTATAATGATATAGAAGAACTCTTGATAACAAATCTACCAGTATATTTTTAATATATATAAATACTTTTACATATATTTGTAGACAAAGTTTAAAAATTGATTTTATGCAGCCTAAAACGATCAGTACGAATGAACGGAGGTATGTCAGCAAGTTTCGGGACTAAAATACTTCCTTAAACATGGAAAATGGCAAGCTTATCCAAAAGCAATTATGACATGACAACAACTTTCTTGACGCTTGAGCTCGGGAGGCCTATGCTTACTTGGTCAGTTGGTTTCAGTTAAGAAGTGAGCTTGATCTGTCCCGCCGAATGCTTTTAGATTAGGGTTTTAAAGAAATGATCTAGGCATATATTTACAAATATAAAAGAGTAATTTGTTTGTTATCCTATCCTTCCAATGATCTTTCTACCCCACCTAAAAACACTAAGCCACTCTGAAAAATAAGCTAAAAAATCCAAAAAACCGAAAAAAACTGTAACCCACGCACACCTGCCCTAACCCACACACACCCACGATTGCAAGTTCAGAATTTATAGTATCATTTATATAGTATTTATTGTAAAGCACAGCCATCTTACTAGTAAGTATAATGTACTACCACTTAATTTGATTCCAGTAATAATATCTTTTTATTTGATATGCTAGAATCATGTCATCAAACTCTTTAAAGTCGGACCACTAATATGTTTGATACTATTTAGATTAGTAGATGAATTCTGCAATATTAGATTTTTGTTAAAATACTTTTATAATATTATAATATTTACAAAGTCACATTTTTAAAACCATGAAAAATAAAAAAAATGAAGGGAGTAACTGGGTAATAATGCATGGATAGTGACTTGTACTGGTCACCGCCCAAAGTAGATAAAAGATTTTTTACGCATCAATATTAGAATACTTTCTTTTGCAGCCAATTGGTTTCATTTGGTTAGCTATTAAGAGGTGCATCAGTGGTTTAACCAGCCGAACACGTGTGGCTTAGGAAGAGTTAAAGTTAATCGAGTCAAATCATTTAGGGGGTGATCGGTTCGGCTGAAAAGCTCATGGCTTATGGCTGAAAACACTGTAGCTGGCTGAAAAAAGCACTGTAGCTGACAGAGGCTTATTTAGCATAATTAAATTTAAAAAATTTAAAAATATAAAAAATATGTTAGCCCATTACGTATAATACAAACAAATACGGGAAAAAAAAGAACCGGCAAAAAAGCTCAACAAAAAGCCAAAAATTCAGAAAAAGACGAAACTTATGAATAGTGCCAAATAAGCCCGCAGCACTGTAGCGCAGCCATGTTGATCGCGCCCTAATCTGGTGAGGTGGGGGAGAGGGTGAGAGGGAGGAAGAGAGGGGAGGAGTTGGGTGAATTTATTACTTGTACGGTTGTATCAGGGACATTATACATTGAAGATGTTATATTTATAGCTATTTTCTAATGGTGTGGAGGGATATTGATTTGCAATGTCTTAATTGAGAATGCCTTTAGCCAAACAACATGTAGGCTAACTAGTTAAATACAAAATTTGGATTACACTAACCTAGGTAGCTGAGTTAAAGTTAGCAAACGTAGTATTTTAACTCTAAACCAAACACAGCTAAAAGTTAGAATTTCATCCGAAGAACTTATGTTTCGGATAATCACCCCTTCATCTTACTACTCGGAGAAACATATTTTAATATATCAATTGCTAGGACTAAACAAGTCTCTCCCGGCCGGCCTATAGGTATAGGCCGGAATTGTATAATGGGCAAGATTGTAATAATCCCTACTACCACCTAAGTACTCCCAAAGATCTCTTTAGGATCAACCAAGTCAACTATGATAGGCTATACATATACAGGGCACATGTTCGGTGACAATACGAAATTGGTGTAAATTCAAGTTTTACCTAATTTGGAAGTTTCTAAAAAAATGTTTAAAAAATACCGGATGTAGAGAAGGGTATATTGTATGTCTCTGCAAAATTTTAAAATCAAACTTGTCGCATTGGTACGAAACAGACAAACACTTCCTGAAATAATGTGTACAGTAAAACCCTGTTTCAGCAGCATTGGTCCCTTCTGTATGACATGAATGCGATTGAGTGTGATCATAAATAAAATTTTGTAGAGACATACAACATAACCCCCTACATCTAATAATTTTCTGGAAATTTTCTGTTGAAAATGGAATTTAGACTAGATTCACATTTTCACCTAATATTTCACCATATAAACAATGCCTAATGCACTTGCCGTCAAACCATGTGTGCAAGTACAGATTATTGTATAGCATGGCTTCTTGTTATGTACTAAAATATTCAAATACTATAAACATTATATTATTTCATATTATAAAATTCTGAAATATTTAAAACTTAAATAGCTTTTACGGATAAGAAATAGGTGTCACACATTAAAAATGAGAACCGTAAGGAGTACATGGAACATGGTGCACAAGCTTATGGTGGATAAACTTTTGACAAGTAATAAACATCGATGTGAGTTTTATGCAATTATTGAGTGAAACACTTTGATGATACCATACAAACAACACAAGATTTAAAATACTATCTCAAACCTCTAATAGCATGTAACATCTAATAATAATTTGTTATAAGTTTGAATGAATCATTATCATGTGTTGGTCTATATAATTACCTTACTTCTTAAAAGTTAAATTAGACTATGGTTCATTTCTCAAAAAATTTGAAACATAATACTGTCATCTAATGAATTTTTCTAGGAATGCATTTTATGAAGCTTTTTCAGTCAAGAATAAATCCAAGTTGTTTCGGTAATGTGTACGTTGAGGTCCTTGTAGAAACATAGGAATTTCGTCGGAAAGAAAATTCTTCTACTTGGAATAAGCTATTTGTAACATCCTAATTTTTGGCTTTGTTTAAAATGCATAATTTTCATGAGTTTCAAAAACTTTTGTTGCATCACAAGAATTTCTATAAATAAATGTAATGAAATAAAATCCCAAGTGACTAAATTGAATTCTGAACAACCCATTTAAATCAATCTAAGTAAAGCCAATAAATTATCCAAGGAATTATAAAAATAACCTTTTAAAATTATAAACAAAATTTTAATTTGAATTAGAGTTCAAATCCTCGAATAAAAATAGAAAAAATCAGTCTCTAATTCCTAAATTGTCTTCAGGCTGAATACTTCCCTGAAGCCCACCCTATTCGCTTTCTTTCTCTCCCCATCGGCCCAGCCACCGTGGCCTAGCTTATCTACTTCCACATTCTCTCTCCTGCTCAGACGCATAGACCCTAGGCCTACTTGCCAGCCTTAGACGATACTGTTGTTGTCTACCTCCTGTCTACCACTCTACCCCATGCGCGCCAGGCTATTCACCCTCCACGTGTGCTGCAAGCCTACTAGAAAGGAGGCCAGCCATCGTGGCCCTTCTTCTCCCTTCCATGTGTGCCACACCATGGCCTGGAGCACGGAGGCACCAGTGTCATCACTCCCGCTTTGCCACCGTTGCGCCATCACTCTTATTCTCTCACCTTGCTTGTGCGCACGTGCGCCACGTGGACTAGAGATGGTCTTGAGTCCACCTGAGCATGGGAGACCATGCCCTACTCATGAGTTGTCACGCCTAAGATTGCATCCATGTTGCTGCCTTCTCCTTCCTTCTCCCCTCTATTTAAGCTCACCCGAGCGAGTCGACCCCTTCGCCCTCTCCTCCTCTGCATTTCCCCCAACGCCTCTCCCCACTCCCTTCTTGGATTGAGGTGAATTTTTCCTAGCGAGCCCATCGTCTCCAACTTCGGCCACGGGCTCTGCCTTCAAATTATGACCAAGGGGTGAGTAATCCACTTCATCTTCTAGTGCATTGAGGTCACCTCAACTCCCTCTTCATTGTGCTCACCTTGCCCTGTTTGTTTGCCCCTAGGGAGGGCGGCACACCTTGATCATCTGTAGAGTAGGTCGGAGCATGCTCAAACCTCATTGACATTACACTTAAATCGAGGCACCAAACCGCTTCTTCGTCATCATCGTCGATAGGAACACACTACACCTTGCCGCTATGAACCGTTTCTCTTCCTCACTTGGTTTCTCGATGAGTCCTTCTGTTTCCTTGTACTGCAGATAGATGCAAACCTATTAGGCTAGCCATTTCAGCCTGCAGCTTCCAGTAGCACCATTGCCTCGCCAGACTTGGCCATGCTGCCACGAGCCACCGTAGATAGCATGACACATCCCACCTCTTTGAGCACTGCTAGCACCAATAGCATCATAATGACACATAGATGGTAGTTCTAGCATCAATTTTGAGAATTAGGCATCATTTCATGGTCATCACCATGGGCAGTAAAGCTGTTACTGCGATTCCTTTCCACCGGCCTAACTCTAGTGACCATTGGTCCTAGAGCCCAGCCATTAGGTTCACAGGTGCCTCCTCTTGGCACTGCAATGCCCCAAACCCCACGTAGCACTACAAAACTGCATCGTCGTCACTGCCTGAAGCTGCTCTACTACTCAGCGCTATCGCGCCGTCATTTCAGTGCACCTCCCCAGCCGTCACCACTGCCAATAGCTTCACCTTGAAGCTGACAACCCATTTTGGACCTTGGCAGAGCCCCTCTGCCTTCGCCTCACCACCGACAAGCTTAGAAACATGCACCATCACGGACTCCTTTACTTTGCACGATAGGTGACCCCAAGATTTAGCTCTAATTAGTGGTTACTGTGTAGTTTAAAATTAATGATAGTATGCCATGTGGGCCCTCCATAGTTAAGAAATCTAATTGAAACCAGAATCAATAAATGGATCATTGACAGGTTGACAGGTGGACCACACCTGTCGGAAATGGGTCCGTGGACCCAATCCATGTGGACCTGCTCCCTGAACACTGGGTCCCACATGTCAGTCACAGAAGGATTTTCTAAAAAAACAATTAGAAAGGAAAAGGAAAATCTGGTGGGACTCACCTGTCAGGAATTTCAGATTTCTTGGAATTTCCTCTCGGATTAGTTTTCAAAAGGGCATAACTCAGTCATTTTTAATCTAAATGACTTTATTTTTCTATATTCATCTAAATTACTTGATTTTTCTAAATTCAATATTTTTTGAATAGTACCAAAATCATTATTTTTGGAATTAATTTGAATTTTATTTGGATTCAAATTGAATTTGGATATATTTTGTGATTATAGATTTCGACGTCATCGATGCCATTAGTGCAAAACAAGACCCTATGTCCATAATTGAGCAAGAAAAGTCCTTATGATTAATCATGTTGCTCCTAGTTTGCAAAATTATTTTGTTTGAAATTCTATTTTGTAGGCCTATTTCATTAGTTTTGTTATTTAGTGATAATAATTAGTCATAAATCCAAATTATGAATGCTTGGTCCTCTACCTTGTTGCCATAAGGTTAAGTAGTTTAGGCATGGATAGGATGGGAATACACCACCTATTTATTGCTTAGATGTACCTTAGCGGGAAAAAAGTGGGTCTAACACAAACATTGCCAACATACACCAAAGAGTATATTGTGGGATCCACAGGTTATCATTGAAAATCAGAAAATGGCTAAATAAAATAAAATTCATCCAATCGACCTGGGAGAATGGTTGGATGAGGCTAGTGCGGTAAAGACACAGTGTGGAATTATGTATATGTCGCCCAATAGCTAATTAGGAACAAACCTGGTGATTTCTTATCTAAGCTTTAACGGTACTATCACAAGTTTGGTATGGAATGGATCTATCCTCTTATCTTATTAGGACATAGCATGATCTTGTAGGCAGTGGACGATAGGGATAAGTCATGGGTAGCAACTGACTGGGATGTGAAGTCGTGGGTAGCGACTATTGGGGCTCTTGGTGTTGGAAGTTCAAGACCTTCCCCTGCACAATGGTTGAGGCCCCTGGGCATCGAGGATCACCCAATTGGGCAGGAGCATCTAGGATATTATCTTATAATGCTTTTTTATGACCATCTTAGTTGCACACCAATGGACGCTGTAGCTACTAGGAGTGTAGGTTGATCACATTTCGTGGGTAAAGTTGTACATCATATGTAGAGTAAAAAATTATTCAAATTGCCATGCCCGTAGTCATGATCATAGCATGAAGTCCACTTTGGGTTAGACAACTTAAACACTATGATGGTAAATGGTAAAATCTGGAGATAATAATAAGTTTGGAAGGGTGATGGAGTCAGGTACATGTTCTGCTCTAGGTTAGATGGCACAATCACTACTAATTTTTGGGCCTATTGCAACGGCGCCGAAACGTTGCAATAGGCCCAAAATGGTTGCAATAGCACCTGTTGCAACGCTAACTTTTCGTTGGGAGGCGTGGCAAGAAGTTGCGTGGTCTAAAGTTTGGGCCACGATATTTCGGTTCGTTGCAATAACGTTTACCTATTGCAACGCAATAAAGCATTGCAATACATAGTTTATGCAACAATGTATTGCGTGGCAAAAACAACTATTGCCACGTAAAGAATTCGTGGTAATAGGACATAGTGATATTGCCACGCAAAGAATTCGTGGTAATAGATTCAATTGCCACGCACATACTTTGGTTGCAACAGCCTCTATTGCCACGCTTGCTATTTTCGTTGCCATAGCTTCTAATGCAACGCTTGTTCTTTTGTTGCTGTAGACTTTTTTGGTATGCTGTTTTTTCGTTGCTATAGCATATATTGCCATGCCAAAAGTTGAAGGGAATAGTGTATATTACAACGTATTGCTTTAGTAGCAACAAGAATTATTGCAACGCCATTAATGTTTGTCACAACAGGAATCAACCGATGTAGTAAAATCATTATATCAAAATAGAATTTGTTGCTACACATATCTGAAATGAAACCAACTTTATTTGTGACAATAATTTGAAGTTGTATTACAAGCATCACTAAAATGTCCCTAGCTATCACTGCATTGAAGCTTGGCTTGACCTCGCTGAATAGCTTGAATTGACCTTAGCTTCCCATGGCTTGAGCACTGCACTCAATTTGTTCCTTCCTCCTGAATAAAATCATTCAAAATGGCATATGCATCAGTTGTTCAGCTCATCACGACAGTAACACATTGTAAATGGAATAAATTTTTATAACATGAATAATATGTTCATTACTGCATCAATGCAGCTGTTTAGAGATATAGACATGATTGTCAAAATATGTAAAGCTCAAGAACCACCAGAAAGGTAGATGATGAATAACCCAACCAAAAAATCAAGAACATGTATCCTCAGCAATATGTAGAGGTATATATATGTAGTAAAAGGTAGAGTACAGTTATAGCCACAAGATTATTTTACTTGTACAAAAAAATAATGTGAAGTGCACTAACAAGAAACATTTGTATAGAGAATTTGTCATTCAGAGCATACCATATAGCATGGCCAAACAATTAAACCATCAGCCAGAATAGTCATTCCAACTAATCCACATGCCAAAGGATACTTTCAGCCTGATCAGCTGTGATTTTTAGGCTGTGGTGGCGGATCCAGGAATTTCGGAATGTGTATTCGAAGTTACAAAAAAAATTTCACGTAATTCATTGAGCCTATGCTGTTTTCTGAACCTCTAGCCCTAGTACATCTGCAAAAGGCTCTAGGAGATTTGCTCGCAGCTAGTGTTGATATCTCTTTTATAGTAGATATATCAATCATGTTCTGTCTCCTTCGATGTCTAAATTTTGTTAGAATTCCTTGGTAGCTCATATCACAAATTTACTACCTATGTTTACACTTTACAGATGTGTCCTACACCCTACACTTCTGCCAAAACTTGTTTACTAACATCAATTGTCAGCAGTAGTAAACTGATGCAGAAAATTGAACCAAAAAAAGGCATGATTACAGCTTGAACCAGGTCAAATGCTACAGCTTGTTTGAATTAAGAGCTTGTATAAGTTCAGCCTAAGCAAATTAATCATCAAAACACATAAAAAGCTAATTCATCATCTTAACCCCCCAACACTGGAAAAAGAAATAAGTTTCTGGTTAAAACTCTGTACTTGACAATTTTCTTAATAAAATTAGGGGCTAGAATCCTGATTTGAAAAACAAAACACGTGTAGGTTAAGAAAACATTACCTCCGGCAATATATTCAACATTGCCCTTGCTGGCCAACTCATCATACCTGCAAAGAAAAAACCCGGATTATTTAGTAATTGCTTGCACAACATGAGAATGCTATATGTCTTCTAAAAAATGTCATGATCACATGATCACATAATGTCATTAATTAAAAAACAGCGCAATGCACTGGCAGACATTTCACTAAGTGCTGACAGTATGAGCGCCATGTGATTGTCTACAGGACCATCATGCGAGGCACTCTGCAGAAACAACACTTGCAGTGTGCTTACATTTCTTGATATAGTTTTATGGCTCCAGGGAGGGGCCTGAAGCCTGCATGCGTGGACTTGAACATAATCAACCATTCATAGTAGACTTGTAATGGTTGTCATCGATAGTCGAATAAAGGTGGCCAAGATCAACATGTTCATGAATGATCGTCCTGGGAAAGAAAACAGGATTGTGAAAGGAAGCCATATAAATTTCAGAGGGAGGAAGTTGGGGAGGGGGATACCTGAGGACTTCATCTGATATTTTGAGACGGCTTTTGACGTCATCCAAACTTACTCCATGCTCCAGGTCTCTGTAGAAACACAATACAGTCATCAGTCACTACTATCTAAACCAGAGAAATTCTAACCATAATATAAAAGGATATACAGCAACAAACTTGTATTTGTAATTAGCATGACAGAAAAGAGTAACATCAGATGATATTGTAAGCTTTGTTTAGCAAAGGCGTCGATATTCAGGAGTGTTTGTGGTTGTTATAGATGATTATTTATATGAGAAGCTAGAACTTAATTCAAACTTTTTGTCAAAAGAAGAATCATATGAGAGGCCGCTGTATATCTATTTAATGATTTCCCGTTACAATTGGACAAAAATGGTTACTTGAATAAGCATACCATCACAGGATATTGTAAGCTTTTTCTAGCAAGTACATCCATATTCAGGAGTGCATGTTAAATTATAGATCCAAAGCAATTATTAGCACATCAAGCAACATTACCAGTTATTAGCACATCATCCTCTCCTCACATTCGGACAACACCTGCACTCGTAGGTAATCTGTTCCTCCTTGTGGCCGATTGAACTGAATTTGAGCCTAGGGAAGCTGCTAGATATCGCCCATCACTTGCACTCCCTGTTTCATTACAAGATCATTAGCAAGAATAACAACTAACCTGAAACCAATAAAGACTTCGTGGGATGCCAGTCGACACTTTTAACATCCCAACCATGGCCTGGCTGAGTTTGAAGGCAAATACAGGTTACTTGACAAAAAATAACAAAAGTAATAACACACAATAGCTTCACACATGCAAGCATCAAGAAGTTCAGGGCTCATAAGAAAAGTTTAGCAACATTACCAGTTAAAGATCTTTCTTCTTGGCATCTTGCAAAGTCCCAAACCTTCACAGTTGTGTCATCAGAACATGAACAGAACTTCAAGTCTGTTCTACAAAAGCTGTTTAAAGTATGTGTTTTAATAGGGAATAAACACTAACTTGGTATGCTAAAGTAACAAAAGCACATAGTACAGTCCTCACCTTACGTCACGAACCGATTCTCTGTGAGCTGTTTTATTCACTTTAACGTTGTTCATGTTACTTTGCCAATACCTGCAAAAGAATTCAAAACATGCAGTTAACAGGTTAAACAATGCACAGATTAATATGGTAATTTTTAAGGGCCGGTGTCCAGCAATGGTAGAGAAAAAGTGCCAACATACTTGATTGCACCACCATCATCGCCCGTAACCATCCAGTTTTCATTGTTACTCCAAACCATTGATCTCACAGCTTGGTCATGAGCCTATTTATCAAGTTCCTCCAAAAAATAAGTCAAGTTTACAGACATATTAGTAAGTCTACCAGCTAACTAATGCGGAACTACCTGAAGAATCATTTCAAAATTAAAAGATTGCCCATTCCATAGGGTGAATTCACCACTCTGTGATCCAGTAATAAGCCGGCGACCTGTAGGAGTCCACTTTATCCACACATAACACTATGTTAGACTCCAACAGGGCCAAAAAAAAAGGAAACATGGATAAATCAAAGTGGAACATTGACAGCAGTTTTCACCAAGATCATAACAATATGATAGAGGTTTGGCATGGACTGAGTGATCAAACTGGTCTACTAACACTGTAAACTTTTGCGAAATTTCAAACAGTGTGTGGATCTAAGCAGCAGATTTTAATATTGCATTGCCGTTAATCCTTCAATAAGTCTACCATCCAGAAGATGAGGTTAACCGACAAATGCAAATATTTAAGGACCACAAACAACTTCATAGATATTTGGTTTTCAATCCAAATGATAAGAATAACTGGCTAGATATGTGGATCTAAGCAGCAGTTGGTCCTGCTCGTGGAGGAGCGCGTCCGTGAGGGGGTGGAGCGCGGCGGACGCGGAGGCAGACGCAACCGCCGCCGCGCGAGCGGTGTCGACGAGCGCGGCGCGCACGGAGGAGTCCTGGTCCCGGACGCGGCGCAGCGCGGCCGCGAGGATGCGCGGGACGAGGGGCGCGACGGCATCGCGCGGGTGGGAGGCGGCGACGAGCGCGAGGGCGCGCAACGCGTGGCGGCGGAGGGGGGTCTTGTCGGTGGGGCGCGCGTCGGAGACTGCGGAGACGAAGGCCGGGAGCTCGTCCGTGGCCAGGGCCCGTGCGATGGCCTCGAGCTCGGCCGCCGCAATGGCCTCGGTGTCGCGGAGGAGGGAGGGGAGGAGGCGACGGTGACGCGGCGGCGGAGGAGGGAGGGGAGGAGGCGACGGCGGCGCGGCGGCGGAGGAGGGAGGGAAGGAGGCGAGGGTGGCGCGGCGGCGGGGAGCGATGGCTCCGTGGCGAGGGAGGCGGAAGAATGAGGTGGGGGAGGCAGCCGCACCGCACGGATTCACCCCGGGGGGGCACGGATTCGGGGGCCTCTCAATGATGTGTATGATCCAAACAATTTGGGCCTTACGATCTTCAATGAGTAAGAGAAGAAGACTTGAGAAAAGATCTAGGCCATTCATTGTATGAAGTTGGATTACTTTGGTACACAAATCTGGGTGGACTTAGATTTGGCATGACTGTGGTGGTGGTTGAAGGGGTGGATTTAGTAAAAAAAAATTTGGTGTATTATAGAATAGGGTAGATTCTGTATTTTAAACCCAATTACTAATATATATATATATGTATATATATATATGTATATATATATACACACACACACTATACCTAATATATAGCAGATTTTTTGCAAAAACTGTTGGGTATTCAGCTGAATATCCATGAATTACTGTAGATCCGCCCCTGGACCTGACCAACAATTAAATTTCTGGAGTACGTTGAAAAGCTGGTTGTCTGAAAACTTTCCTGAAGCACTCAAAACTTAGTAAAGGTGTTTCCGAATTTCAGATAAAATCAGCAGAGGATGATCTTGGTTTCAAGCTCCCTATGCCCACAAAGCTATTGTACCGCTTTTGCAATGGTCAGCTGAAACATTATGACTGGATAGCTAAACAAAAGCCCACGAATCAAAAGAGTTGCAATAGAATACCATATTGCAACGAAACACACTACTCTATAGCAACAAAATTTACACGTGGCAATATAAATATGTTATTGCATCGATTTAGTTTTTCGTTGCAATACGCAACTACCTACTGCAACGCCGTTGAAGATTATCCCAACGAAAAAACATCGTGGCAATAGTATCACCCAATAGCAACGAAATTATATATGGTTGCAATAGGAGCAAATAATTGCAACGAAAATCAACACTAACGCAACAGAATAGTGTCGTGGCAATATATCCAACCTATTGCAACACTTTTTCAAAATGGTTGCGATAACACCTACCTATTGCAACGACATTCACGAATATCGCAATGCAATATAATAGTGGTAATAACGTCCACCTATTGCCACCGTTTTGGAAAAACGTTGCAATAAATCCTACCTATTACAACCAAATTGGTGGCGTTGCAATTTCTTTCGTGGCATTAGACCGAAAATCTAGTAGTGAATCTGGTAACTTGTTCTGCTCTAGGGATAGAAAAGTGGAGTCAGGTAACATGTTCTGCTCTATATTTGAGGATGAAACCTAACAATTTGAGATTTAAGTTTAGGCTAAGATGGCCAAGTCATAGTTTTACACAGTAATTATGGTGCTTTATCTAAATCTTTGTTTTTGCTCAAAATGAACATTACGACCTTCCCTTAACAAGCCATGCATCTATATACTTACACTTGGCATAAGTACTTGCTGAGTACCTTTTTTATTCATGGTTGTGTAATAAGTTGAAATAGACTTTGGGCATGGTGAAGCGGTACATGGGTACTTCTATGTATCGGGATATGGTGATGAAGATGATGCTAAGTACTAGGATCGTGGTCCCCAGTTAATGGTCTGTGGCATATCATTGGAATCCCCTCCCTCTTTTGGTTTATTTTATCTTTCGCTATGTTACTCTGAGCTTTATTCGGCCAATCGACTTACTGCAAGAACCTAGCCATAAGGACTAATTACTTGGTATGTAAGGTAAACTACTTATGTCTTCATTTCATGTGTATGGATATGATATTTGACGATGTTGTACTGTATTGGCTAGTTACTGATCTAAGAAATAGCTCAGAATACACAGAGTCTAGATGTAAATCTAGGTCCCAACACTATTCTTATTAAAACTAGAATCAAGAAATGAGTCACTAACAGATTGACAGGTGGACCACAACCGCTAGAAATGGATCCGTGGATCTGATCCATGTGGACCTAAGTTCGAACAGTCCGGACAACTGAAGCCATTTAGACTGGTCCAAATGTTCTGATGCAATCGATCAGTTCAAAATGAGTCTATAGTCATAGAATTCATAGTCGTAGCGGCGCAATGGTCATAAGTTGTAGCGACGCAGTGCTCATAAGACGTAGGCGGTGACATGGTCAAAGTATGGGCGATGAAGCCGTATCATAGACACTGTGGTCGTAGGCACCGTGGTTGTAAACATCGTGGTCATATACACCGTGGTCGTAGACACTATGGTCGAACAATGCGGATAGCACCAGAGTATTCGGACTGGTCCGAACGTTCCAAAGCCAATCTGACGGCCTGAAGACATTCGAACGGTGTGGATTGCACCCATAGTTGTTGGCCTGATTCGAAAGTCGTCTTTGATGCCAATTGGACTCGATCGAATGGCTGGAGGAAATTTTGTGAGCTCGAGTAGTCGTAGGGCCAATCCGACGTAGTATAGAAGACTCAGACATGTCTTTCCTTGCTTGTTCCCCATGTGTTTCTCCTCCATTAACTTTTCCTCTGTGGTTTCAACTCCAAAAGCTTTACAACATTCGAATTTGAGAATGCATAAAATATTTGTATGAGGTAGTAACCAATTATCACGTAAGTTAAAACCAAATGCAATTAGGAGTGAATTTGCATGTTGATTAATATTTTTAGCTTGTGCTCGTGTAATCGGTCTAATCAGGATGTCCTCATCAAGAACCTACTCCGGTCACCACACTCTTGGACTACCATGACCTCACCTTAGACTCACTGCCGTTGGTTAGATCTGGCTGCCTAGACCTTGGAGCGTTGTCTGTGGGGCTCTCTGGTGAGTCGGCAACCTCTACTGCTTAGTCCGCTCTAAGTTCCTAGTATTATGCCAATACCATCTATTGCAAATGCATATAGATTACTAGTCTAAAATAATATGAACTGTGTTCAGTTTCTATTGTTGTTGGAGGAGAGTAAACAACTTATGACTTGTTTGAATCATATTGTCATGGTTGTGGTGGTCATAAAGGAACAATGTTTGAGAAGGTTAATTCCAGTAAATGCGACAATACTCGTATACTAGTAATTGTTAAGGAAATCAAATGTCCTTTGATAAAAGGCAAGCAAATTAAATGGTTAAGTTAATGAGTAGTAGTGCACCTTAAGATCTGAGGTATATAGGCTTTGTTCTATCACATAGATCATGCCCTCCATTGAATGAAATGATATGCTATCATAAAGAGTAGTAGTGCATGGGTGATGCTTGTGTCTAGAAAGATCAGTCTAAAGATAGCTTTAAGGACTTGATAAACACAGCATTTGTATTCCTCAAATGGTCTTCTCAAATCTAAATGTGAATTGCATATGCTATTTTTCAAGGACTTTCTAAAAATGGATAGATATATTAAGTTATGGGAGTTCAAATCAAACAACCCAAATTCATCACAAGATTCACCTATAAATGGAGAGGAAATGGAAGGGTTCTCATTTTAAGTCTCTCTTAAATATGATTGTCATGTTTCCTTCAGTAATTGAAGTTATTGATGACATTGCAAATAATGGCTCCAAAGCTCTGATAGGTTTAAAGCAAAAGTAGTTTGGATGCTTTATAAATATTTGATTTTGCTTTTATGTTGTGCTTAATGAAAGTTATACTTGGAATTACTAATGAGTTGAATATTTCTTTCTAAAAGAAGGATCGGGACATTGTTAATATTGTTTCATATCTTGGTACAACTAAGAGAAGGTACAAGAGATGAGAAATGAATGTTCGGAAGGTATGTTTACAATAGCTATTGACTTTTGCATCAAACATGGTATTGAACTTCCTGATGGGGATGCCAACCATGTTCCTCGGGGATCAAAATCCAAACGTAGAGTTCAATTTGATGTCATATCAAATGAGGGTTACTAACAGAGTATCATATATGCTGATATTGATTTATTATGCGTGGAGCTCGATGACTGTTTTAGTGAGAGTAGCACCACCTTGCTTCATGGAATGGCTTGCGTGGATCCTGATGGTTCATTCTCTAATTTTGATGAGGACAAAATATTAGAAATGGCTCATTTGTATCTTGAAAATTTTGACAGTGAAAACAAGATTGAAGAACCTAGTTGCCAACTTAACAATTTCGTTAAGAATACTTCATGATGATTTAAAATTCTCCAACTTAAAAGGGATTAGTGATCTCTAACAGTAACTAGTTGAAAAAAGAAGCATACTAGTTTCCCTCTGATGTTTTTATTAATAAAGCTAATATTAGTTTTACTTATCACCACGCTAATAGTCAAGAGAGTTTTCTCTGCTTCTTTTTTCAACTATATCAACGTTTATTTAAATGTATATCTGATTTTACTACTAACGTTATTATGCGTCGCTATTAATGTACTATATCACCGCGCTAATGAACTATATCACCGCGCTAATGAACTATATCATATCTGATTTGCGCAATAGAATAGACGATAATTTTTATATAAATGTATGGTTACCTATGTTAAAATTGATGTATTTGAGACGATTACTACTAACGTTATTATGCGTCGCTATTAAGATATGAAAAACCGTAATAAAACTATGATGTGACATATGTTTTGAAATTTAAATGTTTCTTTATATGCATGTGATTAAACTATTGCTATGTGTAAAGCTTGATCTACAGAGTGTAGATCTGGGCTACGCCACCGAGTACATACATGGATCACAACCGTTACTTACGTTCGAGAAAAGAGATGTACTTTCTGCATGCGCCTAGGTAGCAATGCTTATCCACAACAATCATCAACTTTGCACCTAGATCAGCCCAGTTGCGCAGAGAAACGAACACTGTCGCTAACATGCGACGGGACAGGTGAACGCAACCTAGCCCTTCAGAGCTCCAACACGGCCAGTCAGTTTGCTGACTCGTCCCCCTATATAAACCCTGGCCTGTCCGTCTAAGACAGCACGCGCCTCCACCGAACTATTAATTTACACCTGACCAGTAGACACAAGCAGCAGCAGCACCCTGAAGCCGCCAAGATTCCAAGCCGGACGTCACGATGTGCGGAAGCGCGGTCACCCCGAGCGACTACAGCGAGCCGGCGGGGACGCGCCGCTGCCAGCCCCCGTCGGAAGGGAGCGCGAGGAAGAAGAAGATGCGCGGTGGCGGGGTCGTGGACGATGATGTTGACGACTGGGAGGCCGCCTTCCGGGAGTTCAGCGCCGGCGGCGACGACGGCGACTACGTTCCGATGTTCCCGCCAGGTTTGGACAGAAGCTGTGACTTGGTGTCAGGAGATGGTTGGTTAGAGTAGCAAGCGTGTTGATTTGGTGCGTGCTCTGTGTTCTGCATGCAGCAGAGGTCATGGCGTGCTCCTGGTGGGACCATGCGACGGAGGCGACGGCGAGGCCGCGCCGGCGGAGGGCGAGGCGGAGCTACCCGTACCGCGGCATCCGGCAGCGGCCGTGGGGGAAGTGGTCGTCGGAGATCCGCGACCCCATCAAGGGCGTCCGGGTCTGGATCGGCACCTTCGACACCGCCACGGACGCCGCGCGCGCCTACGACGCCGAGGCGCGGCGCATCCACGGCAGCAAGGCCAAGACCAACTTTCCCCACAAGGCAGCTTCGTCGGCGCCGGCGCCGGCTCTGTCCAGTGACCACTGCAAGGACCATGGGCCGACGTCTTCTCGCAGCTCCATTATAACTGACGACACGGTCGACCCACTCTGCTTCCTGTTCGACGACGTGGCCCGCGCGGCCTCTGCGACGTCGGAGAGCGCCGCGACGACGACGTCGTCGATGGAGCCGCCGGAGGTATCCGGCCAGCCGGCCGACGAGCGCATACTGCTGGAGTGCTGCTCGGACGACGTGATGGACAGCCTCCTCGCCGGCTTCGACGTGGCCACCGACATGGACACCTGGAGCTTCCGTTTCCAGAGCTAACGAAGAGCAGAGCAGAGCAAACCGAGGTAACCACTAGTGCTACACATGATTTTACATAACCTTTACACTTTGATTCTTTCTTTCATAGCATATAATATACTTTTACCAGTCGCATTCGATCATCACACTATTTCATTTCTTGCTGCTTTCTGATTTGTTTCCTTTTCTTTCGTCTTATCTTTGTCTTAACAAGGGAGGACAGTCAAGACTCATGTGCGTCTTTTCGACCTTGGTTTGCAGCTGCTCAATTGACTCGTGAAATGTGTACTAAAATATAAGACTGTTAGGACCAACTCGGCCTCCCAGGAATAAGATTGGTGTGTACTGTAGCGCAGCAATTTGGGCCACTAGTTATTTGCTTTCATGTCCTTTTCGGAGACTTCAGATGTCACTTGCTATATAAATATGGCTGTAATATATTGTGTGCCGTTGAAGTAATGTATAATACAAGTTATTTACTGTTTTCTCTTATTGAGATGGTACATCGAAGTAGGGGTGAAAGCAGAACTGATGAGGAAGTGGTGCTCCAATTAGCTTAAGCTTTTAATTTCTAGCATCTTTTTTTTTGGTCTTTTTCTAGTTTTTTGCCTTTTTGGATTTGTGTATTTACTTACTTTTTTCGTATTCCTTTGTATTGTCTGTGATGATATAATCTTTTTCATTTTTAAATTTAATTACGATAAAAAACTTTCAGCAGCTACATAAAAAAAACCCCAAACAATACAATTTAAGCTAAAATCTTAAGCTTTAAACTCACTTGAGCACTACCAAAATAACAGATTACTACACTTCCTTCTTGTTTCACAACATACCTTCGATGGCGTGCACTACTACAGACAGTGTTATCATAGACGGCTCAAAACCGTCATCACAGACGATTTCTGAACTGTCTGCGTTTATGTGTCAGTGATAATAGCTAGTTATCACAGATGGCTCCTACACCGTCTGTGATAACTTACAATACAGACAGTTTTTCAGAAAAACCGTCTGTGATATGAACGATATCACAGATGGTTCGGCGTTTGAAACCGTCTGGGATATATATATATCACAGACGGTTTGGAACATCGAACAGTCTGTGATAGCTATTTCAACAACGATTTTATTTACTCTTTTTCGGCTAGCCTTATGATATGCTAGCCATGCCCTCTAAAAACAAGCAAGATCACGTATATATAGCACAAAACAATCATTACGTAAATCACACAGATGAATGAAACAACACAAGCAAATCACATATATAGCATGACAATTGTTACACAGATCTCACAAATGAATTAAATTGAATGAATTGTTTGATTAAGCACAATTGAGTGATTACAATTGAATCCAATGTTTCAATATCTAATCACCATTGCCAGGGTGCAACTCTCCAGTCTTGTTTATGACCTCTGCTAGCAAGAATTGGGAGGTTTCCACGAATTTCAACGAGTTTGTCAAGATCAAATGTACTTTAGTCGAAGTCCACAGGCTGTCGCTAGGAGCAATGTTAAGTTTGTAATTAGCATGTGTGTGTATATACACATATATATAATCAGAAAATAATAATTATTGAAAGGTTGACAAACCTCTGGATCATTCGTCTTAGTGTCCATGATTTCCTTCATATGGCGGCAAACGTAGAATTTACATACGTTTCTCTGTAGCTGCTGGCGGCACTACAAAAATAGAATTATATACATAGGTATTGTCAATTCTAGAGGCATTATAATAAAGTGTGATATAGGATTGTTGTGTTGTAGCGGGTACCGGAAATCGCATCATGTGTCGCAGCGTGTCATTGGATTCCTCCCTCCCTAGGCAACATAAGCAGTAAACGACCTACGTGATTCCAAAAAAGTTAGCCTCAGGCATTGCAAACGAAGGAAAGATTACAATAGAGTTACGTATGGAGGAAATGAGTTTACATGTCAATTGCTTCTTGCATACGAGTGAAGTCGTGGTTGCTCCTAAGTAGGGAATCAAAGTATATTACTTTGCTCCACTTTGGTACAATCACAATCAGAATCCAGTGAGTCATAGTCATGTGTGTTGCCATAGTGATTAATCCTAAATTCATGTTGCATATAAAGTACAAAGAAAACTTGTGTTGCAACTAGTGAAGCACTTACCCTTGGTTGAAGGGTACCATGATGTACTCCTTGTGACTGTGAGCATTCCATCCACTCGTTATGTAATCTTGGATGAATGATGCATTTTCATTGATAGATTGCTCAGAGACCAAGTGTGGATCAAGGAAACCCACCGGTTGTCGCCGTCGCCAGACTTGTTGGATCATGTATCTATACATAAGCAAAGAGTAATGACATTTATCAGTATGACGTGAATGTAGAACTTCATTGTACAGTACACTTACAGTGTCCAGCATTGTAGAAGTAAGGTGTCGAGTTCATCAAGATTGAATAGTAAGAATAAGTCTTGGAAGGTCACGACGAAGTAGCCCAAGTCGTGGAGGAAATGCGCCTCCGTGTATCTCACAATGAATCCACTGTGTCGACTTGGTTTCATGTTGGACCTTTGCATGTACCAGGTATGCAATGTATTGCAAACCAGACCAAGTCAGGGTAATTGTGACTTAGGGACCAACGACACCCCGATAATGAACTTCCATTGCTCGGGACATGTCTTAATTTTCTTCGGTTGGGTCTTAGAGCATCACTTATGATACATTTTCGGCGGCGTCTCCACGGGAGCTGATACAACAGGCTTCAAAACCAGAGCTGGAGGTGGAGCCACCAGAGCCGATGTGACAAGTCCTGTGCAACGTCTCTCTTGAGCCACTGGATGTGGAGATCATGGCACGGATAAGTCGAGGGTGATGTCCCTCTTGGGCCACTAGATGAATGTGTGGAAGGCATCCCCTAATATCGTAATCTCTTCATTGGGGGCTTCTCAAGGGAAACGGTCTTGAAAACATCATTAATCATGTCCACTTGAACCTTCATGAAACCAATCTATACTTGTACACCATGCACCAGCGTCCTTGACAGCCATGGATACGCCATCCCCCGCCCAGTGTCAATGGGAATGGAGCCAATAAGCCTGATTCTGAGGTTGCAAGGTGTGGGCTCCTACATAATGATACAAGATGAGCTAAGGTGTCCACCAGGGAGATCTATCTATATAGCATACTACAGAAGTACATTACCTAGATTCATCGATAGGTAAGTGAGCGTCGCTATGTTCAGTAATTGGTGTGGATGCGCAGCTACTCCGACGTTGAGGGGGACTGGGTACCACATTAATGGGGGTGAGTTATGATTGGTTGCGAACTTGTCTCAGTTCTTCCTTCAATGAATCTAATTCTCCTCAAAGTAAGGCAATCTGCTCTTAAAGTGAGGCAGATATCTATTCCTCAAGTTGTGCACGAAGCTCCTGTTTTATTTGTCCATTGCGATAGGCCTTGGATCTCTTTCTACTCCTATATGTCTCAGAGTCATTTGGGAATCCGTGCCTCCAAGATACGTAAACCCCTAGGCCTCGCATGCGACCTGAGTGCTCCTTGTTTCCCAGAGCCTGTGATAGTATATCTCTCTCCCTGTATTCTTGAAAGGAGACTCGAGAAGATTCAGTAGTCAATGATTGCTACAAGAGGCAATCATTTTATTTTTGAACCCATGAAGTTTAAGAGGTATTAATAACTATGTAGTTTAACATACCTTACTAGGCATTGGAATACTTCCTCATCCACAGGTTTTTTTGAAATAGACACATGAAGACATGGTTGATAACCTCGCTCTTAACCAGTTTCGGGTACGCTCGTTTGCGATCGCAGAAAATGGCGGAGAGGCCTCCGATCAGATTGCAACCTCGTCCTGCATCCTCCACTGTGGTATTTTACCCACGTACCCAGCGGTGCCGAGTCTGTGAGAGTGAGTGTTTTGTGACTGGAGAGCCTTGTGCGCCACACTTTGTTGTTTAAATTCGGTCATTGTCTTCATCAGCACAAAGGCCTTCCATGTTTCCGGCGATACGAAAGGATACCTCGTGAAGGGCGTGAGATCCTTGGCCACGTACTACATGACAAGAGTGCTCTTAATATTCTTCCATGCTTTTCCCATTACGAGGAGCACCTGTCGTTGCACGAGTCCCTGTACTTTTGCTGAGATCTCGAACGAATTTGTTATTTCCTCCCACAGCTGATTTTTCTGATCCTTTGCCAAATCTTTCCAGCTTGCTATGGTGATGGGGATCCGTTGCCTTCCAATTATCCCGCAGGTAGTCCAAAATGCTGCCGTTGCTTTCTTCAGTTAAAGAGGGACCCCATCCGGAGAGATCACCATGGTGGTCATTCGACCCTATGGCCTTTTCGATACTTCTCGGCCACGCTTAGTTATCCTGATCTTGGGATCTTATTGTCCACCTTGTGAAAGAGATAAAGATCTAGCTAAACCTAGCAAGGGCGGTGGAGACGGAGTGAGTGAGTGAGGACTTTACGAGTAGAACCTATCCTTGGGGTATATTTATAGGGAAACTATCACAGACGGTTCATTTATGGAACCGTCTGTGATAATACTATCACAGACTATTCTTTTATGGAACAGTCTGTGATAATACTATCACAAATGGTTCATTTATAGAACTGTCAGCATATCACAGATGGTTCTAATAGATTATTCCGATAAACCGCCTGTGATAGTTCGCTCCATCTAGCCACAAAAAACATGCTGGCCATGCAATATTATGAAAAGCACAATCATAATCATAAATATAACTATTTATTAGTTATAAAATAAATTACAATTACAATGGAATATAGTTCCATAATTACATGCCGAGTTTCCTAATTATGATGACATTGCAACAATTTCCAAATAGGTACTGGCTGTGTGGGATCATTTATCACACTTGGCTATTTCCTTTTAAATAAAGCCCTTCACGATGATCGACACGCATATAGTTTGCTTCATCACCTTATTCTTCCTCGAGCCTAATGTAGTCTCCGAATGGAGGCAACTCATCAAATTGATTGTACTTTTTCTCATCCACAATATTCTCAACTCTGACAATCCTTCTTTTTCCATGAAGAACTACATGGCGCTTCTTATTTGCCGAGTCGGTTACATAAAATACTTGAACAACTTGCCTCATAAGTACGAATGGTTCGTCTTCGTATCCTACACATTTGAGGTCCACAGTAGTGATATCGTACTTGTCGACCTTTACACCACGTGGGAGTTAGACCCAACGGCACTGAAATAGAGGAATCTTGAAAATTACGTAGTCAAGATCCCAAATCTCCTCTAGAAGCCCGTAGTACAAGCTTGGGCCAGTGGTACTGACGTGTGCATTATAGGCATCTATGCGGACACTTGAGTTCTGCACTGTGCTCTTTCTATCCTGATCTGTTGTATAAAATGTGTAGCCATTAATGTCGTATCCTTGCTATGTCACAATTATAAATTTTAGCCCTTTTGCCAACCATTGTAGTGTTTCACTTGACGACCTCCTAGTCAATCGCACCTTCAACCATTCGTTGAACTGACGGTTGTGTTGTCTCGTGATCCAAACCTTTGACTGGCCTGCATTCTCTTAGCGTAGCATGTCCTTGTGCTCTTCAATATATGGGGTCATTTCAGTCATGTGTTGTAAAACTGTGAAATGGGCTTGAGCACATGTATCTTGATCCGAAGTTATTGCTTTCCTTCTGATAGTCCCGATACTCTCTAGCCTCCCCTCGTGACGAGATAGAGGTACACCTATCGGTTCGACCTAAGCCATGTAGCCGATGTAGAATTCAATGACCTCTTCGGTTGTGTAACCTTCGATGATGCTACCCTCCGGTCGAGATCGATTGCGTACATAGGACTTGAGATTTCTCATGTACTGCTCGAACGGGTACATATGACGTATAAACACGGGACCGTATATATTTATTGATTTCACAAGGTGGACAATGAGATAGACCATGATATCAAAAAATGATGGAGGGAAATACATCTCTAGATGACACAGAGTTGTCACCACCTCGATCTACGGAGCATCTAGTCTACCAGGATCGATGATCTTCTGAGCAATTGCGTTAAAGAAATAACATAGCCTTATGATTGTCACTCGAACCTTGTTCAGCAAAATACTTCTAATTGCAACAGGTAGCATTTGTGTCATTAGCATATGACAGTCATGAAACTCCATGCCAATTAATTTCAAATGTTCCATGGAAACAAGTTTCTTTATGCTGGTGGAGTGACCGGACGGAACTTTCACACCATGTAAGGACTAGCACAGTTGAGTTCTCTCGGACTTAGAGAGAGTGTAGCAAGCTAGGGGAAGGTACGTCTGGCCTTTATTAGTCTCTATCGGTGCTAACTCGGTCCTGATATTCATAGCGACCAAGTCACGCCTTGCGTTGACACCATCCTTTGTTTTATCAGGAATGTTCAGTAAGAGACCAATTAAACTGTCACATATATTCTTCTCTATGTGCATGACATCGATGCAATTACAAACTTCTAAGTGCTCCTAATAAGGCAAGTCCCAAAATATTGAACTCTTCTTCCACATGTTCTTCCGATAGATCCTCAATTTATGTCCCTTTCCAAGCACAACGTCGATATTCTTGACCATATCATATACCTCTTTCTCGCTAAAAGGCCTTGGTACTGAGTTTCCTCTTTTTCCGTTAAATTATTTCTTCATCTTGCGGTATAAGTGATACTTTGGAAGGAACCTACGGTGACACATGTACACAGTTTTACACGATTTATTCAACCACACACTCTCGGTATAATCTAAGTAGTGTGGACAGGCTTTGGCTCCTTTTGTACTCAACCCTAATAGGTTACCAAGGGCAGAAAAATCATTAATGGTGTAGAACAACATGGCGCGTAGAGTGAAATTCTCTCATTTGTCCTCATCCCATACATACACCCCTTCGTTCCATAGTATTGTAAGATCTTCCACCAATGGTGCTAGGTACACAACAATATCGTTCCCAGGTTGCTTCCGCCCTTGGATAAGTAGTGACCTCAAAAAAATACTTCTGCTTCATACACAGCCAAGGAGGAAGGTTGTACATGCACAGAGTCACGGGCCAGGTGCTATGTTGGCTGCTCATGTTACCAAAAGGATTCATTCCATCTATACTCAACCCAAACCTTATATTCCTCAGTTCCACACCGAAATCCACAAATAACCTATCGATGTTCCTCTACTGGGCAGAATCAACAATGTGTCTTATCATTCCGTCTTTCTTACGCTGCTCCGAGCGCCAACGCATCAATCTTGCATCCTTGCGATTTGCAAATAAATGCTTCAAGCAGAGAATTACAGAAAGATACCACAATACCTTATCAGGAAGTCCTTGCTTCACCTCGATACCCTTCCCATCATCGGAGTCATTTTTATGCTTGTATCGGGATGCTTTGCACACCGGACAAACATGTAAGCTAGCATACTCTTTACGGTAGACGATACAATCATTCGGACATACATATATTCTTTCTACTTCCATTCCCAATGGAAAAAGAATCTTTTTGGATTGGTAGGTGGTTCTCAGCTACACATTTCCCTTTAGAAGCATGTCTGCTATGAGACCTAATGATCCCGTGAAACACTTGTCGGACCAACCATTACTTGCCTTCAATTTTAGCAGTTTTGGAACTGATGACAATCTCATGTATTGTAGCTTGTATCCCAGGAACAAAGGTTTCTCCGAGTCATCCATCAAGTCCTCGAATTTACCAAACTCTCTAATTATAGTTCCCTTCTGCATCACATAGGATCTTATCCAGATTGTCATCCTGCGATATATCCTCATGATCGAAAGCACAGTCCACAACTGGCATATTGTTGTCTCCCTCAACGATGTCATAACTACTTTATTGTGTAATCTTCTCTTCATCATGACTGGTCCAACATTTGTACCCCTTTCTGAAACTCCTTCGAATCAAGTGAGCTTCGATCTGCGCTGAGTTGCTAAACATCTTTAGATTATCACAATCAATGCATGGACAGTACATATATTCTATCCCCTTCTTCAACATATCTAGCTCGGCCACTCTTCTAAAAGCAAACACGCCATTAATATACTCTTCACTCACACGGTTCTCAACATACATCCAGCTTCGGTGCATATATGCAACACATATAACAAATGGGTGTCAAAACGATTATTAGCGCTACTATAGCAAATCAGACTAACTGTACATAATTACACATGACATCTATATTAGGTAGGTAGCTAGCTATGTATTCTGAAATTGAGCAAAGTACCATTATCTTTCTCAACCAGCTAGCTAGCTAGATCTAAACAAAAATCTAGCTATCATCTCTTTCAATTACAAGGCATGTAAGTTATTAGAAGCAATTGAGTACTAACCTCTGATCACTAAGAAGATGTATATAGATCTACAAGCGATATGTTTTCATCAAACTCCCCAAAGCCAGCTGCCTCGCTCCACCAATGCAGCGCAACGAAAATAGATTTATGACGAGACCACGTACGCCCGGTATTTAATAGCATAGATTATCCCAGATGGTTCCAACCACAAACGGTCTATGATATCAACATTATCACAGATCGTTTGTATTAATAACTGTCTGTGATAATTCATATACGGTTATTCATATAAACTGTCTGTGATGTCCGCAATATCACAAATGGTTTGTTATAAGAACTTGTGATATCCATAATATCAGAGATGGTTTTTTACATGAATCATCTATGATGTCCGCAACTATCACAGACGGTTATTAACACGAACCGTCTATGATGTCTTAATTATCACAGACGAATCATGTTAATAACCATATGTGAAAATATCACAGACGGTTGCTACTACAAACCTTCTATGATAGTTTAAGCATAGATGGTTCCGTATGAACTGGCTGTGATGTAGCTGTCCAGTATAGCCTCTTTTGTAGTAGTGGTGGTAAACCACTTTTCAGAGCATATCTTCCATCTTTAGCGAAGTGCTTAAGGTACCTAAGGGCATGTTTCTCTGATAGTTAGCTTCACGACTTGAATAGGTGTATGTAAGGAAAACCGGAGTTTCCGATCGATTCGAACAATTTTTGAATACGGATTGTATCGACTTAGATTTTTGTTGGAAAGTGCCAAATTGAAAATGACTATGATTGTTTTTCAAAAATGAATACAAATACAATAGCCCACTATCCATCGAATATGAATATGAATCCAGACAATCCAGTGATTAAGGAGTCCAAATATCCAGCATTTATAACCCCAATTTGAGTCCAACCCAACCCATAAACAACCCTCACATATGACATGAGGACTTAGGCAGCTAGGGTTCCAACTTCCACATCAATTCTTCCCGATCTAATCCCCAATCCAATCGACAATAGGCACAACAACATCCCAAGTGTCGACCACTCCTGTCCTGTTTGCTCATCGATACCGCCCTCATCCCATCATGGATGTCCCTCGACTAAGCGTCCAGCCACGGCCTTGCCGCTGCCGCCTTTTGTCATATCCCTCTATGGTCAACCATCCTCTCTCTCTACGACCTCGCCGGCACCATCGTTGTATCACCAGCGCCATCCCTCGTTACACTGCTCATGATCTGTCCATGTGTACTTCAATCTTCAAGGTAGTAATGCATTTAATGGATCTCCGTTGGTTTCTCAAGAATTTCATGTGTTCTCATGTTCCTCATTAATTTCTTATATGTTGCATCCACTATCTCGTACTAGATTTGTGATGGAATCTACAACTGAAAGTAGCAGTGCAAGTGTAAGCAATACATGTCTATCTTTGCCGGTGCCATAGCCACCTACCATTGCTAGATTTATTTTTCATCCAGCTACTGGTGCATTGGTGCCAAGAAATAAAGTTGATTTGACTGGTAAAACTGGTATTGAGGCCAACCCTCCTACTCCTGTTGGGAAGAGAGCAAAGAAGTGCAACTCTGATGTTTGGGATCACAACTAGAAGTATGAGGTTAAGAAGAAAGGACCAGATGGCGTTGAACTTACAAAGCTTTGGGCTAAATGCCTCACATGCACTTACAAATCTCATGAGAGTGTGAGAAGGACATCATTATTTTGGAATCACTAGGTGAATAAGCACCAAATCAAAGGAGGTCTGCAATAACTTAAATTCAAGAAGAGTAAAGGCAACAGTGACACTATAACTACGGAGAGTGAAGGCGACAGTGACACTGTAACTACAGAGATTTATAGGTATGATGAGGCTGATAGTTTGAAGAAATTTTATTTGGCAATTACCATGAATGAATATCCTTTCAATATTGTTGAGCATGAGTACTTTGTGGAGTCTATCAAGTCTTTGCGCCCTAGTTTTCCAAGTAAGAGTTTCATTACTGTGAGGAAAGATATATTCAATATCTTTGTAGAGGAAAAGAAGAAATTGTATGAGTACTTGAAAACACTTCCATGTCACTTTAGTATAACCACAAACATGTGAACATCAAATCAAAATAAAGGTTATATGTGCATCACAGTACATTAGATAGATAACAATTGTAGTACACAAAAAAGAATTCTTAAGTTTAAGCATATAGAAGAACATTATTTGAAAAAGAACTTGTGCATACAGTTTTATGATAATACAATGAACTAGAATCCTAATAAGAGATTGCTTGCATTTACTTTGGATAGTGCATCAGCCAAAGATATATGTGGTAAGGAGATACTACAAAAACTCAAATAGGCTCCTTTGATATATGATGACCTATTTTTTTCATGTGAGATGTTTGAATCATATTTTAAACCTCGTTGCCCAAGATAATTTGAAGCAAATTGCACCATTGATTGCAAATCATCAATACAATTGCAATTGTAAAGAACTCTCCATTATAGTGGGAGGAATTTATGAAGTATGCATTAGAATGTGACTTGGATATGAAAAGTAGTTTCTCCTTGGATGATCCAACAAGGTGGAACTCCACATATCTTATGTCGAAGCAGACTATTTACAATAGACATGTTTTTTATTAGCTTTTTCTTCAACATAGAAGCAATTGTGAAGTGCATTCCAACTAACCAAAATTGGACTATGGCAAAATTATTATCTACATATTTGAATAAATTTATGATGCTACTAACTCTTCTTTGGCACTACATATCCAATAACAAATCCATTTTTCAACTATTTTTGTAAGATTAAGCTTATAATTGCATATTGGTGTTATAGTCACGATCTAGTTATGTTACTATGGCACATTTTATGCAAATTAAATATGATAAGTCAAAGCTAGTCCTAGATGTTGTTGTTGTAGCATGGCTCTTGTTGTAGCATGTTTTCTTAATCCTAGATACAAGATAAAGCTGGTACACTATTTTACGGATAAGATTTACCATGACAATTCTCTATAAGAAATTAATAAGTTCATTAGTCTATTAACTAGTTGATTCAAGTTTATATGTCTAGTTGTCGGAACCTGGAGTAACGACTCCTGGATCCTCTGTGTAAATCACACTAATCCAGGATCAGCTAGTGCACACAGTACAACAAAGATACATATCAAACACAAATGACCAACTATATTAAATAAACGAGTACGGCCTTATGGCCAAGTCTTACATCAACGCCCATTGGCAAAGATATATAAAGCAAATAACTACGGAAGCAAACCGAAAAGAAGTGAAGCCCAAGCCTGCCCACAGGCAAACGACAGTAAGACGCGGCCTACTCATCCAGATCTTCACCGTAGTCGACGTCATCTTCCTCTGTACGGAGATTGCAAGGTGAGTACAATTTGTACTCCACAAATCACACGGAGAAAGGCTTCAATGGAAGAATATAGGGTTAGTTTGCATAAAACAGCATTTAATGAAATACAGTAGATAGATTGAAATTGCTGAATTTAATACAATAAGTAAAAACAATACTTGTAATCAAAAATAATACCGTCAGTGCAGGCTCCGACCAAACACCAACCTACCTCCGCCGCCTGCCGTCGCGCCCGAGGAGGCCGCTCCCGAAACCGGCCTACAGCCACTACACGGCCATTGACCCGCAGTCGCTGCCTCGGTCACCGCACGCGCCCCGCACGGCCGGCGGATGCCACCGCCTCGGCCCCCCCCCCCCGCCCAACCCGCCTGCCGCGCTCCCGAAGTCGGCTCGCCTGCCCGAAGCGCCGCCTCTCCGATGGCCGGCTGGTCTTGAAGCCGGCCGCACGCGCCCAACACCGCTCCGTCGGCTCCGCCGTCCAGCCCGGCTGCCTCGCCTCACTCCCGCCCGAGCCGAAGCTCAGGCTGTCGCCACCGCTGTGTCAATGGGGTAAGGGGAAACCCTACCCTTGCCGGTTTTGTGCTAGCCGGGCTGGCCGAATGGGCCGAAATACGCAGGCTTTTTTGCTGAAAAGCCCCCAAAATTATGAAAATAACTAAAGAGCCCTCAAATTTTTCAGATGGGTCCTAAATTTTGCAGAAAACCCCTCTGAAAATCAGAAAATTATGTGAAATTTTCTCTGAACTGAAAATTTACGTATAAGACCCATAGAAATTGCAGAATTCACTAAAAATTTATATTTTGGCACAAAAGGGCCTCAGGAATTCAAATTTTGAATTATTTTTAGTATTTGAATCATGTTTATTTCTATCATTATTATTTTCTATGTTTTCTGTATTTATTTACTGTTATTGGTTAATCGTAATTATTTAAATTGCCTTTAATCACTAAAATTAGCAGTAAAATTTATAGAAAATTCTGTAACATTACGAGAATCTTTTGTATCATGTATTTACCTGAAGTAAAATTATTCCATGCATGTTCGCCAGTAGTAAACTTATTTATTCCTTTCATGCACATGTAGATGACTGGCATCACGAACCGGAAGTTTGAGGAGCTGGCCCAGCATGGCCAAAACTATCTGACTTGGGCTTTCGATGTCGAGATAGTACTTGGAGCCAAGAAGCTTCGCGCTGCTAGTGGGATAGGCGTACCACAGGACGCCCAACCCACCCCTAAGAAAAATGATCAGGCACTTCACTTTTTCAGGCACCATCTCTGTCTCACTCTCAAAAATGAGTACATGGCAGAGAAGAGCATGCTAGCACTCTGGACTGCACTCAAGAAGCGAGTTGAGAGGCTAAAGTACACCATTCTTCCACAGACAGAGCAAGAACAGATCCGACTGAGGTTTGCTGATTTCAAGACGGTCGGGGAGTACAATTCTGCCTTGCACAGGATTTGTACCAATCTTCAACTTTGTGGCAAGCAATCACAATGAGCAAAAGATTGAGATGACCCTATCAACATTACACCCCAATGCAATGCAATCCGCACGCAATTATCGTCAAGACGGCTACAAGGAGTATGCCTAATTAATTGATATGATGCAGGTTGTAGAGGCTCAGGATGAAGTTCTCTGCAAGAACTGCATCACACAGCCACCTGGGAGCTCTGCTGGCCGTGAAGCCAACGCCGTGAGCTACAAGGTGCAAAAGCCCTTGATGAAGAGAAGGGAAGGAAGGGTAAGGCCACAGCCTAGAAAGGCAAGTCAGATGCTCCATGATTTCTCTCGAAGAGCCTATCACTCCCAAGAAAATAGCAGACGAAGTCTCTTATTTCTTAGCAGATTCAGTCTAATGCGCAGAATGCATTTAGACGTTAATTGTCATTTATTTTATGTGAAAGGACAAGTTAGAACTTGCGTGGATGGTACTTAGGCAACTTTATTTCCTCGTGATGGTTGGATGATATTTGAATAATTCATTCATTTATTCAGTTTATAATGGTATGATATGTTCTGATATTGAAATATTTTATTTATGTGTTGATTGCCTTCTAATGCATATTAATAAAATACCTTATATTAGAACACGGGTGGCGCCCTATGGAGGAAGTGTCCTTAGCTGACAGCGGAACAAAGAATACCATCTTAAGAGAGACAAAGTATTTTCAATCAATTCGTAAGAATGTTGGCAGCCTTACAGCAATCGTCGGTAGCGATGCATATATAATTGGTTCAGCAAGAGCCACAATTATACTCCCAATGGGCACAACTTTGGTCATTCATGAAGCCTTATTGTACCTAGAATCGACTAGAACTCTCCTAAGTTTTAAGGATATTCGCGCCAACGGTTTCCACATTGAGATTGAAGATGACTATGGTAAGGAATACCAACTCATTACGAAGTGTGAAGAAAATGGAAAAAGGGTATTAGAAAAACTTCCTTCATTAGAAACTGGGCTATACTACACCAACATCAAGGCACTTGCAGCCTATACTACCCTAAAGATAGTATTTAGAAGCTCTAAACTTTTCTATCTCTGGCATGACAGATTAGGCCACCCAGGTCTTAGGATGATGAGAAATATAATCAACAATTCCCAAGGGCATAATATCAATGTAAAGAATTTCCCAAATCACGAAGATTTTGTGTGCCCTGCATGTGCCACCGGAAAATTAATTACTAGACCCTCCACTCTGAAAGTAAAGTATGAAGTCCCTGAATTCCTGGAAGACATCCAAGGAGACATTTGCGGTCCCCTTCAGCCACTTTCAGGGCCATTCAAATATTTCATGGTGCTCGTCGATGCTTCCTCGAAATGGTTGCACGTAGTTTTATTGTCCACGAGAAACCATGCTTTCGCAAAACTGATCTCACAGATAATTCGCATCAGAAATATTTTCCCTGATCATCACAAAATTCCATCAGAATGGCGATGGGAATTACAATTGAGCATTCTGTACCACATGTCCATATCCAGAATGGTTTAGCAGCATTAATCAAGAGAATTATATTTATTGCCTGATCTCTTTTGCTGAATTGTAATTTGTCATCTACATGTTGGGGACACGCAGTCCTACATGTAGCAAATCTCATCAACTTTAGACCATCAGCCTACAACATCCATTCACATATGCAGCTAGCGCAAGGGTCAGCACCGAAAATTTCTCATCTTTGGAGGTTTGGATGCAAGGTTTATGTACCTATACCCCCTCCACAATATACTGCAATGGGTCCTCTCCATAAGACTGGGATATACGTTGATTATGAGACTGCATCTATAATCAGGTATTTAGAACCCATAACAGGAGATTTGCATACCGCCCACTTCGCTGATTGCATATTTGATGAGGATGATTTCCAACATTAGGGGGAGGAAATCAACCCCTTGATGAAAAATATTGGGAAATTACGTGGCAAGTCACGGGAATCCATACACATGACTCGCACACTAGTGAAGCAAATAGAGAAGTCCAGAAGATCATTCATTTGTAAGCATTAGCAAATCAACTGCCTGACCACTTTAGTGATTTGAGGAGTGTGACCAAGTCGCATGTGCCTGCACACAATGCACCGGAAAGGCTTGAACTACCAAAGAAAGCAGAAGGTATCTCTAATCCAATCTAGAGGCCTCAGAATAAAAGGACAAGAACTCCGGCCCCTTGAATCCCAAGTAACCGGGGACGCCCGGTGAAGAAGGATAAAAAGGATTTGTCACAACCGATTACTGAAGTTTCTCAGAACCAGAAGGGGAGCCAGTTGAGACCTGGCATTAGTATGACACCTTCAAAAAAGGGCATATCGGATCTGAATATCCCCATGGAAGAAGAAATCAGCATGGATATGTGCGCACACATCGGAGCCAAAAACCTAAAGGGACTTGCCACTGCAACTGGAAGAAGCGATGTGTAAGGAGAAGCTCCAAAAGAAGTAATCGCTCCAGAAGAAGCAACTCATGAAGAAATAGCTATAAATTATGTGCACATGGGAGAGTCCATGAATATGACAACGGCCAATGTTGACATCTACTTCGCAAAGAAAATTGCCACAATCATCGATCTTGATCCAGAGCATGCATCGCTCGCTGAATGTAAGAAAATATAAGATTGGAAAGATTGGAAGAAGGCAATAGAAACTGAATTATTATCTCTAAACAAAATAGAGGTGTTTGGGCCCGTATGCCGCACACCTCCCCATGTGCACCCTGTAGGGCATAAGTGGGTATTTATTCGAAAGAGAAATGAAAGAAATGAAGTCGTAAGATATAAAGCAAGGCTGGTAGTACAAGGTTTCACTCAACGTCCAAAAGTTGATTATGAAGAAACCTACTCCACAGTCATGAGTGAAATTACCTTTAGATATTTGATCTCAATGGCATTAAACTTGAATCTAGAAATGTAATTGATGGATGTGGTAACAGCATACCTTTATGGAAACTTGGATTTGGAAATTTATATGAAGGTACCTGAAGGTATCTTAGTTCCGAACCAAGACAGAGCAAATAGAAATCTGTACAGTGTGAAGCTCAGGAAATCACTATACGGACTAAACCAATCTAGCAGGATATGGTATGATCGCTTAAGCGACTTTCTATGCAAGAAAGGCTACACGAATAATGAAGATTGTCCATGTGTCTTTATACGATGATCCCAGAATGGATTTTGTATAATTTCAGTGTATGTAGATGATCTAAATATCATTGGGACAATGGAAAACATAAAGGAAGCAAGTTCTTACCTGGAGTCAGAATTTGAAATGAAAGATTTAGGTAAAACCAAATATTGCTTAGACTTGCAACTCGAGCATGTCCCTGAAGGAATATTAGTACATCAGTCAGCCTATGCCCAGAAGGTGTTAGAAAGGTTCTGCTTTGAGAAGGCATACCCATCGAAAATACCGATGATCGGGAGGTCTTTACAATAAGAAAAAGATCCATACCGACCTAAGAAAGAGCGGGAGGAAGTCCTGTGACCGGAATTCTCATACTTAAGTGCAATAGGAGCACTTATGTATTTATCAATCTACACTAGACCAGACATTGCATTTGTCGTAAACCTGCTAGCAAGGCATAGTGCAGAACCTACCAAAAGGACATCTTCCGGTACCTCCAAGGAAGAAAGGACCTTGGATTGTTCTACAGAAAGAATCAAGATTTGAACTTGATTGGCTATGCAGATGCTGAGTACCTGTCGGACCCGCACATAGCAAGGTCACAAACAGGCTATGTATTCCTATGTAGTGGAACTGCAATTTCCTAGAAATCGTCTAAGCAAAGTCTTCTAACGACTTCGACGAACCACTCAGCAATTATAGCACTGTATGAAGCCACACAAGAATATGTTTGGCTCTGACGAATGTTCACCACATCCAGCAGTCATGTGGGATGAATATTGTGTAAGCTCCTACAATTATCTACAAAGATAATGCAGCTTGTGTTGCACAAGTGCAGACGGGCTATGTTGTTGGAATTAATACGGGCTAGGCCCACTTTTAATTCTAATTAATTCCTAGAAATCCCAAAGACAAATGTTCATGTGCTAAAACTATTTAATCCCATATGGAGAGTTGAATGGGAGTTACACCACTTTAAAAGGTGGAACATGGTAACCCCCTTGTGGACTTGGAGAGAGCCAATACACGCGCGCGCGCGCGCTTGCTCGCTCGCCTCACCACGCCGAGCCGAGCCGAGCCGTGCCGTGCGGTGCAGTGCGGTGTGGTGTGGTGTGGTGCGTGCGTGCGTGCAGGCGTGTCGGGTGCGGGCGTGTTTTTCTTTATCTATTCGAAAATTGAAACGCACTGACTCGCAGTAAATGGTATTAACGAATGGCTGGCGGTAACGGTGCAGTTACTAGTGAATTATGGCTGCGGTTACTTTCGAGTAATGGCTGCAGTTACTAGTGACTAATGGTTGCAGTTACTCTGGCCTCTTCGTTTTTGCTGTTACAAAAGAACATAGCACAAATGTGGCTCTCCTCTCCATACGAAAAGAAGAGATAAGACAGTATTCTGGTTCTGGTTTTGTTGTTGTCTCTGGCAATCCCCATCCTGGTGAGGCGCGTGTACGATCGCACCGGGACAGCAGGCCTCCGGAACCTCGTCCTCGAAGGCTTGCACGAGCGAGGACGAATAAGGTTTTTGGGGAGCGTTCGCGCGACTGCTGGCTGCTTCCCCGTCATTCGATTCTCTGCTACGTCTACATCAATTGCACGACTACTACCACAACGCCATGACGAACAACGATCTAGCCAACTCCCCCGCTGCTGCTGCTACTCCTGCTACTCCTTCCACTGTATCTGGGTATGCCTATTCTGCACTTATATGTTGGTTAGTATTATTATCTGTTGTTAACTTCAACACTGAGATAGGTATACTAGTGTGTGTCCTTCTGGATCTTAGTATGTCTATAGTGTTCCTGTTTACTTACTATGCGAATATGATTAGAGTAATTTTCATGATTTATCTATCAAATTTCTGGATTAAAGTATGTCGAAAAATGCTCATATACTCAACAATCCAAAAACCTTATTCTAGGCATTTTTCGTCAACTGGCTTTGCTGCTGCGCTAAAACCCTCCGAATTCGATGGTGCGAATTACAAGAGGTGGCGCACCAAGATGGTGCTTTGGCTAACTGCCATGAACGTTTTTCATGTGGCAAGTGGCAAGCCTGAAGGAATACTTACTCCTGAACAGGAGCAAGCGTTCGAGGCTGCTGATAACCTTTTTAAAGGTGTCGTGATTAGCGTTCTTGGTGAGAAGTTAGTTGATGCATACATGGTGATTAAAACTGGGAAAGAGATGTGGGATGCACTCGAGGCCAAGTTTGGGGTTTCGGATGCAGGTAGTGAATTGTATCGCATGGAGCAATATCATGACTATAGAATGGCTGATGGTCGTTCTGTAGTTGAGCAGGCTCATGAGATACAATCCATGGCCAAAGAACTTGAGCACTTCAACTGTGTGTTACCGGACAAGTTTGTCGCGGGAGGCATTATTGCCAAGCTTCCTCCTTCTTGGAGGAATTTTGCTACTTCTTTGAAACATAAGAGACAAGAGTTTTCTGTTGAAAATCTCATTGGGTCTCTTGATGTTGAAGAGAAGGCGAGAGCAAAAGATACACACACTAGAGGTAATGAGGGACATTCTAGTGCCAATGTGGTACAGAAGAAGCATGGCCAAGCTCAAAAGTTCAAAGGCAAGAACAAGACTGCACAAACAACTAGCTTCAAGAAGAAGAAGAACATAAAGGATAACCATTGCTTTGTGTGTGGCGAACCGGTCATTGGGCTAAGGAGTGCAGCCAACGCAAGGGTGGAAAGAATTAGCAAGGGCAGAATTCCAAGTCTGCTAATGTTGTTGTTGGTACTACAGAGACGGGAACATCAGGGTATGGTAATTTACCTACTGTTCTATCCGTATGTCAATCTACAGACTGGTGGATAGACACTGGTGCTAATATACATGTATGTGCTGATAGTTCATTGTTTTCTTCTTACCAGGTCACACGGGATTTAGCCGTTCTAATGGGGAACGGGTCACATGCCTCTGTTCATGGTGTTGGTATGGTCGATCTGAAGTTTACTTGGGGAAGATTGTGCAATTGAAGAACGCGCATCATGTGCCATCTATCAATAAGAATCTCGTCAGCGGATCTCTTCTGTGTAGAGATGGCTTTAGACTGGTATTTGAGTCCAATAAATTTGTAGTGTCCAAGTGTGGACAATTTGTTGGTAAAGGCTATGTGTTCGGAGGCTTGTTCCGCCTATCTCTTTCAAATTTGTGTAATAATGTTGCGAATCATGCTTGCAGTGGTAATGAGACTACTATTTGGCATTCACGACTTTGTCACATAAATTTTGGTTGCATGACCCGGTTAGCCAGTTTGGAATTAATCCCGAAATTCACTCTTGCCAAGGTTCTAAATGTCAAGTTTGTGTGCAATCAAAGCAGCCTCGCAAGCCTCATAAGGCTGCGGAGGTAAGAAGCTTGTCACCATTAGAACTTATACATTCAGATCTATGTGAGATGAATGGTGTGTTGACAAAAGGTGGTAATAGATATTTCATGACTTTGATTGATGACTCCACTAGGTTTTGCTATGTGTATCTTTTGAAAACTAAAGATGAAGCTCTTCACTACTTTAAAATCTATAAGGCGGAAGCTGAGAACCAACTTGATAAGAAAATCAAAAGGGTTAGGTCTAATCGTGGCGGCGAGTACTTTTCTAATGAGTTCAATTTATTCTGTGAGAAACATGGTATAATCCATGAGAGGACGCCTCCCTATTCACCCCAGTCAAACGGGGTTGCTGAAAGAAAGAACCGCACTCTAACTGATTTGGTTAACGCCATGTTAGAAACAGCGGGTCTTTCCAAAGCATGGTGGGGGGAGGCTATATTGACTTCATGTCATGTCCTAAATAGGATTCCCACAAAGAATAAAGAGATAACCCCATTTGAACAATGGGAGAAGAAAAGACTATCACTTTCATACTTGCGCACTTGGGGCTGTTTGGCGAAAGTCAATGTGCCAATTTCCAAAAAGCGTAAGCTTGGACCAAAAATCGTAGATTGCGTCTTTCTAGGTTATGCTCACCATAGCGTTGGATATAGATTTCTAGTGGTGAAATCTGGAGTACCTGACATGCATGTCGGTACAATTATGGAGTTCAGAGATGCTACATTCTTTGAAGATATTTTTCCGATGAAAGATATTCCTAGTTCATCGAGTCAAGCGCCTGATACAACTCCTGAACCTGCCATTTCAATGGAATTTTTTGAACAAATACCTGAGCAAATTCCTGAGGAGAAAGACAATGAAACTCTGAGGAAGAGTAAAAGACAAAAGACTGCAAAGTCTTTTGGTCCTGATTTCATTGTGTATCTTGTGGATGATACTCCAAGTACCATTTCTGAAGCATATGCTTCTCCAGATGCGGAATATTGGAAGGAAGCAGTCCGTAGTGAAATGGATTCCATTATCTCTAATGGAACTTGGGAGATCACTGAGCGTCCTTATGGTTGTAAACCTGTAGGATGTAAGTGGGTGTTCAAAACGAAGCTTAGGCCTGATGGTACTATCGAGAAGTACAAGGCACGGCTTGTGGCCAAGGGTTATACCCAAAAGGAAGGCGAAGATTTCTTTGATACTTATTCACCTGTGGCCAGATTGACCACTCTTCGAGTACTACTATCTTTGGCTGCCTCACACAATCTTCTCGTCCATCAGATGGACGTTAAGACGGCTTTCCTAAATGGAGAGTTGGACGAGGAAATTTACATGGAACAGCCAGATGGATTTGTAGTAGATGGTCAAAAAGGAAAGGTGTGAAAGTTGTTGAAATCTTTATATGGTCTTAAACAAGCACCTAAGCAGTGGCATGAAAAGTTCGACAAGACTTTAACATCTGCAGGCTTTATTGTGAATGAAGTTGACAAATGTGTGTATTATCGCCATGGTGGGGGCGAGGGAGTCATTCTATGTCTGTATGTTGATGACATACTGATATTTGGGACCAACCTTAATGTGATTAAGGAAGTCAAGGTTTTCTTGTCTCAGAATTTTGAGATGAAAGATCTGGGAGTAGCTAATGTTATCCTGAACATCAAGCTATTGAGAGATGATGTTGGTGGGATTACATTGTTGCAATCTCATTATGTGGAAAAGATTCTGAGTCGTTTTGGTTATAGCGACTGCAAATCTTCTCCAACACCTTATGATCCTAGCGTGTTGCTTAGGAAGAATCGGAGAATAGCCAGAGACCAATTGAGATATTCTCAGATAATTGGTTCGCTCCTGTATTTAGCTAGCGCTACCCGGCCTGACATCTCGTTTGCCGTGAGCAAACTAAGTCGTTTTGTTTCCAATCCGGGAGATGATCATTGGCATGCTCTTGAGAGGATAATGTGTTATCTAAAGGGTACTATAAGCTATGGCATTCACTATACCGGGTACCCAGGGTACTGGAGGGTTATAGCGATTCAAACTGGATATCTGATGCTGATGAGATTAAGGCCACAAGTGGATATGTCTTCACACTTGGAGGTGGCGCTGTTTCATGGAAGTCTTGCAAGCAGACCATCTTAACGAGGTCAACAATGGAAGCAGAACTCACAGCTTTAGATACTGCCACTGCTGAAGCCAAATGGCTTCGTGAGCTCTTGATGGATTTGCCGGTGGTTGAAAAACCAGTACCGGCTATTCTGATGAACTGTGACAACTAGACCGTGATCGTCAAAGTGAACAGTTCTAAGGATAATATGAAGGCATCAAGACATGTGAAGAGAAGACTGAAGTCTGTCAGAAAAATGAGAAACTCTGGAGTAATAGCTTTGGATTATATCCAAACAGCTAAGAATCTGGCAGATCCCTTCACAAAAGGTTTATCACGAAATATGATAGATGATACATCGAGAGAGATGGGTTTGAGACCCACGTGAGTTATACCATAGTGGTAACCCATTCTATGTGATCGGAGATCCCGTGAAGTAGGATTTGCGAAACAAGCTATTGGTTAACTGGAAGGAGAGTACCTTTATAGACCCACTCCATTGGAGATGCAATTCTCTCCTAAATTTGTATGGCAGGTTAATTTTTTTTAATGTGTTCTGTGGCTTGTTTAAGCAAAGATGTTGTCCTACAGAGCAGTCTTGAAAGAACACACCTATATGAGCCCGACTGCTAGTCACAGTCTATGAGATAGGGTAATCTCTAGGAAGCTCATGAATAGGTCAGGAGTATGACTTATATGCTCCAACCCGCGGGGATGCCTGGTAGCCTAGTATCAGTTAAGGACTTAAGTGAAACTTGTTCACACAAAACTGTCAATTCAAGGCTTAGTCCATTGTGCAGTTGTGGATAAGTGTAGCTTCTGTTCTAGGTGAATGTTCAACCCTAATCGGTCTCCATCGAAACACTGGTATATTAACACATACTGTGGATCAAGGCATTTGACATGCGTCCTTGGGATCTGGTGGGGGATTGTTGGAATTAATACGGGCTAGGCCCACTTTTAATTCTAATTAATTCCTAGAAATCCCAAAGACCCATGTGCATGTGCTAAAACTGTTTAATCTCATATGGAGAGTTCAATAGGAGTTACACCACTTTAAACCCCCTTGTGGACTTGGAGAGAGCCAATATGCGTGCGCGCTCGCTCGCTCGCTCGCTTGCCTCGCCATGCCGAGCCGAGCCGTGCTGTGCCATGAGGTGCGGTGCGGTGCAGTGCGGTGTGGTGTGGTGTGGTGCGTGCGTGCGTGCGCACAGGCGTGTCGGGTGCGGGCGCGTTTTTCTTTATCTATTCGAAAATCAAAACGCACTAACTCACAGTAAATAGTATTAACGAATGGCTGGCAGTAACGGTGCAATTACTAGTGAATTATGGCTGCAGTTACTACTGACTAATGGCTGCAGTTACTCTGACCTCTTTGTTTTTGCTGTTACAAAAGAACAGAGCACAAATGTGGTTCTCCTCTCTATACGAAAAGAAGAGATAAGACAGTATTCTGGTTCTGGTTTTGTTGTTGTCTCTGGCAATCCCCATCCTGGTGAGGCGCGTGTACGATCGCACTGGGACAGCAGGCCTCCGGAACCTCATCCTCGAAGGCTTGCACGAGCGAGGATGAATAAGGTTTTTGGGGAGCATTCGCGCAACTGCTGGCTGCTTCCCCGTCATTCGATTCTCTGCTACGTCTACATCAATTGCACGACTACTACCACAACACCATGACGAACAACGATCTAGCCAACTCCCCCGCTACTGCTGCTACTCCTTCCACTGTATCTGGGTATGTCTATTCTGCACTTATATGTTGGTTAGTATTATTATCTGTTGTTAACTTCAACACTGAGATAGGTATACTAGTGTGTGTCCTTCTGGACCTTAGTATGTCTATAGTGTTCCTGTTTACTTACTATGCGAATATGATTAGAGTAATTTTCATGATTTATCTATCAAATTTCTAGATTAAAGTATGTCGAAAAATGCTCATATACTCAACATATGTGAAAAGTCATCTCACAAAGCATATCAACCCCAAGTTCTTCTATGCTCATGAATTGCAAAAGATAGACGAAATTAAGGTACTGCATACCAAGTCATGTGAGAATCTTGCAATTTATTCACGAAGTCACTCCCTGCATCTAGCTTTGAAAAATGCGTACGAGGAATTGGAATGATAAAACTTAGAGAAGTGCAGAATTCAAGGGGGAAATTTTCTCAAGCCCGTTATTAAACCTTGATCATGAAGATCGAGTACCCAAAGAATAAGTCCTAAAGATTGAACGAAATTGGGTAGATTGTACTCTTTTTCCCTTGACGAATTTTCCTGAAGTTTCTCGGCCAAGGTTTCTAATGAGGCAATTTGTGCAATGCGGCATAACATGTATCATATACTCTTTCTCCAAATTTTTTCCACTGGGTTTTTATAGAGTTTTGATGAGGCATGAACGTGTCAGATGAGTGCCCAGAGAGGAGTGTTAGGAAACCTGGGCCTGGGCTGGAAGCCTTGGCCCATGGTGGGCACCTCATCATTAGACTATAAAAAGAGAGCACTATTGGCAATTTTGTAACGGAAATCAGAAAGAAAGCAATAAAGAAAGACCAGGAGTTCTCTCTACCTCTCTGTGTTTCAATCTACTATTCTCTGTCTTATGTGATTGATCTTGTATTGCATAAGCAGAGGAATCGATCCGACTGGTCGCCACGACGGTTCCTCAACATATTTTACTGCCGCTTCAGCGCTTTGGCTAACTTTAAAACCGAAAAATCCTATTTAGGGTGTATATTTGGATTCGTTTCTTTGTAGGTTGATTAGAGAGAGACAATTAGAGAAATAGCTTTTCTTGTATCACGTTATTTACTATTGAAAAAGAACCAGTTACTGACGATGCGGTCTCCCTCTCATCCCATCTCCCTCATCTCTCACTGAAGAAACAAGCACCAATATGTGGACCATCCAACTTCCTACCAAATCCTGCATCCACATACAGCCCCACCACACTACCAATTCGCTCCCTCTCTTACCACCCCCCCCATCGCCTCGCCACCTTCCTTCCTTCTCCTATTATCTTGCCCCTCTCCCTGGCCTGCTCTCACCTCCCCGTCCGCCTCCCCACCATCGCCTTGTTAGTGATATACCCCAGAGGTGACCATAGAAACAATTGTATCACTTCTATGTTTATAATCGTTTAAATAATGTATTGTTTTGTCTCTTGAATAAATGTCTTTCATATTCATCATCAAATATGCAACTTGTTCGTGGAACTCAGAGGAATATGAGCGATCAAGATGGAATTTGCCCCTCCTATACAACGAAAAAAATATCTCTGGGCCTCTCGATGTAGTTGGACTAAGAATGTGTATAGCCATATTGAATGTAGTTGAGGAATCAATCACAAACTGAGTAGTCCACTATAGGTTCAAGTAAAAGATCGAGCTATCATTAGATTATTACTATAGAAAAGGTCATCACAAACTATTCAAAAAGTTGTCATAGATGGTTTCGTGAGTCATTTAAGTTTATGGGTCAGTAATGACGTGAGGTCATCACAGATGATTTTCAAACCGTCTATGATAGGTCACAACACAGACGGTTTTTAAAAATAATCATTTGTGTCCATCTATGATGTGTATGTATCATAGACGGTTTTTAAAAAGAGCAAAGTCCATTACCGGTCCTTAAACTTTTTATGGTGTGTTATCCCGGTCCATAAACTTTTAAAGTATGTTATCCCGGGCCTTAAACTTTCAAAGTGTGGCAATTTCTTTTGAAAGTCTATGGACCGGGATGACACAGCATAAAAAGTTCACTTCTACAACTACATAGGATATTGCCACACTTTGAAAGTTTAAGGATCGGGATGACATACTTTAAAAGTTTATGGACCGGGATGACACAGCATAAAAAGTTTAAGGACCGGTAATGGACTTTATTCTTATAAAAATATTCATCTATGATGTGTTATCACAGACGGTTAAAAATAACCATCTATGATATTACTAATCACCATCTTTGTTTTCCATATCTTCCCTGTGCACTGGAAGCAGTATATATATTTTATAGTAACACTACATATGTAGTATTGCACACCCCATAATTTAAATAAGCTAGAGGTAAAATCAGATCCTATATCACACTTGGATTCAGTGTGTGATTTGCTTCATACCCTTTGAAGCCTAAGTGTGATATAGGATCTGACTTTGTCGCTGGCTCATTTAAATTGTGGGGCGTGCAAGACTACATATGTTAGTGTTACTATAAAATATATATACTGCTTCCAGTGCATGGAGAAGATACGGAAAACCAAGATAGTGATTAGTAATAGTAACAGGTGATTTCTTAGTGGAGGTTGGTTAAAGTTTGTTCATTACAACCGTCTGTGAGTTGGTAATATCTAAAGTAAAAAAATAATTTTACACAACACACACCAAGTATATCTTATAGAATAAAGAATGAATTAATACAGACCGTGAAGCTAAAGTGGTACAAAGCATCTAAACAAGATGATACGTCTGAAACAACAGCAGATCTACAAGAATCACACAACTTTTTGATCCTAAATAACATCCAACCTCTCAAACATGGATACATTTCAGCAAATGTGGAACTACTTGTTGTAGGTTTAGTCACCTCAACCTTCTCAAATAATTGCAAGTGGGTACATTTGATGCATCGATGAATTACCTAGAGCAAATAGTGTATATCGGCATGTTTGCAGTGGAGAAGATATTTTTACATTAACAATTGCCTTGCAAAACAAATACATCATACTCTATTACTAAGAAAGCCATAGCAAATTAATAAGTATTCAACAATGCAACAATTACACCTTAAAAGGAGCTCTTTTGTGGATATATTCTTACGTTGGTGATGAAGGCACCCTTGGAGGCGAGGAACATGGAAGAGATTTTATTGAAAAAAGATAGTTGTAGACAAAATTGGAGTTCTTGGTGCACTATGGATTAGGACTATCATAAGTGTGCTAGCAGTATTAATTTAACTCATGAATCATTTAGTATGGGATATGAAATCACTAGGATTGTAAAATTGTGAACCTCAGGCGAGTGGGTGCACTCATCATGAGGTGATGACAACTCATTTTTACCCCATTCCTCATATGACAGTGATATCAAATTTAACATATTTTGTATAACTGAAGAAAATCAAGTGCAACTTTATTTAATTATAATTGTGAAAGTTATTGACTTGAGATCTATATATAACTAATAGCTTTCTATGAAGTATGTAACAAATGAAATATATATTGTTGGTGTGAATATGAGTACTATCAGATTCAATGATTATTATATAATTGCTTTTATTTCTATTTGGACCAAAGTGAACTGAAATATGACTTATCTTTTATTTAGGGAATTGATGCTTAAGAGCATTAGCAATTCATCTTAGGGATATTGACATCAAAAGGGCATAATTGAAACTTAAGCCCACGCATTCATCCTCAGGATGTGTATTGATGAAATAACAACAGAGCAAAAGGGATAATTGTTAACCATGATGATACATTGTTCATTGTCATATTATAAACAGGAAAGAAGAATGTTACATATGGCGTGCTCGGGGAGGAGGCGCGCTGGGGAGGAGGCGGCGTGCTCGAAGAGGAGGCGCAAGTAGCGTGCTCAGGGAGGAGGCACGGTACCAGGGAGGAGGCAGCGTGCTCAGGGAGGAGGTGCGCCGGGGAGGAGGTGGCATGCTCAAGGAGGAGGGCGCTGGGGAGGAGGTGGCGGGCTCAAGGGAGGAGATGGCGGCTCGTGCTCAGGAAGGAGGCGGCGGCTCATGCTTGAGGAGAGTTAGAGAATATTAAGCATTTGAGTGGGGCGTAAGCAAACCCTAGAGTCCAAATATAAATACGTTGGACATCACAGACAGTTCTAAATTAGAACCGTCCGTGATAATATATGGTCAAACAACGTGGTCAATCACTTCTTACAAAAATTTAAAAAAGTACAAACATAAATAATCAAATTTTTCTAGTGATGGAGGAAGCATGCTATCTGTATCTTCAAAACTTCGTAGACGACGTCGTCAGCATCGGACAGTTCGGAATCATCAGCGAACGAAGCCCGAAGTACGTACGATGACGACGACGACGATGACGATATTGCCATGTCCCTGCCAGGTTGTGTCTTGATCAAATGATCAGTACGTGCGTCATCAGAAGGCTAGTTAGCGTAAGTGTGTTTGGTGCGTGTGCTCTGCATGCAGGTGTCACAGCGTGCTCCGAATGGGACCGTGCGCTGGTGACGGCGAGGCCGCGGCGGCGGAGAGTGAGGCACAGCTACCCATACGGCGGCATCCGGCAACGGCCGTAGGTGACGTGCGCGTCGGAGGTCCAGGACCCCATCAACGGCGTCCGACTCTGGCTCGGCACCTTCGAGGACGCCGCGCGCGCCTACGACGCGGAAGTGCGACGCATCCGTGGCAGGAAGGCAAAGACCAACTTCCCTCCGACGCCGCAGCTAGACACAGTGGTCGTCGAAGCAGCGTGGGCCGTCTTCCTGCTGTTGCGTTACTGACGGCATGGCCAACCACTACACCATAGAAGCTTTGTAGAGACATTTTATTTATAGGCTAGAAATACTTTAAGTCATCTCTAATGGATCACAGAGTCAATTTTGTAAAGCGTTCTAGAAACATCTTTTATAGACCGTGTCAATAACCATAGAGATAGATTGTTAAGTGCATGTAAGGGCATGTACAATGCAAGATGCTTATAATGAATGCTTAAAGAGAGAGAATATAGCCACATCATCAAGCATCCATGCAAAAGTTATTTTCTCCAATGCAAGCATCTCTTCCGTGGGTGCTTAGATGCTATATTATCTATTAATAGACATAGTTATACACATAAGCACATACTAAGCACCATGCTTATTTAAGCATCGATGCTTCAAAATAAACACCTTATCTATCCTATGTGACAAGAAAAATCAATTTTTCATTGCTAAGCATCTCTCTAAACGCCTGCATTGTACATGCTCTAAAGGACATGAGCCATCTAACTTGCATGTCTATGTTTGTTGAGACGCTTTCATAGATGAATTTGCATATCGTCTCTATACTCTATAGCGCTCCCTTACTGTGTGACAAGGAATCCATAATGCTCCTTTATTGCGTGGCAAGGAACAAAGAGACGCTTTTATAGACACATTTAGAATGAGCTTACCGAGACGTCCTTTTCTCCTGTATAGATGTTTTATTGTTGGTTTAGCTACGAAGATATGGAGTGTATCTTTACCACATATAAAATGTTATAAAATTATTGCTTCACATCTTTGCGATGAGGGCGTTTCATATGCAGAATTACATTGCCGCTATATCAATAAACCAGAAAACAGTAGAGTTACTCCATTGCAGGAACAAGTAATTGTATTGTTGAAGAGCAAGTGGAGTTACATTACAACTGAATCAAACATCCATATAGGAAAGATCAAACGCACTGGAAAAAAGATCATACAAACAGTAGGAATTTATCTATAAACTTGCTAAATGCAGATACATCCACGTTAGCTTCTCCATTTTCACTGCATTCTGTAGAATTTCTTTACAGCCTTCTGTTTTCCTGCAGCGTAAGCCATTTGAAAATAAATAAGTTCACTGGACAAAAGCTCTTTTGAAAAATGTAACATACCAAGTTTACATGATGAAATTAGAAGAATGTTGACTAATCAGAGGTATATAACTATTTTACTGCATGCATGTATACTACTACCCTCCACTATTCAAGCTAGAACAGTACAGTTAGTGATATTAAAAACAAAATACTTAGAAGATAAAGGCATATTCCCTGAACAATCAAGTGAAATGAAGTGAGTTGCTTACCAATGTTCTTGGCTCATACTAACACCAGAAAGCTTGCGCCATAGAGCTTACAAAACTGTACCGAACATACATCAACTACAAACTGTATTTGATTACTCTGGTTACTCTACAAAGGAAATTGGTTGATATTGCTTGAGCACTTCAATCACACACCATATCTATTTATGTTAATAGAATTACATCTATTGTATGTTAACGCATAGAAGATTTACAAAGAAAGGGATGGATATATATCACCTGCAGATTTTGATGTTCGTGCAATGTCCATCTATCAAAAATTAAGGTTTGATGCATCATGTCGTTCATTTAAAAAAATAATCTTTCCTCTGCTATCAGTTCAGGAAAAAAAACAAGGTCAAAGATGTTGAAACCATTACCGTTTAGAAATTAGAAAACATCTTGGTAGCCATTAAAACACAAAACATAGGTGATCAATACTGAAGAAACAAAGAAATGTGATTCAAGTTTTCAAGGGATGCTATACTAACATCATTGAAGACACTAGAATCATCCTCTATATCTCATGGCTAACGAAGAAGTGAAGCGCATGAACAACACTTCAGATTCAGCATAGCAAGAAGAGGAGCGTGAAACCAGCTCCGCATTGTAAATAGCACAGAGGCTTCTCATCTGTATCACAGGATTTTTTTTAGCAAAAGAAAACTATTGTAGAGGTGGCCCCACCTAAGCCCAGCAGGCCTATTAGAGGAATGTAAGGTCTAAAATGGGACATGTGTAATGACATAAGTGCCCCTGAGGGGAATACTCGGATGTGAGGGTACAATTGTAAAAGCACTCCCCATGTGGATATATATACAACACAGGCCATGGGGAGAAACCCTAGGCCATTGCTCACCTAACTCTGCACTACCATACTCTCGCTCTCTGTTTGGTCTGTAACCACAACAAAAACTGAATTCTAACACATCAAATTGCAAAATCTGAAGAAACCAATTCTATCCCACAAATACACAAACCAATAAATCAGGTGGTTCGGATAGCCTAAGTGATGTATACCAAATCGGGTCGGTGATCCCTTGCTGATCCGATGACAACCAAGAACACAAAAGTAACAAATTCAGTACAGAGAACCTGAAACAAGAGAGAACCAGCATGCACCAGAGGTGCTGGATGAAATGCCTATATGCCGCGATTGCCCCGATCTCTAGAAGATCACATAGTGCTCCTCCCCTGCATATCAATTAAACATAAAACAAGGCTTTCGCAGGCAAAATCCATTTCTTGAATAATTAACATATATGAATTTTGGTTCTAAAAGAACTTACATTCTGCTTGACTTCTCCACGCGGCGGAGAGCCATCGTTCGAGAGCGGTCGAGCAAGGGAGGCGCGGGAGAGCGGTGGTGCCGTGGCGGTGGGGTGGGGCCCAGGGGCCAGGAGTGGCGGCGCCAGAAAAGTGACACAGAGGAGGCGGTGAAAAGGAACGGCGATGGGAGGAGCCACAACGCCGTGGTACAGGGGAACAACGGCGGAGGAGAGGGGTGGCGGTGGGGAGGAGCGGTGTAGGGAATGGCGCAGCATCAGAGGCGGGAGGTGCCGTGTGGTGGCCCTCAGGGAGACGGCGCAGCGGGCGATAGCGGTTGGGGGAGGCGCAGGGGCGGAGGATGTCGAGGTCTTTAATTAAGGGTCCGTTCAAAGCGGTTTTTAAAAGCAACTTTAGCTTCATTATAACAACTAGTTTTTAAATAATTTTTTTAAAAATAGAGTCTACACGTTAATTACAGTACACACTATAATGACTTTATTATATCAGCTAAAACTGCACGCGAGTTTATATTACACTATATTTTCTCTCACAAATAGCCCACAAGCCATCAACCGTAGCCAAAACCATCATCCACAGTCCAAAAGAATAAGCCCTAAATAGATTATAGGGCAGAAAGATACTCGTATGCGATTTTGGCCAGTATAGATGATGGGCTTTTAACATATATTACAATTAACTTGTAGATCACGTCTTGAAAAATACTTCATTTAAAAGTTAGGTATTATAACAAAAACCGAAAATCGAATAGAACATGCCCATATATTTCATTTTTAAGATGATCTCCAGAATTCTAATTTTGTGATGATTTGACAATGTCTCAACAAGCGTCTTTACGTGCTTCATAATTTTGAACGTAGAGACACATAAAAAAGCATAAAGAAAAAAACATTTCAACATGGCCATTTTGTTATAGCGAACCCGCTCTGTTTCCCCATGGACGACAGGGCCCGTGGCTAACACCGTGACATCGACGGTGTCGGACGTCTACGCCTAGCCCGCCGACGCGCGCATACTGCTGGAGTGTTGTTCGGATGACGTGATGGACAACCTCCTGGCCGGCTTTGACGGGTGCGGCTCAGGTGCTGTGACCCCTGCACGCGCTAAGTGCAGGGGCACGCCCAGGAGCCGCCACGTGTCCCCAAATATTCAAAAAACTTCCAAAAAATTCTAAAAAAATACTTAAAAAATCAGAAAAATTGTAAAAAGTACTTTTTTGTAAAAATACGTTTATTAAAAAGTATTTTTAAGTACTTTAAAAAAAATACTTTTTAATAAAAGTATAAATAAAAAAATTAAGTACTTACAAAAAAATACTTTTTATTTGTAAGAAAATACTTTTTACAATTTTTCTGATTTTTTAAGTATTTTTTTAGAATTTTTTGGAAGTTTTTTGAATATTTGGGGACACGTGGCGGCTCCTGGGCGTGCCCCTGCACTTAGCGCGTGCAGGGGTCACAGCACCTGAGCCGCACCCGGCTTTGACGTGGCCAGCAACATGGACATCTGGAGCTTCCATTTCCAGAGCTAACGAAGAGGTAAGCACTACATGTCTAAGGCCATCCGTACGGTTCCAAATTTACCATCTAACTACCATATTATATTGGTGCTAGATTTATTTTTATCCTACAATGTTTAATATCTTCTTCTATATCTAAGACAAGATTCACAACTAAATAAAATATAACTTTTTCTATCCCACCACACACTCTCTCTCATTTCACTTACAAGTGAACCGATAATTAATTGTTCTGAGCTAGCACCTGGTGCATCTAGATGCACCAGTGTCATAAATCTTTTCCCTCACGCCACTTGGTTCCAAAAGGGCAAAAGTAACTGGCGCCGTGCAGATGCCTGATGTGCGTAAGAGCAAGTCCAATAATGATCTTAGAGCAAGTATAATAAGAGGCTGTTAGTAGGCTGTATGCTGAGGTGGAGGAGAGAGAAGAGAGGTGGGCTGTAAGTTTACAGCCAGCTGAAGCACAAGAACCAAGAAATTTTGTGAGAGAAAGGGGTGGGTCATACAGCCTTCAGCTGGCTGTAAACTACTATATGAATGGGCTGATAAGTGGGTTGTAAGTGTCCATACAGCCAGCTGAAGGTTGTATTATTAGCCTTGCTCTTATAGCCAAGCTAGTTAGCATTTTTGCTGATGTGGAGGAGAGAAGAGAGGAGAGAGATGAGAGCTTGGCTCTCATGCAAGTAACAAGCTGGGCACGGAAGCCTATGCAGTGGTGGGCTCAGATAATAAATGTATGTGAGGAGGAATAGAAAAGAGAATGTGAGACATGGTACCACATAATAATAAAAAATCTTTTGTAGACAAATAGAGGACAAATTATTGTATAACTTGACTCTTATAACTTGACTTATAGCCAAACACTTAGCTCTATTATTGGACTTGCTCTAAGAGTATAACAATTTAGTACCTCCCTTATTATTTACATGTCATTTTGAACGTCAGCACGACATCCAATAGACCTCGTTAACCATTATGCACTCAAGTTCCAGCTAGTCTCCTCTCGTATTGATGTATTTCTTTACGCACTAAGGGCATCTCCAATGGTTATAGCTAGCAACTAACTATAAGACTTCCACATCATCTATATAGTACACACTAAAGTTAGCATTCTAAAGAACTATCTATAAAGATAGCTATTTGATGCTTACATGCACACACAGAATTTATGGAGGCTGCCTCGTTTGGCGCTATAGACTATCTCTAGAGCTGTAGAGAGCTGCGTTCTCTTTCTTCATTTAATATCTTCCACGTAGGACAGTTGATGACATGGACTCTCTTGTAGATAGCTGCTATAGACCCATTGGAGATGCCCTTACATCAGCCTTACATTGCGAAAAAGACGGAGCTGAATTCTATGGTCTCCTCGCATTTCCATCTTCATTCTTACATAGAGGTAGGAGATGGATTGTGTTTTTCTAGGCCAGCATGAGGCCCAATCGGTCTGGCACGGTCCAAGCATAGCACAGACACACCACATGATGGGTCGTGCCAGCATAGCACGAACGGTGGGCCAGGTCGAGCTTGGAAAGTAGGCCCGTCGGGTGCGCACGGCATGATACGACACGGCGAATTGTGTTGTACTCGGGCCGGTCCGGCACGGAGAGCACGGTGGGCACTGGTGGCACGACGGGCACGAGCGGCCCCTCTAGTCCCGCCGACGGCCGCCTTGGCCTTGGCCTCACCTCCCATCGCCATCCTATGGGCACTTCTCACGGTCATCCCTATATCTACAAGCCATCACAAACATAGAGCAGAGAGAGAGGGAGTAGAGGAGAAGGAGCATACCGAAGCTAGACGAGTGGACGATGGCCGCAGGAGGAGGAGCAGGGCAACCGGAGCCAAGGGTGACAGCCAGAAGCTTGTCCCATTCCGCATCCCCGCACCGCTCGCGAGCGCATCGACGGAGGGGGTGGGGTCACGACGATGCCTCTGCTGGCATCGGCACCGGCATCTTCGCAGCTCCAGTAGCCCGCCCGCCTCGTCTCTCGCGGTCGTCAGCATCGGCCTCTCGCGCGGCCGCCTCAGCCTTGCCGGCGCTGGTCATGGAGAAGATGGCAGGGGGGTCGGGGGAGGTCGAGGGAGGAGGGGTCACCAAGGGAGGTCAAGTGTAACATCCCAAAATTTGGATATTCAAAAATATATATTTTTTAAAATATTTCTTGCGTTTTGCTGGTGTTCAAAATTTCTTTTTGAACATTTACTTGAAACTTCTTGAGTTGCATGTCATGCAAAGTAATATACTAAGAAATAATAGCCAAGGAAAAACAACAAAGATATTAAAAGAGACGAAAAATTTAGGGATATACACACAGCATCGGCCTCTCGCGCGGCCGCCTCAGCCTTGCCGGCGCTGGTCATGGAGAAGATGGCGGGGGGACCGGGGGAGGTCGAGGGAGGAGGGGTCACCAAGGGAGGTCAAGTGTAACATCCCAAAATTTGGATATTCAAAAATATATAATTTTTAAAATATTTCTTGCGTTTTGCTGGTGTTCAAATTTTTTTTTTGAACATTTACTTGAAACTTCTTGAGTTGCATGTCATCCAAAGTAATATACTAAGAAATAATAGCCAAGCAAAAACAACAGAGATATTAAAAGAGATGGAAAATTTAGGGATATACACACAAAATTAAAACTTAAATATTAAATAATGGTAATAAAAATTTGAAATCGAATTTACTTACGTAAAAGAGAAGAAATGGCTAAAGGAGTTTTAAATACTCACATCTAAATAGCTGAAAATTTAAATTTTAAATTTCCAAAGTCATGCAAAAATTTAAAACAATAATCTTAATTGTGAAATTGAAATGTAAATTAAAAATCCAAAGTTTAAAGTAATGTGTAAGCCCTCTTTTTCCCTTTTCTTTCATTTTCCTCTTTTCTCTCTCTTCCATGTGGGCCACCCCTTTTTCCTTTCTCTTTCCTCTCTTTCCTCCCTTACTCCCTCTGCCCACTGGGCCCGACCACCCCCGCGTGGCACGCCTGCATCCTTCTTCTTTCTTTCTTTTCCCCGCCTCCCTCAACTCTTCTTTCTCCGCGTGCCCGGACCCCCCTCCTTCTCTCTGTTTCCAAAGCCGCGCGACACGGTCCCGCGGCCAGTGTGCGCTAGTGGCATGGAGTAGTCATGCCCCCAAATCCCGCTTCCTGCCTCCGCGCGCCAACTAGGATTCCCGCTGCCACCGTCGCCCCCAACGTGACCGCATGCCCGCCCGATGCCGCCCCCCCCCCTTTCCGCCACCTATAAGGTCCATACGGTCCTTCCCGAGAAAATTGATCATTTGCCAATTTGAAGAGTGGGCTTCGCAAAATTGCCACTTTCAAAATTGGCTTCGCAAAAATGCCATGCAGTACATTTACCTCTTGATTACCATGCCATTTGAGCCATTTAACTCATTTAATATTTTTTTTCTAATTTCAGGGGCTGGAAAAGACCTTTCTACCCTTGCTAACTCATTTAAATGGCAGCATATAAAAAGAGGTGGGGTTTCCCTAACCCCTAACCCTAGCCACCACTGCCATTTGGGAGCCGCCGCCGCCACGCCGTCGGGCGCCGCCGCCTCGTCATGGGCGCCGCCGGCCGCGGGGGTCGCCGGCCGCGTGCGTCGCCGCCTCCACCGCCCGGGCGCCGCCGCCGTGCGAGCGGGCCGCGCCTGTTAGGCGCCGGAGCACGCCGCCGCCGCCACCATGTGAGCGTCGCCGGGCGCGGGCGTCGTGCCTTCTCCACGGGACTGTCAACTCGGGCGCCGCCGACTGCGGGCGCTGCGCCACGCCGCGGGTGTTGCCTGCCCTTGGGCGCCGCCGGCCGTGAGCGGCCTTGCCTTGGCTTGGGCGCGCCGTGGGCCGCTTCGGGCTCGGGCGCCACCGGCCGTGAGCCGCCTCAGGCCGCGAGCCGCCCCGCGTTGATAACGTATATAACCCACCTCTTGAAAACCTCTCCTCTGTTTCACTTAGGAAGGGTAGAAAGGTCTTTTCCAGCCCCTGAAATTAGAAAAAAATATTAAATGAGTTAAATGGCTCAAATGACATGGTAATCAAGAGGTAAATGTACTGCATGGTATTTTTGCGAAGCCAATTTTGAAAGCGGCAATTTTGCGAAGCCCACTCTTCAAAGTGGCAAATGATCAATTTTCTCATCCTTCCCCCACTCTGCCGCCCTCCTCTCCACCTCCCACAGCAAATAATTGCATCTCCGTGCACCGTGGCTCGTCGGTGAACTACGCCTTCCCCAATTCCGGCGCCGAAGCTCCACGGTAAATCACCGCACCCCGAGTCGATTACTTACGCCTGGAGCACCGCACGGCCACCACGAAGCTAGCCCTCACCTCGCCGGAGCTCCCCCATCACCTCGGCTCGCCGGCACCGTACCCTTGCCCGCGCCGCCGCCGGCTCCCGATGCCAGCCCACCTCAACCCCTCTTCGGACCTGCCAATGCCCCCAGTAAGTCCCTTGTGGCCCCCTCCAGCTCATGCCAACCGAACCCCCTTCTTTTTCCCCTCCGACCGCCGCCATTAATTACCTCCCCGCCGTCCGCTCTGCACCGCTGCCAGCCCGCCACCTCGCCCCCTGGCCGGAGCCACCACCCCTAGGGGCTTCCTTCCCTCTGCGGGGTCCCATTTTAGCGTTCGTCGGCACCTCCCCGGTCGCCCCTCGCCGGCGACGCCGCCGCCTGTCTCGCGCCACCGCCTCCTCTGCTTTCGGCCAACGGGCTCCTCTGTGTTAATCCCCCCAGCAGACCGCTGCTTCTTCAATATTTCTTCCCCCCAGTCTGTCGCGAAAGGCCGAGCGTCCCACTGGTTAGCTGAGCGAGTAGTGAGCGCAGGGATGTGAGTTCGAATCCCCCTCCTGCCCTGTTATTAGTTTTAGGTTTTCGGATAGTTTTTGCCGGACGACTGCTCTGCAATTCCCAGTCCACCGCTTGCTTATTCACATTTTACATCCCCAGCGAATCAAGAAACACCAAGGACCCCGATGGCTAGCCGAGTTTGTAGTATAAGCCCAGGTTGCAGGTTCGAGTCCCCCTGAGCCCATATTTTTTGTTATCTTTGTTCTTGTTTTCATTAACCATTTCAAATAAACAATAATTAGGAAATAATCCCAAGAGGCTAAAATAATCAATTTGGGTTCACATAAAATTTACCTATATACCAAAATATAAAATGTATGCGTATGAGCGATTGAGTAATTAAGGAAAACCCATAAAAGCCAATAAATTTGATTTGTATATAAAAAAACATATGAATGTTAAATATTTAATAATGGATTAGTTATCATACGTGAATACTTAAGGTAGTTAGATAATTATTTAAACATTTGGATATTAATTAAGGGCAGTAATAAAGAGAAAGTGGCTTTGGTTAATTATTCAAATTTAGTAAAGATCTTAATTGAAAAGAAATTCTAAATAAATTAAAGGTTTGGATAGTATGTTTAGATATGAAATCAAGGCTCTAAATTAAGGACTACCCTTAATTATAATTAAAACCTATGCCCAATATTTAACATGCCTCCATTAAATATATTTTTATAGAAGGTTTTGCTAACTAGCAGATATTGGAATATGACATTATATACCAAGTTGTGCCTAGATAGCTAAGTTTACACTAAAATTAGAAATAAAGCTAAGCCTAATAGTAGCTTTAGTTAATAATGATAACAAAATATCATCGTGTATAGCAAGCTTGAGTTATAAAGGGATAAAATATCAGTATCAGTAATTTTCAGAGAGCACTCAAATTAAAAGGTCATAATAATATACAGATGATAGAACATAATAGCCCTAGGTCATCAAGCATCAAAATAGTCTCACAGACATATAAATACTCTAAAGTAAACAGGTAACCAATAACACAAGTAATTAGAGTCATATAAAATGCTACATGCCAAGCTTTGCCCATAATTGTATATACAGCAAGCTGGGACCCGTATAAATAGACCCTAATCCAAATTAAACTTAGCCTAGTGATAAATGGAGATACATAAAATATCATACCACAAAATGCTAAAAACATAGACTATAAGATTAACTCGGTAAGCTAAAATTTGCAAATATTACTTATTATATATATATATATATATATATCATATGCCCTGAACATTAGCACCTGACAAAATACACCAATTCATAGGTTTAACCTAGCTCATAGAACTTCCTTGATAAATACCAAAACAATAATGAAAGAGATTGTTAATAAAAAGATCAAGTCATCGTATTCTACCACCGACCTTACCTCAAACCACCCAAATCACCCATTAACTCATAATAAAACTAAATTGAGTTCATTCGGATTTATTTGGATTTTGAGTTATTTGCTTTTATTTGGATTCAGTCATTTGTCGCGTAATTAGAAACTGGAGTCCTGAAGATTCCACGGATCAAGCAAAGTGAAGATAAAAAGTAGAAGCTCAAGAGAAAGCATCATGTGAGCTCAAGTCCGCGGTAAACTGCGCCAGGTGAGTCAATACTTTGATCATGTTGATCCTACCTTTTCTGCAAATTACTTTGGTTTAAATTATCAAATTGCATGCTGTTATTTTATATGCAAATACATGTTTAATTCAAAATTCTAGTTATATGCCAATTATTTAACTTGATTAATATTACATCTCCTTTGGAATATTTGAATGTGTGATCCTTGTCGCCCTAGCAAACTATAATAGTAATATTTCAAAAATAAGTCCTTAATTATACGTCATGGTTAGTATTGCATAGATACTCGGGGGCGTTGAAATGCCCCAAGCATCATTATCATTTTTAATCATGATAAACTGGTTTGGGAAGTCATGGTGGTAATGACTGATATACTTGGATATGATTATTTTATGCTCCCAAAAACCTTAACTTGCTTGAATATCTGGGCGGATGGTTTGGGGGCTGGTATGTGGTGCGAAGGAAGCACAAGTTATGGAGTGTGGTAGAACTGCCCAGGTAATGCTAAGGACTGAAGCTTGTCATGACCACCCGTGTAAAACAGTACAACCACAAGTCTGTAAAATACAACTTGGCTAAGTAAATTTATCGAAACCCCCGGACTCATCTCACTGGTAGTGGATAGGAGTGGATATGCAAGGGCAAGGGGAGGCCTAAAGGGACACCGAGTGGAGGGTGACGTTTCCCAATCGTGCTAGCGTTGAGGGGAGTGGAGCCCAAATAGCGCTAGTAACCGTGGGGAACATCCCGTGCAACGTATGGGACCCACCGCAAGTGAGAACAACCCATAGGGTGAGATGACAAAAGGGGCTAGATACTTTGAAAAGTCACTGTGATTGTCTGCTCAACCACATGACGAAGGAATCGTGTGGGGCAACGAGTTGATTATCTCTTGTGGTGAAAGTGTACAAACTCTGCAGAGTCAAAACTATTCGAATAGCCGTGCCCACGGTCAAGGGCAGACATGGGAACTTAACCAGATATAGTTCTATTTCAAAATGCTTTATGGGTGGGATTGGAACAGCGAAGGGCAGCGGAAAACCCTGATTTGTGTTGCCCTGGGTGTCACCCCAGTGATATTGTAAGCGGTTATAACGCTGAAAGGTAAGTATATGGTGCAGATGCCATGTAACGATGGATGGAATCTAAATCGCTATTATTGGTGCATTTCTTACACATTATGTTTTTTTTCAAAACTGCTAGGTCTCAGGAAATTTCTATGAATTATATTTTTTAAATAATGACAATACATCTCACAAGATAAAATGTCAGGAAGAATAAATAGAGTCGTAAGAACAGAAGATGGCTATTTGTGGTAAACGCATAAAGAAGGTGGATTCATGTCAATCATAAAAAGGAAAAACGATAGTGTGGATTCTGGGAGAAATAAATTGGTGGAGCTTAAACGAATATATAGGCTAGATAGATGATTTAAATAATTTTTTGGAGAATTAGGGAGTGCAAAGGTAATTGCTGGATTACATCACTGATAACTAATATAAATTCTTGAAAGGTGTTGGCAATAATGGGATTAATAGGATTGGATCAAATACTATATGGATGAATTGATTTTTTGGGAATATTAGCGGAATGATAACAATTATCGGATCATAATCTTGATCAATGATATTCTTAGTGGATGTATACTAGTGAGTCGTAGACTTGATCATTGATATCCTCGGTGGAGGTATACTAGTGAATTAGATAGTGATAGATAATGGGAAAATGAGATTGATTATTGGAAGAGCAAATTATGGTTCTGGATCAATAACAAAAGGATTGAATACGAATGATTTCGGTGGATTTAAAAGCAATTATGTTGGATAATCCTTGGAATTTAGAAATGAAGAGTTGATGATTAGCAACCACAAAATTGGATTGTTAGGAATTTAGAATACACAAGATGCAGATGGATCTAAAATAAAGAAGTTGGTAAATAGTGAACCCGAGATTGGATCCATGAATTGGTGGAAAAATTTAGATTCATATGGGAGTTAGTAACCTCGAGGTGATTAATAGAAGGTTTAGACAAATGTAATGAGAATTATTTGATCGGTGGATTATATAAACTTTGGTACTCACTGCCTGGGGATTTAGGCAGCAAATGATCGGTGGATTAAGTCAATTCTGGCAATTGTTGTGTGTAGTTTTAGATAGCATCAATAACACTATGATTAAATAATAATAATGTTACTCAAAGTGATTTACGGCAAATGAAATAACCCGAACCTCTCCTTTGATAAGCCATGCATACTATATATTTGCATCATGTGTATTGACTTGTGGAGCATAGTGGTTTGTGCTCACACTCGCTTTCACAACAAATCCAGAATTAGGAATCAGATCACTTGCCTCAGTAACACGATTATACATGATGGCAGAGAAGATCAAGATGTCAAGGGCTAGGTTGCGAACCTCTAGTTGGCTGCCTGTGGGCATGTCTTGAAGGTCCCACCTGTGTGCTTCGTTCTTCCGCTGCTGCAATTTAATGATTTCGATCTAATCGGCCCATGAGTAAGTCTACTATTATATTTGCGCTTCTGCATGATTTGTACTTTGATATTCAGAACTGTAATTTGTGAGCGCTATCTACTGATCCAGGGAATAGTGCGGTGGAATCACAGAGGAATCCGGATTGTAAAATCTGGGTCCCTACATCAAGGGAGGCGGCTAGGGAGGGAAGGGAGGCGGCCGAGGGAGAGGGGTCAGGAGAGGCGGTCGGGGGGTCGGGGAAGGAGGAGGTGGCTGAGGGAGGAGGGCGACCAAGGGAGGAGGGGCGGCGAGGGGAGGAGGCAGGTGGCAGGCGTGAGGCTGTCGGTGGTATTGTGGGAAGAAAAAGAAGGGAGGGGAGAGAAGAGCAAGTTAGCATTGGGTGAAAAAGAAGAGGAGGAGAAAGAAAAAAGAGGAGAAAAGAAAGAAAGAAGAAAAGAAAGGAGGGAAATAGAAAAAAAAGAGAAAATGAAAAAACAAAAGGTAGATGGGTTATAAAATAATAATAATACTTAACAAATTTGTTGGATTGACTTATTTTTGTAGTTAGTAATCAACAGTACTTATAAGAGTTGCTAAGGGTTTTTCCTCATACTTATGCTTTTCTTCTATACTCGTGCAGTCATTGGTTGTATTAATGGATAAGATATTGGGTATTATTTCTTTTATATCTTATCTAGTTCAATGGTTTCTCAAGCTTAGTTAATGCTTCTTGTATTTATTTCCTTCCTCTTAGTCTCTCTCAAGGTTTTATTATTCACAATTGCATTCCGAAAATTACTACACAATTCATGTTTCCATGCAAGAAAGAGAACCATAGAGTTATAGAATAAGATGTCAACCTTTGCAAAAAGGTTAGGATATACTACATTTTCAAACATTAAGAGCTCTAGTTTTTGGAAGTGGATATATGATTGTCTCTTGGAAGTGGATGTGTGGTGCATGTTGTCTTGTCACATATATCTTCTCTCAGCGACTAGAGTACGAGGTGAGTCCTGTAGACTTAGTATCTATACAAATATTAAGGAAAGACACGCTTGCTATTTCCACCCTCTCTCCGGTAGACTTGGTATCTATACAAATATACAACAGACAATATGATCCTATTCCGTATATGCCTACATTTGGCAAGCACACATGTACGCCACAAGACTAGTATGTTGTATGCATATTGTTACTTTTCCTCCGAAATATTTACGTGCCCATATTTTTACACAACTATTTCAGTTTTAATGAGTTTTTAATGAAGCGGGTATAAGAGAAATGAAGATGGTGACCGCCACCACCCTCGTCGCCACCATCTTCGTCGTGTATAGTTGCTTCGGGCTGGGCTTAGGCTGGCACGGCACGACGCTGGTTGGTTTTTACTGTTATGGGTTGATTTTCTGCTGTTGCAAGTTAGATTATGATCTTCCTAACTCTTGATAGCTACTAAAGTGGAAAATCTTGAATACCTATGGAAAAAAATGGTCAGAGTCATGCACCCCCCCCCCCTCTAACTGTCATTTCTGATCCTTCTTACCACTGATGCTATTGTTTATCGCTTCCAAAACTTAAGAGAGCGTTGAAAGGAATTCTAAAATGTAATGCAATTATCTTTATTCCATCATCACATGATTCTTTTACTTAAAATTGTACTAAGTGATTTCTTCTATGTCTTGTAGGACATCAATGCTGGATATTGTATTTTACCGATGCCGACTATCTTTTATCCACAATCTGCACCTTTATCCATCATTTATTCACTTTGCTACAATTAACTAATACTACTCGTGGGACCTTTTAGTTTGGTAAGTACTTTGATCGCCACATCTTTTAATTTCTAGTTATGTTGAATTGTTAAACACATTACTCTTAAGTATAATATTACCAGATGATTAGACATGTGTGATATGTATGAGGACCCAGGTCATTTTTGTTCTAGGTCCACCACCTTAAGCACTCCTATATAAGCAACAACAACTTCCTTGTAATCTTTTGGACAACCGCAAGCAAGCATGGATACATGATCTCATCCATATATATGGGCTTATTCTTTTCAGCTTCTAAAACCTACTTTTCGGCTTTTCTACATTAAGTAGCTTTTAAACGGAGTATCTTTTCAAAATAGGGTCTACTAGTTAATTGTAGTATATACTGTACCGACTTCATTTATATCGACAAAAACCACACGTGAGTTTCTGTGAATCTGTAATCTCTCACATTAACAACCCAAAAAGCCAAAAACCGCACCTAAAAACCATAAATTCCAGTAAAAAAGAACAGATCTATAATTCATAATATTTATCAATAAGGAGTTTACACTCAGTACTCTTGACTGTGATGTCTATATATGTGTATGCACCTTTCTAACTATAGATACTGACTGTTGCGTATTGTTTCAGGCAGGATAAAATTATTGTCTGTACAATATGTGTAATCTAACTCAGAAAAATGGCAATGACGAGGTAGGGGCAAAAGCAAGGATGGTGATTAGGTATGAATTATGATACTTGATCGCACATGTGCAGTATCGCCAAATCAGGTCAAAAGTTATCAAAACTTTGTAACCCACTCTTTGGCATCACGTGCTTCGAAGTTCAAACCAAATACACGCTGGCTTCTCCAACTCTTGCGTTTGTGGGGCAAATGCATTCTAGAAACAAATATTCGATCGAGTTCTTTGTTGGTTCTCTGGTCCAATTCTGAACTTGGGTTGTAATATTTGATTTGGTGCCGCACATGTCACATGCAGAGGTGAAGATTTCTTCTTCTGAGATGGGATTTTTGGGCAATTTGGCCATGATGTTGAAGAGACGAGGAGGGGTAAGATGGCTGAAGCAGATGGGATGGTTCCAAATTTTGTAGAAGCAAAGTAGCATAGTTTGGAAACAATTTTACCCGCATAGAACTAGGCCATGTACAAATTTATTTTCCGTATGACACATATCCTCCCTCTACAGTGAATGTATTACTGTATGGTGCTACGGTACCGTGCGCAAGTGTGCAATAATAATACCTGCACCGTTGGGTAAAATAACAATGCTGACATCAATCGTGCACTGTAGGTCTAACGTGGCAGTGCTATTTGGCACGGTATTAGTACAATATTGTGATTATGTTGTACAAAATGATCTAGATCGTTGGAGTTTGATCCGACGGTGGAGATATAGCCAAATGTATTTTTCTCCTCGAATGCAGAGGATCCTTGTCTGCGATGCGAGTGTGAGATAAAGTCCATATTCAAAAGTGTTGTGGCTTTTGGGTTTTTTTTTGCTATAACTTTTTGCTTTTGACTGAAATGATATTGTAGCGGTTGTTAGCTCTTTTTAAGGTATTTAAATAAAGAAAAATAAAGAAAAATATTGTTATATATCCATGGATAATACAAAAAAAAGAAAAGACAAAGAAACAAAGAAAAACAAAGAGAAAATAGGTACATTAAGGTGTCACTCAGTTAGGCTGAAATAAGCTGGTTTATGACTGAAATTGCACTGTAGTTGGCTGTAGCTGATGGTGGTTTATTTGACGTAACTAAATTTTAAAATTTAAAAATAGAAAAAAAGATTAGCCCATTATGAACAATGCAAACGAATACGAAAAAAACGAGTGAACAATGCAAACGAATACGAGAAAAAACGAATCAGCAAGAAAGCTCAAAAAACCAAAAAGCTAAAAAAACAAAATTTAGAAATAATAAAAAATAAACCAAAAGGCAGAAGCTTAAATTAAAATAAGCGGAGCCTAACAAACCAGACGTATTTTAATCGGCTTTGACTCCAAAAACCTGGAGTTGTTGGGCCTGTTCTTTTTGGCTGCGGCTTATAGCTTTTGGCTGCGGCTTGTAGTTTTTGGGTTATTTGTACAAAATATTACAGAGTAACAGAAACTCACATGCGATTTTTGCCAATATAAATAAAGTCAGTAAAGTATGCACTACAATTAACTAGTAGATCTTATCTTAAAAAATACTCTATTTATAAGCTAATTATTATAGAAAAATTAAAAAGTAGCTTTTAAAAACTGAAAAGAACATACAGTTTGCAACTGGACTAGACACGAGTGTGGCTTCCCTGTTCCGGGGTTGTGTTCCCGTTCCTTCTACGTGTCAAGCATTGGTTCTTTCCTGGTGGGGCCAACGCCTTCCCGTCTCAACTCTCAAGGAGGGCAGCCAAAGAATTGTCCGCATTTCCACGACACCCCACTCCACGAGTCGCACCCCGCGCCATCCCCGACCCCCGATCGACTGCGCGTCCAAACCACGCCGCGGCGCCCGCTACCCTAGGGTTTCTCGCCGCGCCGGCGGGGATGGCGCTGGAGCTGAGCCTGGTCTCGGCGACGCCGCCGGTGGGCTGGCTGTCGGCCCCGCCCCCGCCCGCGCCGCCGGGGAAGGAGCAGCAGGTGGCCGGGGTGGGGATCCTGCTGCAGATCCTCTTGCTCGTGCTCTCCTTCGTGCTCGGCCACGTCCTCCGCCGCCACCGCTTCTACTACCTCCCCGAGGCCAGCGCGTCGCTCCTCATCGGTATGTCTATCGCACGCGCCTCCGCGGTCAGCTCTCATCCTTGACGCATGAACCCCAACCCTAGCCTCTGATTGATCGTTGGTTTGGTCGTTTCGTACATTTTGGGAGCAGTTTGTCTTGCTTAAAGTTAGTATATGAGGGGATTTGGATGGTTTTCTACGAGGTGCTTTTGGAAGTGTGACGTTCGTATGGATAAATTTGGGGAATGATTTTAGGTTGTGACTTGTGAAGCAGTGTACATGTTATGCAGGAGTAGGAATTCCTAATTCAGGGGTATTCTAGGGTGAAATTATAAGCGGAATGGGTATGAATTGTGTAATTCATTTGGTAAATTCATTTAAGATGATGATTTAATTGTTAGTAGTCGAACTTTAGAAGTTCATTTAGCTTATGGGAGGAAAAACTTCTTTAGTGAATGTGGTGAAATTTTCGGTGTATTGGCAAATGGTCTCCTTCATGCAAGTTTTCTGAAAAAATTGGAGTGAGTCCCTTGTTAAATTGTTCTTCAACATGCTGGTCAATGCAATTGTACTTATCTAAAGAGTTTAATAAATTAGCGAGTGACTCGTAGCTCTCTGTGTCCTTTAGCATGCAATATGTTAGTTTACTAAATTAGCTCTACATTTGGTGTCCGTTTAACACTAAGTGGAAATAACTAGCTTAATGTTTTTTATTTCTAAGAGTTTTGGATAATTTGAATGTGGCACAAGGAAAATAGAAGATGGGACTAGATAGTGTGTCTGTGTGAACTTTCGACTACAGGAGTGGCAAGCTAACTTTTGTTGCTATCTTGTTGAGTTGAAATCCCTCTATGTGATGTTACTGGGGATGCAAAAAGGATTCATAAGCAAAGTTTTGACTTCTGAGATACCTCATTAGAGGGAAATAGCTAGTTCCATGTCTTCTGTTTTATGGTAGTCCCATTGAAGACAGTTGTTCAAGTCTTCAAGATGTGCTCCCTAGGTGATGTAGTTCTCTGAGAGCTCAGAGAGGGAGGGATTATAAATTCTCTGCCTGTGATAGAATAATCTGAATTGCTAAAATATGTTGCTGTAGCATACCTAGAGTGGACCCACTGAAGCAAAAATGTCCACCAATAAAGTCTATAGGTATATTTCAGCATTTTTTTCCTTTGACTCGATTACCAGATGATTTTACACTTGGAAACTTGTTCTAAGCACACTTGGAAACTTGTTCTAAGCAATGTATCCAGGACTTAGGAGTACATTAGATCAGCATTATCTTGCCTGCCCATGTTATGCAACATGCCCATTTATTGCTGCCAGGAGAAAGCATATCGAGAAGTTGCATCTGCTGCAGTCATGCATTCATGTGACCCCTACAAGTTCCAACTTTGCAAAAGGCGAACTGAATAAAAAATAATAATTGGAATGTCTTATTTCTTCTTGGCATAGTGTGTCAAAAGTCAGCACTGGAATCCTGATCAAATTTACTAAGGATGTCAGTAAGTTAAGAAATAAATTTTGATCAAACCCTTAAGGATAAATGCTTGATATCCATGTGGCGATTAGCAAGAGCTGTTTCTGTTTGATCAAGGAGAATCACAGCAAGCCATGTTTTGTTTGCCTAAAATGCGTGCTGCTGTGAAGTCAGCTGAACGAGTAAAATGATATTTAGACATGAAAATCGGTTTATGAGTTCTCCCGTTGTTTTTATCACATCTTCGTAAATTTATCATATGATTCCCTTTAGAGCAATTGCACAAATATGGTTTCCATTTCATCCCTGACATTCTGATATGCTATTAACTAGTAAGTCTAGCACAGACAAATTTTGCATATTTTCGTCATTTTAAATTTGAAGTAATAAATTTTTATGAATCATGATTTGTCTTATAGGTCTAGTTGTTGGTGGGCTTGCTAATATTTCAAATACAGAGGCCAGCACTAGGTTCGTGTTCATTGTATAATTTGGTACAGTTTGCACTTTCTACATCTTCAATATTTGTTTCACATTTATTATTGTCTATCTCTAACATTCAATGTGAACATATTCCATTGATTATGTCTTGTTCCCTTCAATTTGCAGGACATGGTTCAACTTCCATGAAGAATTCTTCTTCTTGTTCTTGTTGCCTCCAATAATATTATATCCTTTTCTCTACTTCTTTCTTTTAACACTGTTAGTTACCTGATGGGAAATGGGTTTACCAGGTGGAGCTTCTTAACTTTCTAACTGGAACACATCTTTATTTGAATTTAAATTTGAATTCCTTGACTTCAATGTACTCAGTCAGGATTCAGCCTATCCCCAGTAAGTACTTCAAATGGCAACACTTTCTTTATCTGTAGTTCTGTACAAGTTTTTTTTAAAAAAACCTCCATTGCTTTTGCAGAAACCATTCTTTGCAAACTTTGGGGCTATTGTAACTTTCGCTATTCTCGGGACATTCATTGCTTCCTTTGTAACAGGGATTCTTGTGTAAGCGTTTCACAAACTTTATTTGCCTAGTTTTAGCTAAATGATTTAATCTTCTGAATCTATATTCTTAATTGTACTGCAGCTATCTTGGTGGGCTGACATTTCTAATGTATAAACTTCCACTGGTTGAATGCCTTATGTTTGGTGCTCTTATATCTGCAACTGATCCTGTTACAGTGTTATCAATATTCCAGGTGCCTAGTTTTTTTTTTCTCTTATCCTGTTCATGAACCTGCATAGTTATCTATCTCGGTACAAGTCATTTTGTTGAAAAGTGTTGTGGCTTTATTTCTTGTTTATGATTTTGTGGAATTTGGAAATCTATAGTGATTTCATTGATGTTGTCTAGTGCAAATGCCTGTGTGGAATTTACCGGTAAATAAATCATTACATCTCTCTCTCTCTCTCTCTCTCTCTCTCACACACACACAGTTTCAGTTTTCAAAGTTCTTATTTCCTCATGCCTGAAAGATGAAGTATCATGGTTTATTATTACTGGTGGCGCTTTTTAGGTATACACTACAGCTAGATTTCTTTGTTGTATCTACTTACAAGCCCTACTATATGCATTGTGTAATATGTACAATTGCAAATTTGCAACTCAGATGGTAACCTGAGCTGCAGTGCTCGGTGACCAACAAATAACTTTGAAGAATGCAATCTTATCTGGAGATTTAAAATAGGATAAAACCTTGTCCCCGGACACTGGTAAAATGTGTTCATTCTCAGTATCTACCTATGAGCCCTACCATGTGCATTGTGTAATATGTATTCAGTCTCACTGCCACAACAAATGTTAGCTTTTGTGCAATTGCAAAATTGCAGCTCAGATGGTAACCTGAGCTACAGCCAGCAGTGTTTACTGCTTAGTGAACAACAAATAACCTTGAAGGCTGTAGTCTTACCCGGAGGGTTAAACTCTCTCCTGGAAGGAAAAAACCTTGTTCCAAGTCACTGGTAAAATGGGTTCATTCTTAGTAAGTAGTAACACTGTTTTATCGTACAGAATTGCATCCTATTTTGATATTTTCTAGTTAGTTGTCAGTTAGTTGGCTTCAAGTTTCAACTTGAATATCAATCATAATTAGCATCAGTACATGCGTCAGAACTTAATGTTTTTAGTGGCAAAGTTAATGTAGTTATGTAACATATTGAAGTGGTGCTAAGCTGGCATGGTCTTTCTTTTTAAAAAATAGGAACTTGTCTTTCATTTTTTTTTGACATGCTCTGATACATCATGCCGTTAACCCTTCATTAAAAAAATGTTTAGTTATTCCATTGATTCTCAGAATTTAATGGCACCTTTATTGAAGGAGGTAAGCCAAATATGTAATCCTGAGGATGCTGAGGCCATGAACTAATGATGTCCAACCCTTGAAATCATCTTTGCAGGAACTGGGCACTGATGTTAACTTGTATGCTCTGGTGTTTGGAGAATCTGTTTTGAACGATGCGGTCTGTTTTTACTTCTTTCCAGTGCATACAAGATAGGCAGTTGTTCCTAAGTGCTTATGACTAACTTATATGTGTTCCTATTTCGAGAGTGCAGATGGCAATTTCTCTTTACAGGTTTGCTTTCTGCCAATGAGCCTGATACATAGTGCTGCCAGCATGTGCATTTCTTGCTTATGTTTGTGCTTATCTTCAGGACAATGTCATCAGTCAGAAGTCATGCAGCAGCTGGCGAGAACTTCTTTATGATGATTCTCCAGTTCCTTGAGACCTTTGTTGGTTCAATGTCATCAGGTTGCACCACTGCTCAAAATATGTTTTTCTTTTCAAGTGACATTTGCACAAATGACTATAAAATTTATGATGATATTGTGCTCTAAGAAGTTACACTTTGGTGTTTTGGCACCTTTACAGCATGAACATTTTAGTACTGGACACTCGCTACTCTACTACTTACTTTTTACAATCTGTGACTTGATAACTTCCTTTAACCCAAAATTAGGCAATATATGAATGGTCTAGGTGTGAAATGCATTTATAACTAAATAAGCTGTGGCATTTGTCTGCTTGCTTGTTCTTAGGTTATTTTTCTATAGGTTAAGTGCCATGTTGCCAAAAAGTTCAAAGTTTAGGTTAGTTTTGGCCAAATGGTAGAAGCTCGCATTATCAGGTGCTAAAACGTAAAAATGCGTGTAGTTCCTAGGCAATTTCCTTTAGCCAGAGTCAGATAAATTCCTTCATGTTTTGTTTTCCATTATCTGCATTATTTCTTTTAACTGCACTAGATTTGAATTATGATAACATTATGTTGAACTGCTGAATTCTGTAGTCTGATGGAAGTGCGTTGTTTAGTGATTCAAACCTTTGGTGCTTAGTTGTGTTGTTTAGTTATTCAAACCTTTGGTGCTTAGTTCTTTTAACTACAACAAGCTCCTTTGATTTCTTTTTTTCCCTTCATTGCTATTCTAGAAGCAGTTGAGAGCAACATAAACTCATTCAAGGTTCACATTATATAAGATGAGTTAACTAATTTGCAAAGTCCAGCCTTCGTTGACTCTATTTTCTTAGAGGAGCCAATTGCAAATTCAAATTTTGTCCACTGGTTGAACAGTCAACTATTCTTACCTGAATATAGAATCCCTCACTTGTTGACATACATGCTATGGCATGCATTAGCAATAAAAATGACTCCATTTTATTCAACTGGATTCTGATGATTACATAGCATGGTTTAGTTATGTATCATAGATGCCAAGAAAATGATATTCTGATGTGTATTTTAACTAGTGATGGATTTTTCTGGACATTTACATATTCTCCATTACTTCTCAGTTTTCACTACTCTTTAAGAACTGATCAATTAGCTTTTCCTACTACTATGATGCTATCAATCATTTAGCTGATGTGTCCACTCCATTTTACTTGTTTACAGGTGTGGGAGTTGGTTTTACCTCTGCTCTTATATCCTTTTACTAAGTCCGACATGAAAACTGTGTTTCCATCATATGAAGGCTATGCATACTTTTTATTATTGATCTATTCTAATGAGCTTACTATTAAATGTATTTTGGAGCAGATTGTTTTATCTGGATATATTAATTCAAATATTTTGGTTTGTAGACAGCTGCTACAAGAAAACACTGTACTTAGCTGCAATTAGGAAAATATAAGGCGTGTTCTTTGTGGCTGTACTTCTTATGTTTGCCGGTGAGTGGTTTTGCCCTTGCAGGTTATGCAGCTGGTATCATCTCTTATCTAGCTGCTCAAAATCTCCCTCTACCCCTTCCAACTTCACTGGCTGAGATCCCATTTATGTCGGGTTCATAAAAGGTTAACCTTGGTGGTCCTGTAAGAAAGACCTTACTTTAGATATGGAGATGAACACACCCCATTATTGTCTAGCCAAATCTTATGTAAGCACCATCAGAATGTTTTGGCAAAGAATGGATGTTTACAACTTGGCGCATAAGTACAGAGGGTGAAATAATTGAGACATAAATTTGTGTCATGAGCTCCTAGGCCCCCACGTTTTGTGACTTATGGCTTTTGGTTGAAATTTTTGAATTTTAGTTGTTTGCGACAGAGATTACAGAGAGAAAGATATTCACTTGCGATTTTAGATGATACAGATATTGAGCTTTTAACGTATACTACAATTAACTTGTAAACGTTATCTTAAAAAAATACTCCGTTTAAAAGCTAGGTACTGTAGCAAAGGCAAAAAGCCGGTTTTAAAAGCCGGAAAAGGCAGGCCTATAGTGGAGTGTATATTGCATTATTTGACATGCTCTCTCTTTTCCTTAGTGTAACATGCATTGTTGTTCTTCCTACCTGATGATTATGAGTAGTAGGGGTGTCAGTAGTAAATCCTGATAGCTATGTCATTTTAGAGCATTTAGGTAATTATTATACACCTATTGTTCACTTTACTGTGCATTGAATTACTATTTGATCCTGTGAAAACCTTGACCACTCATCACCTATTTAAATATGCTGGATTGGATATTGAAAAGTAAGTCCTCATGCTACTTTTTTTTTCAGTCTTGGAATTTTTAAGTTGATATATATTACTAGTGCTAAATTTGCTGAGATTTTCACTATTTCAGTCTTCAGAACTTGGAGTGCTGCCTTTTTGTTCTCTTCCCATATTTCTCGTAAGAACATTTATAGACTCCACTCTTTCCTCTTGGGAGATTTTGTTATTGAAATTACGCACAATTGCACATCATTTGCAGGTATATGTTAGCAGAAGGACTTGGCTTGTCAGGAATTGTTTCTATACTATTCACAGGGATGGTAAGCACAATATGCAATCTATCATGTTAATACTGTTGCTATGTGTCTTGACATTATATTTGCTATTTCTTCTCAGGTTATGAAGCATTATACATACTCCAATTTGTCAGATAACTCACAACGCTTTGTTTCTGCTTTTTTTCACTTACTGTCATCATTGGCTGAAACATTTGTGTAAGAATCAGCACTCCATAGTTGATTGGAAATTGGAAAATAACCATGCTCTTTGTGCCTTATTGACTATTCCTTAATTCTTTTTACAGCTTCATTTATATGGGCTTTGACATTGCCATGGAAGAACATAGCTGGTCACATGTTGGCTTCATCTTCTTCTCAATTGTATCCTTGATTTTTTTTATTCTTTTAAATAATTGCCAGTTGTGGCCTTTAAATTGTTTGGTAGAAGTTTAGTTCCTTGACTTAACAACAGATATTCATAATCGTTGCGAGGTACTGCTACAACCTCTTTTTGCAAATATAGTACTTACTAGATAGCATGGACCTCATTTTATCTAGATTTGCAAAATTATGTTTCTCTGTAGTTCAAGTATGTAGCAATGGTCATATTTGCGATGAACATGACTCATGCCTTATCATTTGTGCATCTATGACCCTTCAATATACTCTAAAAAGTGATAGGTATCATAATAATTTATGTATATTGCTATCTACATGCTTGGATTAAAATCAAACTGTACCTGCAATGATGTTGGAGGGCATGTACAAAACAATGCATGGGTTATTCCAAATATCAAATTCATCATGTCGAAGTTAAGCCTCAGTGCATGGAACATGTACTTGTCACATTCTTTCCACTTCCATTTGTCATGTAATTTCTATATATTCAATATGCCTAGTGACTTTTTTACCTTGGTGTTGTTTTTTGCTTTGTTTTAAGATAAATTGATATATTATTCACTCTGTAGGGCAGCAAATGTCTTTTCTTGTGCATACTTGGTTAACATGGCGCGGCCAGAACATCGGCGTATACCCCTAAAGCATCAGAAAGCACTTTGGTTTAGTGGTGGGTGCCATTTTAGGTTGTACTCATACCTTTTATGACCAAGACTTTTATAAAGCTCACTGTTATTATTTGCACAAATAGGGCTTAGAGGGGCCATGGCTTTTGCGCTTGCTCTCCAGTCTGTGCATGAACTTCCTGAAGGGCATGGAAAGACGATATTCACAACCACCACAGCCATTGTTGTTTTAACGGTACTTGCACATTTTTCACAATCTTTGATTTTGGCCATAACTCAATACGTGATGAAGCTATGGGTTGGAATGCCATTTTTTTATGTATGCTGTCCTTCAGTTCAGGTGGCATGTTGTGCTTGCACATACTATACTAATTTGTTAGCTCGTCAACTTTTCTCTGTGCATGTAGTTTACTGGTAACTAAGCAATACCCTGTTGCTGTGATGCCTATTACAATGTTAGTTCCATAGACCAACCAAATTTTTGCCAAATCATTTGGTAAATCTAAGCAGCAAAGAATGTGGCAAAGAACCAAATTGCTACGTGCATTCTCTTCAGCAAAAGTTATTTTTCTTCACGAAGCGTTGTGGACATGGGATTTCTGAATTGCTATACTGTGGGATAGTTGATGTATCACTTGGACCAGCGCAATATCCTTTAAAGTGTAGTGCACAGTTCTAATCAATTACTTGAAATCATGCAGGTACTTCTTATTGGAGGGTCAACAGGCACCATGCTAGGAGCTTTGGATGTAGTTGGTGATGAAAACACATCAATAGAAGTAAGCCTTAATTTGGTTTTCACAATTCATCTATTTGATGCAAATTTTTAATGACATTAATTTTAGATGATTTATCTAAGATATGTGGGAATATCTACTGGAATTCATATTTTTCGGGAATAGCCACTGGGAATTGCTAGCTTGGATTGCTGAATCCACCCCCCCCCCTCCCTTGAACCTTATGGCAGACCTTGACTCTGATATTGTTCCATTTAACTCCGTATTTTAGCATCAAAGTGACTAATATGGTTGTCTTGTTTCCTCTCCTAGTGTCTTTAATCTAATGATTTTTCAGTCATTGCATGATTTGTAGGTTATTTTTGTCTTGTATTGTCATGCTGTGCTGTTTAATTTTGCTTGCTTTTGATACTTATGAGCGTAATTTGGAGTTAGAACTAATGGTTTCCGTATGCCACATTGCCACCATTCTCAGATCTATGAAGACAACAATGGTTACATTCCCCCGACTTATGAGGAAGGTACATCGTCCGGAGGAGGATTGAGAATGAAACTCAAGGAGTTCCACAAAAGGTACTTGTCCTGTGTTTCCATTTGCTTACATCTTACAAGTCATAACTATGCAAGCAACTGCTTACCTTTCAAATGGTGATACAGCACAACATCGTTCACCGCCCTTGACAAGAACTATCTGACTCCATTTTTCACCAGTCAGACTGATAATGATGGTGATGATGATTTCGGTAAGTAACTTACTTAGTTGAGCTATGGCTAGGGCATGAGAGTCCACATGACAATACAAAATGAATTATAAGTTTGAAACGTGTTATATTGCATCATCAATTTTGTTTGTACTGCATGGCCGACAATTGATTCCATCTGAATACCGATTCATCCACTTCCCTTAATTTCTGATATTGTTCCTTGCTCTCTAATTGGTTCATGACAGGTGAACAACCCCAAAGCCAGAGACGAGGTTTCTATGATCAATAACAGAGTTTGACCTGCCGCTTGACAAGCTATATACACGGTGCAACTTCACGGCATGTTTGCTTGTGGGGTTCAGATTGGAACTGATCATATAAGCATACACCTTGCCTTAGTTGAGTAGCATATGCCACAGATTATACTGTAGGATAGAAATCATAAGGCTGAAATCGACTCGTTGGGGATAACGAAAGCATGCCACTTGTACATGTAGGACTCCATTGGTACATGGTGGAGCTCCAATTGAAAAGGCAAAGTATTGTTGGAAACATTGTCAACTAAAGCCCTCACCTTACCTTAGGTTGTTTTGTCAATAACCCAGAGCTGATCATTGCTAATTATTGTCGGCTCGGAAACGCCTGTTGTTAAGTGAAAAGTACCGCATCAAACATCAATGGAACCATGGAGGAGTATTTAACGAATAGCAAATCATTAAAACACCTTGCCGTTCCATGGTCGATGTTGTTCCTGATGTATATTTGCTGTTGTGTGGCTGCTGCACGCCCCTGAACTCTGCTGCATCGACGTCGTGATCTGAGGGCACGTTCTGCAGCCAGCAAAAATTGCACTCCTGCAAACAGTCAAGGGGTGATTGCTTACTTGCATCTATTGGTTGCTATGTTCACTGAACGACGTAGTTATTTGTGATAAATGTTTAAGCATTTTTAGCATGGATTAAGATGGATTATTCAGTGGTACTAAAGTGGAATAAGGCATTACCAGCCGTAACATTATTTCGAAGCGCACATTATACTTGTATCGCCGGTACAACTAGCCAAACAACATCTCATCGTACAGTGCATGACCATGCCAACGAAATAGCCTCCACTTGCCTCACCCTCCCATCTTGTCTGCGTCATACTAGCATGTCTTGTTAAGCCAGGTTGTATCGATGCAGGCAAGCTGTCACCCCCTAATGTGTGTATGGCAATGTATCTGTGGAAGGGAATGAAAAACTGGCGGTTACCTGTCGCAAGTAACCAGAAAAATAGGTGATAACCGATAAAAAAACTGGCTAAAATTTTCAAATGTAAATTTACATTTATGACTGTATAATATACTTTCTAGATTGGTTAGTCCTTTTATGCTAGATTACTTATTGGATAACTAAATATGCATTAATCCGAAGTTTTTTTTATTGGTTTTTCTAACTTTTTAGCGATTTTTCGGTTTTTAGTGGTTTTTCCGGTAACCCGGTTTGAAAACAGCCCGAATTAAATTTTGATATTTGAATTTCAACCAACTTTTCGGTAACCAACCGGGTTTTCTATCCTTGGTCAGTGCATTCCAAGTAGGGATGGAAATGGATTGAATATGAATCGAATAGTCTTAAATACGAATACGAATCCATATTTTTAAAATGGATATGAATACGAATTCAAATATTTCCGAATACAAATACAAATCGAATGTCGTAACGATGAATTCGAATCGAATATATACTTAATTCGGCCAAATGCAAATATCCTAAACTTTTATAACAAATCTCGGTAGAATAAATTTATGTAACATGATCATGTCTACATGAGCTAGCAGTGTAGCGCATAGAGTTGAAAATTATGAAAGTAATTTTCACTTCTTACTTATGAACCTTGGTTCATTATAAAATTGCTTCCTATAATCATCTCCAGGGAGGTCACCAGGAATGAAAACAGATCGAATACGAATCGAATAGTCTCGAATACAGATACGAATATTCTCGAATATGAATACAAACATTATGTAATATGGATTTTGCTTACCACATTCGTGTTTTCTTGGATACGAATATCAAATAAAACAGATTATCCCTTACCGTTTCACATCCCTAATTCCAAGTATAGCATTGAAAACAAAAGAAATTTTTTATCATCTCGAGTGGTATATCATATAAACTATGGGGCATAATTTTAGTCACTATATATTAGATCAAGGTGTATTGTCTATGTCACCTGTGGGTCATCAAACTTGTCGTATATTGTCAATGTCACCACGTGGGTCAGATCGGATAAGATAGGCCGTCCAGCACAACACAGTCTTGAATAAGGCATAGCCTAATTAGACTCGACACAAATAAGTTACCGTATTGTGCCAAGCAGGCCCACATGTCTACCCTTTAACCCAGCCATGACACGCTATAAGTTCAAGTTCCATTAAGTTTGTTTTAGTGATAATGGCAAATGCAATATGAGACTAATACAATTATTAGTTATGATATTGTCTAATCTCATTTGGATGTAATGAACAACAAATGCTATTGTGAGACTAATGTGTTTGATTGATTATGATCTCTTAAGTCTCACTTGGATGAAAATATGAAAATCATAGAAGTGTGCATTTGATATCTTATTCTTACATCTTAGTACATTCATCGGATCTAAAATATAGATTAAACGCCACCAAAAGTTTAAGACAAATTTGTGTATATGTTTTCCACTATACATTTTTGTATGCACGCATTTAGGGGGAGTTCACTCTATGTTTTGTTGTTTCATTAGTATTGATCCATGTTCCTCTTTCCACATATTAAGGATATTTATCTTGAAATATATCTCTTAAGTATATATAATTTGTGTAGTTCATATATACTCATAATCGAGTTGTCATCTAATTTCTCTATTATGTGTATTTGGTTGGTTGATTAATGACAACCGAATGTGTAAGTTTTGCTAGCAATTAATCTTAAAAGTAAACACTTATATTCAAATGAGTTAATTGCTTTGAAAGCTTATCCTAGGGTACACAAGTGTTGCATACATGTTGTATAGTTGCATATCAATTTATTATCTCATTATTCATTGAGATTGTTATGAATTATCAAAAGGGGAGATTGTTGAATCTAATCCCTTTTTTATGAGTTAATGGTGAAGTTCTGGTAATTGATGACAATTGGTTTGTGGACTAACATTTTTCATGAGTTAGATTGATAGGTTAGGTTCCATAAGTGAGGATGACTTTATGTGTTAAAGATCACCAAGTCAAGGTGCAGGATAAAGGATGACTTCATATGTTGAAGATCATCAAGTTCAAGAATAAGATGTATCATAAGTTGATGATATCCAAGAGGAGATGATCATAAATTGTCAGACCCAGATTTTATAATCCGGAATCTTATGTGATTATACTGCACTATTCCCTAAATCAGTAGATAGTGCTCACAGTTTACAGTAATGGACATCAAATATGCATATCTTGCGGAAGCATAAATAAAATAGTAGACTTACTCATGGGCCAATTAGGCCGAAATCAACAAATTGCAGCAGCGGAAAGCAGCACACAGGTGGGACCTTCAGGACATGCCCACAGGCAGCCAACTGGAGATTCGCGACCTAGTTCTTGACATCTTCATCTTCTTCGTCATCATGATCCAAAAGTATTGCTGAAGCGTAATGGTTTGATTTCCTGATTCTGGATTTTGTGGGGAAAGCGAATATGAGCACAAACCACCGTGCTCGCAAGCCAACACACATAATGCAAGTAGATAGTATGCATGGCTTATCAAAGAAAGGCTCGGGTTATTTTATTTTGCGTAGAGTGCTTTTGAATACAATTACTTAAAAATTCCCTAAGACCTAGCAGTTTGAACCAAATCATAATGTGTGAAAAGAATGCAATAACATTAATAGTGATACAGATTTTTCGTTCACCATATATGGCATCTGCACCATATGCTTATTTTTTAGCGTTATAAACGCTTAACTTACCACTGGGACGACACCCATGACAATTCAAACCAGGACCATCTGCAGTCCTTCACTTTTTCAATATCACCCACAAAGTTTTTGAAATAGAACTATATCTGGTTAAGTTCCCATGTTTGTCCTTGACCGTGGGCACGGCTATTCGAATAGTTTCGACTCTGCAGAGTTTGTACACTTTCACCACAAGAGACAATCAACTCGTTGCCCCACACGATTCCTTAGTCCTGTGGTTGAGCAGACCATCACAGTGACTTTTCAAACTATCTTGTCCCTTTTGTCATATCACCCTATGGGCCGTTCCCACTTACGGTGGGTCCCATACGTTGCACGGGATGTTTCCCACGGCTACTAACGTTATTCGGGCTTCCCTCCCTCAGCGCTAGTACGACTGGAAAACTTCACCCTTTCCTTGGTGTCCCTTTTGGCCTACTAATGCCCTTGCATATCCACTCCTAACCTCTCCTGGTGAGATGAGTCCGGGGAGTCGATAAATGTACTTAGCCAAGATGCACTTTGCAAAACTTATGGTTGTACTGTTTAACACAGGAGGTCATGACAAGATTTAGTCCTTAGGATTACCTGAGCGGTTCTACCACATTCCATATTTGTGCTTCCATTGCACCACATACTAGCCCCCAAACCATCCGCTCAGATATTTAAGCAAGTTAAGAGTTTTGGGAGCATAAAATAATCATGTCAAAATATACCAGTAATTCCCACCATGACTGTCCAAATCAATTTCTCATGATTAAAAGTGATGCTTGGGGCAATTTCTTGCCCCGGGTTCCTAAACAATGCTAAGCATGGCATATAATTAAGGACTTATTTTCGAAAGCTAACCATTATAAAGTTTTCCACTAGGCGACAAGGCTCACATATGCAATATACCAAAGAGGGGTGTAATACTTAGTCAAGTTGAACGATGGGCATATAGCTAAACTTTTAAATCAACATATTTTGCACATAATAACAGCATGCAATTTGATAATTTAAACGAAAGTAATTTGCATAAAATATAGGTTCAACATGATCAAAGTATTGACTCGCCTGGCGCGGTTTACCGCGGTCTTGAGCTCACACGATGTTTTCTCTTGAGTTTTTGGCGTTTATCTTCACTCCGAGCTTGATCTCGCTTGATCCATTGAATCTTCACGACTCCCAATTTCTAATTACGTGACAAACGACTGAATCCAAATAAAAGTAAATAACTCAAAAGATCCAAATAAATTCGAATAAACTCAATTTTAGTTTTATTATGAATTAATGAGTGATTTCGAATGATTTGAGGCAAGTTCGGTGGTAGAATTACGATGACTTGATCTTTTCTTTAATGATCTCTTTTACTATTTTTATATTTATCAAGGAAGTTCTATGAGCTAGGTTAAACCTATGAATTGGTGTATTTTGTCGAGTGCTAATGTTCAGGGCATATGATATATGTGTATATAAGTGATGTTTGCAAATCTTGTCTTACCGAGTTAATCTTATAGCCCATGTTTTTAGTATTCCATGGTATGATATTTTATGTATCTCCATTTATCACTAGGCTAGGTTTAATTTGCATTAGGGTCTATTTATACGAGTCCCAGCTTGTTATATATTTATGCTCAGTATTATTATTCCGTTAAAACTAACATTAAAATTTAATTAATGTCACTTGTTTAATCTAGCATTTACTTTAGCTAATATTAGGCTTATCTTCACTTCTAATGTTTAGTTTAACTTAGCTATCTAGACACAGCTTGGGTGGCAGAGAGAGGAGGCGCGGGGTGGAGATGGGGGCCTAGCTGGCAGAGGAAGGAATCGGGAGGGAGTAAAGAAAAAAGGAAAAAGAGGGAAAGAAAGAGTGGGGCCCACCTGTATTAGAGAGAAGAGATAAAAGGATAAGAAAATGAGGCTCATGCATTACCTTAAATTTTGGATTTTTATTTTAATTTTCTATTTCATACTTGAGGTTATTTATTTAAGTCTTGCATGACATTTGAAATTTTTAGCTTTTATTATTATTATTATTATTATTATTATTATTATTATTATTATTATTATTATTATTATTATTATTATTCATGGCTATGCTTATCACAATGTTAGTACATTACATATTTGTTTCACTTGTGTGTGTGTATATATGCATATAATTTCAGTTATTTGTTATCTTGCTGGCTCATTTAAATTTTGCATATTTTTATTTCCTATTTTGATAAATTCTTACTTGCACTATGTGTATATACATGTATATGTATATATATACCTATATATGTATGTATTGTGCTTGCATTTTATTCATTCACTTCTAGTGCTAGTTATGCCATTATTTTCAAAATGAGGTTTCATATTTTTAACTCAAGTTTCTCTCTTCTAATACTGGATCATCTTTTCAGATTCGTATTTAAAATTTTAGTTTTCTATTATTTGCATTTTTGCCCTTTTTGGTATTACTATTGTTTGTCTTTACCTTTTATGAACTCATTCAACTTTTGGAATCTCAATCAAATTCAGGAAAACACCATAAAATCCAAATTCCAATAGAATATACTGCAAAAATAATTCAAGAAATTCATATTTTCAAATTTAAATTTTTCGAGATGTTACATAAATTGATCATCAAGTCAAGTGAAAACCAATTATGTGTTGATGGAGTTGTTGATGCACATCAAGACAATGACTCAAGACAAAGGTATGACTAGTTAGGGTTAAAGATGTGTTCCTAATTTTTTTTACCGGTTTTGGTGTTTGGTTGGAAGAACGTATTGCTAGTTTAGATTGACGTACTATTAATAGGGGTCTTGTCTAGTAGTTTGAGTCTCATCATGTGTTAATAGCTCAACCTCACCTGCTCTAGCTCTCTTTGTAGTATGAGATTTATATTTGCAAATATGTTTTGCAAATGGTTGAATCTCATACATAATCCTTGTAGCATACAACTGAGGTTTGCAAATGTGCTAAGTCCATGTACCATACCTTGTGTCATGATTTCAAAAGTATGCAAATGTGTTTTGCAACTTATTAGAAATCATGGTTGATCCTTGTGTATATGATACTATAACTTGCAAATATGTTTTGCAAGATTTGTTGAAGTATATGCACTTGTCAGGATAATTGGAACTATTGACGTATATTGCGCAGTACTACCAAAGATCAGAACTACCGGCATGTGTTCACGGTACTACCGAAGATCAGAAGTACCAGCATGTGTTCACGTACCACCGAAGATCGGAAGTACCGGCATGTGTTACATGGTACTACCAGAAGTCGGTACTACCAGCTCTGTGTGAGCGGTACTACCGAACTTCAAAAGTTTCGAAACATCCTACGATATGTTTTTTTCTAAAGAGACACCTTCATGGAGTCTTCTCGTCCCTGGTGAAATCGGTAGTTTGGCTTGAGTGCTGTGGTACTTCCAATAATCGGTAGTACCAGACTTTGCACGTTGGAACTACCGGATTTGCTGAGTAATGGCTAGTTTTTTTAGCATTATGAGGAGAGCGGTAGTTCCGGCCTTATAACGGCGGAACTACCGCAAATCTTAATTTTTCAGGAGTTTTGCTTCCAACAGCTAGTTTTTGTGTGTTGGGTATATATACTCTCTTATGGCCGGTTGGGATAAGATCTTTGACACTCCATTTAACACTTTTGAGCTAGTGTGAGGTCCTCCTTTCAATTGTGCATGTGCTGCACCTTGTGAGCAAGGAGGAAGGGTCTAGATTGCATGTATTGCATCTAGAGGTGGATTGTGTATCCACTTGAGCTTGTGCATTTGTTGCATGTGGTGAGAGTCAAGCAATGTGCTTGACTTATTACTCTTGGAGTTTACTAACTCCTAGACGGCGTTGAAGGCGTTGTACATGGTGATCTTCTCAAAGAAGGTCGTGAGAAGGCCCAACGAAGTTGTAAAGGTTGGAGCTCACCTACCCGGAGTGGGGAAGAACTACCACTAATGGATTGAAGTGTTTCAACTTAATTCATGGAGCCGGTCCAATTCGTTTGGGCTAACTTCAACGTGGACTAGAGGAGACTAGCAAGTCTCCGAACACCACTGTAAAAAGAGACCGTGTCAACTGTGGTTTGTTTTTTTGTGCTCAATTTACATTCAAGCAATTTACATTTATAGAATTTAATTGATTGCTTGTCATCCTAGGATTACAAATTTTGACATGGACTTAGCGTGTTGGTTCACTTAATTGATTTAGGCTTTATTTGTACTACTCTAATTTGATTTAAGCTTCTGTATTATATATTTGGTTTAGACAAATAAAAATGATAATAATTAAAAGAGAATCTTTAGACCGCCTATTCATCCCCCTAGTCGGTCTCCTCGATCTTACGCATGCTTAGCCCAACGGGCCACAAGTAATTTACTACGGGCCACAAGTAATTTTACCACCAGTCGTAAGTAATTTTACTGTCAAGTCACCCGTCTGCACTCAGAAGAGTACATTAATCTTAACATAAGTAATTTTACTGTACTACCATAGGATAGTTATTACACTCTTTTGAATAAATCTAGCATCCTGGGAGGGTTGGGGTGGGGGTAAATGGCATGTCGTGTTGGGCTAGGCTGTGCCTTGGCACGGTATTGTGCATGATAGGCCGGGTCGACCCGCCATGCCAAGGTGTTGGGCCAAGCACGACACGCCCGGTCAGGCCGGGCCGACACTGCCTGTTTGTTGTTCATGTTATGTCTGGACAAGACCAACAGTGTCATACCTCGGACCACCCGACCCATTTAGCCAGGTCTAATGTGGGTCATCAAACTTGTCGTTCATTGTCTATGTCACCACGTGGGTCCTCAAACTTATCCCAATAGTCCAAATAAGCCATCAAACTAAGAAACTAGGTGTTTTATTATTCATCAAACTTGTTTAAATGTCTCAAGTGAGATCGCTATGTAGTTTTCTTACCATATTCATAATTTATCGAATTCGGCAATTAAATATTTCCTAAATCGAATCCCACTTGCACCCCTAGAGATGAGTTGCCATGTGGACAATACATCAATGTATATTTCCTCTTCATCACCATGTCGACTAACAAAATCACCTAATGATCTCACTTAAGTCACACAAGTTTGATGACTAAAATACCTAATTTATGAGTTCGATGACATATCTGTGATTTTGTGACAAGTTTGATAATGCACGACGTAATTCACTCTTATTCAAACCAACTTACTGTTGTTAGTTCTCATCTCCCACGTTCCTTATGTACTTAAGCATAGATCCTGCTACAATAAATTCGGTATACGGAAAAGACAATTGTTAAGGATCAAATGTCCGATACGAGAAGCCATTGGACACTTTCAATACTTTCTACTTCTCTGATCTCTATTCCAATGCTTCCTTACCCATCTAGTTTTTTACCCAACTAGCCTACAGGAAATCCTTTCCAATCCGCATGTGCTAGTCACTCCGTCGAGCCGCCATGGCATCGCCGCCACCGTCATCCTCCATTCATCACCACCCACATGTAAGTATCTCGTTGGCTTTCTCAGCGGCCATATTACCCCCCCCCCCCCCCCCCCCCCGGGAACTAGCCGTTACGCCCCCCTCGGTCTCAGCCCATCTCCCCCCTAAAAATCCATCCCTGTTAATTACTTAATCCTCAACGGCTACTTCCCCTCCCCCTCCCCTTCTCCTCCACCCCGATCCGATCCCCACCTCCCATGGCCGCCGCCACATCCGCGTCTCTGTATAAGGACATGCCGGCGGCTGCTGACCTGCCTCCGCCCCCGCCACCGCTCCCCACCACCGCGCGCCGCCCACAACGCCGCGCCCGGGAGGTCAGCTCCAGATACCTCTCCACACCCGTCCCCTCCTCCCCGCGCCTCTCCACCACCCCGTCCCCGCGCGCCCACCACCGCCCCGCGACGCCGTTCGCCAACGAGAACCAGCCCCCGGTGCCCGCCGCTCCCCCCACCACCGTCGCCCGCAGGCGCGCCGTGCAGAAGCTGTTCGACGAAACTGGCACCAACGCCAACCCGCGAGTCCCCGTCTCCGCCGCCGCGACTCCCCGGCTGCTGCCCCGCTCGTCCAGCGGGCCGGTCGTATCCACGGCACGCAAGGGCTACCCGCGCCTGCCGACGCCCGCGCGCGCCATCTCCTGCCCTTCCGCCGCCCATGCCCCCTCCGCGGACGACGCCGCGTCGTGCTGCTCGTCGGACACGGCGTCCACCGCGACCGACTTCTCCGAGCCCGATGGGGTCGTGGTGGCCGCCGCGCCGTGCGAGAGCCCGCCGCTGCTCGGCCCGGCGTCCTGCCGGGGCGGCCGCCTGTCGTCGGAGCTCCGGGCGTCTGTGCCCGAATCGGGCGGGTCCGCGCGGGCGTCCAACCCGCTGTGCTACCGCTCGCTCAATTCGGCACTGTCTAGTTGCCATGCGCCGCTGGGGAAGGCAGTGAATGCGGCAAGGCCACCGCAGCCGCATGGGGTGAAGGCAGCGGAATTGAAGAAGGCGGCGCTCGTCGGGGGGAGGAAGGTTGCCGGGAAGCAGGAGGACGTGCACCAGCTGCGGCTGCTAGACAACTGCTACGTCCAGTACAGGTTCTTGAACGCCCGGGCGGAGGCGGCGGCCAAGGCCAAGACTGCCGCGGCACAGGTGAGGGTTTGTTTTATGAGTGACTTTGTTCCGGTATCTTTGATCACGGATGTGTCATAGCCAATTAGGATGCTGATGATGTTGTATTTTGCCTTGTTGGATGTGAAGAAATCCCTCTTCGGGCTCGCGGAGAGGATTACCGGGCTGCGGGAATCAGTCGCCGAGAAGAGGGCGGAGGTGGAGAGGATTAAGAGGGAGAAGAGGTTGTGCTCCGTAGTTGGTGCTCAGGTAAGTCAAAATGGGCGCCTTTTGCGTTCAGAAAAGTTTGAATTGATGTGGTATGTATGGCTTAATAATTTGTTCTTAGGAAAATGTGAGACTATTGGATTTCAGCTACGAAAAATCCTTGAACTGAGTATGTCACATGAGTGAATTAATTTGCTCGCTCACGTGAGAGACGATGGGGTGTCCATTGACTTCAAATGAGGGATGCTGGGGGGCATCACTCAGCATCACCACCTTCATCACTGGTTTCATCTCAATGGCCGTATTGTAGAACCGAATGAAGTATGTCATTGGTTGGATATGTTGGCTATTATCAACTCAACTTTGAAGCTAAAACTGCATTCATATCCCCATGGATGTCACATATGCACCAGCATTTTCTCACTTGGGAGTTCTACTCATCTTTTTTGTTGTTTTCCCTACAATTTTCAATTGAACATCCATTAACAACTAATTAGTTATCAATTCAGGATGGTTTATGCGAATAGGTGGTTCAAATTCAAAGACTTAAGTGCAGCTTAATTTGATGTATTTTTATTTATTTGCCAAACTATCAGGTGCCATATTTGGATCAATGGAGTGATATCGAGGTGAATCATTCAAGCTGTCTTACAGGGGCAACAACAGCACTGCATAACGCCTCACTGCGGCTACCAATCATTGGGAATGTTAGGGTAAGATTCCAATTTATATTCAATTTGCAGGCATAAATTGCATTGATTGTGTGCTTGATGCAGATCAAATATTATGTTATTATGCTATAAGAATATTTATTCTAATTATCTTTGCAGGCAAACTGTGGGGAAATCACAGATGTTCTTAACTCTGCTGTCCAACTGCTTGAACCACTGTCTCCATGTGTTGAAAATTTCCTACCGAAGGTGAGAAAGCATAGAATGGTATTGGAATGAATATCTGTCAAAGCGCTGTCATGCCTACCTTACTAGCTGTCGTAAGATGCCTTTGGATTGTGCTCAGTAAATGTCATCTTCTTAAACGGATTCAGAAATTTACTGCATCTTATGTAGTGGGAAATAAAAAATATCATGTGTGGACCCATCTTCTTAGCGAGAACATGTGAACCCTTTCAAATAACCTATTAAATGATTGTAAGAAATTCTCAAAAAATTAGAGGACGATGTATTGAAGTTTACCACCACTTAAAAGTTCAATTCTAACTCTAAACACGGTAGGAGAAACAAAAGAAAAGACAAATTTAATTGAATAGCAAATAAACTTTTGTCTTTCCTTTTTAATATAAAAATACTATATGATCTATGCCTGCAAGACAGATTGGTTTAGCTTAGAATTTTGCATGCTCATTTGATTTGTCAATTGGAAAAGTGCACATGTTCACACCGAGAAGTTGGTTTACACTAGATGCATCCCTAGTTGTACATGCATTGGAGTCCAATTATCACATTCATGACCACCTCGTGTATGTACATGTAGGAAAGATCCAATTGTTTATTGTTATCATCGCAATCTGGCCGATCTGTTTGATTCTTGGAATGCCATGAGTTATAGGGCATGTTCTTTTTGGCTGCGGCTTGTGGTTTTTAGCTGTGACTTTTGGCTGTTTGTATGAGAGATTACAGAATAACAGAAACTCACGTATGATTTTTGCCGATATAAATGAAGTTAGTAAAGTATGTACTACAATTAACTAGTGACTCTATCTTGAAAAAATACTACGTTTAAAAGTTAGGTACTGTAGAAAAGCCGAAAATCAGCTTTTAGAAGCTGAAAAGAACAGGGCCATTAGTAGCTGAGGTGTTCTCTGAAAATTTGAGTAAACCAAGTAGTGCTATCCAGGGTTTGAGGAAGCATAAAAACTTGAGAACTACAGTGAGAAACAGAAGAAAATAGGTTGGCTGAAAATAAAAAGAAACTAACCTGATTGTAGGGTTTCTCACTGGGGTACTGGGATTCCTACCAGAACCAATTTTGATAACCTTGGTCCTTACAGAAGGGAAATAGTTATATCTAGAAAGTTCACTAATAGAACAAGATACTGTGTTTTGGGTTATTCTTGGCATTTATACTGATGCAATGGTTTTGATCTTGTCATGTAGGTTGAAGAAATTGATGGTGTGGCCTCTAACCTCGCCCAAGTTATTGCTAGTGAAAGAGCTTTGATAGAAGATTGTGGGAATCTCCTATATCAAGCACACAATATGCAGGTAAAGTTTTAAATCAATAATTATTTGCACTTCATGTTATCCCTGAGACCCTGACTTTACCATGAAAAATCGAATTGATGCGTTGACAATTTCCAATTACAAAGATGAGGGAGTACAGCTTAAGGAGCCAGTTGATGCAACTGAAACAAATCGAAGCAACATAAAGAAGGAAGAGATAAAACAAACATGGCACCAAGTCATTTATTTGTCAGGCGGAGCTAATTGTGCTCACCATTGGAAATGTTATTTCCAATTGAAATAGAGAGGTGGCCTGATCATACATGATAAAAGGCAGGAGCATCCTTCTGCTAATCAAGAATTGCCGATTCTTTCATGATAAAAGGCAGGAGCATCCTTCTGCAGATCAAGAATTGCTGATTCTTTCGGGTACATATGTTGTTCTTTCTTCAGTCATTTGCTTCTGTTGCCGGGGAAGCATCTGGTTGTTTTAGCGATGGAAAGAACTGGTGGAAGTGTGGTTTTACAAATCAACGTTTCATTATTCTTTATTGTATATATGCTTTGCTCCAATACTGGTTGTTTTCGTTTGCTTCTGGAAAAACCGTAGATTGTCTGAAGAAAGATGTGTTGCCATGTTCATCTATTTTGTATACCGGTGTGTTGCCATGTTCATCTATTTTGTATACCGGAGCATTGTTATTTCATTGCCAACCTTTTGTTTTTCGTGGTTCGATTGCGGGACTTAATCTAACCCGTACCATAAGAAATTTTGCAGTGAAATTGCTATACAATAGTTTATTCTCAGTGGAGTGAAACTGCATAGTCCCCTGAATACCTCTGTTTTACTGATTTAAGAAGTAGAATTTGTTGATAAAATATGTAGCGACAAAAGTTCCCAATAAAGTATCACCGTGACACAAATTTCACCATTTATCAGATGTTGATGACAGAAAAAGAAGGCTATAATCCAATGCAATTTCACCATCATTGTAGTTTAACGCTCGGCCAGCCTTTGCTCCAAAATGGTTATGCCCTGTGCACCTTTTCTGTATTATGAAAAAAAAAGTAGAAGAAACAGTCATTAGATTTACGATTTTCAAAGAAAAAAGCATATATTTTTCAGCTTCGTTAGATTGTACCATACCACATCTGATGTAGTTCCTACAAAAGCTGGCACAAACTTGCTAATGTATATTTGTCGCATAACCTAGGCAGCTAGGCCAATGTATATTCTCACGAAAATGTCAATTTTTTAAAAAAATGATATATTTTTAATAATATTACATAAATATATTATTGCATAAAAATTTATGTAAATAACCATCGACAATCCTACATGGAGTCACGTGTAGCAGCCTACACACTATCGTCAATTCAACTACCGACAAAGTCTCTGTCCTCAATTGTATTGGCGACGAAGACCCTATCATCAATTCAACTGGCAACAGAGGCACTAGTCATATTTTGAATTTTTTTAAATAATGCATTTCTCTTAATAAAAACATATTATTTATAAAAAATTCTTGTATTTTTTGTTGTAGTAGTTTTGAAAAAAATAGCTAACTATTAAAGAGAGAATTTGACTAGTGTTTTAAAATAATAGCTAACTATTAAAGTGAGAATTTGACTAGTGTGCCTCAGATTGCATTAATAATTTTTATTTAAATAAATAATTTCAAGACCGACATAACACTTCATAATGAATGTGCGAATTACACAATGCATAGGGTTTGGTTAGGTGTATATGTTTGCCTCACTACTTCTATGATACATATAGCAATATGCACAAACCGTTAACCTAAACTACATGTAAGATACGTATGCTCCTTGTGGCATGTAAACGATAAGGTAGTTGTAGATCTAATAGAGCTTATGGGTGAATGCCCCTAATACAAAAATGGAACGCCATAGAGCACCCACATGGAGTAGCAGTTGTTAGGATAGCGTGGACGTGGCTGGTTGTCGTAGTAGTGGTAAGCATAATTGTGGGTTGGTGCAATAGCAGTACGGGTGGACCACCTCCTCGTTGTTCGTCTCCTTGATCCTCTGTTTGCAAAGCTCATCATTGTTGATCCTCTCGGTATAGCCTCGGGCGGTCGAGTAGGGTGAGGGGCTTCGCCTAGTCGGATGTCGACATGGTCGGGCGGCTCTGTGGTCCGGTAGTGCGCCTTAATGGCACCTGGAATCGCGTCAACCCCTGAGTTGTCAGGAACAGGCTACTGCAGCCGTACGCGCTGTCCCGCCGGGAGGGTACACGCGGCGGCCCGCGATTGGAGCGTCGTGGGCTGTCAGCAGCCACACGACCGCGGCCGTTCGCCCCTTCCCTAGAGGGGCGGAACGCGTGGCAGGGTGTTACTGGCGCATGGCAGGGTGTTACTGGCACGTCGTGCGTTGTCCGGCCACCTACCGCTACGCGCCCCCAGCTCTCGGCGGTTGCGCTTCTCGATCGTGGGTAGCCGAACCACTAGGCTCCCGCCGGTTGCGCTTCCGCTCGTGGGGAAGGTGGGCAAGCTTTATAAGGCGTCACCACCGGCATGAGAGCGCTCTTCCCCGTTGATCGCTTAGCCCTGCCTCCTTTCTTCTGCTGCTAGCACAATCCACCCCTGCTGCTGTTTTTCTTTTAGCGCCCTACCTCGGAAGGGAATGGCATGTCATGACGATCCCGCTCGCCGGCTCAGCGATAGCGCCTCGTCCAGCCGGCGCGGGTTGTCCCCTCCTCCGACGGAGTATCCTCTGGTGGTACGAGGATCAACACAAGTCAACAAGCGGTGGGACGGCATGGAGCACTCGGGAGGTTGTTGCTCCCGTGTGTTGGGACGGAGTCGCGTGACTGAGGAGATGATCCAGAGACTCGTCCGGGAGAAAACGATGGAGGAGCGTGGCAGGGCTCGCCTGCCTGGCCCCGACGAGACGGAGCCACACCCGGCGGAGACCGAGGCGATTGTCTTTGTCGCATTCTTTGATGCCAGGCTTCGGATGCCCTCGACGCTCTTCGTCGGTGAGGTCCTGCGTGCTTACGGGTTGGAGCTGGCGCAACTGACTCGCAACGCGATAGTTCGCCTAGCTGTCTTCAGTTGGGCAATGCGAACGGAAGGTCACCGTCCTAGCATGAGTCTGTTCGCTATTCTGCACGATGTGCGCTGCCAGCCGAAGAAAGTCGAAGGGGGAGCGGTGTCGAACTTCGGCAGTGTCAACTTTGTGCTGAGGAAGCAGTGTGCGGGGCTCTTCCCCACATTGGCTACGCGAGGGAAGTGGGAATTCAGTTGGATGCGATGGTGGTTTTACTACCACGTGACGAGCACGAGCGGTCTGTTATGTCGGGGACAGCTAATATCGTTCAACAGCTCACCAGATGTGAAGCCGAAGGCTGAGGACGCGCAGAAGGCGCGGAGGCTTGCCGGTGTCGCCCGCCGGTTTAACATGCGTGACCTCGCTGAAGAGTTCACCATGTACGGGGTGGCGCCACTTTCCAGCCTGTGGAAATACGAGCGACGAGGCAGTACCCGGAAGGATGGTGTCCATCCGACAGTGTCTTGCCTTCTAAAACCCTCCGCTCCTTGTAAGTCCTTCGACCTTGGGCTACATGCCCGTTCATGTAGTCGCATGACCCTTTATGGATGATGCCCTACTTTTTGTGTGCAGTGCCCCGGCTAGAGGACGCGGAACGTGCGGTCGCACGTTGCGCTCCTGGGGCCCTACACGACCAAGGAACACAAACTGCGCGAGGCCGCGACCGCCTCGGCAGCGCAAGGGCGGATAAATTGGGTATGCGAGGTCCTGGGGATTCCCGTACCCGAGCGCGTGGTGCCGGCGAAGGTCCCAAGTCGCCGCAATGGCGACGGCCAAGCGGGGGCGCCGTCTTCTCGACGCAGGGCCCGATCGGACGCCATCGCCTCCAGCCCATCGACCATGTCAGCGGCCGGTACTATCGAGACGGGAGGTACGACCGGCACTGGGTCTGAACCGGCCGGCTTGGGGGGGCGCTGCCTCTGACGAGGAGGCCTTAGACGGCGGCGAGGCGACGGGGCCCGGTGTTGTTTCCCCTGAAGACGAGGTCTCGTCGCCTGCGGCGGCCACCGAGGACTTGCCGCCCGTGCCCGCTATTGCGGCCACAGGAGTGGCTGAGGAAGTGTCGCCCACATCCCCGAGGGCGAAGCGCCTCCGGGTACAGTCACCTCCGCCCCTGAGGGGGCGATTTAATGTGGCGGGCGCGGTTGTCGGGGTCGTGGATCTTGACGAGGAGACCACCGAGGCTGAGAAAGGAGTCGTTGCTCGCCAGGCCGATGAAGCCCCTGCGCCCCAGATGGATGCCGAGCGGACCCCTTGTCAGACCCGGATTTTTCAATCCGAATCCCCTGTGATTTACTGTACTATTCCCTGGATCAGTAGATAGTGCTCACAGTTTACAGTTCTGAATATCAAAATACATATCATGCGAAAGCGTAAATGTAATAGTAAACTTACACATGGGCCGATTAGGCCGAAATCGATAAATTGCAGCAGCGGAAGAACGAAGCACACAGGTGGGACCTTCAGGACATGCCCACAGGCAGCCAACTGGAGGTTCGCGACCTAGCTCTTGACATCGTCATCTTCTCGGCCAGCTTGTCCAATCTGGTTGCTGAGGTGAGGTGATTTGATTCCTGATTCTGAATTTTGTCGCAAAGCGAGCGTGAGCACTCCGACCCCGTGCTCCGCGAGCCAATACACAGAATGCAATTAAATAGTATGCATGGCTTATCAAAGGAAGGCTCGGGTTATTTTATTTTGCGTAGAGTGCTTTTGAATACAATTACTTAAAAATCCCTTAGACCTAGCAATTTGAACCAAATCATAATGTACAAGGAAATGCATTACTAATATCGATTCAGATTCCATCCACCGTTACATGGCATCTGCACCATATAGCAATTTCTTCAGCGTTATAGCCGCTTAACTTACCACTGGGACGACACCCAGGACAATTCCAAACCAGGGCAGTCCTTCGCCCTTCAAGTTTCCATTCCCAGTTTCCAATGTTTTTAAAACAGAACTATATCCAGTTAAGTTCCCATGTCTGCCCTTGACCGTGGGCACGGCTATTCGAATAGTTTTGACTCTGCAGAGTTTGTACACTTTCACCACAAGAGATGATCAACTCGTTGCCCCACGCGATTCCTTAGTCATGTGGTTGAGCAGATCATCACAGTGACTTTTCAAAATATCTAGTCCTTTCTTTCATCTCACATTATGGGTGACCGCCCATTTGCGATGGGTCCCATCTGTGCGCGGGATGTTTTCCCCAGACTCTAACGCAGCTCGGGCTCCTACTTCCCGCAACGTTAGGAAAGCGGGAAAACTTCACCCCCCACTGGTGTCCCTTCGGCCCCCTTGCCATAGCATAACCCCATCAATCCACTACCAGTGAGATGAGTCCGGGATTTCGATAAGTTTACTTAGCCAAGTTGTATTTTACAGACTTGTGGTTGTACGGTTTTACACGGGTTGACATGACAAGATTCAGTCCTTAGTATTATCTGAGCGGTTCTACCACACTCCACAATTTTGTGCATTCTTCGCACCACATACCAGCCCCCAAACCATCCGCTCAGATATTAAAGCAAATTGAGAGTTTTGAGAGCATAAAATAACCATGTCAAAATATACCAGTCATTCCCACCATGACTGCCCGAATCAAATTCTCATGATTAAAAGTGATGCTTGGGGCAATTTCTTGCCCCGGGTTCCTAAACAATGCTAAGCATGGCATATAATTACGGACTTATTTCCGAAAGGTTACTATTATAATTTGTGCTAGGGCGACAATGTTCACATATTCAAATATTTCAAAGGAGGGGTAATATTAACCAAGTACACAATGGGATATAACTAGAATCTTAAATTAACATGTATTTGCATATAAATAACCGCATGCAATTTGATAATTTAAAGCAAAGTAATTTGCAGAAATGTAGGTTCAACATGATCAAAGTATTGACTCGCCTGGCACGGTTTACCGCTGTCTTGAGCTCACACAATGCTTTCTCTTGAGCTTTTGGTCTCTATCTTCACTTCGAGCTTGATCTCGCTTGATCTATTGAATCTTCACGACTCCCGATTTCTAATTATGTGACAAACGACTGAATCCAAATAAAGCAAATAACTCAAAAAGATCCAAATAAATCCGAATAAACTCAACTTAGTTTTATTACGAGTTAATGGGTGATTCAGTGAGTTGAGGCAAGGTTGGTAATAGCATACGATAACTTGATCTTTCTATTAATAATCTCTTTGTATTATTTTGTTATTTATCAAGGAAGTTCCATGAGTCAGGTTAGACCTATAGACTGGTGCAGGAGTTTAGTATACAAATTTTATCTTTAGGGTATGCATTCCTTGCAACTCAGGTGATGGTAAAGGCATACTGGACTGATGGATGAGATCTGTACTTATTCTATAAATCTTTTAGTCGAAGGTATTATAACACTTGGATCTCTTTATTAAGTTTTAGAGTAATTTCTTATATATCTCCTTTTCTTATTAATTAGATTAAGATAAATAGCAAAGGCTCATTATGTATTCATATATGGTAATTAATTAGAATTTAATTCTCTAATAATCCCATTATCATATTTTTATGTATCTTCATTCATAGCTAGGTTAAATTTAAGTGGAATTAGGATCCACTCATATGGGTCCTAACTTGTTATATATACAATTATGCTCAATACTATTATGTACTAAAGCTAGTGATAGGAATAAGATTTAATTAATGGCACTATTATTAGCTTGCTCATACTTTAGCTATTATTAGGCTTAGCCCCACTTCTAATTCTAGTTTAAACTCGGTTATCGGGGCAGAGCTTGGGATGTAGTATTTTATGCGACACTAATTACTCATGTCATTGGCTGAATGTTTATTTTAGGTTATTTGTAGGCCTATGAGATCATTTTGTCACTTGTTGACCTAAGGCTATTATGTTTTAGCATCTGTATTATTATGCCCTTTTAATTTGGAGTGCTCTCTGAAAATTACTAATTCTGGTATTTTTATCCTTTTCTAAATCGAGCATGATTTACATGATGTCATCATTATTAGCTAGAGCTACCATTTAAGACTTGATGAGTGGAAGTATGTACAAGAGTACCTTTTTACGGTCTCCATAAATTTTAGTCTTGCATGCGCAGGTTGGCTAATTACCCTGACCTTTTCATTTTATGAAAGGTGCTTGTGATGCATGGATGTTTCTACCCAAAATCCACCCTTCATTAATGTTCTGTTATCTGTATTTAGACCTATTTGTCTGGTCATAGACTATTGTACAAGGTAATATTTTATTATTGTTATTTAATAAAATACATCTCTGAAGTTTGTTTAATGGTGGCATGATATCTATTGGGCACATATATTTATATGCTAATCAAGGGCCATCTTTATTATTAAATATAGATATTTATCCAAAGCCATTTCTCCTCATTAATGCCTTTAATAAAGAGTTAGATTTAAAACTTAAATATTAAAATCACACTAATCATTTATCATGATAACTAATCCAATTATTAGTGGCTTAATATCAAAATCATCTAAGAGTCCAAAAAGGGTTCTCCTAATTGTTTGGGGCATAGAGATGATGGTTTTAGGTTCTAACTTTACATCATTTATTAAACCATATTTTCATGAAAGTATAAGTCTCCACAATATTCCTATTAGGCCCTTAGTTACTAAGGATTTAAATTAAATAATCAGGGCATATTATGTGCTAACACCTGTGATTAATCCATGATTAAATTTTTAAGAAGCATTACTTATATACTCAATAAATTTCTGCACTACGAGGGATTAGTTTCTGATTTTTCATAGATTTTTATTGCTATTTCCTAGCTGCAATCGGCTTAAACACAATCAAAAATTATAAACCCTATTTATTCTAACATGCTGCGGCCAGGCGGATTCGAACCCAGGTCTCCACGGCGAACGCACACTCTGCTAGCCACTCAGACTCTTGGTGTTACCTGATTGGAAGGGGAAGGAGTAGCATACAAGCGGAGCGGCAGCAGAGGCCCGAAGCAAAGGAGTTGAAGGCGGGGAATGGCGGCGGTGCGGTCGGCGGTGGGCTGCCGGAGGGCTGACGGATGCGGCCAAAATTGGATGCCCACGCGTCGAGGAACCCGATGATGGAGTCGGCGGGGACTAGGGGTCACCGGAGAGGGGTCGGCGGCGTGCGGCGGCGAAGCTCTCGGGGAAGGATCGTCGCCGGCGAGCTACAGGTCCGGGGAGGCTTGGCCGATCGCCCGGTTGACTTCACCGGGTTCTCAGGAACATGTGGGAGTGGGGAATTGGAAAACGGTGGCTCGGTGAGGGGGATTGACTCGGCGGCCGGCGATGGGGGAGAAGGTGGCGCCGACGAGAAAAGGAGCACGGGGGTCCGATTTCTCGCTAGGAGAGAAGGAGGGAGCTCGGGCGGTGCGTTTCAGGGCTTTGGCCGAGGCTTTTATAGGGTGGAAAAGCGGGGCGGCGAGGGAGGGCAGGTGGCCGGCATGGGCGGCGATGTCAGCTTGACCATGGCTACCGGGCAGTGATGGAGTGGCAACGGGAGTTAATGCTGGTGTGACACGCGGGTGGCAGAGTCGTGGACCGGGTGTGATTGTGGACGACGCGAGCGGGCGCAGCGGGGTGGTTCGGCGTCACTTGGCCGCGCGACGGAGGGGATTGACCAAGGAGACGGCGGGCAGGTGGTGACAAGACGAGGCGGGCACCCGGGATGCGACGGAGCAGGCAGGGCGACCGATGGGCATAGCTCTGGCGCAGGGGAGAGAGGAACGCGGGAGACGCGGTGCATGGGCGCCACGGGGAGGCCGTGCAGGTGAGGAGCAGAGAAGAGAGTCGGGAGGAGGGAGAAGAGAGCGGGCGAGGGCGGGGTGGAGCAGGTCCACAACGCAGCGATCGCAGCGAGGGGGGGCGCAGTGGAGGCGAGTCGGGAGAGTTGGGCTGGGCCGGGGGTGGTGGCCGGCCGGCTGCCCCTTTTTTATTTATTTATTTATTTATGTGTGCCCATGGATGTATATACATATAATTTCACACATTGATAGTTATCTAGCTTATTTAAGTTTGCACATTTTTATTTCCTGTTGCTACACTCTTTCTTGCACAATTTGTATATGCACACCTATATATACATACATATATATATACATGTGTTTGTATTTTATTCATTCACTTTTTATTACTATTTATGCCATTATTTTCAAAATGAGATTTTATATTTTTAACTTAGATTTCTCCCTTCTTATACTGGATCATCTTTTCAGATTCGTATTTTTAGATTTTACTTCTCTATTATCTAATTTGTTTATTTCTTTCTTGACCTTATAACTTTTTGGAACCTTCACCAAATTTTTCAGAAAAACTCCATAAACTCCAAATTCAAATAAAATATATTACAAAAATAATTCAAAAAGCTTCACATTTTCAAACTCAGATTTTTGGGATGTTACACCCCTCCTCGCGCTTTGGCAGAGGATTTCGAAGGTAAGCGTGATTCCTTTTCCCCTCGCGACTTCGCGAGGCTTCTCCGATTTGCTCGCTCATTCCATCGTCGACATTAGGCGAGACAAGGTCTATCAGACGCGGTAGCAACGAAGGTGTGCGCGAAGTCTCCGACCTTGTTGCGCAGGGCGCGACATGGGCATCCGATACTGCCGAAGCCGCTGGCGCGGAGGGGCCGAGGCCCGTCATCTCTGACTTCATCCCTCGATCGGAGATGCTTCGCGTTCTTAACGACGTCGCGGAGTGCGTCGGCGGCAGCTTGGATTGATATGTGCTGTCAGCATGAGGGGGAGACCTTCTGGCGCTCGCACTGGGAGCTTCGGAGATAAGGGTAAGTGGCTAGGTTTGCGGCCTACGCCGTTGTCCAGTGCGTAGCTAACCCCCACAGTTTCTTTCAGACTCTTGCTCTAAGCCAAGCACTGGAGGAGACTCGCGTCCGCAAGCGGAGGGTGCTGGAGGGCCAGCTTTGTGCTGCGAACGAGGCTCATGCCGCCAAGGACGAGCGTATGCACACACTGGAGGCGGAAAACGCGAGGGTGGTTTCCAACGTGGAGGATGCCATGGCGGCGGTGCAACGCGCCACGGAGGAGGTTCGGCGCGCCACGGCGGAGGAGCGCACCGCCTTTCTGCAGCAAATCTCTGTGTTGGAGGGGAGAAGGCCCAGCTCGCCGTGTCCCTCGCAGAGAGGAACCGGGCCTTGGATGATGCGTCAATGTCGGCGTGGAGGGCGATAGAGTCTTTGGAACGGGCCCTCCAGGACCTGTCCGTTGACGTGCCGGACGTTACGCATGGCCCTGAGGATCTGACGCAGACGCTTGAGCGCCAGAGCCTTCGGCGATCACTGCGGCTTCATCAGCGCGTGCCTCTCCTTCGCCATGCTTCACACCCATGGGTGTAGGCACGTCAACGGGCTGGCAAACCCTCAGCTGGATCTGCCAGTGGAGCCTGGGGCAATGTCTGATGCCGTCCGCTTCATCCAGCCCTGTCTCCGAGCCTTCCATAATCGAATCTGGGGCTATATCGGGGAGGACACGGCCAAGGTCGCGCTGCGGCGAACGCTGCATCAGAAGGGGGACTTCCTCCAGTGGCTCGAGGAAGTTCCTCGACGCAACGAAGATGGCGCAGACCCATAGGTGTGATGCCGAGGTTGGGTGTGTGTTGTGTCATGTATGCCTACCTGTGCGGTTGTCGTGCAGCCTCCTCTTTGTATGAATGAAATAACATTTGCCCAAAATCTTCCGTCGCGGCGTACTATTCTGCTCTCGGCGAGTGTGCCATGTAAGGTACGGGTTCTCACGCTCGAACTCATTTCGCTTATCGATAGTAGCAGCCGAAGTAGTCGCGCGAGCGCTCCATCCCCTACCTTTCGAAGGGGTGGCAGCGGAGCTGGCGCCTAGCCGAAGTAGACGCGCGAGCGCTTCGTCCCCTACCTTTCGAAGGGGTGGCAGCGGAGCTGGCGCCTAGTCGAAGTAGACGCGCGAGCGTTCCGTCCCCTACCTTTCGAAGGGGTGGCAGCGGAGCTGGAGCCTAGTCGAAGTAGACGTGCGAGCGCTCCGTCCCCTACCTTTCGAAGGGGTGGTAGTGGAGCTGGCACCTAGTCGAAGTAGACACACGAACGGAGCGTATGGGCGGGCCTCCGCTGTGTCCCGTTTACATTCCCCGTAGTGCGCTGCGGGGGCATGCCTCTACTGCGTCCCATTTACATTCCCCGTAGTGCGCTGCGGGGGCATGCCTCTACTGCGTCTTATTGAAGCCCGAGATGCGTGGGAACATCGACCATGTCTTATTTATACTCCGGAGAGTACGCGCAAGGGCAACGGCCGCGCGTGCACGGGGATATCCGCATCTTATTTATACTCAGTAGAGTGCGCAGGGACAACATCCGCGTCTTATTTATACTCCTCAGAGAGCGTGGGAACATCAACCACGTCATATTATACACGCGAGGCAATGCTCGCACGTGCGAGGGGACATCCGCGTCTTGTTTATACTCAGTAGAGTGCGCAGGGACAACATCCGCATCTTATTTATACTCCGTAGAGTGCATGCGGAGGCGGACCTCGACGCTACGTCTTATTTATACTCCGTAGAGTGCGCGCGGAGGTATGCCTCAACGCTGCATCTTATTTATACTCCGTAGAGTGCGTGCGGAGGCGAACCTCGACGCTACATCTTATTTATACTCCGTAGAGTGCGTGCGGAGGTGGACCTCGATGCTACGTCTTATTTATACTCCGTAGAGTGCGCGCGGAGGTATGCCTCAATGCTCGTCTTATTTATACTCCGTAGAGTGCGTGCGGAGGCGAACCTCGACGCTACGTCTTATTTATACTCCGTAGAGTGCGTGCGGAGTCGTCCCTCCGCTGCGTCTTTGTTTATACTCACACGGAGGGTAAGCTTATCGCTTACTCCGGAGTACGCGCGCGAACACGTGTCTTTGTTTATACTCACATGGAGGACGAGCTTGTCGCTTACTCCAGAGTGCGCACGCGAACGCGTGCCTTTGTTTATACTCACGGAGAGTATGCGCGGAGGCAAGCTTCCGCGTGTTTTTGTAAGCAATAAGACGAGTTTGGCAAACGGTGAACTTTATTGAATTCTCGTTTGCGCGGGTGAGCGATTACAAAAGACGAGGTACTAACCACTGATTGCTCAAGGGCGGGAATGGCGGCGGTTGTCGTTGCCGTGGTGGCGAGGCGGGGCCTGGTGGGAGCCTCTATTGCCGGAGCAATCCACGTGGGAGCTTCCTGAGGCCACCAAGGATCCTTGCGCTGACATGCCCGGCCTAGGCATCCCGTTGAGTCTCATGGTGCGGACCCCCTGGTGCCGAGCTCTATGCGCCGAGCCATATCCTGGTCACTGTGGGCGGTGATAATGCCTCGCGGGCTGAGAAGCTTCATGCATAGGAAGCCGTGGTGTGGAACTGCCCCGAAAGAATTGAGGATTGGTCGCCCCAATATAGCGTTGTAAGGGTACAGGATATCGACGACGTCGAAGGTGGCGTCTTCGCTCCTCACGTTGTCATCCCGGCCAAAGGAGACCTGCAGGCATATCTGGCCCAGCGCCCTCAGGGGCTGGCCTCCAAAACCCTGCAGCGGAGTTCCTGAGGAGCCCAGGCGACTTCGAGGGATCCCCATCTGGTCGAAGGCCGCCATGAACAAAATGTTCGTGGAGCTTCCTCCATCGACTAGGACGCGCTTGACTTCGCATCCCGCGATGGCGACTTGGATAACCAGGGGATCTTGGTGGGGGAACTCCACGCCTTCGGCGTTAGTGGGCGTGAAGGTAATTTCGTGCTGCGCCCAGTCTGGCAGTGCCTGCGCCAGGTATGCCGCCACGTGGTGTAGTCGCCGCGCGTAGGCCTTTCGTTGTTGCGCTAAGACGAACTCCAGCGAGGACCCTCCAGAGATGACATTTATGATTCTGCGCTGACCTCCCTCCGAGGCCTGGATCTGTAGGGGGCCCTCCTGGGGTTGTCGCACATGGGCTTGGATCTGTAGGGGGCCCTCCTGAGGCTGCAACCCCTGATCTTGGATCCGCACGGGGCCTTCCAAGGGATGCTGGACATGGGCTACGATGGGTGGGCGTACCTCGGGGTTTCTGTCCCTGGCGACGCTCTGTCGGAGTGCAGCGATGGTGGTGCATGCGCGCGTGTCGTGGCTGCCTCGCCCATGTACCTCGCACAACAGGCCATGCTGTTGATCATCGTATTCCGCGCGGGTCCGATCGTCGCGACCCCGACCGCGCCCCCGGCCCTGGCCTCGGTGAGCTCTGCCGCCGCGACCAGCGGGGGCATTGTCCTCGGAGCCGCCTTCGATGTCGAAGACGTAGCGGGTTCTCCGAGACCTCTGCTGGCCACGCCTAGGCTTGTCGCCCAACGGGTCCTTGTGCAGGGCGTCCTTGCGCTCGGGGGCATCCTTCGATGACTCCTGCTTGCGCTTGCCCTTCGAGGAGTCTTCCTTCGATGGCTCTCCGTCTTTCGCCCTGCCCTCCGTTTCATTGGTGTCGGAGTTGTCTCCTTGAAGCCGCCGCGCGTCTTCTTCCGCTCTCTGGCGTACTCTTCCATCTTGTCAAAGAGCTTCGCCACCGTCTTAATCGGCTTTTGCGCGTTGTACTCGGCCAGCGGCCTTGGGCAAAAACCTTGTACCGCTGCGTTAATGATGGTTGTTTCGTTGACATCCTTGACCTGGCAACGGACCTTCGCGAAGCGCTTGAAATATTCCCAAAGCTTCTCCGACGGTTTTTGCTTGACCGCGAAGAGCTGGTCCGCGTCAACGCGCTCGACGTAGTTCCCTTGAAAGTTGTTGTAGAGTCGGTCGTGGATCTGCTCCCACGTGTAGATGGAGTTTGGCTCGATGGTAAAAAACCAAGAGAGCGCCACTCCTTGTAACGCGAGGGGGAGCCGCTTCGCCTTCGTGGTGTCGTCTCCGCCGGCAGCTTCGATGGTGGTCTCGTACACACGCACGAACTCCCAAGGGTCCGTGTTGCCTTTGTATGGTTCGATGGCGCTGGGGAACTTGAAGTCCTCCGGCCACGCCGCTTGCTGCAGGCCTGCGGAGAGTGGGGACTCCGGGTCGACACGTCGCAGTGGTACGCGACTGGACGTGGGGGCGTCGCGGCTATCCGCTTGTTCTGGCGTGGGCTCCAGCGCGGCCATCGGCGGGGTCTGCTGACTCCGAGCCTCTTGCATATCCCGCACGGCCCCACGGAGATCCGCTAACTCCCGCTGGAACGTGCTGAGGGCCGCCAGCAGAGCGTTCTCCGTTGTAGGCGTAGCCGGGGCAATCGGCGCACCTGGTCGCATGACCACGGCCTGTACTCCTGGGTTGCCTGCCACGCCGGCGTGGTGGGCCCCGAAGCCAGTGACGAGGCCCGCGCTGCAGCCAGCACCGCTTGCCGCTTTCGTACCGGGTGTGAGGACGGCAGCCATGCCAGCGCAGACGCCGGTGCTGCCACCGTCGACCACCCAGTCGGTGCTGCCGCCGCGCCCGCGGTGGGATCGCTCTTCACGTGCGGGGCGGTGTCGACCGTCGTGGCAGCGGTAGCGGGGTCGGTCGTTGTGGCAGCGATGGCGGGGCCGACCATCGTAGCGGTCGCGCCCGTGTCGCCTTCCACACCTGCGACTGCCGATGCCAAAGCCCTGGTGTTGACGCGAGACTTCGCCGCACCCACCGCTTTCTTCTTTGCCGCCGCCGACGAAGCTTTCTTTGGTGCCATCCTCCTTCGAATCTTGAGGCTTGCTCTTGTCCTCCCTATGGATGGCATCAATTGTTGTGGGTACAGACCAAATAGAGAGAGAGTATGGTAGTGGAGAGTTGGGTGAGCAAGTGCTTAGAGTTTCCCCTATGGCCGGTATTGTATATATATATCCACATGGGGAGTGTTTTTACAATGGTACCCTTACATTTGAGTATCCCTCTCAGGGGCTCTTATGTCATTATACATGCCCTATTTCGGGCCTTACAGCCTTCTAACAGGCCGGCTGGGCTTAGATGGGGCCATCCCTACAACTGTACACTTTCGTCTTGATCAAAAGAAGGCTTTCTTTTAATCCTTGGTTTGTTTTGAGGGGTTGGTCCTTCTGTTGGCGTGACGGTAGAGACTATAATTAATTTATATCTAACCAACGTGCAGGCAAGAATGTTATATAGGTAAAAACTAATGGCATACCTTTTGTTTTTTTTTTTTTTGTACACATAGGTGGATCTTCAGGTTAAGCAACATGTTTCCGTGGAGATGATGAGGTAAAGTCAATATGCAGCACAAACGAATGTAAGTATGAGAAAAGTTAGCAGTTTCAGTGGGAAAACACAGAGAAGGAAAATGTAACCGCAGATACCCAAGGTGGGACACCTGTGATGTCGTTTCGGAAGCTACAGAAAGGAGAAAGATCTTTTTCTGCAGCGAAACACAAAAAAGCTTCATAGTTCCTCACAAGTGACACTATTTCATCTGCATCAGTAGCTTTCCTTTGTTTCTTCTTCTGTGGAACCATAAAACAAATACTACCCCCTATTATAGCGGGGGGATTCCCCGCCCCCCCGCTCGGCCACGTCCCCCGCCCGCGCGCGCTGGCCGCCGCGTGGCGGGGGGATTCCTGTACGGCCAGGGGAGGGATTTTCCTCCTGTTTTCCGGAATTTACGTACAGGTCCTTTTTCTTCGCGAACAGGTCCTTTTTTCTCGCGAACAGGTCCTGGCGGGTTTTTTTGCGGCGGATTTTTCTGAAAAACCCCCTCCAATTTGCAGGATGGCGCCCCGCGGTTTTCTAAATTGCGTACGGGTCCTCATTTCATTACATACGGGTCCTCAATTTTTACGAAAAAACCCTTTAACTTTTTCGAAAATACGCATGTACCCTCGATTTTTTTAAAAAAACTCCTCACAAATTATCGCCTCTTTTACTTCGGTACCCACGGTGGCTGGCGCGGCGTGTCGCCGCGCCTATGCTGCTAGTAGTACATAAAGGTTGAAGGTTATCTTGCTGTTGCAGTTAATGGAATTCGATAAATCTAGATAGTGAAATTGAATGAAAGACGGGAAGTAGCAAAACATAAGGGTTGGGCTGTAAAAAGCATAACTCAAAAGGTATCTGTAAAAAGCATAACTCAAAAGGTATCTGTGAAAAGCATAACTCAAAAGGTATAGTAAGAGCGGGCGATTCCTGTTACTAACAATAGCAAAGCACTCACCGTTTGATCTGTCAAATTCCATGAATATGTCATTCTTTTGTTCTATTGCCTTTGCAAAGCATCAACCTGGTAAGTCATAACATCGTTTAGGATATAAAATTTTAGCTTTAACTAAAAGCCAACAGAGAGAAGGTAAATATCTAAAATCCTATCTCATTGGTAGATTCATATGAAAATATTTTTTGCCGGTTCCAATTCACCTTCATGTACGTCACCTCACAATAAGTAATAAAGCAGAGCTGGCAATCCTATGGAATGGAACAGGGAAGTTGGAATGGAGTAGGAACTAACGCTTTGCCGCATGAAACAGGGGAGACGGCGTCGACGGCAAAAGGCAGCACCAGACCTCTACCAAAAAGGCGATGGAGAAGCCAGTTAGTTCCTCCTTGTCTATAAACCTAGCCTATGAAATTGTATTTAGGCCAAAACTTTAAAAAAAAAAAGTCTCATTGTTTTATATCTGGAAAGCCAAGCCCGAGCAGAACTATGATGCATGGCTCATTCTCCTCTAACTGTTTTTTTTGTTCAGCTGAAAACATGCAGTTCCAAAGGCATGAACTTAACTCTCATCGTTATAAAGGTTAACGAACAGCCATATGTATAACTACAATACATTGGAGGTATGGAAAAATGACATTTTATGTATATTAAAACTCACTACACGTATGGAAAAATGACTTGTTTCCTTTACCAATTTACTTTGGAGCAGGACTTAGCGCTTCCTTTCTAGTACTTGGGAACTGTAATTCCTTGAAAACAAAAGAGGCTTCCTAGTTATCACAATTCTGAAGGATAGGCATTAAAGTGAATGCGAAACATGTCATGCACTGCATACTTTACGAAAAAAACAGTGATTAATCCTAGCGCTATAAGAATCTAAATACATAAATATGTGACTAAAATTATTCGCGCAAAGGCTGTTGCTTTTGAAATGAGAACATATTCTGGATCTAAATTTTTAAATGGGAATATATTCTGGACATAATTTTTAGTTAGCACAAACTTGCAGCACCTAAAGTAATGTAACCACAATCTATAAGGCTATAAGGCTATAACAATAAGATGACATTGATGTGGACCTTCACATATTAAGTCAAATGAGAGGCAAAATTAGGCTACAATAGAAAATCCATATTGAAAGAGCAATATTTTCCCCCTTTTGCATCGATTTCTGTATGGCAAGCATCACACCTGGTTCGTAGGGACAAAAATTAGAAATAAGAAATGTGCGATGATATTTTTTTTCAGTAAATTAGCCACATTCACAATTCAACATCTCTCTGCAATCTCAATAAGCCTAAACCAGGGGAAATTGGTGCTAAAAGCGCATGCATGCAATGAGTAGATGAGAAAGCCTTTTTGAAACACCTACAGTATGCAGAATCTGTTCGTAAGAAACATCTTTTAGAACTATACCATGGTGTAAATGACATGATGTGAAATATGGCTGTATGCACCATCAGCAGTAAGGATAGTCACAAAGGCCCACACAACGGCGATACAAAGAAGCAATGCATGCCTCCCAAAGAAGAAGGTTATTCCTCATCGAAATGCCTGAAGGAATGAGGCACGCGCTGCATACAACATATTAAATGGTTGGTCTCTTAGCCAGCTTCATGACATAGCATTCATAGGAGGGCAATCGGCCGACATTTGACTCAAATATATTAGCAGAGATTAGTTCATTACCTGTTGCACAACAATGCCAAAATTAGTATTGGCAGCGCAATCTCCACTCATTTCCTAACCTTAATAACCAATCAAACATTACATGGTTCCTTTCTTCTAAAAATATAGGAATGATACCTGGGAAAGCCAGGTTCAAATAGTCTAAGAACAACGACGCAAACAACAGGAGGCTATTATCATTGGATCTAATTCCCTGCAAAGAGAACCATGTGAGTATTAATATCTTGAAAAATCGAGAATGAAAGGAGTATACCATCTTTGTTTTTTGAATAAAAATAAACAATCTCAACTTTATATCGATTTCTTGAATATGCAAACACAATTCAGATTTCTTACCTCGGATCTAAGAAAGTCAGTAACCTCTTTGTTGCTCAAATAGGAAACCTGACCATCCCAGATCCCCTGGCCTGGGTTGAAGAGAAGCATTAGTTTTTATCACTCAAATATGATATGAGCTGTATATCTATGTCTTCGATGTGCAACAAAAAATTACAGCAGAAAAAATGTATTACAGGGGATGAATCACAAGATTGAAATAAAAAAGGACAGCATGCTATTCAGGCGGACCAGGTCTAAGACATGGCACAGTAATACAGAATTATGTAAGCAAATGCTATTCACATTGCCAACTCTTAACATCCTAGGCATCAGCCACTCCGTTGTACTAAGGATAGGGCTAAGGAAAACACAGCTTTGCTATATCTGCCTTAATAGCCAGCATGATAGTGGCTTGCATCTGAAGAATTTAACAAGAGCAAATCTAACAAACTTGTCGGCCTCTCTGGCATCAATAGGAAATCAGAAGAAATATAGAACTAAAATAAGGTATGAAAACCAATACAAAAATGCACATTCAAAATACACAAAAAAAAATCTTAGCATTAACTGGCAGTACCTCGATTAAAATAAGCATAAGCACACACACACTTAAAACATTACCTTCTTCATCTCTTCCTGACTGCTATATCTGTAATAATCTACTCATGATAGAATTATCTGTAGTTGAAGGAAGCAAGATCCGAGATTGGCTCTTCGCATGTTCCTGCCAAACCTATAGCATGGACAACTGCAAACAGTTGCAAGCAAACAAATACTTTAAAACGAAGGTCAGCAAAGTTTAAGCACAGCTGAAAATTAAAGTGCAGTTTAATCACAGCTGGAAACCAAAGTGTTGCATACAGAAGGAGAATGGTTTTTTTTCCTGCAAAGGCACTGTAGAATAGAACCAAAGCAGAGGGTGGAAAGGCAGCACTTTGGGGAATATTTGCTGGTAACTTAATAATCTGAAATATGTTGAATTTTGTTCCACAATTGTACCTAGGACAATTTAGCAAAAAGGGGTGAAATTTGGACTTCCTCACCGAATTCTGATGGCTGGTCATTATTCAATTTAGCCAACCTAAAATCCAAGAGTAAAATTAAGACTTGAGCATGATTTCCTCATTTATCTCCATGAACCTCCATAACCCCAATGCAAATCTCACTAAATCAGAGACCAAACATGCGAGTGACGGAAGACAAAAGTTCAATAATGTGTTGGACTACTGCATGCACATGCTGCATGGATTGAAGTAAATTATGAGGAAGGCCAAAATAGAAAATAGGTATCATGGGAAAAGACAATATTTGGTGTTTACCATTGACAGGCAAGCAGCAGCTGTGCACAAAATAGGGGAAGAACCAACATGAGCAGTTCGTTATTTTACTGCAAAAGAGAAAACTCTAGACAATACTTACAGACTAGTCTTCTTTTGCAGGAATGAGAACTCTTTAAATGTTTCGTAGTGTTTAATTCCCACAACATATAAATCAATCGCTACATATGAAGGTGCTGATTTTTTTGGCTATCCGATTTCCAATTGGCTATAAGAAAGGACTAGATTAGCAGATAATGCATATAGATACATTACTGATTATACACATACCTCATAGAAGCACAACACTAATTAGGGTGGGTTATTTTGAGCTGTTACTTATGGCTTTTGGCTTATAAATTTTGAATTCTGGCTGTTCGCGAGATAGATTATGAAGAAGGAGACAATCGCATGCGACTTTGTCAGTACATCTGAAGTCGGTGTAGTGTTTACTATAATTGACTTGTAGACCCCGTCTTAAAAAAACGCATCGTTTGAAAACGAGTTATTGTAGCGTTGTACATGAGTCATAAATGGATTCAAACCTACCCTTAATATTACATAGAGAGTTGAAACAATTCATACGGACACTTATGTACAAAATGAACCGATCAAGTTAAATACTTAGCACAGAGTTCAAACAGAATAAAGAAAAGAGACGTGGAAGCAAATAAGGCCAGTCTCAGTGGGGGTTTCATGGAGTTTCATGGGCATTAAATACGCTGACATGACACTGTATTGATGAAGAGAGAGATGGTAAAAGTTTCATGAGAGTAGAGAGAGTTTCATGAGGATGAAACTCTTCTGCACTGTTTCCAAAATATGGGTGTGCTGGAAACTGGGACATGAAACCTCCACTGAGACTGGCCTAACAAGAGGTGGATCCAACAAAGTGCCCACAGGTAAATGATTGGGGGGTAATAGATGTACACAGAATTACCACAAAAATAGCTTTTGCAACAAGCGACTGGGGATAATAGAAGTGCACATAATTACCATCAAAGCTTGCTAAAGACAATTTTTGCAACAAGTGACTAAGGTCCTAGCCTACATCCTACCATTATCTTCACCCTCTGGCCCAAACACAACGAAGTAAATGTAGGGGTCTTGATCAAAAGGTTCTAGGTTTATTATAGTGAGAAAGACTGAACACAATAACTATGCTTCATAAACCAACACACATAACGTAGTTTTATAGATGCAAGATTTAACAAAGGAAGATTTAAGTTTCTTTTATTTGTAGAAAGCCACCTTTAAAATAGGGTAAGTAATATACAAAATGTGAGATCTAACATTTTAACCAAATCATGTTTCTAATAAATTTAAGTGATTGTATTATAATAGTAGTGAATGTTCCATCCACCATATGCTATAATCATTTTATGGTTCCATTCACCCATTTATATCCACTGGGCTCCATCTACCCAGGATGAAAATTCAAGGTTCCAACCACCTATCAATTTTATCCTGCCCACAAATAGTTTTTATAAAATAAGAACTAACCAAGCAAGTTCCTACACATCACCCTGGTCGTGGGTATGGCTATCCGAATATTTTTCACTCTACAAATCTTGTACAAATTTACCCATAAGAGATGTTCAATTTGTTTTATTCCACACGCTACTATAGACATGCAGATCAAGAAAGATCCAAAAAAGAGTTAACCTATAATTATGCGAAAATACAGGTAAAAATACGCATACGTATGCACAAACTAATACGCCCGTACGGATACGTACACGAGCCATCGAGCCCAACCTTCCCTGATCCCCTCCCCCTCTTCCTCCTCCTCTCCTTCCCTCCCTTTCGCCTTCTTTCAAACCCTAGAAGCCGATTCCCCACCCAAAACCCTAACCCTAGCAGCCTAGCTCCTCCCGCCTCCCCTCTTCCTCCCCCACCGCCGCCTCCGCCTCTCCGCCGCCCCTCGCGGCCCACGCGTCTCGCGCCCAATTCCACCGCTCGGCCCTCGCGGACCTAGGGTTTGCCCGTTTGGAACCCTTTCTTTCTTTGCGCGGGTGGGTGCGGGCTTCTGGGGGTGGAGAGGTGGTGGTAGGTGGAGATGAGATGAAACGGAGGGGGGGTGGTGGTGGTGGTGACCATGAGTAGGCTCTCTTTCAGGCCGCGGCCGCTAGACATCCACAAGAAGCTCCCGATCCTCAAGTCGGTGCGGGAGTTCGAGGACGATGACCCCGCGGCGGCAGCGGTCGCCGTGGCAAGGGCAGGGGTGCTGCTGCGGCAGGCCGGCGCGGAGCTCACTGCCACTGCTACTGCCACGGACGGCGAGGTAATTAAATTAATGATGTTTGAGCTGACCTGTAGTTTCTGTGAAATGTTCGTGCTTGGTAGCTCGTAGAGTTTTCTTTTGGTTTCTGTCGATGTCGTTGTGAACTTCTAATTAGCTGATTGAATGGAATTCAGCGTTGTTGCATGCTTGAGCACCATTTCACGAGCTTAGTTGTGTGTTCTGCGTGTTATGCATAGGAAAAACCGGTATTTGCAGTAGTTTTATAATTATGTTCATGGGCATTGCAAATTGACAAATGAAGAAGACTTTTGAGTTGGAGTACAGGCTGTAGATTTCATAGAATTGCTCCTACCTTTTGGTGTTTAGGCATGTTGAATGAAGGTTGGAGTTCCAGTTTTTAACATATGGTTGTTGTGTAATGTGACTAAATTAACATTAATAATCTAGCCAGATATCTCTAAATTCTACGCTTCAAATGTACAACCACTATATTGGTGGTACAGTTGTTGTATCATTACTGTACTGGTTGAATGCAATGCTGGACAGAGCATCCACTGTTTTGGAGGAGCCATAGTAGTTTATTTGGGGGTGTTGTCCTGTTCAAAGGAATGATCATCACTCGACTTTTGTAGGGAAATCCAGCGCCCAGTAAGAAGAACATTCAAGAAATACCAACACCACAGTTCGATGTTGTGGAGACCTACGAAAGGGACTACACTCGTACCTTTGCACAACCAACCAGCTATATACGTGGAAGAGGAGGTTTCTTTCTTGTCACTGCCCTGGAATTGCCATTGTTACATCTACACTATCTTGTTTATGGGCTCTATTTCTAAGCATGATTGCTCTCTGCAGCCAGAGCTGAGATCGGTGAATTTGTCGAGTATGACCTGGACAATGAAGATGAAGACTGGCTTGAAGACTTCAACAATGAACGGAAGAATCTTAACCCTGAAAAGTATGAAAATGATGCAGATCTAGATAAATTGGTGTACTAGTTATGGTTGGCATTTGGTTGCAGTTAAAATTTTGGGTGGGTTCTTTTTGGCTGCGGCTAATGGCTTATAGCTACAGTTGATGGTTTTTAGTCTTATCGTGAGCACTTGTGCAAATGAACCGAATGCCGATAAACTAATAAGCCGCTTCAAAAAGGCTGTCCCAATAAGCCATTTCGAAAAGGCGGCGAAGAAGCTGTCCCGTTTGTTTATTCGGGGGAAGCCCTAAGTCCGTTTGTTTATTCGGGGAAAGACATAAGCTATATATTGAAAAGAAAGGAGCCTTTATTTTAGGAAGAAAAGTTTCGCCTTTCTTAGTCTTTTGGTTATCTTAGTAACATTTTAACTGCAAAGTTTGTTGTGCCTCTGAGGAAGTTTGGGTAGCAATCACTTGTTCTATTTATTATATTCTTACTGGCTATACATAACTGGGGGACCAATTTTAGCTTCAAACTTCTTTGTCTGTGTTTGAAGAATTCTGTTGAGACAGCAAAATGACTACTGTATTATTTTGCCCTTATGGAGCATGTATGTTTTGCTAGATTTTAAACGAAGTCCCATATTACAGGTTGGAGGTCCTCCTATTCAAGTTGGAAATTTTGGACCACAAAACTCGAGAAAGAGCAGGAGCCATAACACCAACTTTCGTAGGACCAGTACCAGTCCTCTTGCAGCTTGATGCTGCTATGGAGGTAAAGCCACGTGCCAAATGGAAACCTTGCATAATAGTCTTGGGATGTTATGTTAAAGGAAGCAAGGGGATTATGGAATTGGCATGCTGAACTTTATGCACGGCATTTTGCAATGGAGAGTTTACTTGATATAACATTATGCTAATTGCTAACTGTGTATCTTTTATCAATGTACTCAAAACCTACCTTATCTGTTACTGGCTTGATCAACTCTGAGATAACTCCTCTTTATATTTTTTTTAATAATCTTTTGCGACAAAAATACCTTGTATAAATTCACACATTACTTACACTGGTATGTCTGTTATTCCATGAATATATTGATCAGAACGGGATTGTGATTCAGTGAAACCTGCCAGTGTGGAGATCACATAAGTGATGTTAGTTTGGAAGGATTTCAAGACATTGACATGAAACATCAATAAGGTTTTTTAATGGAAACAAGCACTTAGAAGCTTCTGCATTTTCTTGCAATAAATTTGTAGATCATTTTATTTTGGCTTTAGTCTTTTTCAATATTCTTGGGAATGGATCCATTTTCAATATCCAAAGAATTAGCTTTGGATAGGAGCACATAGAAGTTAGCGATCCACATGCTGGAATCATAAGAAAGTTTGGGGTAGTGTACGGATTCAGATAGCAGGATGTACGGTTTAGGGTTTTAGTATTGTAGGTTTTATTTCAAGGCTCTCATCTCTTTGATCTTGAGAAGGTTTCATTCCTAACCTACCTTAACTTGTTTGGGACAAAAGACTTTGTTATTGCTGTTATTAGATCCATTTTCCTGTTATCTCTGTATGGTTATTGCAGACTTGTTGTACAGTTATTTCATTCTGAATGTTTGCTTACAGAGTGCTTCTCTGTGCAGGCTTTGCAGTACTTATCTGTTCGGTATGCCGTTTTCCATGCTGTATATAACTATTGGAAAGCAAAGGTATCGTTTTCAGCATAAGGTTTCCTTTTAGTACAAGCAATAAGCTTACCTTTTTTAGTTTTTGTAACATGGCTCGCTGTTATTGCGTCTCATACCTTGTTTTCTCATAGTATATTTATTTTTGCTTGTCTGGCAATCTTCTTGTCCTAACTTAGCCTTTTAAATCAGAAGCTTGGTTTAGATTCCTCAATCTCATAGAAAAATGGTGTGACTTAATTATGTTTACATCATTCATTATGCTTACTGATTCTTTCATGTTTACATCATTCATTATGCTTACTGATTCTTTCTTTTATCAGAGGGAACGGTGGCAAAAGCCTATCATACGACGTTTGCAGGTTAGCATAATTTCTTTGGTGTCTTTTGTTAGTGATGTTTATCAATTTTGTGGTAAAATGCTTTGGTTGTTGGCAGATGTTCTTTTGTATGTGAATGCTGTTTCTAGTGCCTGATATGAAGTATCCTAGATTCTAGATGTGAAACATAATTTTTCTTTGTGGAGTGTAGTCTGCCACTGGAAGTTGTGACTGTTGTGTAAATCATGTTACCAGATGAGGCAATAATCATGTTAAAGCTATCTCAATCAATATATGATATCCATGATGGTTAAGAGGTGTAACACAAGTTAAAGTTAGATATTTAATCAGAAACCAGCCAGAGATCCTAAGATAATCGGTTCTTTTTTACTGCAGTAGCATGTTTCTTTTGTTCGACGTATGATAAGTTTTTGAGAATGTCAACAACTGGCAGCCTTACAGTTCTAGCTGAGGAGCTATTTCTGTTGTATGCATATACTCTCAAAATGAAGCTGCCCATCAAAAATAGGGAAACTTAAGGGTATTAGTTTGTATGATGAAATTGCACCTTGTAACTCTGCAGTGCCAATGCAGATGTTGGACTAGATTTTTGCTTGAATGTTCTGTCCTTTGGATACCTGACTTGCAATATGTTCGCTACTGTAGTTTGGTTTAGGTCGTCCGCCTGGTCCTAATGAGTCACATTGCCAACTTGATCCCTTTGTCTAAAAGTTTTTTTGCACCCCAAATGAGGGTCCTAGCTTATAGCAAAAGTTTTAGTCAAGCTAGTTTGGTCCTCAGTTATGATCAAGTCAGGAGGAACTGTTATTCTCCTATAATAAGATTCTGTTGCGTTACTCTTGACTAATTTACTTTTGGTTTTTTGAAGCCTCCTCCGCCAGTGAATGATACGAGCCCTTATAATGTATTCAGACCAAGAGAAAAGGCCCATCGTCTTCATACAAGAAGGGTGAGTGGCTTGAGATCAGAGATTATTTTGAAAACACATACCTTTGTGGAGCAACAATTACTAGAGAAGCTTTTTTTTGTATAATACCTGCCTTCGATCATGTTTCTCTTGGGTATACATAATCTTTGCTTCCTTTTCCAGCTGCAAAGACGAGAAAATAATATCCAATCCTTCGAAAAACTCCGTCTGGTAAGCTACATTTTTTTTTTGTTGTGGCCATTACTTTAATGAATCATATTGTTGTTGCATTCTTACATTTTTAAAGGATTTTCTAGCATTTTATTGTGTTCTTTTCCTATTGCTGTTTCTTTCATCCTGTACATCTTACTGGATATAAATGCACGAAATTTTGATTATAAAATAAATGTTTGCTGTTTCTAAACTGCAACTGTAATGATTTGCTGCTCATTCTTTTTCATGATGAGGTTCTGCATGTATATGTCAAGAAAACTACTAATTGTACTGTCTTAACCGTGGAGGAATTTTATGCAAGTTAAATATTGTAAACATTAGTAGAGGCATCATAAGCCATTTGATGTCTACTACACTTTCCAAACTTTAATTTTATTAAATCACATCACCAGACTTATCTACTGATTATTTCTTCGCTAAATTTTTATTCATTTCGAAGTACAAATTAAGTAGTTCTGCCCTAGTGCTTTCTGAGCCTTTTTTTTTGTTGATGCTATGTGGATTTTTTTTTTTTTTTGCTCTTCATTTTTAAGAGGAACTTGCACACAGCTGTTCGAAGGGGAGAAAAACCAAGAAACCCATGCTTTCTGTAAATAATTTGCAGTTAATGCAACTGTGTTTTTGTTGCCTGGTTTAGGGAGAACTACTATTATCTTGCTTGAGATGATGGGTTAATTCTGCTTAATTTAATATCCATGCCACTGCATGCAAGAATTCCCTTTTTCTTTTGCAAGTTTCATCAGTTCCCTTGGTTTTGGATAGCTGCAGTACTTTTCATGCTATCTTTATTATATGATACATAGTTCCAAAGTTGAACAATGCATATAGCTTTGTATACATAGTTGAAACTTTGAAATTTGAAGCGGCGTTTCCTTTGGCGCCTTATCCTGTGAAAGACAGTTGGCTAGCTGTAGCTTTCAAGTACATTTGTACTATGTGCTTTTTTGTGCTTTACTGCTTACAATGCTAGCTTGAAAATGTGATTAGGTGCGGCGCAACTTGGACCAAGCAAAGGCACTAATGGATGCTTTGATTAAGGTTAGTTCATGCATGAACTGTTCTTATAGTGGTTCTTGCATTACCAAATTACACTTCTGTAACTAATAATATTCTTTACAGAGGGAAGAGACAAAGCGGGAGGCCATGGAATGCGAGGTCAACCTTCAGCGCATTCAGATGACATATAAGGTATAAACCATCATGCATTTTGCAGTCTAGAAGTCCTCTTTATATAGTCTGTATGCTTTTATGTGATAGGAAACAGACGTATGAACCGAAATGATAATAGAATAGCATCCACCACTCCAGCACATGGTAGTGGGGAACAGGTTTAAGTAAGTGAAAAGCCATCTTCAAAATGATACTTGGTTCTATGATAGAACACAATACTACTTGTACTTGGTTTTACACTTCTATGATATAATTATGCACATTATGGAGCAGAAAATGTTCAAGCATTTTCAGTAAATATTTCTACCTGATATTATGGTCCACTCTAGCTCAGTACAGGATTTATCATTGACTGATATTGTATTCCACTTAGTTTTTATGCTGGTCTATTAGTTTGCTAGCTCTGAATACATTTGATTTGTGTTGCCTTCTAATTTTCTATCATTTTCTTTTATTCCTCCTCCAGCACGAGGCCCAGCTTGTTGATTATGGGACTACATTATCAGGCTTCCAGCAAGTTTCTAGCAGATTTGGATCAAGCGAAGATGATTATGCAGATTCGGATGACACCACAACTGAACAACCATATATTCGGCCACCTGTTCTCCATCATCGGTTCCCTGATAACAAGCTATCAGGAATCCCTACACTGCGTATAAGGCGTGAACGGGAACTAAAAAGGCAACCTCAGCAGAATGGCTGGGTATTTAAAAGGGTATGCTATCTGCCTATTTCACTGCCTCACTCTTTTTTTTTTCCGTATCAGACACGAGGGTTACAAAAACTGGTGGCAAGCAGTCATGTGCCGCTAGTTACTGGCAATCCCAGTGGATAATGGGAATTTTGAAACGGGATGGATTTAGAGGTATTAGGAGCTATTTGAATGTTTTGTAGAAGCCAACGCAGAGGAAAAAATGAAAATAATAGTAAAAAAACACTAGGCTGGTATCCAGTGTGAGACCGGGATTTTTTAAAAGCCCAGTTTTTTACACTGTTAGATAATGAGCTTGAGTGCACATTATCTTGTAGTCTCTTTCCAATGTGTTATGTTGAATTCTTAATAGAACTTTAGTCATTTACATGGTATGAATCTATATAAAAGAGATTAATCGTTGTTATAGTTCTATTGTCAAGTCTATTTATCAATTTCCTCAAATACAGGATCCCGAGGAACCAGTATTGTTATTCACAAAACCACTGGATCCTGAGAAGTTACTGGCAGCAGGTATTAAGCCGCCACCAGATCCTCCCATTGAGAATGGTGCCACCATCCCGCCATTTCGGTGCCGAGGTAGGATTGGAAGAGGTGGTCGCGTCATCTTTGATCGATGGAACCCTCTTCTCCGAACACCAATTGGCCAGGAAACCTCCTATTATGTACCATATAGTCATAGGCCCCCCTCACCACAAGGTTGAAGCAATTATTCGTCTGCACTTGCTACTTATGTGACCGGTACAGCTAGCGAGAGGTGAAGTGCTCAAGCAATTGTTTGGTGCCAAATTGGCCCTTGGACTACATTTGTGACCGCCTGAGTTGTGAGCTCTGTGGATCTGATGGAAAGTCAGAAAGCTCCTGGATAAGTTGCAGCTTCAGTGAAAACTGGGAATGTCCGAGCTATATCGGGACCAAATTTCTCTTCGAATCTGGCTGAGTCATCTTTTCGCAGCTGTTGTAAAATTATTACAATTTAGGGGAAAGAGGAGAGCATTTTTGTCTAATCTTGGCTTGTAGGTCAGTATCTAATACCATGCTCTCTCGTTGATTATTCATTTGGAGAAGAGGAAATCCTTCTCATTGCTAGATCAACCTTTTGTGTAATGTTTCAACACTTCTGTGCATTGTATTCAACCAATGTGCACGTGTGTATATACTGAAATCCTACGTCCATGGGCATGTGATGGCAAATGTCAGCAGGTTTGGTAGAACATGGAAATGGAATAGGTGAAACAATGTTGTTTGATCTCTTGTTAAAATGTTCGTATCAGCTTACTTTTTGACAACCTCAAAAGTGTTTCAGATTTCTTTTGCAAAGGCGTAATACCACTAAAAATGCAAAAGGAAAGAAATATATGGAATAAAAACAATTCAAGGGAGAATAAAGGAAATTAAGTAGAGTTTTGTCGTTAGATCCATTGGCTTTTAGGATGATGAATAAAAGTAACGCTCACTGAGGTTCCTAGACCGTTCACGGTCGGTTGGCAGGCATCATCTCATGTTTGGGTTCTCATTATTCAGCAGAAAATTTTATTCTTACCTTCTATTAACTTACATGTCGTAGTAGAAAAACTCTAAACAGTGTAAAGTTGCCTTTAACCAAAAGGGCCTTAAAATCCTCAGAAGAGGGAGTAAGATAATGAGTGTAGGGCAATTTGGTCATTGCAAAAAACCAGAGGAAAAGCTGGCCAACCATGTCTCTTTTAAGTCAAATTCAATATAGGCCAGCCATACAAAGCCTTATTTCATTTATCCTCTCTTAGCCAATAACTCATTCAGAAAAAGCAAACCAAGCCTCACAAGCCTTCTATTTCTCATCCCTTTTCTTTTCTTCCCCCAAACCGAGAGCTCATCTAAATCCCAAAGCCTAAATCCACTGCCACCACATAGAGGAGGTGACGGAAAGAGAAGCATAGGAGAGGAGCCTAGGGAGTTAGGGAAGACCGGCGGCGTGAGGGTAGAGCCCACGGCGACTGCAAGCCGCCTAGGACCACCGGAGCCACGCCGAGCTAGACTGGGACAAGGAGGAGGCGAGCAGGGCCAACGGAAACGTGTGGAGAGCACAGTCGCCACCATGACCATCGTCATCGCCTTCTCATCCCCATCCAACCCGAACCAAGTAAGGTTTGTCTTCTCTAACCATGCATATTGAAGGGTAGGGCAAAACAAAGCTACAAGCTAAATCAAATGTGTTAAAGAATGGAGGATTAGATGGATCATCCTGTGAAGTAGGGGAATAGAGGTGCTCGGGCGCCTTGGCCAAAGCCATGGCCAAGGGGAACACCCCGTGGCCATCCGGCGGCGCAGCCACGGTCGAGCTAGGCGTCGGCTTGGGGAGCCGATGGGGCCGAGGACAGCCGGATGGGGGGCGCCACGATCGGAGGAGCGGCGTCAGGAGGCCGAAGTCTGGGGCCTTGGCATAGGGGCCCACCATGGCAGCGCAGGGAGGGCGATGGCCAAAGGTTGTGCCGACCGAGCGGCAGCGTCAAGCGCCTCACCGCCACGCGCGCACAAGGGGGAGGTGGCGGATCCAGTCCTGGTTAGTCGGATCCGAGGCAAAGAGTGAGGGGGAGGAGCCAGAGACGTGTTTTAGGTCGACATGCAGTGGCGGCTGAGCCCAACAACGGTGGTTGCATCACCCGAATGAGAGGGAGAAGAGGGGTAGGTGAGTGGAGGTGCACGAGAGTCGGCTGGTGGCCAGCAGTGAGCTCGAGGCCGGCCAGCTCGAGCCCAGCCATGAGCATCTAAATCGCCTGGAGACGCCTAGAGAGAGAGAGCAAGAAATAGGGAAGGATTGGGGAATGGATGAGTCCTTTCGGCTGAATCAGATGAAGGGGAGAGAAAAGAGAGAAAGAGAAAAGAAGAAGAGAGAAGAAAAGAAAAGGAAAAAAGAGAGAAAAAGAGGAGAAAAAGAAAAAAAAAGAAAAAACGGGAGTGTGGTACATGTGCAACAGGTCCTTAACCCTGGGCGTTTTTATGCCAGAGTTGGGTTATGCGCATAGGGTCATCACTGCTCGCTTAAGCACTGCTGCACTGGTTTCAATATGATGTGTTGATTCGGATTGATATTTGTATAGGTGGAGGTCCTGGGTCGGAGCCGTTCACGCATCGTCCCCGAGGCTAACTAGGCAAGTGCATGGTAAAGCGGTAAATTCGAGTAGAGTTTACTGTTAGTTGAATGTTAAGGCATCGCTTACCATGATATGGTAATTTTAACTATTTCTGGTTGCATGATGAGAAATGATGAATGACGATTATTGAGACAAGACATGTTGATATGCATAAATGGAGAGCTTGCATTGCATGCATGTCATGAAAAGAGATAGTTTTGTGATATCATTAGTCCACTTTGTGTGGACGCTCCACGAGAGTGGAGATTGAGGTCCCCGTATGAAAATGATGGGATACTGAGGTTCCCGTATGAAAATGATGGGATATTGAGGTTCCCGTATGAAAAAGGACGAGCTTGTGATCCCCGTATGGAAACAAGGTGGGCTTGGGTGAGTATCGACGGGTGCTCGCTTTGCTATACCGGTATAAGCTAAAGAGATAAGAGAGAAGTGCATATGCATATACAATTGCATTATGACAGAGAACAAGTGCTAATGCATAATAAGTGGTTGATGAAAAATTAGAGAGATTAAATGGAAACAAGTGGTTATTAAAACTGTGATGGTTATGGACTGATACGTGAACCTGTTATTTACTATTTTGCTTTGTACTTACTGAGTCTTTAGACTCACCTTTACTTTGTTGTTTTTTAGGTGACTATTGAGGACGTCATGCACTGGCGGGTGTAGCACATGAATAATTTTACGAACCAGAAGCACTCATTGTGCCACATTTTGTCAGTATATTTTTGACTCTACTAGTACGCTAAAGTAATCGTTAAAAATGCTATGATGTATCTGGTCGCTGCAATATAAATAAATTAGTGTTGGCTTAAAATTTCTAGTAGTTGATGGAATGGTAAAAGTATGCAATAGTGATAGCATTTTGGGTCTAGAGGATGAGCGGGATGTTACAAAAGGTAAAATATTGTGAATCTGCGATCACACTGTTTCAGTGGAGAACTGCGTTGCAGATTGCAACTAACAGCTTATGAGTTGCTACTTGATGGCTAAACTGTAGCGCCTGTGAAGGAACCACGAGTCATCGAGGCTTATTTTCATGAGTCATCGAGGCTTATTTTCAGAACAAACAACAGGTCATGGATCAGACGATCCAGTTTCAATTGCAATTGCTTGGGCATAGAAATGCTGGAGATGCTTTGTCCTTGTTGACAAACCGAGCTGTTTTTCAGGAGAAGGCACGTTTTTCACCGGGCTATGTCTGTGACGCTCAAGGAAATATTCCTCCGCATAGACAGAGATCTGAGAAACAGCAAAGGCTACCATGAAAATCTGTTTCAAGTTGCAAAGAGCAATTTGATCTAAAAAAAGGTTCGTGAAAATGAAGGCAAATGCATACCTGATCAGTAGTCTTTGTGCAGACATATTGTGCAACTCTTGGCCAGTCCTGACCAAATCTGCAATGCCCAAGAAAGTTGGAGATTGTGTAAACTTTGTTTTGACCACTCTTAAGGAAACACCTAAATTGCACTTGAAAAAGAGCAGTGTACAAACCGTGTTCTTTCAAAGAAATGAAGTGCAATCTGAATCTACGAATCATGACTGTATTTCGGCATTGTCTAGTGCAGTGACCTTTTAGTTAGAAAGCTCAAGTTGTTAGCAGCATGTCTTGAGTCTTTGACTCATAATTCAGTATACTTCTATACCTCCCGAGGGCAATCTTGAAGTTGATTCTTTCCCTGATGCTCCAGCGTTCTTGAGGAGGCCGTGCAGTGGTGCACAGCAGGTCCATCCCATGCTTTCTTTGATCCTCCTTCTTCCTTCGACGGCAATGAGCAATGTTTCCCCATTATCGTCCTTGCTCTTCGCATCCAGAGCAATCCCCATCTCAAGAGCCTGAAATCCCCAGCAGGTACATATACTGGCCGGAGCTGCGGAAATCAGGAATGTATGAGTTGTATCATACAAATGGTAAGATGAGCAAGGTTAATGCAGAGAAGCGTGAGTCGTCTGAAAAGAGGACTACCTTTTGCATGCTGGAATCATGGTTATGATGTTGCACCGGTGTATGTAAAATCATTTTCTTTTGAGTGAAAAGTTTCTAAAATATTCAAGGGGGTCTCCTGTAATTGTGAATAATGATGTCCCAAAAACGGTGCCAATTTACATTGTGTATGCCGTATGTGATGCTTTAATACACAGGTTTAATCTGAAAAAGGTTAAGTAACTCCTTTAAATCTGTATTGTTACTCGTGTCATGTGATCATGTCTAGGGCATGAAGTAGAGTAGGAAAACAGTGACAATTACAAATGGCTATGTAACAGTTTGTGATCAGTGAGTGTTATGCCAAATTAAGAGCTCTTTTCTGTTTCTGGAAAGCATGAGTACATGCTTCATACGAATGAAATGTTGCCTATGTTTCGTTGTTACATATGGATTTCATTGAAAGCATGTGTTTCCTCCACAAAGTTAATGCCTTTGAAGCATAAAGACCATTATTGACGTGGCACCAAGTAGCACTACAACTTTGGTTAGTGCTTGCAGTTCTGTGCACAATGTTCAAGAAGCTTTGAATACCAATTCTGAGGTTTCTAACGTGCACAAAAGACATATTTGGAAAGCTAATGAAGTCTATTTTCCAACGAATCAAACGGCACTTGATTTGGAGCTTTCTACACAAAGTTATGGCAATTTCATTGGATGCTGCACGAGCTGTCCGGAGAGACGCGCGAGACTTGCAAAACATAAAGAGTTCGAGTATTGCAATGCAAGTAAGGGTAAAATCCGACCACACCATGACTTTCTAAAGGTTGAGAAGGATTCCTTTTCAGGTTCTAAACGGATTTGGAAGCCCCTTGAACCAGAAAACAAAACATATAAAGATTTGAAACCGATTCGGACTCGGTTTGGGACAGCTGGCAAGACCGATACTAAAACGTCCATAACTTTCACAAACGGAGTCCGATTTGGGCGTTCTTGGACTCGTTGGAAAGCTATTTGGAAGCCCCACATAATGGAAAAGGTGCCAGCCACGAAATACTCATAGTCAGATCGCAAATTAAGAGAGAATCCAGAGGTAGCAGTTTAGGTATTTCCTTTTTAGTTCGTATTGGAGTTTGTTTCGGCCTTAGGCCAAGTAGTGCGTGAGTTGTAATCAAGGCCGTGCATTGTGCACCAATATAAGGCCAGGGCCTTAGCCCCATTGTGACTTAGACTTTGATTTGAGAAATAGAAACCAGAAAATCGCCATGGTTTGGTGGCCATTGTTGGCGTGTTCTTGAGATTTCCATCGAGGAATTGCTCTTGGTGTGTTGAATCCAATTGTGGTGTTGGATTCTACTCGCTGAAACTTCGGTTTCTCTACCCTTTGTTCACGTGCTGCGGTGTGCGTGGGAGAAGGCTTATCTTGGAGAGGGCATCCAACAAGGTGTATCGTGAAAGATCAGGGCCAAAGCAACGGGGTTCAGCTAGCTTGCTAGTGGATCCGCATCAATTATGCATAGTACTTTTTTGAGAGGGACAACTGAATTACAATGTAAAGTATTTATTCTGTTGGAAATACACAAAAGTCGATACATGTACCAACACAAGACCTCTACCAAGTACACACATGCATGCTGAGAGACCCTGAAATTGAATTCACAACCTACCTTTTCGGGCTTTTTTTTAATAGGCAGGGATTAGATCTAAGTATCTAACCCTTCAGATGAAAGGGAAATTAGCTCATGTTGTTTGCACATCCGAAGAGATTGGGTCTAATTCATACCTATTCAAACAAAGCCCATCGTGCATACACTCTAATCTAACCATCCGGTTGCATACGTGGGCATAGATTGATATGTATTTGGCGTCACAATATTAGCTTTAGGCTGCGCTTAGTTCGGCTTTAGTATAATGCCATGGTAGCTTAACTAAAATATTGTGATAGTATTGAAAAATGTGCCCGTAATATACATGCATTCACTAAAATAATCTATGTTTGAGTTGGCATTATTAAGTTCCATTTTAGCTTTAAGCATTTTTCACATTTCAATTGTCATACTTGTATTCATGTATTTGCTATTTGTATTTGGTGAAGCAATTTATTTTATGCTATGACATTTTTAAATATCTTTGCTCATCTTCTCATTTGAATTGTCGTGTGTTACATTGATGCCACAATGGTTTCAAAAAACTTGCATACATATGAACTGACATGTTTGTGCTCCAAGCCTCCAATCAAAATAGATTCTGCGTGGTGTAACCTTCTAACTTCGACTAAGTAACGCATGTAAAAGGATTGTGATTTGCCATATAAATACTCTCGCAGCATTACATTCATATAGATTTTTTACAAATATGGCACGCTATAAATTAGTAGTCAAAATTACAGCGCCAGATCGTACTAATGTTCAAAGCAATATACTATTTTAGTCTAATATTAAATTGTATATTATACCACCTGAAGTGTCATGAGTCGTATAAAAGGTGGGTTCTTTTAGGCCGATGGTTTATAGTTTTTAACTTAAATATTTGAATTCTAATTGTTCGCCAGAGAAAAGTACGCAGAGGAAAATAATCGCATTCGATTTTATCCGATATAGCTGAATTCAGTACACTTTTTACTACAACTTTTCTATTGATCCTGTCTTGAAAAAACACATCGTTTAAAAACTAGTATCGTAGACAGTATAAATATAAGCCAACTTTAAATCCAAAGAAATCCAACAAAAACACCATCACTAAACAATATTTTCACATAACACAAGAGGAGTTTTGGCATGTTAAACTTTTGCACCGGCCCATCGAGTTGGCCCGGTCGGACACGGCCTCCCAATTTGCTTGCAGGCGTCACACAAGTAGATCGGGGTGGCGACGCGAGAGCTGACGTCGACCAAGCTGTCATAGCAATCGGAAGGTGAATAGTTGGGCTCGTCAAACATGTGTCGTGATCTCCTCCTGTCCTCATGCGTGCAAAGCGGCTCCTTGGCATGGCTTGGTGTAGAGTGCAACCAAAGGTGAAAACGCCTTGAATATAAATTAAATAGTATTTTTCATATTTATATTCGTATTTACTACTCCTAAGTGTAACAGCAGATAGAATTTAGAAATGCTATACCAAAAGATTGCTTAGAGGTGGTATTTTGTATGACTCATGACATATTTTAGGTGGTGCAATGTGCAATATATTTTTTAACGTTTTTAAACTTATATGCAATACTCAAAATGTAAAGGAAGAAAGCATACCAATAGAGTTAGGGCTTTTCCATATCCATATAAAAAAAGAGTTGGAAATACTCCAAACCGGGCTTTTCCTAGGAAGACGCCAGATTACCGGCTTATAAACCTTTCTTCTTGTGTGACAAGTCGGCTAGGTAAACCTCCCACACATAAAGACACAAATACCCCTCATGGTCTGAAGTACCCATGGGCACAATGGTCATTTTCCCCGACCGTTCCTCCCCTCTTGCAAGTTGCAACTCCCTCCTTCCAGACGCTTCGATCCCTCTGCTTCCTTTGCAAATCCTTCGATTCCAACCGCCGCCGAGTGGAGATGGTGGCCTCGCGCCTCCTCGCGCGAGTATCGAGGCAATGCGTGGCCGTGGTGGCGGGGGCCGCTGCGAGGCGGCGGCCGGAGGCGGCGCTCTTCGGGGCGGCTGCGGCGGCTGCGGAGCCGTGGCTCGCCGCTTCCTGCTCGCCGGCCAGGGTGAGCTTTCTGGACCGTTTTTTGTGGGGTTTAAACTTCAAAGTTGTTTTTGGCATCTTGGTGTGCATCGAAATCTCATCTGTAGGGGATTTGGAGGGTTTTAGGATTTGAGGTGGCATCGAAACTCGATCTTGCGGGGTGTCGCCTGAGGTAGTTGTGGAGAATTCCTCCGTAGGTGCTATTTAGTCGGGAGGGTTTGTGTTTTACTCCTAATCGAGGCTTCGTGGGTTGCATTATCTGCAGAAATCATTGGGATTTTTAGTTAATCATGGTTTATCAGTGGTGATTCCTGTTCCTGGGGTTGGTTCTTGCTTCCTCCCTTGGTGGTTTAGGGTTTTTGGAGGTTGTCTGAATTGTTCTTTGCATAAAGGTAGGGCTTTGCATGGTCGTGGTCGAATTTCTACTATTAGAACATCTGAAATAAACTATGAGCAAAATACGATTTTTTGGGGTGTGTTCTTGGGATTAATTGTATTTTGCGTATGGATGTCAATTAAGATTTGATATTAGTTGGGTTCATGTATTGAGTGTAAGAGTTTTGGATATATGACAATGGTAGAAAGGAAAATGTTGACATGTTTGCTTACCCAAAAAGCTTCTAGAAAATCAGTGTATCATATCCTCATACTGGTGCCGGTAGTAATCCGATGTGTTTCGCCGTAAGAACTACTGATTGGGACGCCATGCACTGGTTCTGACTATTAATGTAATCCATTGATTATACTTGGCTAAAGGACTGTTCAGGTAAGACCAGAATTAGTCTTTTGTCTTTGGGCTGTTTCTGGTAAGCCTTTTCCTTTCTCTTTTAATTGATACTGCTCTTATAAGAGTTTGTTTACTTTTCTGACAAGCAGGTCCCATATATGTTGAATCAGCCCTTGAGATACTCAACGACCATTTTTCAAAGGTTTGGGTTTTCATCTTCTTCCCCTCAACAAAATGACAAGGAGTTAAACCAACCCAAAGACCAGGGAAGTACCGCACATGGATCAACTGGTGAAGCTTCAAACGAAGATAGTAGTTCGTTTGGAAGTGAGAAAGCACCAGAAGCAGGTTCGAAAGACTTGAAGTCCCATCTAGTATCAGCCTATCAGGAGGTTTTGTCACTAAATGAACTGCATTTTCTGATTCAGGTGCTGAAGACCTTGATCTGTCAAAGGAGGATCTGGTGAAGCTAGTTCTTGAAAAGGATGGATTGTTGAAGTCAAGAGAAGAAGAAATCAAAGATATGAAGGATAAGGTTTTGCGCAGCTATGCAGAAATGGAAAATATCATTGCTCGGACAAAGCGTGAATCTGAGAGCTCCAAAAAATATGCAGTACAGGTCTGTTGTCATTATCTTTTGATTTCCGATTTGAAATTTTAATTACCCACATGATGTTTATATGCATTTCTGTTAGCTGTTTTGAATTACCTCTCTCTTATAGCATCTTAATTGTGCATGCAGAACTTCTCAAAGAGCTTGTTAGATGTTGCTGACAATTTGGCTAGAGCATCATCTGTTGTCAAGGAAAGCTTCTCAAAATTAGATACATCTGAAGATTCTGGTGGAGCTGTGCCACTACTAAAAACCCTACTGGAGGGTGTAGACATGACCGATAAGCAACTTGGAGAGGTACTTTGTTCTGTATGTTATCCATCAATACTTTGATATAGATACCTGTGTATTACAGCTTTTCCTGCCTGAAAAAAGTTTCCTCCTTTTCATGAACATTTTTTTCCAACCATTTCGTTTTCCTTTGCACACAACTTTCTGAGTGACAATATTGCCTAGTGTGAAAATTTGCCTCAAATTTGAACAGGTTTTTAGGAAGTTCGGAGTCGAAAAGTTTGACCCTTTGAATGAGAAATTTGATCCTAATAGACACTATGCAATTTTTCAAATTCCTGATCCTTCAAAACCATCAGGCACTGTTGCTTCCGTTGTAAAGGTATGGCATCATTAAAATTCTGATATCTATGTTTCCGCATATTCTAGGAAATCTAAGCATGTTATGGTTTAGACTTGTTGATCTTGATCTATGGTTGTATCCATCTGTTAATTGTTGATTGATTCATTCATATATTTTAAGTTTGTTTTGTGGATTCATATATTTTAATGAAATCTCGATGTTAATGCTTACAGACTGGAAAAAATATAAAATGAAAATAATAAAATAGCAGACCGGAATAGACTGGAAAATGCCCGTTTGCCGATTACCGGCTACTGGCCTTGCTCCATAAATTTTCAAAATCCAGTTTTTTTTATCCCTGGCTGTGATGTGGATGTTAGCTTCCCTGCACTTTGATCTCATCTGTATCACTACATCTTAGAACAGTGATGGCGTATGATATCCTTTTGTTTTCGGATGCTAGCATGCGTATATAACTGAAGTAAGATATGTGATTTTGCACTGCAATGATTTCAATAGTCAAATATTTTCTGGTGTATCGAGTTTTGGCCTGATGTTCCATTGGTAATGTGAATGTCACTCTTGCAATAATTTAGGAGTCAGAAGTGATTTTTAACTTGGGCATTGTTCGTCTGACTTGTGAGTCAACCAGCAATTACAGATAGTTTTACTTCGGTAGTGACAGTACTATTTTCATACACCCTAGAGCAAAGTTCTAAAACTCGGTAACCGGTACTTGTTCAGTCATTTCACCTTGCAGTGATTATACGGTAATCGGCTTTGTACTCGGCCTTGTAACCGGTTTTTCTATTTTAATAATAGATTTATATATGTATATTTATGTAAAATCAAAGCAACATTTGATGGTACTGTTTTGATGTACATAGGTGGTTAAAAAAAATCAGTTGCCAACATTAGCTGCTAGAAGAATGAAAAGAAAAATCACAAATGAAGAAATGGATAATTGGAGATTCATCATGTAAATTTTCAGCTGGAAGCAAGAAGGATCAAAACTTTGAGCACAATGTAGAATTATAGAATAAGTTCTAAAAATAATAGCTAGCTTGGTAGTGTCAATGCAAAAAAAGGGACACCACTGAAGTGGAAAGAATGCTACCTGTTCAGAAAATCCTGCATTGTGAGACATAACTGTTATGATCGGCGTCTACTACCAACGCCGAGCCCGGCCCAGTGGCTAGGCCGCACGGCGGTTAGGGTGCTAGACGCCCAGGGGAGGAGATCACCTTAGAGATTAGATTTCTTAAGTTATTGCTTATTTCCTTCCTTATCAGTTCTTATTCGAGTAGGTTTGTTAGGGCATGGGATATATATAATCCTAAAACAGTATTGGAATAAAATTAAGCAAGGTAATAATCTTACCTGGCCTCAAGGGCTTCCTCTCTTGTTCCGCCGCCCCTGCTGGTCCATCACGGCGCCCCTGCGCTGACGACGAGTCAGGGTTCGCGCCCTTGCCCTCTGCCCCTACGCATTGCGCAGCCGTGGTAGGATCTCTGATCCTATCAACCTGGTATCAGGGATGCCGGGTGACGACAACAAGGAGACGCAGCAGCCGGCGCCGCCGCCAACTGCCACCGACGCCACTGCGAAGGCCCTAGCCGACATCGCCCAGCAGCTGGCCAGCCTTTCCGCCCGTCTGGCGTCCGTGGAGAACCAGCAGGCGTCCTCATTTGCCGGCGCCATGCCCCAGGGTTTTTCCTTCGGGATGCCCGAGTACGGCACGATGACGCTCTCCACTGCCGCCGCTGCGCCCATCACCTCCACCATACCCCTGTACACCGCGCCATCTGCCATAGCGCCATCCGCACCCCTTCCCATCCACAAGATCAATTTTCCCCGATCGCCGTCCCCGCTGCCCTCAATGGTGGCGCCGTCAGGGCCGCTGTTTCCTCACTTCGCTACTCCGGCACCATCTACAATAGGCGCGTCTTCCGGAGTCAGCGTGCCCCGTTTCAGCAAGCTCGAATTCTCTTCTTATGATGGCAAGGAGGATCCCCTGAACTGGCTCAATCATTGCGAGCAGTTCTTCCGTGGGCAGCGTACACTCGACGCGGATCGAGTCTGGCTCGCGTCATACCACCTTAGGGGTGCGGCCCAGACTTGGTATTACGCCATGGAACAAGATGAAGGTTTGCCGTCTTGGGAGCGGTTCAAGGACCTGTGCCATCAACGGTTCGGGCTGGCAATCCGCAGCAATCGCCTCGCCGAACTTGCCCGTCTACCCTTCCACGGCACCGTCCAGGACTATCTCGAGTGCTTCAACGCGCTGGTGTGCCACACGCCGCATCTTCTACCCGCCCAGAAGGCGGAACTCTTCGTGGGGGGCCTTCCGGAGCACATCCGTATCGACGTCGAACTCCGGGAGCCTCCGGACCTGCAGACGCCATGCATCTAGCACGAGCCTACGAGCGCCGCGCTGCGGCCACCATGCCGGCACCGGCGCAGCGGACGACTCGCCCTTTTCCACGGCCACCGACGGCGCTACCCGCGCTTCTGCGCGCCCCTGCTGCAGGCGCGACTGCTGCTGCAAGCACGGCTGCGCCCGCGCTGCCCCCTCCTACCGCGCCCCAGCGGCCGTTCCGCCGATTGACGCCGGCCGAGATGACTGAGCGCCGTCGTCAGGGGCTGTGCTACAACTATGACGAGCCATACGTGCGCGGTCACCAGTGCCAGCGACTGTTCTACCTCGAGGTCATAGACTACCTAAGTGACGACATGGTGGCCGACGAGGGCGCCGAGGCGGTCCGGGAGGAGGCGTTGCTTGACGAACCAGTCGTCTCCCTCCATGCCATCGCCGGCATCCGCACCAAGGAGACATTCCACCTCCACGCCTACATCCAGGGTCACCGGCTCCTCGCCCTCCTCGACAGCGGCTCCACCCACAACTTCATCAACGCCGACGTGATGCGCCGCATTGGCCTTGTGACATCCGACAGCTCCATTCGGGTCACGGTGGCCAACGGTGACCGCGTCGCGTGTGAGGGTCGGGCGCACGTCGTGGCCATGCGCATTGGCCAGGAGGAGTTTTCCATCGATTGCCTCGGCATCAACTTGGGTGGCTTCGACCTCGTCCTCGGTGTGGACTACCTCCGGACGCTGGCCCCATCCTATGGGACTTCGACGACCTCTGCATGGCCTTCAACCGGGGTGCCCGCCGCGTCCTCTGGAAGGGCGTGGGCTCACGTCGCGACGACATAAGGCAGCCGATGCTTCACGCCATCGAGGGCTCACCACAGCAGCCGCTGCTCGACCGTCTACTCCAGCAGTATGAGGCACTCTTCGACATGCCCAGCGGGCTTCTGCCGGTGCGCCCCTACGACCACCGCATCCACCTGCTGCCCGGCACGGCACCGGTGGCCGTCCGCCCCTACCGCTACCCGCAGCTCCAGAAGGACGAGCTAGAGCGTCAGTGCGCCGCAATGCTGGAGCAAGGCATAATACGACCGAGTACCTCTCCGTTTTCGGCGCCGGTGCTGCTGGTTCGGAAAGCCGACGGCTCATGGCGATTCTGCATTGACTACAGGGCGCTGAACGACAAGACGTCCAAGGACAAATTCCCGATTCCGGTTGTCGACGAGCTTCTGGACAAACTCCACGGCGACAAGTTCTTCACCAAGCTGGATTTGCGGTCTGGCTATCATCAGGTCCGGATGCGCCCGGGGGACATCGAGAAGACGGCGTTCCGAACCCACCACGGGCACTTCGAGTTTCTCGTCATGCCCTTCGGCCTCTCCAACGCACCAGCGACATTTCAGGCGCTCATGAATGATGTCCTCCGGCCCTTCCTCCGCAGGTTCGTGCTCGTCTTCTTCGACGATATTCTGATCTACAGCTCGTCCTGGTCCGAGCACCTGCAGCACGTCCGCCTCGTTTTCGACGCTCTGCGTGCCCACGGCCTTTACCTGAAGAGGACGAAGTGTTCCTTTGGGGCGCCGTCGGTTGCCTACCTCGGCCACGTCATCACCGCCGACGGTGTCGCCATGGACAGCGACAAGGTGATCGCTGTCTCGGCCTGGCCGGAGCCCCGTTCGCCCCGGGGCGTGCGCGGCTTCCTGGGGTTGGCAGGCTACTACCGGAAGTTCATCCGGGACTTCGGTACCATCGCCGCGCCACTGACACGTCTACTGCGCAAGGAAGCTTTCGCTTGGACGCCGGAGGCCGCTGAGGCTTTCGCGGCACTCAAGCATGCACTCTCGTCAGGACCGGTACTGCAAATGCCGGACTTCGACAGGGAGTTCGTCGTCGACTGCGACGCCTCGGGCACGGGGTTCGGCGCCGTGCTACACCAAGGGGCCGGACCCCTCGCCTTTTTCAGTCGGCCTTTCGCCGCCCGCCACCACAAGCTGGCGGCCTACGAGCGCGAGCTCATTGGACTAGTCCAGGCTGTGCGGCACTGGCGGGCGTACCTCTGGGGGCGCCGCTTTCTCGTCCGCACCGACCACTACAGCCTGAAGTTCCTGCTGGATCAGCGGCTCTCCACCGTTCCCCAGCATCAGTGGATCAGCAAGTTGTTCGGGTTCGACTTCGCGGTCGAGTACCGCCCGGGGCGCCTCAACTCGGTGGCTGACGCACAGACACCGCCGCGACACAGACACCGCCGCTGACACAGCGATACTCCACGCCCTCTCCGGGCCCTCGTTCCGCATTCTCGACGAGATCCGTGCCGCGACAGAGGTCGACGCCGAGGCAGGCCGACTACGCCAACAACTCCTGGACGCCTCCCTCGGTCCCCCATGGCGCACCAGTGACGGCTTCCTGCTCCACGGCAAGCGTATTTTCGTTCCGGCGCATAACGACTTGCGCTGGCTCATACAGCCGGCCACGAGGGAATCCAGAAGACACTCCAGCGCCTGCGCGGGGATTTCTATATACCGGGCGATAAGGTGCTCGTCCAGGATCTCGTTCGCGCATGCATCACCTGCCAACGCAACAAGACACCGACCCTGCAACCGGCAGGCCTCTTGCAGCCGCTCGAAGTGCCATCCCAGGTGTGGGCGGACATCTCGATGGACTTCATCGAGGGTCTTCCCAAGGTCCACGGGAAATCCGTCATTCTTACCGTCGTCGACCGCTTCTCCAAGTACGCGCACTTCATCGCCCTCAGCCACCCGTACTCGGCGGCGTCGGTCGCACGCGCCTTCTTCGAGGGCATCGTTCGGCTACACGGCTTCCCCACATCTATCGTCAGCGACCGTGATCCGGTCTTCACCAGTCACATGTGGCGCGACCTCTTCAAGATGGCAGGCGTCAAGCTACGCCTGAGCACGGCGTTCCACCCTCAGACAGACGGCCAGTCCGAAGTCGTCAACAAGGTGATTGCCATGTACCTCCGTTGCGCCACCGGGGACCGGCCGCGTGCATGGGTCGACTGGCTTCCATGGGCAGAGTACTGCTACAACACGTCGTTCCATACGGCACTCCGCACCACGCCATTCCAGGTCGTCTATGGACGACCACCACAGCCGCTGTTGCCGCACACCGCAGGAACTGCTCAGACGGAGGCAGTAGATACCCTCCTACATGACCGCGACGCCTTCCTGACCGAGGTTCGCAAGCACCTTCTCCAGGCCCAGCAGTATGCCAAGCGCCACTACGACGATCATCACCGGGAGTTGGTGTTCGCGGTGGGGGACTGGGTGTGGCTCCGTCTCCTGCACCGCCCGACGCACTCGCTGGATCACCGTCCCAGGGGCAAGCTCGGCCCACGCTACGCAGGGCCGTTTCAGGTGCTGGAACGCATTGGGCAGGTGGCCTATCGCCTCCAGCTGCCCGAGGGAGCCCGGCTTCACGACGTCTTCCATGTGGGACTGCTCAAACCGTTCCGCGGAGATCCTCTGGCCGTTCCTCCACCGCTGCCACCGGTGCAGGACGGTCGACTGTTGACCGCCCCGGGGCGCGTGCTGCGTGCCCAACTGCGCCGGGGCACCTGGCACGTCCTCGTCAAGTGGCATGGCTTGTCTACCGAGGATGCAACATGGGAGCTGCTGCAGGACTTCAAGGATCTCTACCCCGACGTTCAGCTCGAGGACGAGCTGTTTGCGGAGGCGGGGAGAGATGTTATGACCGGCGTCTACTACCAACGCCGAGCCCGGCCCAGTGGCTAGGCCGCACGGCGGTTAGGGTGCTAGACGCCCAAGGGAGGAGATCACCTTAGAGATTAGATTTCTTAAGTTATTGCTTATTTCCTTCCTTATCAGTTCTTATTCGAGTAGGTTTGTTAGGGCATGGGATATATATAATCCTAAAACAGTATTGGAATAAAATTAAGCAAGGTAATAATCTTACCTGGCCTCAAGGGCTTCCTCTCTTGTTCCGCCGCCCCTGCTGGTCCATCACGGCGCCCCTGCGCCGACGACGAGTCAGGGCTCGCGCCCTTGCCCTCTGCCCCTACGCATTGCGCAGCCGTGGTAGGATCTCTGATCCTATCAATAACAACCGCCCATCATCTACTTCCAGCAGTTGCCATGGAAGTCACATAGAAACCATCCCACCATTTCTTGTTTATCCATTTGAAGGGGAAAGTATCACCAGCTTTGTAGGACTGCTGAGTATACATTGATCCTGGATAGACATGCCAAGTAGTCAAAAGAATATTTCTATTATAAGATAGAAAAGACTATAGAACTGCAAGTTTTAGCTGGTTACCTTTAGACATTACTACGAGGGAACTCCCATTGTTTGCTCCAGCAAGTACAGTTATATAGTAGTTCCTCTCTCATTGGTCCATTGTCCATTCCTTCAAATGACGAGAAATCATGACATTTAACTTCGCTATGTACAAAACAACTTATCTATGTAACTTTGCCTCAAGAAGTGATTAGTTTGTAAAGTTTTAACCTTGAAAGAAACAAGGTGTAGCTTGCTCACTTTGTGAAGAAAATAAGGTGAAAGCTCATATACTTGAGAGGTGAACGGCATTGCCAGCATCCATGATATAGTAATCAATTATGTAATTCAGCAATTGTAAATAAGGAAGAAAGAAGTGTAATTGTAAATCAACATTTAGGAAGTTCTGACTTGTACTTGTAAATCAGCAAGTGTAAAGCAAATTGGAAATAAAGTTTATACTTTATTCATATTATGTGTTGCTCCAAGTTCCAACCATGTAGTCATGTGGCAACAACATGACCACCAGTCTACCACTATACCATAGTACCACTAATCCCCTATTCTCGTATGCACCAAATCACAAAACGAAGCATTGGCACACATCGTTGTAACACCCCGGCCCTCTCCAGGCCCAAGATGCTACCATCCCACACTCATCGTTTCAAAAGAGTGCTGCTAATAAAACTTTTAATAGCACCTCCCCTATTTTTTATTATTACCAACAGGGAGCAAACAGCAAATGAATATAGAATGATCGTAATAAGCTAACTAACTTCATATCGCACATAATTGGAACATAAACAGAATTCTGATCTCCATGACCATAGAAACCCATCACCACAGCTCGCAAGCAAATTAAACCAAACGACAAGACGCAAGGGACTTAACACTAGATTAAACATAATAACTCAGTGTAAGGCTAAGCTGTTATTTCATATGTGCAGTGCCAAAAGGATTATTCCCATTTCATGCATGTCGCCATCATTCACCTAAAAACCAAGGTTATTAAGACGGTAAGGCGAGGCGAGGCGACCCACCCCCTCATACCTTTTAAGCAGTAAAGCGCGAGGCGACGTCTTATACACATCTAAGGCACTAACTAAGGCAGCAAATAAAATGAGCATTTTAGCAATACATATGTACCTTGTTACCAATTCTTGAGCCCATGTAGCATACATCCTCTTTTCAATTGCTCTTCTTCCATATAGCATCCATCCTCCTTGGTCCCTTGCAAGTTTCAGCTATTGCATAAAAGAGGGAGTGCATTCTCAGAGTAAGTAACATACAGTCACAATAAAGAATTTTAGTTTGGGGAATGAATAAAACTTAGACTATGACAGAAAAACTAACTAGCGAATAGTTGCTCTGGTTCTAATTCCAAGCCATTATCCATCCCCTCTCCATTATCCGTTTGACCGTCCCCCCTCTCCGTTATATTCGTCCGACTATCCCCGCTCTCCATCATCCCTCTCTCCATTCCCAACGCCTCCACCCTCCAATCCAGACTCTAGCGACGTCTCCTCTCCTCCGCCTCAGAGACCTCGCCGTCGAGGGTGACATGCTCTCTCCATCTCTTCGTTGCCGCCTTCGCCACCTCGCCGTCGCTAGAAGCTTCAATGCAATGGCTTGAAGCTTTAGAGCAGCTGATCCAAATAATGCCCATCAATGTGCTAAACAAAAAAAGGAAAGAAAAACAACAATCACAGTAATGCAATTATAGCTAGACAAGTAGAATTACAGCTCAAAACTTTTTGCTTGAGACCTCACTAAACATTACCTGGATTAAAATCAGCATCATTAGCTTCTCTCAACCTTTTTGCTGGAGGTCTTCCAAATGCTCCAGCTGCAATCCTATATACTCTCATTTCTACCTTTGATATGTGATGATGTGATCATGAATGTGTGTCTCAGAGTAAAAACGTTTAATATATACAATCTAGGACTCCTCCTATGATTGCCTCATCAATCTCAATCTTAGCACAATCTCTATAGAAAGAGTAGGGATTTAGATAGTAACCAGCCATATGGAGAGGGTTATCAAGCTTCCCATTGATATTGAAATCAATGGCTTCAATGCAGAACTTATATTTGTCTGTTGCTTGCTTAAACAACGTCTTAATTGACTCCTTAGCATCCAGCAGCCCACCATAGACATAACCCATAGAGGATCTTCTCTGTCCATCAGCAACACGAAGCAACTTCACTGAAGGTTGAAACATCTTCACAATAAAGGACACTTCACACCAAAACTTGTTGGATATCATAATGTGGCTAGTGTTTTTGCCTTTCGCTGACTTGGAGACCTTGAGTTCCACACAGTCCTCCGATGTTAATATAAGTCGCAGCTTCTCTTTCTTCTTTAGGAGGCTATTCAATGTGAGAAAAGCAGTGGCAAACCTGGTAGCCCATGGCCTCACAATTCTTTGTTGTTGGTGAACTTCCGCATCAAACTCACAGTCTTGTGATGGGCATAAATAAAAGTAGTGAGTTCCCTCGCCTTGGATATTGTTTGTTTGATCATCTTATTCTTGGAGATCTTCTTGAGCATTAAATCAATGCAGTGTGTTGCACATGATGACCAACATATGTGTGGTTGTCTTATCTTGAGCAACTTCGCAGCAGCTAGGTTGGCAGCGGCATTGTCTGTCACTACTTGAATGACCTCTTCTCCCACCTCCTTTATGCAACTTTCTACTATAGAGCATATATACTCATTTGTGTGGCATCTACAAATGCATCAATACATTTACGGAAGTATATTCCAAGCTCACAATTCACGCACAAGTTCATAATGATTCCCCCCTCCGAGCAGTCCAACACTCCAACCATCAGTCATAATGGATCAAAGAGCGATAGGTTGAAGCCGGTAGAATTAATGTGTTAATAAACCATCTTCAACCTATAGCAAAGAAACTACCATATACATACGTCGTATCATCTCTGGATTGAAATGTAACAAAATGTATTAAACTATGTGTCAGTTTCTGAGTCATTCTATTATTAAGTAGATCCGATGACTTTTTCAAATTACTCCATAATATCCTCTCAAGGGAGAGTTCACCAGATCTTAGTGGAGCTACACTCTTTAAACTAAGTATATCTCTAATATAATTAAACCTAGACCTTATTAGTGGAGCTCGAAATCCCATTGCAGGGGTTAAGTTTGTCATAGAATTAGTTTCTGGATTGTAATATCGATAACTACTTTGATAAGTTGTAAAAGTATTTTCTTGAACTAATTCAGTTATTAATGATGGATCGTGAAAACCTATTGGATCATAGTTATACAAACCCGTATAATCATCCTCATCCACAAAATCAATCGTATGTTTTAATTCATTGGACCATCTCTTGATAGAAGAGATAGATTCTCTACTGATAGAAGAGATAGATTCATTCCATCCTTTCGGATATAATCCAATATTATGCATATACTCTCTATATGTATCTCGAACTTTGATAACAAAACTAGTAAAAAAATCACCAAGAGCCACATACAATGGAGTTGTATTCTCATCCATGAGATAACGATAACCTCTTAGTTTTAAGTTGAGCTAAATTGTAATTCATGAGATAACCTCCTCCTTATAAGGATTTATTTTTGATTTAAATGTTGTAACTACCTTAGTAGTTATACTATTATAGTAAACTACCTCTAGTATTCATATTTACTAGAGAACAACAACATTATAGTAATATTGATAGGATAAGGTCTCAATACCTCTTGGGAAGGTATAGGGTTTTACCTATCCCCTAAAAGGGATCGTTTTTGTGTTGGGGACTTTTCCACACTTGAGTGTGAAATTTTTTTTACTTACAGAGAGATATTTACTTTTACTTTAAGAACTTCATTTATGAATATATACAAATATACAGAACATAACTGTCAAGTAATATAAATAAGGAGTAACAACCACCTCATCATTGTTATGTAATATATTATGGAATATTTCATTATTATGTAATATAATATGGAATATTTCATTATGGAAATTTAGAAAATTCTAATTACGTCCTGATAGTCTGGCAATTTTATGAAATCGTATTCAGATTTAGCAGCTTCAGATTTCAATTTTTCATCGTAGTAAATAACTGACATACATACCTATCACATACATACCTGTTGATATACTAAGAAAATTGATTATCACTAAATAGGCCAGTGGTATCTTTTTACTGTATGACACGCTGCTTTCCCTCTCAAACACAATGTTTGCATGCTGACTAAAATAACACCAGTCCTCCTTTTGTAGGAATAGGTCGAACCCTTATTCATAAATAGTGTCATGGTGAAGTTTTGTGATAATTTGTGAAATTGTATGCATTTTAGGGACAACACTATATCCCAAGGGTACAGTTTTCATTCCCTATTGTTGCGGATTCCTTTACAGGAATTGTGTTGTTGATACAGTGGATGAACTCACAATCAATCAACTTAGAAGTAACTTCACCCCCCATCACTGGCTATTACAATCAGAAGAAAGAATTATACCTGCTATACAAGAGCAAATAGACACTTCTATGCCATATAGACATACTGCGCTAAGGCAACCATTGTGACAATAATCCAACCGCCAAAAAAAGCTGCCTTACTGTTATGTGATAACATTAAACTATTATCCTCCACTAAGGAGTCTTGACTAGTCTTATTTTGAGGCTGAATGAACCTATGATTCATATTGTCAAATACGTATTCTATAAAAAATGCCGTATCATCAAATTCCAAACCAGGTTGTGGAAATCTATCAATTAAGCCAGTCCTACCTATTTGGTCAACTATACTACCAGCTATATCCTCTTGAGAAATTTTCCTCAGCTATACTCCTTGCTATTTCAGCTAATAAATTGACAGTATTACTACCATCTGTAATAGAATCAATACTATCTGTAATAGAAGTTACCCATTTTGGGTCTAGTATCAGAGGAATTTCCAGGGGTTTTGAGTTTAACCAGAGTGTAAACCCCATGATTAAGACAACATAGAGTATGACCCAAAAGTAATGTGTATACCCACGTACATCCGTGAAATTTATTTTATTCAATCTTTGAGAAGAAGACATAACATCAGCAAGACCAAATTGAAAGTGAAACATTTTTTTACTTGTATTACATAAGTTCTAGACAGGATTTTGCCGTTTAGAAACCTAAATCACTACCAGTATGTATTCTTCAGAGACCTAGTGCTACTAACTAGAGAACGACTTAGGTTTTAGGTAAGCATGACTTACCCCTATAAGGGATCACATATTGGATGGTGGATTTGTACCAGACCGCAATAGATAGTCTTCTTTTCTGCTTGTCTGAAAGATTATATCTCTATATATGGAGGCAGAACTAACTATCGATGTTACTTCCTTTCCTTCACCCACAAGAAGAGCTACTAGGCAGCTATACCAGGAGTAGACGACTCCACTAAGGTCATAAAGAGTATAATAATACCGAAGCCAACGGCATAGGCCTTACGCCTTTTATTATTATGTGACTCCACAGTACTTTCCCAGTCTTTTACTAAAGCGTCTTTCACAGAATTTAGTGGATCGAACCTATCCCTATCCATGCAATGCTTTTCGATAAAGTTGACTAGGAGTGAGATTTTTGTCTAAACTCACACCTTCATTAAAAAGCTCGTTAATGAAGTCAATAGATGAGCGACCTTCAAAATTGAGGGCAACCCCGCTTGGGTTAAGATTTTGAAGATTTTTATATATGTAGAGCATGCCCTAGCTGCTACCCCTGTATAATCTGGATTATGATTAATAATATAATCAGAAATGTGATACATGAAGTTTTTATTCTAACGAAAACAAAGCATGCTTGCAGCCATGTTCCTCTCAAATATCTTTATGTGCTTGCAAGTTCTTCTCAATTTGGTCAACTTGCCTCTTCAACAGCAACTCCGAATACTCATATGCAGTGGGGGGCTTGTAGCCTCGGCTATACTGACCAATTACCTCACAAACCTTGTGGAATGACTTATCAGTGAGAGCATTAAAGGAGATACCACATTTGTATGCCTGAAATGCCACATGATCATTCACATTTTCCCTCTCTTGGCAAAAGCATCCTTGATGCCTTTCTGTGTATAGTCTCCCTCCTTAAGTGCCTTGGCTGTCTCGGGGTCAAGTCTAACAAGCTTATGCTTATCTATTAGGCCTCTTGTTTGCATTCTTTTGGATCCAAATTCCAGAATCTCATCTTCTTTTTCACCGTAGATGTCTACCTTAGCTCTCTTCTCCTCCACCACCTTTGCAGCATTTTCCTTCTTCTTTTTGATGCCCTCAAGGTGCTCCTTGCAAAGCTTCTTTGCATCAGTATCAAAATTGGGGCATGGAGCAACATCTCCTCTGATATGTGCAATATGCCTCTTGAAGTGGTTTATCCCACTAGATACAAATTTTGGGCGTAACTTGCACTTTACTTTTCCTGATTCACGCTTATTGGTGAGGTACTTATATTTCCAACCAGGGTCTTTTGTATTGGGTGCATACGGCTCAAGCTGAGGTTGGGGTTGAGGCTCTTGACTTTCATTTGCCATTGGATTCAATCATGCACAGCCTAGTACAGTACCTACAAGTCTACAACAATTTCATAATAGGAAGAAAAGTGAACAACAAATCAGAAGAATTAAGTGAATGACTTCCATTTTCAGATAGCTACAGAATCAACCAAATCTTCATCACTCATCAGAAATAATGAACTTGAGATTAACGGATGCTGCAAACTTCATCCTACGGAGTTAGTCAAAATCAAACTCATGGCATCCGCTAGACTAGATGATCAATCTGTCCCAACTCCCAACTCGATCTGAAAATCATGATAAACAATCAGACTGAACTCCACTTTCTACCTGGATCTGCAAATTTACGGCATCAACGTTACCGGTAACTGTTGGCCTCACATGCTTAAGCCAGTAAGCAAACAAATTAAAAGGAATATACGTGAACCGGACAGAACATGCAAGGGGATATCAAGTACAAGCCCAACACAGAGAGAACTTAGAGAATGAGAGAAGCGCACCAGGAGGCTAAATTACCTACAAAGGCTGCAACAATCGATAGTGCTGGTCGATGGAGGTGGAAGTTGTTGTCGCCACTCGCCAGAGAGAGCAGCCACGTTGGAGAGAGGAGATGCAGTAGCAGCCGCCGCTGCTGGAGGGAGGAGATGCAGCAGCAGCAGCCACCATCGGAGGGAGGAGATGCAGCAGGCCACCAGCAGCAGCAGCCACCGCCGGAGGGAGGAGATGCAGCAGGCCAGCAGCAGCAGCAGCCCTCTCGACCTAGGTTTTTTAGCAACTTCGGGGTTTTTTAGCAACTTCGCGTGCCGTCACTGGAATGGCGCTCTCCTGGACAGCTTCAGTGCGTGTGTGGGACTGTGGGTGGACTTCTCTGGTGGGCTGTGGGCTTTAATAGACTGTAGTGGCCACTCACCATGTACATGGCCTGCTAGCCGATTATCCGAGTACTCGCTCGGTTATACCGGTTAAACCTGTTAGCTACTCGTTTTTGTCTGCTCGTACTCTGTGAGAGGACCTGGTAGTTGACCTAGTTTTAGAACCATGCCCCAGAGGCCATATCACGACAAAGGAATGTGAGTGATTTGCTACTGCTAGATTAGCATTTTGCATTTAGTTGAAATTCTCAGTTTTAGGGCTTCAGGCGTAGTGTTTTACATGTTAATGTCTGGAATCCTTAATAATAAGTATTATGATATTAATGCAGCATCGGTGACAGTAAAGATCAACACACAATCACCAGGTTGATACCAAAATCTTGTCCTTTTTTATAACCGAGCAGGAGCCAGAGCACGAGCAGTCTGAAATTATGTAGCATTCTTAAACTGGAATCTCTTTAAGAAGTTTTGAAAAGCTCTGTGATTGAAATGCCTGTCGCATATTACAATCTTATTTGCATACCCTATCCCCTAAATGGTTTTAGATTGGCTTTCTGGCAATGTTTGAATTGAACCGTGAAACCTCGTTAAAACCAGTAGAATGTTAGTTTTCCTTACCACAGGCATGTTCTTTTCCCTGGTAGTATTCATAACAAATTTGTGATTTCAGGTGGGCTACATGTTATATGACCGTGTCCTCCGTCCTGCGGAAGTCGGTGTTACAGAGGGAGGTCCCACTGAGGAGACAGAACAGCCTGAGAAGAAATCAAGTGGAGATTAGGAGTCATCCAAAAGTAGAGATAGTTCATTTAGCTGCCATATTTATTCAGAGTTTCACACACATCAACATAAGAAACTTCACAATCTTTGACACTACGCCAGTATGACAAGCAAGACTGATTGGATGGAAATCTCTTTTGTCGGAAGGAAATGTTGGCGGTCACCTTGACCAAGGTGGTTTGTAACACAGGAACTTCATCTTGCTCTAATGAGCACAGATGCATGCAAGCACCTTGGCTAACCTTTTTGTTTCAATATGCAATTCGCCGATCGCATGTTCTTGTCAAATATGTGGAAGAAATTTTTTTTTCACTTTTTGTACTGTGGGTCGTAGTTTGTCATAGTCTATAGCCGCCGGCACAAGGCTTAGCCTTCCGGATATATGGCAGTCGAATCCCCTAAGGATTCTATTTCAGCTTAAGCCGAATCCATTAGGGATTCTATTCCGTTAAGATTGTGGAGTCAGGATACAAGTCCAGTTCGGACTCTTGTAAACGTGAGTTATATATATAGCTTGAGATCCAACGCTTGGGGACAAGCAAGAAGTAATAAAGATTAGTTACTTACCTCTGTCTCCTTTGCCCTTTCCTGCTGGCGAACCGGGAAGCCGACCGCTCAGGCCTTTGCCGGGGTCAGGAACGCCAGCAAGTTACCCATCGCTACCCCTTGAGATCCCGGAGGCCTGACAACTTAGTATCAGGGATGCCTAACTCTGATTCTGGGGACGACACCTCCTCCGTGAGCGCCATGTTCAAGGCGCAGATGGTGGAGATGCAAGACAAGATCTCCGATCTGACCCGCCAGAGCATCGCCACCAACTCCAAGCTGGTTGCACTCGAATCGGAGAAGGTCCCCTCGTTCGCTGCATCCGTGACCCTTCCAAATCCATCCGCCGCCGCCGCCGCTTCCGCGCCATCCATCTCCACTTCTGCAGATCCATCGCTGTTTCCCGCCTCCGCCAGTTATGCACCACCGCTTATATCCACTCATGGCTTTACGGCTCCAGTAAACGAAGCAATGCTTCGCCGGCCACCACCCATGCCGCAATTCTTGCAGCAGCCGCCTATCACCCAACCCTTTCAGCAGCCACCGGCGCCATCGCATACCTCCGTGGGCCCGCGCCAACACTTGCCTTTCCACTCACATTACAACGCACCACGCTACCACAGATTGGAATTCCCTACTTATGACGGCACCACCGATCCCCTCCCATGGATTAATCGGTGTGACCAATTCTTCTGGGGTCAGCGCACTGACGAATATGACAAAGTCTGGCTTGCCTCATACCATCTCACCGGTATCGCTCAACTGTGGTATTTTCAATTGGAGCGCGACGACGGACAGCCGACATGGGACCAATTCAAGGATCTTTGCCACATGCGGTTTGGACCACCAACTCGCAGTAATCCTTTAGGGGAACTCACGCGCCTGCGGCAGACGGGATCAGTCAGCAACTACCAAAATAACTTCTTGGCTCTGCTTTGCCAGGCCGATCATTTGCTACCTTGGCAACAGGTGCAAATTTTCACCGCCGGCCTTGTCGAGCCTATTCGGACTGATGTGGAGCTGCAGCAACCTGCTAATCTTCAGGTGGCAATGAGCCTCGCTCGTGCGTACGAGCGCCGGGCACAAATCACGGCAGGTACCGCTACAACATCATCGACGTCACGCTCCTGGCGATCGCTGCAGCGACCTCCTTCTACCACGGTTCCAGTCACGGGACCATTACCGGAACCCACACTACCGGCCGCAGCACCAGAGAGTCGCTCTACAAAACCGTTCCGTCGCCTCACGCCTACTGAACTGGCTGATCGCCGCTCCAAGGGCTTATGCTACAACTGCGACGACAAATTTCTACCAGGGCATCGCTGCAAGCAACCGTTCCTGACATACATTGATATGAATGAGGACGGCGAGGACGGCGTGAATCAGCCTGGACTGCACGCCATTGAAACCGAGGAATCTTCACCAGAGATATCCCTCCACGCAGTCACAGGATCTTCCAATGGCGGTACCATGCAACTAGCGGTAACCATTGGTACGCACTCTTTTGTTGCCCTCGTCGACTCTGGTTCAACGCACAATTTTTTAAGTGAGCGGGCTGTCCAATTGGCCGCCCTACAGTTGCTTCCCCGACAAGGCCTTAACGTCAAGATCGCAAATGGTGAGCACCTTGCCTGCACAGGATTCTGCAGCACTCTACAGATTCTGGTAAACCAGACTCCATTCACCATCCAAGCTTACGGCATTCCTTTGGGTGGTTTCGACATTGTCCTGGGAGTACATTGGTTGAAGACATTGGGCCCCATTCTTTGGGATTTCGACGACCTCACCATGATGTTCTGGCTGGCGGGACGTCGGGTGCAATGGCAAGGACTCTCTACTGTCCCAACCATACATACTCTCGTCCAGACCGATCAGGCATCACTACAGCCCCTCCTGGAAGAATTTGTCGACCTTTTTTCCGAGCCGCAGGGCCTGTCGCCGGTTCGGCCTCAAGACCACCGGATCACTCTTCGCCCAGGAGCAGTCCCCATCTCCGTCCGACCTTACCGATACCCACATCATCAGAAAGACGAACTGGAACGACAATGCAAGGACATGCTCCACCAAGGTCTGATCCGACATAGCCATTCATGTTTTTCTTCTCCAGTCCTTTTGGTTAAGAAACAGGATGGAACTTGGCGCTTCTGTGTGGATTATCGGGCCCTCAATGAGTTAACAATCAAGGACAAATTCCCGATTTCGGTGGTGGATGAATTATTGGATGAACTGCGGGGCGCCCGATTCTTTTCCAAGCTTGACCTTCGGTCCGGTTATCACCAAGTCCGCATGCACCCCGATGATATCTTCAAGACTGCATTCCGGACTCATGAAGGCCTTTTTGAGTTTGTGGTTATGCCTTTCGGATTGACCAACACACCGGCAACATTCCAAGCTTTGATGCAGGCAGTACTTCGCCCCTATTTGCGCCTCTTCGTCCTGGTTTTTTTCGATGATATCTTGATTTACAGTTCATCTTGGTCCGAGCACTTGCAACACATCCGAATGGTTCTCTTGCTTCTGCGCGCAGCATACTTTGTTTCTCAAGAAATCCAAATGTTCCTTCGGATTATCTTCTGTCTCATACTTAGGCCATATTATCTCCAACGGCCAAGTAGCCATGGATCCCTCTAAGGTGCAAGCAATCTCTGAATGGCCACAACCCAAAACAATCAAAGCATTACGTGAGTTTTTAGGTCTTGCGGGCTATTACCGAAAATTTATTCAAGATTTCGGCAAGTTGGCAGCCCCATTAACAAACTTACTCAAAAAAGAGGCATTCGGATGGTCACCAACCGCCCAACAAGCTTTTGAGAGCCTTAAGTCAGCTTTATCCGCAGCACCAGTTTGCATATGCGGGATTTCACTCAGCAATTCATACTAGAGTGCGATGCTTCAGGATCAGGCATTGGGGCCGTGCTTCACCAAGGACAAGGACTGATTGCGTTCTTCAGTCGTCCGGTGGTACCCCGTCACTCCAAGCTTCCTGCTTATGAACGTGAATTGATTGGATTGGTCCAAGCCGTTCGTCATTGGAGACCATACCTCTGGGGCCGCACTTTCCTTATCCGCACAGACCACTACAGTTTGAATTTCTTACTCGATCAGCGGCTTTCCACTATTCCTCAACATCACTGGGTGAGCAAGCTCTACGGATATGATTTTTCGGTGGAATTCCGGTCGGGACGCCTCAACACAGTCGCGGATGCCTTATCCCGGCGTGATTTCCCTCCGGCAAGTCTGCTGGCCATTTCGTCACCGGCCCTTTCACTCTTTCCGGAACTGCGCAATGAAGTTTTGCACACTCCGGATCTCCAGCAGCTCCAGACTGATATCACTTCGGGCAAACTGGCCGCGCCTTGGTCGATTCAAGACGGCCTCATTTTACACTCAGGACGGGTCTATGTGCCACCCTCATCACCCTCATTGCAGCAGATTCTAACTTCCGCCCATGCAGCACATGAAGGCATTCAAAAGACTTTGTGTCATTTACGTCAGGATTTTTATATCCCAGGGGCCAAACACATTGTTCAAGACTTTGTGAGAACTTGCCAAGTTCGCCAACGCAACAAAATTGAACAATTGCAACCGGCAGGCCTCCTTCAACCGCTCGACGTACCGTCTCAACCATGGTCTGACATTGCAATGGATTTCATTGAAGGGCTTCCTCGAGTACATGGTAAATCAGTCATTCTCTCGGTCATCGATCGCTTCTCCAAGTACGCTCATTTCATTCCCTTGGCTCATCCATATTCCGCAACAACTGTTGCCCGCGTCTTCTTTGACGAGATCGTCCGCCTTCATGGGATTCCTACATCCATTGTCAGTGACCGAGATAAGGTCTTCACCAGCCACTTTTGGCAAGATTTATTTCGTTTGGCCGGCATTCGCCTTCACCTCAGCTCGGCTTACCACCCACAGTCCGATGGCCAGACTGAAGCTGTTAACAAAGTGATCGCCATGTATTTACGCTGCTTAACAGGCGATCGCCCTCGTCAATGGATGGACTGGCTGCCGTGGGCCGAATATTGCTACAACACCTCCTTCCACTCGGCCCTTCGTACGACACCGTTCAAAATTGTCTACGGTAGGGATCCGCCCTCCTTACGCACGTACGAAAAGGGCGAGGCTGTCGTGCAAGCGGTGGAAGCCTCCTTGTTAGCCCGTGATCAACTCCTTCAGGACATCCGTGATCGCCTTCTTCAAGCTCAAGCATTTGCTAAGAAATACTATGATCAGAATCACCGGGATGTTTCCTTTGACGTGGGAGAGTTGGTTTGGTTACGCCTTCTTCATCAACCGACTGCTTCTCTTGGGCTCCCTCCAGCTAGCAAACTCGGGCCGAAATACTTTGGTCCCTACAAGATCCTTGAAAAGATTGGTTCGGTTGCCTACCATTTGGAACTTCCTCCGGGCGCAAAACTCCACGACGTATTCCATGTTGGAGTGCTTAAAAAGTTTCAAGGGGCTCCACCACCCACGCCACCACCATTGCCGCAGCTTCACCATGGCAGGGTTTTGCCTACTCCACTGCGCGTGCTGAAATCGGCAAGACGTCAAGGTCAGCACCAGCTCTTGGTACAATGGGCTGGAACCACCTTATCAGAGGCTTCGTGGACACCGTTGTCTCAGTTCCGGGAGTCCTATCTAGATTTCCAGCTCGAGGACGAGCTGCTTCGCGAGGAGGGGAGAAATGTCATAGTCTATAGCCGCCGGCACAAGGCTTAGCCTTCCGGATATATGGCAGTCGAATCCCCTAAGGATTTTATTTCAGTTTAAGTCGAATCCATTAGGGATTCTATTCCGTTAAGATTGTGGAGTCAGGATACAAGTCCAGTTCGGACTCTTCCTTGTAAACGTGAGTTATATATATAGCTTGAGATCCAACGCTTGGGGACAAGCAAGAAGTAATAAAGATTAGTTACTTACCTCTGTCTCCTTTGCCCTTTCCTGCTGGCGAACCGGGAAGCCGACCGCTCAGGCCTTTGCCGGGGTCAGGAACGCCAGCAAGTTACCCATCGCTACCCCTTGAGATCCCGGAGGCCTGACATAGTTTTACAAGATAATCAACTGTAGATATTACCAACTTGGGTTTAAGTACATATGGCCTAATTTGTCTGGATGGCATGGCCATGCCAGACAACTTTCAGCATTAAACCCTGTTACGCATAAATGCAGTCACAAAGGAACTTGGAAGAGCCGAATGCAATACATCACAAAAGGCAAAACCGCAGGTCATACATGTAACACCCCGGTTCTCTACATAGTTCAAGATGCTACCATCACATATTTACCATCTTAACAGAGAGCAACCAATATACGGATATAGTATATTAGCAATAAGACAATTAACTTTATATTGCTCATAACTGGAATGTAAACAGAACTCTGTTCCATGACTATGGAGATCCACCACGGCTCGCAAGCAAATTAAACCAAACGGCGAGCCACAAAGAACTTAACACTAGATTAAACATAAAAGTTCAGTGTAAGACTAAGCTGTTATTTCATATGTGTAGTGCGAAAAGGACTATTCTTATTCTATGCATGTCGCCATCATTCACCTAAAAACAACACTAGAGTAAGGGTGAGTCCGGAGACTCAGCAATCATACGATAAAACAGTAACATCACTTTAACAATTCAATTGATTTCATGAACTATAAGTTGTAAATCAACTTTATGACCGTAAACTATAAATCAAATCCGTAACTATAAACTGTAAATAAATCATATGACTGTGGAATATAAATCAACTCTGTAACTGTAAACTGTAGATCAGTTCATGAATGTGAACTGTAAACTCATAAGCCTCTGTAGTTGTATCACTTTTCTCTGCACTTTCATGCAATGCAATGCATCTGTAACTGTAGCTTATACCGGTATAGTGGAGGGTACACCCGTCGATGTCACTCTCTTCCTCCATCCCGCGGAGATGCCTACCACTGTAGGTCTTATTCAAGAGCACTTCGGACTAGTCATATGACTTTCTCACCGATTTGGCTCTTATGCATTTTGCATGATGCCACATTCTTCGAATGTGGATATCTAATCATAAGTAGTACTCATCAAGGTATGATTAGCCTATAATCATAAACATCACCTCATAAATACTATAAATCATGGCATTGAAACATGAATAACAAACATTCACCATAATTTACTATTCTACAATGCACTTGCCTGTTAATTTGGCGGATGGTGCGTGGACGGCACCACACTCGAACTGGCACCTGAACAAGCATTAACCATTTCAATTCATTGCTAATGAAATACATTCATATACGAGCAAATGACATTGCTCTAATGCCTACTCTAACATAACCAATTCCTGTTCTACCAGGCAACTTCCCATTGTCCCGGTGCTTAACCAATCCGAAAATTTAGCAATTTCGTCATTTACACTCACGGATTGAATTCTATACGCTTAATCTCCCTCCATCCCTTCCTTCTCTCTTTCCCTCTCCCACCACGGATCAGCCAGATCAATAGTGGTAACACCGATTTCACCATCCCAGCATTCATATTAATAAGTGACCTCTTCTTAGCCACACGAATCAATTCTAACAATCGGCATAATGACTTATGCAAAATTCAGTGAATAAGCAGGAAGAAGGGTTTTCGAGGCGTTACCCTAGCCCCGAACGACTGGATCGGAGCACTACCTTCCTTTCCTTGGTTAGATCTGACAGATTTGGTAGTGGGTCAGACTTTCCTTTTTCTCTTCTTCCTCTTTTTCTTCCTCTCTTCTTTTCTCCTCCTCTCCTTCTTCTCCTTCCACGACCGGCTCTTCTTTTCTTCACTTAGCTGGCCAGCTTCTCCTTTTCTTCTCTCGGTTCGCTAGCTCCCTCCCTTCTCTTCCCTCAGCTGGCTGGCTCTCTAGCCCCGGCCTGCCCTGGATCTCCCCTTGCCTCCCACCGGCTCGGCGTGCAGCGCGCAGCCGAGTGGAGCAAGAGGGGCAGCAGCGAGCCACCGGGCGAGCGGCGATAGGAGCAGGGGACGGTGAGGCAGCAAAACAAAGCAGCGGCGACCCATTGGGCGCACTTGTGGGTGGCAGTGGTGGCGCGCGGCCTAGAGAAACAGCGGCGACGCTGGTGGCTACTGATGACGGCGTGCGCAGGCGACAGCGACATGCAGCGCACACAGGGCATTGTCAGCGACAGGGGGACAGTGAGGTTCGGCAGGAGGAGCGATGGCGCCGGCGGCTGGTCGACATAGGCGTGCGCACGGGGAAAGAAGGCAACAGCCGGGTGGGCACAGGGGAGAAAGCAAATTGGCTTTTGTTTCTTCCCGTCCCCGGCTCTCTCTCTCTCTCTTTCTTGTATGGGGCATAGCGTGGGCCGTGTTGGGCCTCTTCTAGCCTAGGCATTACATTCTACCCCCTTTAATAGAATTCGACCCCAAATTTTAAAATTTGGTAATCTCTACAAAAAAAAACAAATGAACTGGGTTGAACAGAAAACAACTCTAACTCATACCCATAGAGAACAACTCCGGGTACTTCTCGCGCATGCGAGATTCCGATTCTCACGTTGCTTCTCGCTCAAACTGATGTGGCCACAGAACTTTAACAGACTTTAATGCTCTGTGCCTCAACACTTTCTTCGATTCCTCCAGAATATGAATTGGACGGGACTCAAAGGTGAGGTCTTGCTTAAGGGACAATGGTTCTAGAACAATATCATGTTCCAGATTCTTTAAGTACTTTCTCAACATAGAAACATGAAACACGTTATGAACTCGCATAGACTTAGGAAGATCCAAATGATATGCCAACTTTTCAATTCATGGCAGAATCAGAAATGACTCAATGTACCGCGGGATAAGCTTCCCTTTGGTATCAAATCACACAATCCCTTTAGTGGGAGACACTCTCAAAAGCACCTGATCCCCTACTTCGAACTCTAAGTCTCGCCTTCTAACATCTGTATAGTTTTTCTGCCTACTCTGGCCAGCTAGCAGATTCTGTCTAATCTCTGCCACTCGTTCCACTGTCTACTGGACCCAGAACTACCTTTTCACCTATGGCATCCCAATAGAGTGGTGATCTACACTTTCGCCCATACAAAACCTCAAATGGCATGACCCGAACACTGGAGTGGTAGCTGTTGTTGCAGGCAAATTCCGTGAGTGCCAACTAATCCTCCCATCTACCTTTCCACGACAAAACACAGGACCTCAACATGTCCTCTAGTGTTTGAATGGTGCGTTTGGTTGGCACATCCGTCTGTGGGTGGAAAGCGGTAATAAATTGAAGTTTTGTGCCTAAAGTGCTTTGCAGCTCTCCCAAAACTTTAACATCTCTGTCCAAAACTACCGTCTTGGGCACACTATGCAATATCACCATTTCACGCACATAGACAAGTGCCAAATCACTTACAGAATTCGTCGTACGAATAGGGGTGAAGTGCGTGGACTTACTGAATCAGTCCACCACTACCCAAATCCCCTCCTTACCTCGCTGGGTACGAGGTAAACCAACTACGAAGTCCATGGTAACATTATCCCATGGCCACTGAAGAACATCTAAAGGCTGCATTAGTCCAGCGGGACGCTTATACTTAGCCTTCACTTGTTGGCAAATCCTGTAAGATGCTACATATTGGGCGACATCCACTCTCATTCTCTTCCACCAGAAGCTCTTTTTAAAATCCTGATACATCTTGGTCTCGTTAGGATGTACCATGTACAGGGTACGATGAGCCTCACTCAAAATGTCGTCCTTGACTTGAGCCTTTTGTGGCACGCAAAGATGGCCCCTAAACCGTGATGCGTCTAACTCATCAAGGCTGAAATACCCCAATTTTCCTTCATCGAGGCGCTTCCTTACTTTTTGAAGCAACCGATTATGTTGTTGCACTTCTTTCACCCATTCTGAAATTGCTGATTCCAGCAACAACTGTCTCAACCTGTGTTGTACCAACATAGCAATAGGAAATTTTCATCCGTTCAAAGTCAGCAACGAGACAACTTAGAGTGGAGGGTGTCATCTTGTGACTAAGGGCACCAGTAACTACATTTGCTTTGCTTGGATGGTACTGGAGAGTGAGATCATAGTCTTTAATCAGTTCTAACCATCTTCTTTGCCTCAAATTTAACTCCTTCTAAGTAAAAATGTACTTGAGGCTCTTATGATCAGTGAAAATATCACAGGATTCTCCATACAAATAATGCCTTCAAATCTTTAGAGCGAAAACCACTATGGCCAGCTCTAAATCGTGAGTAGGGTAATTCTGCTCATGTTTCTTTAATTGTCACGAGGCATACGCGATCACTTTGCTATTTTGCATGAGCATGCAACCCAAACCCACTCGTAATGCATCCGAGTAGACCGTGAAACACTTTTCTAGCTTAGGAAGATGAGAACAGGAGCATTTACTAACTTCTCTTTCAAAATATTGAAACTGCACTCGCATTCACTGATCCACTGGAATTTCATGCCCTTCCACATGAGTTGAGACATTGGCTTGGAAATAATAGAGAAGTCATTCATGAAATGCCCGTAATAACCAATTAAACCAAGAAAACTTCTCACTTTCTTAACATTGGATGGCCTCTTCCAATCTACTACTGTAGAAATATTGGTTGGATCTACTGAAATGCCCTCTTGGTTAATCACATGTCCCAGGAAGCCCACTTCAAAAATCCAAAACTCACACTTCTTCAACTTGGCAAAGAAGTGATTCTCCCTTAGAGTCTCAAGCACGAGCCTCAAATGCTGCTTATGCTCTTCCTCCATCTTGGAATAAATCAGGATATCATCAATGAACACAACTACAAAATCATCCAAATACTTGTGTAGCATGCTATTCATTGTTTCCATAAAGACAGCAGGGGCATTTGTTAGTCCAAAGAACATAAATTTATACTCATAGTACCCATACCTCGTGGAGAAAGCTGTCTTTTCAATATCTTGCTACTGCACTCGAATCTGATTATACCCAGATTGAAGATCAATTGTGGAAAACACCTTGGCTCCCTTCAATTGATCAAACAAGTCCTTGATGTGAGGCAACGGGTATTTATTCTTGATGGTCACCCGATTAAGAGCACGATAATCTATACACATACGCTAACTCCCATCCTTCTTCTCAGTGAATAGGACGGGGGCTCCCCAAGGTGACATACTGCGACGGATCAACCCCTTGGACAACACCCCGTCCAATTGCTTCTTCAATTCTTCTTGGAGTGGTCATACTAAACGGTACGGGGATATAAAGATAGGTCGAGTGCAAGGAACAAGTTTAATCCTAAACTCCACATCTTTTGCGGGTGGCATTCCCAGAAGCTCTTCAGGAAATATGTTGGGGGTACTCACATACTACTGGAATATCCTCAATGCACAAAGGCACACTCGGTTTTTCCGCAAGTGATAGAAGTAACCAAAACTTAAGCATTCATCGGCCAGGGAATAGGCTGGTCAACACAAAAGGAGAACCTGGAGGTGAATTCCCCTGAAAGATTATCTCCTCCCCTGAAGGAGCTTACAAAGTGATTGTCCTCTAGAAGCAGGAAATCACGGCCCGGTAGCAATTCAACTAGTCCATACTAAGGATAACATACAAAAGGCTCTATCTGAATAACCATGAGGATGGCCACAAAATCCTCGCCATTTATTGAAACTATGCATCTGGGATAAACCATAGAGCTAGCAATAATACCCCCCGGGAATTGACTATAACCGACTGCGAAATCTGTTGCATACTCAATTTTGCCTTTCTAGCAAACTCAGGAGAAACAAAGGAATAAGTGGCACCAAAGTCAAAAAGAACGAGAGCACTATGTGAATCCACTAACAGAGTACCTGTCACCACATCCGGATGACTTGCAGACTCAGTGGCAGGCAATGTGTAGACTTCAGGCGACACCGGGGTGGCGAGAGCCCCAACGCTCTGCTATGACAGCATCGGAAAGGGAGGCGGTGTAGTATACTAAAGTGGAGTAATTGGGGTAGGAGGCCAGTAGTACCCAGCAGGCGGTGCCCAAGAAGGAGGCTACAACGTAGGAGCAGCCGCCAACACCTGGACTGACCCCCGAGATGAAGTATCTGATGATTTAGATACCGGCTCCCACTTGATGATGCTGGAGGGATTCTGATGACAGAACTTCTCCATGTGGCTCGATCAGCCACAGTGTTGACACTCCCCTATCCAGAAACATTCAATAGCCCGGTGCTCACCACCACACTTGAAACAAATCATGCCCTGCCCTGGATAGGACGCAATGCCGGTGTGCAGGAGAAGACGACTTCAACGACTTAGACTTGGATGACTGTGAGGAACGCTAACTCCACTTGGACTTCTTAGTTGTGAGCTGCTGACATGACCCATCCCTCTCACTATAACTCCTCTTTTGGTCACCACCAGAAGCACTTGAACCACTAGAGGGTTGCGACCCTTTAGTGAGCTGCATCTCCATCATTCCTCTAGCTTGCTCGACCATGGACCTAAAGTCACGTGGCGCAGTAGCCCCCATAACATGCCAAAACTCAGAACTAAGCCCTCAACGGAACCTTTTGGCCTTCTCAAGGTCACTACTTGCGACCGACGGTACGAAACGGATTAAGTCATTGAACCGTGCCTCGTACTCAGCTACAGTCATCTTTCCTTGCATGAGGGTCAACAGGGCAATCTCCATACTTTTCACAAAACATTCTGAGTGATATTTTACCTTGAACTGCTTGATGAAGATCACCTAGGTGGTTGGACCTTAGGTAGAGGTTATGACTGAAAGGACTCCCTCCCACTAGATGTTCCCCTGACCTTTCAACTGAAAGGCCACAAAGCAAGCCTTAAGCTATGAAGTCATCTCTAAAGCTTTGAACTGCCTTCCCATATAATGCAAACAATCTGCAGCTTGGACTGGCGTACCTGACCCATCAAAGGTATCCAACCGCAACGCCATCCATTCTCGAAGGCCCATTCTTGGCTCTGGTGCGACTGGAATGGTAGTCGGGAAAGCGACAGGTACGGCCGCAGCAGTGGCTGCAGGTGCTTGTCGGCGAAATGCATGAACCTCCTCTATGAACTCCCGTGGCAAGGCTGAAGACCTTGCTTGATTCCCAGCTACAGACTGCTCAGCAGATCCAACTTCCGCGTCGGGTGCATCCTACTGAAGCCTCTACAAATGGTTCCGCTTGGGCACGGCAATGACCACGGCCTCGGCAAGCACCGCGACCGCGACCTCTACCTCTCGGCATCTCTGATCATAACAGAGAAGCATTCACACAATCAACTCACAAACATCAACTTTAACAGTACAAATCAACAACACAATTAGGGAAAACACATATGTAATGCAAGTCCCAAACCCAATCCTACTATGCAACAAAGTGTGTCAAATTTAATTCAATTACTTGGCATAAGTCAAGCTTTAATTGATTAAGGTAGCCTAGGTTACCAAATTATCTACCACGGATCTAACGCCCGCTCTGATACCAACTGTAACACCTCGGCCCTCCACATGGGTCAAGATGCTACTACCACACACTTACCATCTCAACGGGGAGAAACTAACATACAAATATAGTATATTAGCAGTAAGCCAACTAACTTCGTATTGCACGTAACTGGAACGTAAACATAACTCTGAGCTCCATGACCATGGAGACCCACCTCCACGGCTCGCAAGCAAATTAAACCAAACAACAAGCCACAAAGAACTTAACACTATGTTAAACATAAAAGCTCAGTGTAAGACTAAGCTGTTATTTCATATGTGCAGTTACAAAAAGACTATTCCCATTTCATGCATGTCACCATCATTCACCTAAAAACAGCAACAAAGCAAGGGTGATTCCGGAGACTCGCCAAGCACATGATAAAATAGTAACATCAATTTAGCAACTCAAACGATTTCATGAAATGTAAGCTGTAAATCAACTCTATGACTGTAACTGTAAATCAAATTTGTAACTATAAATTGTAAATTAATCCTATGACTGTGGACTGTAAGTCAACTCCATAACTGTAAACTATAAATCAATTCCATGACTGTAAACTGTAGATCAATTCATGACTGTGAACTATAAACTCACAAACATCTGTAGCTGTATCACTTTCTCTGCACTTTCATACAATGCATCTGTAACTGTAGCTTATACCGATATAGCAGAGGGTACACCTGTCGATGTCATCCTCTTCCTCCATCCCGCGGAGGTGTCTACCTCTATAGGTCTTATTCAAGAGCACTCCGGACTAGTCATATGACTTTCTCACTAACCTAACTCTTATGCATTTTGCATGATCCATATTCTTTGAATGTGGATGTCTAATTATAAGTAGTACTCATCAAGGTATGATTAGCTCATAATCATAAATATCACCTCATAAATACTATAAATCATGGCATTGAAACACGAATAACAAGCATTCACTATAATTCACTGTTCTACTATGCAGTTGCCTGTTAACTTGGTGGACGGTGCATATACGACACCAGACTCGAACCGGCACCTGAACAAGCATTAACCATTTCAATTCATTGCTAATGCAATACATTCATATACGAGTAATTGACATCACTCTAACGTCCAATCTGACATAACCAATTCCTATCCCACCAAGCAACTTCCCATTGTCCCGGTGCTTAACCAATTCGAAAATTTAGCAATTTTGTCATTTACACTCGCGGATCGAATTCTATACACTTAATCTCCCTCCATCCCTTCCTTTTCCCTTTCCCTTTCCTTTTTTGTTCTTCCTCTTTTCCTTCCTCGCTTCTTTTCATTTCTTCTCCTCTCCTTTTCCTTCCACGGCTGGCTCTTCTTTTATTCACTTAGCTGGCCAGCTTCTCCTTTTCTTCTCTCGGTCTGCTAGCTCCCTCCCCTCTCTTCCCTCAGCTAGCCGGCTCTCCAGCCTCGGCCTACCTTGGCTCTCCCTTGCCTTCCTCCGGCGCGGCGTGCAGTGCGCAGCCGAGCAGAGCAAGAAGGGCAGCGGCGAGCCACCGGGTGGAGCGGCGATAGGAGCAAGGGACAGCGAGGTGGCAAGACAAACTAGCGGCAACCCGCCTGGGCGCACGCGCGGGTGGTAGTGGTGGCGCGTGGCCTGGAGAAACGGCAGCGACGCTGGTGGCTACCGACGGCGATGCTCGCGGGCAACAGTGACACGCGGCGCACGCGAGGCGTTGTCAGCAATAGGGGGACAGCGAGGTGCGGCCAGAGGAGTGGCGGCGCTAACAGCTGGTCGACGGTGGCAGGCGCACAGTGAAAGAAGACAGCGGTCGGGTGGGCACAGGGAAGAAAACAAATTAGCTTTTGCTTCTTCCCCTCCCCAACTCTCTCTCTCTCTCTCTCTCTCTCTCTCTCTCTCTCTCTCTCTCTCTCTCTTATATGGGCCATAGCATGAGCTGGCCTGGGCCTCATCCGGCCCAGGCGTTACAATATAGCCAATTACTAGCAACTAAGGAACGGTTCACCGCTTGTTTCGGTATGGTGGAAGTCTTTCTGTGTTCTGCTCATAGGGTCACATGCTCTGTTTCTTACCTCTGGAAGAGACTTTGAACATTAACACGTCGCCATATTGTCAGGTACACACATCATAGGTTCATGACAACTTGTACAAGAATAACAAGGTGATAAGCCTCCCAATTAGCATGGGCCAATATTAATGCATTGTTCTGGACTGAAATAAACAAGGGAGAATGGCTCATACAAGCCACATGCTAGGAAACAGACGCTAATAAGGCTACACGATTGGCCTCTCAGGATGACAGTGAAGAATTCGGGTGGAAGATAAAGCGGATGCTTAGATTGTCAAGAGGTTAAAAAGCTTTCCTCTTCAGTCGATTTTCTGAACGTGGGTTACTGCCTGTGTCGCATTGCTCGTCTGTGCTCAAATCAGCATCGGTGTCATCGTCAGGTTCTTCCAAACCAAGGTTCAAATTTAGCTCGGTGCTGCCACCTTTTTTGGTGGAATTTTGTGCCACGCCCGAAGCCTGAAAGAGGATACGAAGGCATATATGAGTTTTATTACTCCGAACAGGACAATGCTGTATTTAAAAGAAAGCACAATGTTTGATATAATAAGGGTAAAACAGTCAGGCTCTAATACAGAGAGAATTTACGAAACAAGGAAAACCAAAAAGTGACGTGTGAGCAGGAAACCTAAAAAGCATATTTTGAATCTTTTATGGAAATGATCAATGGGATCCTTTCCCAATTACTCTGACACAAGGGAAAAGAGGTTACCACAATAGATCTAAGAGATGAACCCAAACAGTAGGGTGTCGCTAGGAGCTTTCAGCATGACATGATTGAAAATCTTCAGCAACCAAAAATTATAAAATGTAGCGATCATTTGATTATTCGAATCAAGGGTGCATCCGATGAGACAGACAGCTCATGCCACCGACAAATACAATCTATTGAGCATAACAATACATTGAGTGTTCGGGCACGTGTAGAGGAGTGATACTGTCATTCTGTGATTATTTGTGGTTGGGACTAGATGATGTGCATTTTCTGACTTGAACTGAACAACTACTTTTAAGAAAGGAACAAAAATGCAGGCCAGGTACATCTCCACATTAGATAGGGACATCACTAATATCAGCCTTGCCATCAGATGGTGGATCTCCATCATGCCTTATTCTCCTCCTGCTGCACTTTAAAGTTCCATTTTTCATCATATACTGTAACTAGATTCAGTTGATACCCATTAATGACACTTTTCAGTGCACACATACTTTGCATAAATTTGAGAGCATCCACCAGCTCTAATCTAGAGCAAACCTGAATCTCAACTTCACTGATAACCAATTAAAGGGGGGAAAAGAAGCAAAGTAGCACTAAGATCTATCCAAGAATTGAATGCATCCACAAGCTTGACTCGGCAAGGCTATCTATCATCTGTACACATAAATGTTAAAATCATATGGAACAACGCACATGAAAAAAATTATCTGCTTACAGATAACAAACAAGAATGACACTAAGAACAAGATAGGCAGCCAATAGCCCAACACCTAAGATGATGGAATACTAAAAATCAGGTTAACCATCTGATCAATGACTGAATTGAGGAATGCCATGAATCCTCAAATTTCTAACTAGACGGCCAAAGGCAGATGCGTCGGCAATCACTCCAAATTCACAATGCAAACCTAAATTTGTGCACTGTCATGTCAAATCACCACGAATCACAGACCATGGCATTGCATGGCCTACTGCTACTGTAATCAAATCAAACTAGCACATAAATATAATACAATGATTACAGCACAAAACCCTAGCACAACCCAAGTTACAATGAAAGACCAAATCCTTACATATTATCATTTTCCAGACCCTATTCGGTCAGAATAGGCATCAAATCCATCCATGAAGAACCCGCATTATCCCGTCCAGTGCTATCTTTGTGCCCAAAATCGAAACCCCAAAGGAACCAAGAACACCTAAGCCGTCGAATCTTTGCACCAAATCGAACCAACTGAATGCAACAAAGCAAGGAAACAACTCAGGAATGGCCAATCTTTAAAGCCGGGAAGGCTCACCGGAACGTAGCGCCTCCTCGTGGCCACCTCCTTGCCGTCGCCGCCTCCTCCGGCGGCGCCGTTCGCCGGTGTCCACTTGAACAGCACCACCTTTTCGCCCCTGGAGACTCCCATGGGTCCGATTCCGGCGGATCCCGCGCCGCCGGCGAGGGGGACCCACGCCTTGCGCCACTTCCTGACGGGCCCGCTGAAGGAGGTGCTGCTGCTGACGGGGCCGTACCGCGTGGAGGAGCGGCTCAGGCGGGCGCCCACGGTCTCCATTTTCCGGGCGCGAGCGGCGGCTGCGGTTGTCCTCCGGCGAGGAGGGTGCGGAGGCGGGTAAAGAGTTGGGTGCGGGAGATACCGCGGGGGAAGGGTCCGAGTGTCTCGCAGTCTGGGAGTGTAGGCCGACTGTGAAACTGGCGTCTAGGGATGCAAATGAAGTAAATAATTTCTATCCGTTCGATCGATAGAAGATTTATGAAAGAAATATCAAACAGCTAGATATTCGATACTATCCGTGTTTGATTTTGACTTTAAGAAAAAAAATATGGAATAGAATACAGGATAAGTGATATCCGTCCGTATATTCCGTATGTCAAGTGATATGAGGAAGTCTGTTGTGACTTTACCTAGAAACAAGATAACATATAGGCAGATTGTCACATCTAAAGAGACAGGAGTGTTGAGTGTTCTTCCTTCAACATCTTAGTAATTAGTTTTTTTATGTTCGCATTGATTGTACCATACTGTCTAATACCTGTGCAAAGAAGCGAATAATTTCTATCCGATCGACTGTCCGAAAGATTATGGAACGAATATGGAATGAAGAAATGAATATCCGGTATTATCCGTATCCAACTCTGACTTCGTATTCGCTTTGATTGTAGCCCTACTGGTGTCGTGTGGGGACTGTGTTTGTCCTGGGGACACTGATAGGTGGGGCTATTTTGGTTCTTTAAGAGAATTCTTTTTAAGGAAAAAACAAGAGAACCTTTTTTAAGGAAAAAAGAGAGTATTCATTTAGGATGGAGTCTGATGCTAGTTTGAGAGTATATAGTTTTTATTTTGTGAGGGACCATGCATGGATATCTAAAGAAGGCCCAAAAAAGATATTAGAAAGGAATTAGGTATATTCTGCGATGAATGAAAGAAAAGGAAAATCGAGAATTTTCCACTCCATTCATCACTTTAGAATTTGCCACTTTTTAGACCTTTGTTTGGAGCTCAAGAATTTTTCATGCAAAAAATTTGTAAAAATTATGCGTTCCAAACAAGGCTTTTTATAATTGGTTTTGAGGTTTTGACACTATATTTGGGGCCTGTTTGTTTTGGCTGTGGCTTATAGCTTTTGACTGAAATTTTTAAATTTTGGCTGTTTACGGTACAAATTACGGAGAGACCGATACTCACTTACAATATTGGCTGGTACAAATGTTGAGCTTTTAACGGTATAACATTTAACTTGTAGACCCTGTTTTGAAAAAATACTCCGTTTGAAAGTTAGATACTGTAGCAAAAGTCAAAAGCCGGCCGACTTGTTGCTTGCCAAACATGCCCTTGGACCCAGCCAGCTGCTGCTTCAGGGCCAGGAACAAATGACCATTAACGTTCCACTTCTATGAATACAAAACCTGGCCATTTCTACGAATACAACAGCAAGATCCTCCAAGTCAATATAAAAGTGACAAATCCGTTATTTTGTATAAAAGTGGCAAATTCTAAAGCGACGGCGGAAGAGTAGCAAATTCTCAATTTCTCAAAAAAAAAAAAAACCAACCAGGGTTACCGACTTTGTAGATACTAGATAGTGGTCATCCTACCTGTGCATGTGTCCACCACCTGCAATCACTGTTATAGCTACTCAAGTCAAACTGGCGGATGGATCGATTTTAGTAGCCATGCTTTCGCTACACCACCACCTTCCTCACCGTCACCTGCCGGCACGTCACCTCTACTCCTCGCGCCTCTGGTTCCGGGTGTAACCTACCTCAATGGTCAAACTTCGCTCGCCAGTGCCTCTAAAATCGCCCCAAAAAATCTCCATGAACCAACGGTGCCCATGCTGCGTGGATTCAGTCTGTGATTTTGTCTTACAATTTTTAAATCTTAACTATTTACGAAAGACAGTACATATAGAAAAATAATTAAATATGATTTTAGCTAGTATAACTAAACCCGGTACAATATTTACTACAATCTCCACATAAACCCCGACTTAAAAAACACACCTTAAAAATTAGTTGCTATAATATAAAATGATAGACTAAAACCAAAACCAAACATAACCCAGCCTCTGACGCAGAGGGAGGAGGGGCATGGTACGGTGAACCCCGTCCCGTTGTGCAGGACTGGATCGGGGTTCATGTGACAGCGTGCTCTCGCCTCCACCGCGCAAAACTAATGTAAATCAATTTCGCTGATAACGTGCTCTACGGTCTGATCATAGTGCGCTAGCGTCATTTTTTTTGTTTTTGCTAGGAATGCACCTCGATCGCCCTACCAGCACAATGATTCCCGTACACTAATCTACCCATGAACAGCACGAGGAATTACCCTCACACAGCTAACAGAATGATACGCACGACAAAGATTGCGTTAAATCGCATACACCGAACAAACAAGTAGAGATCAACTGAAAAACGTGCCGGAGAGTATTGTACTGTTTTCAACCTATGAAGCAGTGAGCTTATGCAAAACTACAAGTAAACAGATTGGCAACAGAAGCTGCCAGAGAATGGAAGCACTTGTGCACGTTACAACACCTTCACAGCATTACAACCATTACATACTGACATTCCAAAGCTAATACTGACGGCAATCGATACCTTACGATATGCTTTGTCAGAACAAATTCGCGCAAATGCCAACTACAAAATTTCCCACATTTGCTGCGCAACAACAATAGATACTCAGACATACCGTTTGCATACCATTCTAGATTCTAGCAATGGATTTCCTGGGGACCAAGGGGCTGGCATCAAAATTTTACATCATGTACTAACGCACACTCATGAAATCCTAGTGTGGCTTCATCTAACACCACTCCCTTCAGAGAGGCATTTTCTCAAGCTCAAATGGGAGCAATTCTGGGAAAAACTGGATACCACGTCAACTTTGTTACAAATAGTAGACCTGGATGGGTACAGAACAATCAATTTATACATCCCAAAAGCACCTCCTGGCTAGTCTTGTAAAGCATGTGCTCATCTGAGAACATGGGAAGGCCTGTAAGACCTATCTGCCAGTACTTGAGAGCAGGGACAGGCAGACAGGCAGTAAGTCATATGTTGAACGTGCAGCCTCACAGAAAGTAATCTGGCGCAGGCCTCTTCGCAGGAACACCTCTTGATTCCTAAAGGCACAGATGGACAAATTAGATGCTAATCGATCTGATGTTCAAAACATGTGTAATGAAAAATGTCGTGAGCACAAACATGTGCAGCAGCTTCAAATACGCGGAACTGCTTATTCAGGTTCTCATCAAGCTCTAGGATTGCAGCCACATTGCCACACCTATAAGTCAGACAATTTAGAAAGAGGTAAGAACCATGCGAAGACGAAAAAAATACAACATAAGCTATCTAAGATCATAACACCCTGAGGAAAAAGCTGTGGAAAAAACACACTCAGTAATAAATTCCTCTTAAATGACCTTTGAATTCCAAACCATTGCAATAGTTTTATATACATTGCACATAGGAGCTGCTAAAAGAATTGCAGTAGAATTCGTAAAGTTCTACATGTAGTACAAATTTGCAAAAGCATCATCTCAAACTTCAAGACTTGTAATTTTCATCATCTGTCCTCAAAACCTTTACCATTAAGATGTTCTACATTTTCCCACTCATGTCATCTATCTTTCATGGTTTCAGTAAAGCCCGTACACGGCTACACCCCCTTCCATTCCCTTGGTGCCCACAGCGAATCTAGGTACTGTCAACAGCTAAAATCTAAAGAACCCATCATCATACTTCAAAAGAAAAATTGTTGTAATAGCCAAATATTCAAGTACCTGTAGCAGTAATTAGGAGCAGACCATACAGTAACAATCTTGTTATTGAACATCCACTTAAATCCTTCCATGACTAGTTGATGAGCACGGCAAATATAATCTATGTTGTTTGAATGGTTAAATGAAGTAACAACATTTCCACCAAAGAGGAATCCTGCACCTCGAGGACTTAATCCCCAACCATCCACAGCATCCTCTGGATCAGACCAAAGGAGGTCACACATGGCCCCATCATGAGGAACTTCTTGCTTGCGATCTATTACTCTTATCTGTAGGGGGCACATGATAAATCAATAATAGAAATAGAACAAATGAACTGAAAAAATAACATTGGAGAATTGCCTGATCGAGTGTCGTAATAGCAGGAGAAAGGCCTCCGTGGACACTAAAAATTTTGTTCTCAATAAGTGCAGACAAACTGAAAATAACAGATAGAGCTGCCATCAGATCTTGTATATTTTCATTTAAAGAAGCACGGTAGTAGACTAGTGGTATCACTGGATTCAAAATAAAAGCAACATAAGAATAGTGCCTTAAATAGTCGAATATATCAGTGCAATATCTCCAGACATTGACCGAGCCGTATTTACGAAGACACTCATCATAGAAGCCATAAACCTACAGAACATGCATGAGATCAAAGAATAAATGATAATTATTCGTAATATCACTGTACGATATCCAGCTTGAAAAGGTTCCTCACTTGTGTGATCTGCCTGCTCTCATGATTTCCTCGTATTAAAGTTATTCGATCGGGATACCTAACCTGAAGACAATTTGATAATAACAGTTAGGACAGGAAATTAAAGGGCACGAAGTTATAACTTGAAAGAGAACAATTTGAGATATTTTAACTGCTGAAGTTGGATTAGGAAATTTGAATGCAACCAATCAGCATAAATGGCATGGAAAAAGCTTGACAAGGCATAAGGCCTCCCAAAAAATCAAAACAAAGGGCTACTTAAGCATATAGAATTCTCATATTTTACAACATCCATAAGATAAGCATTTCTCTCATCCACCAAGATATGCTATGCTGACTTAGGTGGCCTTTTTAATGCTGAAAACAGTACAACTTATGTGGCCTCGTCAATTCTGAAGCAGGCTAGGCACCTTGCTGCTTAGCAACATTTACTCTCTGGAGTAACCTAGGCATCACAATTTAATGATAGAAGCTGTATATAGAGGATAGAAGCTGTACATAGAGGATATAGCTAACAATCTTCATGGTCATTTGGTTGATAAGTCACAATTAATAGAAAAGTGGCACACCATGCCAAGTTACAGTTTTTAAGGCAAAAAATGTCGACATACAGACACTCTTCTTTGCCACGCTTTTCACATTGTACCTTTTTGTGGACATGAACCAAACAGTGCCATGAGATGTGTGGCAAGAAAACAGCTCCTTCTACAATGTTCACCATAATACAAATTTCTGTCCATCACTACACTATAATGAATGGCAGGTTTTTGTGACCCGAGATGGTTAATGGCTATGATGGGAACCTACATCGGGAATAGTGATATAGTATTCTCTCCCAAAAGTTCTCTCATCCCAGTATATCCCCCTCCTCTAGAAACCCTAATCTCCTTCAAGCCTGAAACAGAGATACAATGCACACCTTATGACATGCTTGCCTTGCCTCCTTTCTGGACTCCAATTATAATACTTACCTACAAGCTTACAAAATAAACTTCCAAATTCTCCTAGACTCTCCTAATCAATGGACTCTAATTCCTAACTGACTCTGCAATCTTCCTATTCTTCTTCTCCTGGACTCCAACTTGGACGCCAATTTCCTCCTGGACAGCTTGCCATCTGGCCGCTAGTATTGGTCTCATCCTGCCACTGCACGTATGTGCTGCTGCTGCTGCCTAGCCTATGTCCACAACAGGGTAACTACAAGTTCAAAGTTAACAACAACAGGCTGGTAGTTTGCCATTCAATACATACATCAGATGCAAAAGAAGTTACTACCATATTTGCCCCAATTCTGGCTAGGAATTTTGCAAAAATAATAGTCGCATATACTCATGTGTGATCATTCTAACAAGAGAAGTGATATAGACACCATTCATGCGAGTCCATTGTTATACAGGTTCCATAAAATTGGAACACATGTACACATCATGACAACAAGCTGAGCATCAGCCATTGTTCCGAAAGCAGGTCTACTAGACCATATACCAGGATGCATACAAGGAACGGGTGGCTTCCCTGGTCCCGTATAATCAGCCGGTTAGGCCGTATAGTCAATTCACATTTTATGTATACCAGGATGTCAGAATAGAACTCAATTCAATTCCAAGGGCCAAGTGGCCAATACATAGTAATGTACAAGCAAGGCAAATAAGCAGAAAACACCCTATACAAGTAGCTAATACAAGGTATGTACACATACTCTTAACAACTACTAGGTGGGGGTGGCCGAAGGAGTGCTGGTTACCTTTTTTACAACAATGGTGTCAGTAAATATTGAAAGATACAGATAAGTAGATATGCTATCAACAGCATTTACCTTTAAGGCCAAAAGAAGCAAAAATGTTTCAACAGAATAAAATCCTCGGTCAACAAAATCCCCAAGGAACAAGTAGTTTGTCTTCGGGCAATCACCTCCAACTTTGAACAGTTCTTTCATGTCATAGAACTGTCCATGAATATCTCCACATATCTGAGTGCAAAAGGCAAAATATTACTTTTCTGTAATCACAGTTATTTGAACACATGTAGATATATCAATCCGTTGATCCAACAATAAGAAAGGTATCTGCTGTATGTATATGAACCAGCGACTTATGACTAACAAGAATACAATGCAAAACTGCAACAAATTGAATGTCTGGAGTTCAAATAACAATTTATGGCCCTAAAGCAAGCACATGATGCAAGTCTTATCCAGTTGCAAATAGGCTTTGCAATAGCCGGCTATTTCTGGTTATTGAGCAGCGGTCACAATCAATATAATTATAGCATGAAGTCAGGATACCGCATACCCTTCCCACATTGGATAAGTTATTGTGTATCAAATGCCGCCTCCATTTCACATTATAAGTCATCGTAGACTTCTACGTTTGTTTAACATGAAAAATCACTTTACCTTAAATTTACTGTTCCTTCCACCCAATATCCCTCACTTAATTGCAACGTGTCCATAATTAATGCTTTATTGTGTGCCAATACATCTTAAATAGGGTTAATTTTTGTCAATTTAGCATACATCTAATGCTTGTGCCAGGAGCTAGAATGACTAACATATGAAACGGAGTATCACATAGTAGCTGCATCAACATATTCATCAGAAGATTTCATGAAATTAGTTTGACATGATCAATACTGAAAGAAAGAAATATATATATATATATATATATATATATAGGACGAGTGTTTCATGCACCAAGGTGCCTAGGCACCAATATCAATACCCGTTGATTTGCTTCGAGATTCGCAACGTTTGATGTGGGTATCTTCATATACCCATAAAAAAGTATATTTGAGATGTCAAACTCCGAAAAAATTTAAATTCAACTTCAGTTTAATTAGTTTGAACTATTTTTATGGTATATACTCACTGTAGTTGCATTGAACTCAAAAGTAGTTCAAACTAGTTTGAACTGAGTTCAAAACTTACTTACCATAAATATATCAAGGGTATAAAATATTTTCATACCCAAACTCAAAAAAAATATCAATCATACACTGTATCGGATGTTGGTGCCTAGGCACCATGGTGCCTTATGTAATTTTCCTATATATATATATATATATATATATATATATATATATATATATATATATATATATATATATATATATATATATATATATATATATATATATATATATATATATATATATATATAGGAACAGAGTTATTAAAAAGAAGAACAGGGGAAAAGAGCAAAGCAAATGTTTCTGCACAACATGGTTGTCACGGCGGAGTCGGCGACCACGGCGAGTGAGGGGCGTCTGGACGGCTAGGCGACGCCACGGCGATGCCTAGGCGAGCCGCCGCGGTAGCTGTGCATGTCTACGCTACCGTATGTATCCAACATGCACACACTCGGTAACTCAGCATCGCCGATATAACACTGCCGACTCTCCCCGCTCTCTCCCACACGCACTCCGCTCTCTCTCCCACGCCGCCGCCTCTCCCCACCTCCTCCCCTCCCCGGCGCCGCCTCCCCCTGCCCGCCACCGCCTCTCCCCAGTGCCTCCCCCCTCCCCGCTGCCTTCTCTCCTCCCCGCCGCCTCCCCTCCCGGTTGCCCCCCCCAAGGCGCGGCGAGTGGCCATGGCGTCCACCCAGCTCTCCTCCCCGCCCGGTCGCCCCCCCCCCCCCCCCCCCAAGGTGCGGCGAATGGCCATGGCGTCCACCCAGCTCCGCTGCGACGCCTAGGCAACACTGTGACAAGCATGCTGCAAAACACAGGTATGCTGCAGCGAATGGTTTTATTACATTAAACAAAGGTACCATTTCCTCAAAGAAATAAGTGAATAACAAGCAGTGGTGGAGCCAGCTGACGGCGAGAGCCTGGGCAGAGCCGGCCGCCGTGCAGCGGAAGACCGGCGTGAGTTCAATGGAGCTCAAAGGGTTGCTCGCCGGCGAGCCCAGGCGGCCGCCTAGGGTCACCGGGAGGTGGCTCCGCCTATGATAACAAGTCTCACATAAGGAATCTTCCAAACATTACAGAAAAGGTCTGGTTGTCTGCAATTCCCAAAAGAAGTCAATTACAAGGAATTCATTAAGCCTACAATAATAGGCAAATAACATATCAACACTTAACAAATTACTACATTTCATGTTTCAACAGTTGCTGTGAAATCAACCAATCAGCAATTCAACACCCACGACAAATTGAAAAGTACAAAAGTTCACGACATATGCATGCACAACAACATATATCAAAAGACACTCAACTCCACAATTTCCTAAAAAAAACACAACATTCTTCCAAAAATAAACTCTACGAGATCAAACAAAAACCCGAGCACCTCACATGGAGGGAAGTGCAAAAAGCCTCAGCAGTCCAAATCTCAAGGGAATTTACACCCTTCAACCAACCATTGCATATCGAAGCATAGCCAACCAATTCGACAAGTAAACAAACAAGCAAGCACATAAAAGACAATTAACTACCCAAACCATGCTGTTGCCTGCACAATACCTGCTGTTGAATATATAAGCACATGTAGGTTTAATTTATTCCATAAATAAATCATGACATCATGCACGCAAAATAACAGAACCATCACAGGCATAAAAGATCTAGACATGTAAACCAGGAAACTGTACATGAACAGATCTAATACGGAGAACATGACTGTTACGTACCGATGGTTCTGTTCTGATCGGTTTGCCGATGTAGACGCCGCAGGCACGGTGAGGATGACACGAAGTCGATGACGATTCGCCGAAGCCGAACGACGAGGAAGACGAGCCAGAGCTACAGCGAGCAGTCGCGCAGAGCGCTTCCCAAAAACCTTATTCGCCCTCTCCCGGTGCAGGACTTCGAGAGCGACGGTTCCGGAGACCTGCTCTCCCGAACGACAGTGCACGCCGGCGGACGGGACGGAGTAGACTACGTGGGACGGCGCAGCACAATGGATGGAGGAGGCAAAACCCTAGATTGATTTTCGCGTAGTGCTGTATGGAGGCGGCGACTCCGTATTTATAGAAAACCAGGACGCGTGATCAAGACGCCTGCACGTTCTCCATAACTCGTAACCGAACCGGATTAGTCGCGTAACCGATCCGGATTCACCGCCACACAAAACAGCAAAAGATAAAACTGCAAAAGGAAGCCGCGTCTGCGCAAGCACCTGGAGCGGATTTTGGCGGACCATTCACGCAGGTGCCGTGCGCCCGCGCCGCCCGCCCAGCCCAGCCCAGCCCGGCCCGGCCCGGCGAGGCGAGGCGAGGCGAGCGAGCGCGCGCGTGTTATCCTCTAGTTCTCTCCCACACATGCCTCAAGTGACTAGGAGTGCACCATCCCTTTTAAGGTGGTCTTCCTCTCCTAGAACTAGCAATATGGTACTAAAGGTCACATGCATGCCTCCTTTGCATGAGTGGGCCTTTGAGATTTAATAGGAATTATTCTTATTATATGGGCTTGGCCCACATAATCCAACAATCCCCCACCAGATCTCAAAGTCCCACAGAGATTTGCCTGAATTCCAATGTACTGTTTATATATCAGTATTTCGATGGAGACCGATTAAGGTTGAACATCCATCTAGAACTCCAAGCTACACTTACTCACAACTTGAACAATGGACTATGCCTTGAATTGCAAGTTTGGTGCAAGCAAGCTTCACTTAAAGACTTAACTGATACTAGGCCGCCAGTAGGCTACCCCTCGGTTGGAGCGTATAAGTCATACTCCTTGGTCTCTTCATGAGCTTAGTAGGAGATTACCCAAAATCTCCATAGACTGCGACTAACAGTCGGGCTCATATAGGTGTGTTCTTTCAAGAACGCTCTGCAGGATAGCGTCTTCGCTTCTAAAAGCCAATGGAACACATTAAGACCTTAGTCAACCTGCCTTGCAGTTTCTGAGAGTATTGCATCTTCACATAGAGAGGGTTGAAATTACTCTCCTTCAGTTAACTAATGGCTTGTTTTTCCCAGATCCTAATTCACGGGATCTCCGATCACATAGGTTGGGTTACTACCATAGATAACTCACATGGGTCTCATACCCATCTCCTTCGATGCACTATCTATCACATTCCGTGATAGTCCCTTTGTAAAGGGATCTGCCAGGTTTTTATCTGTTTGGATGTAATCCAAGGTTATAACTCCGGAGTTTCTCAATTTCCTGACAGACTTCAATCGTCTCTTAACATGCCTGGACGATTTCATATTATCCTTAGAACTGTTCACTTTAGCGATAACGGTTTGATTATCACAGTTCATAAGGATAGCTGGCACTGGCTTTTCCACCGTAGGTAGATCCATCAATAGATCTCGTAGCCATTCTGCCTCAACAATAGCAGTGTCTAGTGCCGCAAGCTCTGCTTCCATGGTTGACCTCGTCAAAATGGTCTGTTTGCAAGACCTCCATGAAACAGCACCACCACCAATAGTGAAAACATATCCACTGGTGGCTTTGATCTCATCAGCATCAGAGATCCAGTTGGAATCACTATAACCCTCCAGCACCGACGGGTACCCAGTATAATGAAGTCCAAAGTTCGAGGTACCTTTCAGATAGCGCAACACTCGCTCAAGCGCCTTCCAGTGATCATCTCCTGGGTTAGATGTAAACCGACTCAATTTGCTCACAGCAAAGGAGATGTCTGGCCTTGTTGCACTAGCTAGGTACATTAGTGAGCCAATTATCTGGGAGTATTCCAGCTGATTCCTAGCAATTTTCTTATTCTTACGAAGTAACACGCTAGGATCATAAGGTGTTGGAGAAGGCTTGCTGTCAGAAAAGCCAAAACGGCTCAAGACCTTTTCCACATAATGAGATTGCAAAAGTGTAATCCCATCCTCACCTCTAACCAATTTAATGTTTAGAATAACATCAGCCACTCCCAGATCTTTCATATCAAAGTTTTGAGACAAGTATGATTTGACCTCATTTATCACACTAATGTTTGTCCCAAAAATCAAGATGTCATCCACATACAAACATAGAATAACTCCCTCACCCCCACCATAACGATAGTATACACATTTATCTGCCTCATTGACAGCAAAGCCTGCAGATGTCAGTGTTCTATCGAACTTCTCATGCCACTGCTTAGGGGCTTGTTTCAGACCATACAAAGATTTCAACAGTTTTAACACCTTGCCTTTTTGACCTTCTACTACAAATCCATCAGGCTGTTCCATGTAAATTTCCTCATCCAGCTCTCCGTTAAGAAAAGCTGTCTTAACGTCCATTTGATGAACGAGAAGACCATGTGAGGCAGCCAAAGCAAGTAGTACTCGAATTGTGGTCAGTCTAGCAACAGGTGAGTAAGTGTCAAAGAAATCTTCGCCTTCTTTCTGAGTATAGCCCTTGGCAACAAGCCGAGCCTTATATTTTTCAATAGTACCATCTGGCCTAAGCTTCTTTTTGAACACCCACTTGCACCCTACAGGTTTGCACCCATAAGGTTTATCTGTCAGCTCCCAGGTTCCATTAGCGATAATGGAATCCATTTCACTACGGACAGCCTCCTTCCAGTAGTCTGCATCAGGGGATGCATACGCTTCTGAAATAGACTTGGGAGTGTCGTCCACAAGGTACACAGTGAAATCATCACCAAAGGATTTGAATATCCTTTGTCTCTTGCTCCTTCTAGGAGCTCCACTGTCATCCTCCTCATTGACAAGTTCATGTGTATGTTCAAAAGGTTCAGGTGATGTGATTGAACTGGGAATTATTTCAGAAGGTTGACTAGTAGTGTTATGTGTATCCTTCATAGGAAAAATATTCTCAAAGAATGTTGCATCTCGAGACTCCATAATTGTACCAACATGCATGTCAGGTACCTCAGTTTTAACTATCAAAAATCTATAGGCAATGCTATGATTAGCATATCCCAGAAAAACGCAGTCCACAGTTTTAGGTCCAAGCTTGCGTTTCTTAGTTATTGGCACATTAACTTTCGCCAAGCACCCCCATGTACGCAAGTAAGAAAGTGATGGTTTTCTCCCAATCCATACCTCGTATGGTGTTTTGTCCTTATTTCTGTTAGGAACTCTATTTAATACGTGATTAGACGTTAGCAAAGCCTCCCCCCACCATGCCTTAGGTAATCCCGCAGTATCTAACATGGCATTCACCAAGTCAGTCAACGTGCGGTTTTTCCTTTCGGCAATCCCATTTGACTCGGGGGAATAAGGAGGCGTCCTCTCATGTATAATGCCATGTTCCTCACAAAATAAGTCAAATTCGTTTGAGAAATACTCTCCACCACGATCTGACCTAAGTCTTTTTATCTTTCTATTTAACTGGTTTTCAACTTCTGCCTTATAGATTTTAAAATAGTCTAAAGCCTCATCTTTCGTTTTCAATAAATACACATAACAGAACCTAGTTGCATCATCAATCAATGTCATGAAATATCGTTTTCCACCCTTCGTCAACACGCCATTCATCTCAGAAAGATCTGAATGCAGGAGTTCTAGTGGTGCCAAGTTTCTCTCCTCGGCAGCCTTGTGAGGCTTACGAGGTTGCTTTGATTGCACACAGCTATGGCATTTAGAACCTTTGGTGATGGAAACGTTTGGAATTAAATTCATACTGGAAAGCCGAGACATCAAACCAAAATTAATATGACATAGACGTGAGTGCCAAACATTAGCCTCATCATCCACACTGCCACAAATATGGTTTACAGTCTTATTGCAGAAATCTGAAAGAGAAAAGCGGAACAAACCTCCGCACTCATAGCCTTTACCAATAAAATGTCCATGTTTAGACACGACTACTTTATTAGACTCAAATACCAACTTAAGCCCGTCTCTACATAAACGGGAGCCACTAACGAGATTCTTGTCTATAGAAGGGACATGCTGCACGTTCTTCAGCTGCACGATCTTTCCCGAAGTAAACTTCAGATCTACCGTGCCAACACCATGAACAGTAGCATGTGACCCATTCCCCATTAGGACGGAGGAATCTCGGGCGACCTGATAAGAAGAAAACAACGAAATATCAGCACACACATGTACATTAGCTCCTGTATCAATCCACCAATTGGTAGATTGACTAACTGAAAGAACAGTAGGTAAATTACCATACCCAGTCCCATCTCCAGTCTTGCCAATGGTCACGTTGACAGACTTAGAAGTCTGTCCTGCAGGTGCCTTCTTTCCTTTGCGTTGTGGGCACTTCTTGGCCATGTGACCAGGCTCACCGCACACAAAGCAAGTTCTATCATCCTGATTGTTGTTGTTCTTCTTCTTCTTGAAGTTGGTTGTCTGTTGGGCTTTAACAAATTTCCCTTTGTTCTTGTTTGAGGGTTTCTGTACCACATTGGCACTAGACTGCCCTCCATCACCCTTAGACACAGCGTCCTTTTCCCGAGCTTTCTCCTCAATTTCAAGAGACCCAATCAGATTCTCAACAGAGTACTCTTGTCTCTTGTGTTTGAGTGCTGTTCCGAAATTCCTCCATGAAGAAGGTAATTTCGCAATAATACATCCAGCCACAAACTTGTCGGGTAAGGCACACTTCAGGAGTTCGAGTTCCTTGGCAATGGCCTGTATCTCATGAGCCTGATCGACTACAGAACGGTTATCAACCATCTTGTAGTCATGAAATTGCTCCATGGCATACATGTCATTGCTGGCATCAGTAGCACCGTATTTGGAATTCAGTGCATCCCATAACTCCTTCGCGTCTGTCATGTGCATATACACCTCGCACAGACGGTCAGCAAGAACACTAAGAATGCATCCAACAAAGAGAGTAGTGGCAGTCTCGAATTCTTTCTGCTTTTCAGCATCAAGAACACCTTCAGGCTTGCCATTACTAACCCAGAATACATTCATAGCAGTAAGCCACAGAGTGACCCTAATCTGCCATCTCTTAAAGTGCACACCGGAGAATTTATCCGGCCTCAGTGCATCGGCAAATCCAGCCATAGTAAAACCACAATGCCTACAATAAGGTTTTTGGATTGTTGAATATATAAGCACATGTAGGTTTAATTTATTCCATAAATAAATCATGACATCATGCACGCAAAATAACAGAACCATCACAGGCATAAAAGATCTAGACATGTAAACCAGGAAACTGTACATGAACAGATCTAATACGGAGAACATGACTGTTACGTACCGATGGTTCTGTTCTGATCGGTTTGCCGATGTAGACGCCGCAGGCACGGTGAGGATGACACGAAGTCGATGACGATTCGCCGAAGCCGAACGACGAGGAAGACGAGCCAGAGCTACAGCGAGCAGTCGCGCAGAGCGCTTCCCAAAAACCTTATTCGCCCTCTCCCGGTGCAGGACTTCGAGAGCGACGGTTCCGGAGACCTGCTCTCCCGAACGACAGTGCACGCCGGCGGACGGGACGGAGTAGACTACGTGGGACGGCGCAGCACAATGGATGGAGGAGGCAAAACCCTAGATTGATTTTCGCGTAGTGCTGTATGGAGGCGGCGACTCCGTATTTATAGAAAACCAGGACGCGTGATCAAGACGCCTGCACGTTCTCCATAACTCGTAACCGAACCGGATTAGTCGCGTAACCGATCCGGATTCACCGCCACACAAAACAGCAAAAGATAAAACTGCAAAAGGAAGCCGCGTCTGCGCAAGCACCTGGAGCGGATTTTGGCGGACCATTCACGCAGGTGCCGTGCGCCCGCGCCGCCCGCTCAGCCCAGCCCAGCCCGGCCCGGCCCGGCGAGGCGAGGCGAGGCGAGCGAGCGCGCGCGTGTTATCCTCTAGTTCTCTCCCACACATGCCTCAAGTGACTAGGAGTGCACCATCCCTTTTAAGGTGGTCTTCCTCTCCTAGAACTAGCAATATGGTACTAAAGGTCACATGCATGCCTCCTTTGCATGAGTGGGCCTTTGAGATTTAATAGGAATTATTCTTATTATATGGGCTTGGCCCACATAATCCAACACCTGCAACCCATGCCGAACCCTGGCACCACAACAGCACCACAAAAAAAACCATGGGCCTCCCAATAAAAGAGGAACACGCAATGCATAAGCATAACCAGCTAAGCATACGCATTACGGCATTTTTCTTGACCATCCGACAAGAATAACAGCTATTTCCCCCTAAACCAGCTCCCAGAAGATGATCATACAGGGCATCTGGCATATCAGCAACCAAACCCTAGAATCGCAGTTGAAACTACAACATATCACAATCACAAGCACGGGCTCTACTAGCTACCCAAACCAACGGAATCGAGCCCTTAACACCCCATCAGTACAGCCTGTAAGAACCCCAAATCGCAAGCGAAACGTGGAGCCGCGAGTCGCGTCGAGAGCGCAATGTTCAGCACCAAATCGAGCCAAAACCCCATGGAATCGAATCGAGATGGAGAGAGCGCTGGAGGAGGAGGAGGAGGAGGTGTGCGAGAGAGGGCACGCACCGTGACGGGGGCGTCAACGCGCTGGACGTTGCTCTCCTCGACGAGGATCTCCATGGCCTTGAGGCAGAGCGCCTTCACATCCGCCTCCGTCAGCGGCTCGCACCGCTTCAGCTGCTCGATCTGCCGGTCCAGATCCGACGTCCCCATCGCCGCCCCCTGACGCTTCCCCTCCTCCCTCGAGCTTCTGGAAGCTTCTGGAAGCGCGGCGCGCGCCTCGCCCTCCCGCTGCTTCTGGAAGATTCTAGGGTTAAGACTTCGGAGGGGGAGGGAAGGGTCCAGAGCGGGGCGGCGCGTGCGGACCGTGGTGACATGTGGGGACCAGGGTTTGGGTGGCCGGTAAGGTTACCTCCCTTTCGATTCCCCGTGCCGGAAGCCTGCATCCTTTGCTTGAGACTCGGGTTGGCGGTGAGCTTACCGGATTATTGCCTGAATTAAATTTGAGAAAATTTTGTTTTCCACTTCTTTTTAAAAAGACTGAGAAAATTTGCTGCCCAGTTCTTTTGTTTTTCATTTCTTTTGTTTTTTTCTGCTTAGTTCGGCCATTCAAATAATTGAGTCAACCAGGCTTATTCCAAGCCCAACCCAACTTTAGAACTATTCACACATATAGCATTATAGCTTTTGTTTTAATTTGTCTTTTAGATGCTCGTTTTTACAAATCTAGCCTCCTCCCTAAAGCTTGGCATCGATCTGTTGAGCAACAACGGCTCGGCACAGCTATTGCAAATGATACATAGAAAAATAGAGACGAGAGACACAAATTTTAACATGAAAAACCCTTGCGGGAAAAACCTTGAGCACTCGAAGGCATGTCACTATAATGAGGAGAGATTACAATGGATCACTTGCTCTTCTTATGGACTACGGGGATATACATATAGGGCGAGAGAAACGAGCCCCACACGGATAGAAAACCGAATCAGAATCGGTTGCTACAGATTGACACCACGTCTAATACAATCTACTCATAGCCCAAACACCTGTCATGCCACATCTTACGTGAGGGATGAAGTATCTTATGCGGACACGGTATGAATTTGGATCAACTTCAACAATCTCTACCTTGAGCCGAATTTCCTCCAATAGTCGAAAAATGTGATAAGCTCCTCTAATAAAATCAACATGTACACCTTATGCGCCGAAAGTCCAAAGGACTAATGAGTAATACCAACTAAGTCTGAGTAAACCTCAAACTTAGTAGCAGGAACTGTCTTTGTCAATATATCAATTGAATTATCATGAGTACTTATCTTGCTGACTTTAATATCACATTGAGTAATGGCATCTTGAATATAGTGATACCTGATATCAATGCGTTTTGTTCCCTCATAGAGCATTTGATCTTTTGTAAAGCAAATAACACTTTGACTATCACAAAATATTGTAGTACAAGATGTACTTCCACAAAACTAAGTAAATAAATCTCTTGACTAAACGATTTGTTTGCAAACTTTAGAAATAACCATATACTCAGCTTCTGTAGTAGACAAGGAAATGATAGCTTGCAATCTTGTTTTTCAAGTAATGGCACACCCTCAACAGTGAACACATAACTAGTGAGAGATTTTTTTTATCCAAATCTCTAGCAAAATCAAAATCCATATAATCAACGAGTCCATTTCTAGTCTTTCCAAACTATAAACAAGCATTAGATATGCCCCGCACATATATGCAAATCTATTGAACTAGTTTTTAGTGCTCTTTTTCAGGATTAGCCATGTATCTACTAATCACACTTAATGATTGAGATAAATCAGGGCGAAAACATACCATGGTGTACATAAGCGAACCAACTGCACTCGCATATGGAACTCTAGATATGTACTCAACTTCATTATCTGAAATATGCAGCTAAGAGAGCACTCACCGGTTTGGCCTTACGCATATTAAAACAATGAAGAACTTTATCAATATACCCTTTTTTGACTTAGGTATAATTTGCTAAACTGTCTATCTCTAATGATTTCCATACCAAAAAATCTTCTTTGCTGCACCAAGATTTTTCATCTTAAATTCACTGCTTAATTGTGCTTTCAATTTTGAAATTTCAGCCTTGTCTTTTGTAGCAATCAACATATCATCAATACATAGGAGCAAATAAATAACTGAACCATTAACAATCTTCAAATAAACACAGCTATCATAATCAGATCTTTTAAAATCATGAGATATCATAAAGGGGTCAAATCTTTTATACCATTGTTTAGGTGACTACTTCAAACCATAAAGAAATTTCTTCAATTTACAAGCAAAATTATCCTTTCCCGGAATTACAAAACTTTCCACTTGCTCCATATAAATGCCTTCTTCCAACTCCCCATATAAGAACGCGGTTTTCACATCCAATTGTTTAAGCTCATAATCACGCATAGCCACAATGATGAGTAAAGTGTGGATAGATTTATGCTTCACAATAGAGGAAAAGACATATGTGAAATCAATACATGAAATTTAACTGTATCCTTTAGCAACCAGTTTTGCTTTGTACTTAACCTATTCAGCTAGCGAAACTCTTTCTTTCTTCTTGAAGATCCATTTACAGCAAATATACTTCTTCTCAATTGGCAACTTGATCAGCTCCCAAGTTATATTCTTATCAAGAGATTTCATCTCATCATGTATGGCGGTCATCCACCTTTCTAAATCACCAGAAGAGATTGCCTCTGAATAAGATGAAGGTTTTGTAGTACCTTTAATTTCTTCTGCCATATTTAAACAATAAGCCACAACATTGGCTTCTTCAATTAACCTCTTAGGAGGCTAAATGTTTCTTCTTTCTTTATTAACTGTAATAGAGCATTGTATTGGTGGCGCAACAATAGAAACTTCTAGAATATTTTTCTTGTTGATTCCTGGTGTAGATCCTGAATCAATAACATACTTTACCTGCACACTTGATTACTTCTCAATGGGAACATCAATAGATTGTTTATCATGCAATATAGCAGATTCGTTAAAAATAACACTTCCGCTAATAACCACCTTTCTAGTTTCAGAATTCCACAATTTATATCCTTTCACACCAGTTTTATAATTAAGAAAAATGCACTTAACTGTTATAGGCTCTAATTTACCGTTGTTAATATGAACATAAGTAGGACAACCAAATATTCTTAAGTTTGAATAATCTGCTGGAGAGCCAAAACATACCTCAATTGGAGTCTTCTTATCAATAACTAAATTGGGTGACTGATTAATCAAATAACAAGCAGCGGAAGTGGTTTCAGCCCAATAACTATTAGATAATCTAGAGTTTGATAACATGCAACGTACTTTCTCCAAAATGGTTTGTTCGACCACACCGTTTTGTCGAGGAGTGCTTGAGACGACATCATGCCTCACAATACATTCTGATCTGCATAAAGTTTCAAATTCTTCAGAACAGAACTCCAAGTCATTGTCGGTACACAGCTTCTTGACATATTTGCCAGTTTGTCTTTCAATTATAATCTTCCACTTCTTGAATGCCTTGAATACATCCGATTTGTGCTTGACGAAATATGCCCAAACTCTTCTTAAGTAATCATCAATGATGGTCAACATGTAGCTTGCACCTCCAAATGATGGAACGTGGAATTCTTCCCACAAATCAAAGTGACCATAATCTAATATACCTTTTGTAGAGTAATCGCGGTGCTAAATTTCACCATCTTTTGCTTGCCAAAGACATAATGTTCACAAAATTTCAACTTGTCGATACTTTCACCATAAAGAAATCCTCTTTTGCACAATTCCATCATTCCAGTTTTACTCATATGCCCTAGACGCATATGCCACAAATTAGTAGCATCAGAATCGGATGATTTATTTGAGACAATAGATCATTACCTGAAATTGTAGTGCCTCACAGATGATATAAGTTGGCAGCCTTCATATCACCCATCATCACAATAAGAGAACATTTGGTGACTTTCAGAACTCCACCTCCACCTGAATACTTATACCCTTTAGCATCAAGAGTACTCAACGAAATAAGATTTCTCTTCAAATTTGGAATATTTTGAACATCCGACAAAAGTTCTAATGGTACCATTAAATATCTTGATCTGAATAGAACCAATGCCTAAAAAATTGCATGGTGTATTATCACCTATTAACACGGGTCCACATGGCGTAGCTTCATAGGAAACGAACCACTTGCGGTTCGGATTCATATGAAAAGTACAGGCTGAATCAAGAATCTACTCATCTCCAGTTTTAGAATCACCGATGAGGGTAAATCAGAATCTTCTTTGGTGATAACGGTGGCTCTAGCTTCATCCTCTTGTTGATCCTTTTTGAAGTTGTTATTCTTCTTCTCTTTGTTCTTTAACTTCCAGTATTCCGATATGTTATGACCGTTCTTTTTGCAATACTTGCATGATTTCCTGTTCCTGAATTTAGATCAGTATCTATATCAGTTTTTTTTACTTATGCCTCTTGAATCAACGTTTGAACTCTTCTCAAATTGCCTGCTATGGACAAACAAATCTTGTACATGCGTACTTAAACTTTCACCAAAAATCATAAGTTTCATCTTTTCTTTAGCTTACAATGCTTCATAAACCTTATTGAGAGTAAGAGTATCTCGCTATATAGAATAGTATATCTAAAAGTAGAATACGAATTGGGTAAAGAACTTAGCAGAATAAGATACAAATCTTTATTATCGTATTTTACCTCCCTAGACTCGAGGTCGGAAATAATTTGCTAGAAAATTGTCAGGTGGTTCACCGATAAGGCTCCCTCTACCATTTGTGAAAATAAAGCTTCTGCTTCAGACATATCTTACCAATCAAATCATTGGTTATACAAATTTACTTTAGCTTCAACCATAGTACAGCGGTGAGGGGTCACCGCAAATCGTTGGTTACATAAGTGAGAATTTTCGTTTCAGTTTTCAATAGTAACATGCAACAGGAGAATTTCTTAAGATTCCCGAGGAATTCCTTCGATTATTAGTACCATGCAAGGACAACCCAACATAGTGGGGGTCATGCTACAAAAAACACATAGCGGGGATGGGGGTCACTGCAAATGTATTTTTCCCTAGCACGGTGAATTCTCGTAATGCCGTTTTGATCTCCTAGCATGGTGGATTCCTCCCAATGCTGTTTAGATCTTGTTTGATCTCGACCGTTCATCAGTAATGCAATAACACCTTTAAAATACGATTGAGTATTTCACACAGAATCTTGTTTTGCCGCTTGGCCTCCAGCTCTGTTCTCTTACCGTATCGTCCCATCCCTTTTATGGTATTCCCATCCCAATCATAGCGGAGCGGCCGTGTACGATTCTGACACATCACGTTGATCTCTCTATGATTGTACGGACCTTTGTTGTCGTGCATTTGAATGCATGGTCCAGTAGCCTACTCATTGTTAATACCTGTGCACCTCCGTTTGACGCACCCCGCTGCGCACGCCAACTAGCGAGTCATCACCAGGCAGCTTCTCCTTGCACCTGAGCTCTAATACCAATTGTTATAACTCAACCCAGGAATCAGACCCGATTTACCCGTGGACGCACACTACACAGGGAAGACGATGAAAAATAGAGTAATTTTTTGACTTGAACTCGACTTGCGTTGTTTTCACTTTTCTCTATTATTCACAGCTCTTTTCAACAGACTGATTACAAGGATATAAATAGACGCTCCGTGATCCAGTTTCACCGGACATCACTCCATAACTTGTGCACACTATGCACCACGACTTGCGCACATCGCGCACTGCCCGAAAGACTCAACTAACTCATTGACTTAGCCGTTACTCGGACGCCCAGCTTCGACCATGGCTTCTCGACTACGCCTATGACTACGAGTCCCTCTACGACTTACGATTACTCCCTGCTACAATACTCTTACGAGTACGACTCGAATATACGATTTCGACTGTGGCTTCGACCATGACTCAAGCCTACGACCACTAACAAAATGACTCCTACGACCGTTTACATCTTGACATTGTCACGACTGCTGTTTTGACTACGCCTTCGACTGCAGCTTCGACCACACTTTCGACTGCAGTTTTGATCATGCCTTTAACTACAACTTCGACCATATCCAACACAATTAGTATGCGTCAATATTAATTTCAATAGTCTCTACTCTAAAATTCCCTCCCTCACTTCAGCCGCCTTCCACACGGACAAGCCTCGCGTCTTCCTAGTGACTTACACATGCTCCAGATATTTCTCTTCGCTGGAGGGGTTAAAAATGGTGTTTCCTTGTGGAAACATTCATTATAGTTAAGCTTGTACAAGCTCCAAAAAAAATTTCTTGATTCAATCAAAGCAATTTTGTAAGTTCTCATATTCCAGCACGTTCCATGTCTACTAATGTTTCATGAGTTCTTTTAATTTCAAAAGCCTCTACTAAGATTTCAAGAATTTTTTTTAATTTCACGAGCCTTTTACGTGTTTAGAAAAAAAAAAGACTTTTCTTAGTTTTACAATTGCATATTTTCATGTGTTTCGAGATTATCGAGATGCAAACATATCTACACAAAAGCAACTTGTCATGGTGGCCAAGGGCTTATAATGAAGTTATTTCTCTATCATGGTGGATTCCACGTAATGCTGTTTAGATTTCGCATGATTTCGACCATTTATTAATAATTCAATTATATATTTTTTGAGATGATAATTCAGTTAAGCCATGTAGACGATTGATATATTTTTGCGCGGAATCTTGCTTTGCCTGCTGGCCGAGTTAAAGCCACTTTTGGCATTGTTTCGCATCGTATTTACAAAAATAGCCGTATAAGCACCGTATTGACAAAAATATCGTTTATGCCGTTTGATGGACGGGCGGCAGCGTGGAGCAAACGACGCGTGGCACCTGCCACCCAGTGAGAAGACGGCAGGTGCTTGCCGTCCGCCCACCAGACAGCAGGCGCCTGCCACGGGACGGCAGATGATTAAGCCAGTTTAATTACCTGCTTAAATTCGTAATTTATATTTTTTAAATTTGTAAATATAGCAAATGATCTCAAAAAATTATGAAATTTTTTGTGAAGCTTCCTAAGGTACCATGGTATGATGTGTAATTGTTTTGTAATTTTTTGAGGCCATTTGTTATATCTAAAAATCCTTGAAACGATGCATAATTATCTAGGCGATTAAACAGTTATACGCCGCTCTAAGAATTTTTAGGTAGTAAATGATTGTCAAAAATTAATTAATTTTTATAGAGCTTCCGTATATAGTATGCTACATTATGTAATTTTTACATAATTTTTGCACCACTTTGCTACCTTTAAAAATTATTTAAGCAATGCATAATTAAATGTGTAATTAAGAACTAATGGCCGAGCTAATGACCTACCGCCCGGCCCCTGTACGACAGGCCTGTTGCCACCTAGTGGCTAGATGGTAGGTCATTAGGTCCGGCTATTAGTGCTTAATCATCCGTTTAATTATGCGCCAGTCAAATAATTTTTAGAGTTAGTAATGCGGTGCAAACAATTATGTAAAAATTATACAACATAGCACATTGTATCAGGAAGCTCAACAAAAACTTTCTTAATTTTTCACGACCATTTGGTACCTCTAAAAATTATTAGAGCAGCGCATAACTGTTTAATCACTTGGTTAATTATCCGTCGTTCCAAGAATTTTTAGAGGATACAAATAGCCTCAAAAATTACAAAACAATTACACAACATACCACAATGCCTCAGAAAGCTCCACAAAAAATATCATAATTTTTAAAGCTTATTTGCTATATTTATAAATTTAAAAAATTATAAATTACGAATTTAGATAAATAATTAAGCTGACTTAATCACCTGCTGTCCCGTGGCAGGCACCTACCGTCTAGTGGGCAGGCGGCTCACGGGGTGGCAGGTGCCACACGTCATCTAGTTCGCGCTGCCGTCCATACACCGAACGACATAAACGATATTTTTATCAATATAATATACATAGCTATTTTTATAAATACAATATAGGCTTTACTCCTTTTGGACTCCCTTTCACGGTATTCCCATCCCAAATCCAGCGCCGTCTCTACTTCCCTCCCCCAGCCGGGCGCTCTCCAGTCCCCACGCGCCACCCCCCGGCCGCTTCCGGTAGGTGAGTAGTTGGATTCCATCGCCGCCACGTTTGATTACTAATCTCTCAATTTCTGCTACCTTGCTTCTCTCCCGATTCAGGGGCCAAAGGGTTCTTGGACCATCACTGTTTCTTGACGAGAAAATTGATCATTTGCCACTTTGAAGAGTGGGTTTTGCAAAATTGCCACTTTCAAAATTGGCTTCGCAAAAATGCCATGCAGTACATTTACCTCTTGATTACCATACCATTTGAGCTATTTAACTCATTTAATATTTTTTTTTTCTAATTTCAGAGGATAGAAAAGACCTTTCTACCCTTTTATCCCGTGCTGCCGCTGCTCCTCCTCTTCCTCGTGGCCTTCCCCCTTCCTCTCCTCGATCGCATTCTCCCTTTATACCGTTTAGATAGAGCTCGCCTCGCCGCGCATGCAGCCCCTGCGGACGTCATCGTCCTATGTCCTTGATGATATCATTAATCGGATTACTTCCTGCAGTTCTGCAGTAAAACTACATTGCGAGTGCTGACAACTGTTCGTAGTATAAAGACTGATAATAAATAGTAACATGGTTATCAGTTATCACCCAAGAAAACATGAACTCTACACACAGACCACATATAGAATGCAGGTTTGATGGTCCCAAATATATGCAAATTTCTCAAATCTGCAGAGAGCAATTTTGGAGCTCGTTTCTGATGAGGCTCCCAGGATAAATGGCGCTGTTATTTCCAGTTAAACATCGACTGACAGCAAGTGTTACTCGAAAGCTCGAGCAGATTAAACATTTCTTCAGATCCACCATTTCTCTTATGACAATGTGATCTAATTAACTAATTGATAGCTGGGATATTTGTCCTACGATTTCTTTCTTGCATTTGCCCATGTATTTTTCTTCTTTTCTGCAATGACTGCGTGTTGGCTTTGCACTAGAGATCGATCGGGCACAGGTATCGTTAAACAAGTGAATGAGTTATTGGAGAGATTCAAGGAAACGGAACTAGTCCTCGCGTCAAAAGAACGCAGTGGCGGAGGAACGCGGGGTTGGTTGGTCCATCGACGGACGCCGGCGGCGGTGACGATGACGTCCGCAGGGGCTGCATGCGCGGCGAGGCGAGCTCTATCTAAACGGTATAAAGGGAGAATGTGATCGAGGAGAGGAAGGGGGGAAGGCCACGAGGAAGAGGAGGAGGAGCAGGCGGCGAGCACAGGGTAGAAAGGGTAAAAATATCTTTTTCAGCCTCTGAAATTAGAAAAAAAATATTAAATAAGTTAAATAACTCAAATGGCATGGTAATCAAGAGGTAAATGTACTGCATGGTATTTTTGCGAAGCCAATTTTGAAAGTGGTAATTTTGCGAAGCCCAATCTTCAAAGTGGCAAATGATCAATTTTCTCGTTTCTTAACTTGTTGATGCGATTCCAACTCTCATAGATTGCGGTGCTGCCGCTGGATGACGCGTGAGTGGAGTGACTCGGTGTTTCTTGATAGGATCTCTGCTTGATTCTTTGCAGGATTGGTTAAGGGTGAGGAGGTCCAACTTCTAGTATACATATGTATTATACTTTGTATATAGTGATTTTTTTGCCAAATTTTTTAGGTATTCAGTTGAATACCCATGAATCATGATGGGTCTGCCCCTGGGCCTGATTTACGATGAAGCACCACAATAACCAAGAACAGCAGAGATAGAGACAAGCTAGCATATGTAGTTGGATAGATGTACTTTTTAGCAGCAGAACTTCCCCGATAGTTGGATAGATGTTCTTTCCAGACAAGTCATACCATCATGTTCACATGCGTACAGCTATTTGGCTATTTCTTTTGTTCACTACCACTTCTTTTTTGAACCTTTTTTTTCTTCTTTACAAGAAAGAACACAAGAGTCACGAAGACAAGACTGCTGTTGCCATCCATTCCGGGGTACAGGGAGTCGCCGAGTCGAGGCTGATAGGGCAGCAGTGTTACTGGGTGGGTTTTTTCTGTGTGACTTATGACTTAGAGCTTTTGAATTCTAGTTGTTCGTATATGATTTTAGTCGGTGTAGTTGAAGTCGATATAATGTCTACTACAATTAACTTGTAGACTCTGTCTTAAGAAGATACATCATCTAAAACCTAGTTCTATAACAAAAGACATAAGCATGAAACCTAAAAGAGTCCAACCATAACATTTATTTCATTATTGGCACGTCCTGCCACCATTCATTCTCCTTCTTCATCAAACATTAGCGCCAACTTCAGCGCTACCTTCTCTAGTTCGCCTCCTCCTTGGCAAGCTCTGCTCTCCACCTTATTGATCTAAAAGAGAGAAAAGAAGCTTGTAACCCGTATTACAACAAGCTGGGAATACACCTAGAGAAAGAAAGAATCTACACATATTGGAGCAGGAGACATAAGGAGGGAAGATGGCGGGGGTGAGCGCTGCAACGGGGGTGATGAGCTCCCTCCTCGGAAAGCTCTCTGCCTTGCTCAGTGACGAGTACAAGCTCCTCAGGGGAGTCCGCAAGGAGGTCGAGTTCCTCAAGCGTGAGCTCAGTAGCATGAACGCCTTGCTGTTGACGCTCGCAGACATGGAGAAGCTCGATCCCCTAGCGATGGACTGGAGGGACAAGGTGCGTGAGCTGAGCTGAGCTCCAGCGCCGACTCCCCCTTACCTCTCCCCTTCGCCTTGCCGCCGCTGGAGCACGCCGCCGGAGGCTCGTGTAACTATCTTTCCTGTTGTTGTATGCCTCTTAGTTTTGAGCCTAAGAGCTCGTGTAACTTTTGGCTGTATATATCCCTTGTAGATATAGAGGCCGGATTTTATATCCTTTATCTAAAAAAATGACATCGAGGACTGCATCGACCTCTTCATGCACCGTCTGGGTAGTGGTGATGCCAAAGCCAGGTTCATGAGGAAGACTGCGCATCGGCTCAAGGCATTATGGACACGCCATGAGATTGCAAGCCAAATCCAAGACCTCAAGGCTCGCGTTGAGGAGGAGAGCAAGCGACGTGAGAGGTATAGGCTCGATAGTGCCATCTCCAAGCCAGCTACCGTGGACATGGACCCTCGGTTGCCTGTGCTCTTTGTGGAGGCCATGGGTTTAGTGGCCATTGATGGCCCAAGGGATCAAATCATTGGCTTATTGATGGATGAGAAGCTGGAGCTTAAAGTAGTTTCCATTGTTGGATGTGGAGGGTTGGGGAAGACGACTCTTGCTATGGAGGTGTATCACAAAATTGGAGGGGATTTTCAGTGTCGAGCTTCTGTGTCAGTGTCACGCACCCTCAATCTCAAGAAGCTTTTGAAGGATATGCTCTATCAAATTGATCAATATGAGTACTTCCAATCAGAGATGTGGGAAGAAGAACAACTAGTTCGTAAGCTCAGACATATTTTGAAAGGAAAGAGGTATGTGGTTTTGATTGCTTTCTTCATACATGCAACAAGCATAATGCGGCCAAAGAGAAACAAAGAGTAATTGGTCCTTGTCATCTTTACTTCGATTTTTACTAGGTACCACACCCTCTAGTGTTATCAATTGGGTTCCACGTCAAGATTGTCATTATCTCGATACGTATCGTAGGATCTTACATTAAGATCTAAATTTGTAGGATCATTGTAGTGTCGTAGGATCTTTAGGATCATGATCCTGTTACAATCCTACTGATCCTTCTTTTGTCAACAAAATCCAATTTTCAGTTTGTGTTTAGATAGTTTATATGTTGTTGTCAGCACATAATATTCTTGTAAAAAATCATGCACCAATTATTATTGTGAGATATGACAGTTTCTTGCTTCATTCTACCCTATCAATATTTCAACATGTGCCATATATAATGTTATAAAATATATAACATTATTAATAGGAGGTTTAATATATAACATTAAGGTACAACCAAAGATAAACAACAATAAATATCTATAGCAATTTACATAGATGATGTGTATTTTATTAATATCGTAGGATCATGATCCTACGATCCAATCCTACTCAAAACAAAACAATCCTACCCAAAAATGATCCTCAATCTTGCTTCACATCTTTGTAGAATAGGTCCTAACTAGTTGAGCATCAGCAAAATGATACTATGCTAAATAGATGTTTTTAGAATACATGCGGTCGAGCTTGTAAACTTGGACCACTAATATTAGAATATTTTTCATAAACATTTATAATACTTTCATAATATGAAAAAAATACTACCACACACTATATTTTTATAATTTTATTAGCATATAATTAGAAAAGTAAGGTCATATGTATATATGAGAGATAATGTCAACGTTTGAAATGTTATGTTTTTAGTAACGCCAGGCAGCAATAGTTGGATTTATTTCCATTACTTATTAATTTAGAGTCTGTTCATATTAGCTTTTACTTCTGGTATACGAATGCCACAACTTCTACAACCCGCTTCTATCAGCCACTACCTTTTGTTTTTACATATTGTAATATACTTTATATTATATTTTATCACAATTCCGTAAGTCGCATGGCAGTCCGAATGTTGTAGTACCTTCTGTTGCATTGTCTTTCTTACATAATTCATTACTATTAATCAACTGTTTCTATCAGTCATTTCTATCAGCTACTACTATTCATCAGCTGCAGTCAAAAGTCATCAGCAAAAGCCAATATGAACATGCCCTTAGAATTATGCATTGCTTGGCGAAATGACAATTTTCAATCCAGAAATAGGTGAAAACTATGTGTTATCACAATATTATTAGATGATGTCTTGACTTGTGAAAAAAACTGTTGTCTATAACATTTAAACTTGTCTACAAAGTAGACATTGGCATACTTGTTCAATATTTTTGCGAAATATTTTTCTAGTTATTTTCAAGTGTTGAATATAAACACTAGAACAATAATGGGAAAATTATGGCAGTGAATTTGTTAATGCATAAAATTGTATGTAGGTACTTCGTTGTTATTGATGATGTATGGAGAAAACAAGATTGGAAATTTGTGATGTCAGCACTCCCTGAGAACAATAATTGTAGCCGAATAATTGTTACCACACGCATTACTGATGTAGCTAAGTCATGTTGTTGTAACTTTGGTGATCAACTACATGAAATGGCACCTCTACATGATGTTGATTCTCGAAGATTGTTTCTGAAAAGAATTTTTCACTCTGAGGATTGCTGCCCTACTCAGTTGGAAGAAGTTTCTAATAGAATCTTACAAAAATGTGGTGGTTTGCCATTAGCCATAATTACTTTATCTAGTTTGCTAGCCAATAAATCAGAAAGCAAGGATCAATGGGAACTTGTGCTACATTCTATAGGTTCTACACTTGAAAATGGTGGTGAGCTACAAGGAATGAGAGAAATCTTATATCTTAGCTTCCGTGATCTTCCCTATACTTTGAAGACATGTTTGCTATATATGAGCATATATCCAGAGGATTATGAGATAGATAGGGTACAATTGATACGGAGATGGATTGCTGAAGGGTTCATTACTGAAAAAATAGGGCAAAGTTTGGAGCAAATATCGGAGAGCTACTTCAATGATCTTGTTAATAGGAGTTTGATCCAACCAGTTGATATTGGGTTTGATGGTACAGCTCAAGCTTGTAGAATCCATGATATGGTGCTGGAGCTTATCATATTCTTGGCAATTGAAGAGAATTTTGTTACTATATTAGATGGACAAAAATGCCATTCACTGCCAGAAAAGGTACGTCGACTATCTCTGCAGAGCAATTATGCAGAAGGACATGGAGTAATTCAAGCAACCATGAGTAGTAAGCCACATGTTCGCTCAATGTGTGCTTTTCGGTCGATTAAGAAGATGCCTCGGCTATTGGGCTTTCATGCATTGCGAGTATTGGATCTTGATGGATGTGAATGGTTGGAAGACCACCATGTCAGAGACATTGGAGGTTTATTTCAGTTAAGGTATTTGAGATTTGGTCTTGCAAAAATCAGTAAACTTCCAGAAGAAATTGGGACCTTGAAATGTTTGGAGACTCTAGATCTAAGACAGTGCTATAATATAAGAGAATTACCCGCAACAATAGTTCGATTGCGAAAATTGGTGCATCTGCATGTCGAGTTCCATGTGATGTTTCCAGCTAATATTGGAGATATGGAAAGCTTGGAGGAGCTATCAAATGTCTACTATTGTGACAACCCTGTAATATTTGTGGAACAGCTTGGTAAGCTTACCAAACTGAGAAGGCTTGGGATTGGTTATCAGCAACTTGTGGAGAAGTGTGATGACATTGGAAAGTGCAATGACATTTTTGTTTCATCTGTTGGCAGTTTGGGAAGACACAACCTTCGATCTCTGACTATTCATTGTGAGGATTCTATGGTGAATTCATTGATGGGCTCGCACTTAACACATCTCCGAGAGCTAAACATACACAACGTGTTAACTCGAGTTCCAAAAGGCCTTGTTGCTCTTGTTAATCTCACTAAACTGTCAATCAACATTGCATCGATGGAGGGGCGAGATATCTGTAACCTCGGTGCTTTACCGGCTCTGATCTGTCTTGCCCCCAGAGAAAGGCTCATCATCAGCGATCAGGGATTCCAAAATCTCAAGGAGCTGCTCATCCGCTGTGATGGAGGAGGAACGGGTGTCATGTTTGCACCACGCGCTATGCCACAGCTCCAACGGCTTCACCTCGTTTTCAAGCCAAGGGATATAGCATCCAAGCATGGTGGTGTCGACACTGGCATTCAGCATCTCTCCAGCCTGAGAGATGTTGATGTCTTGGTTGGTTGTGACGGTGCCACTAAGCATGACGTCGAGGCTGCTGAGGCTGCCATCAGGAGTGCAGCCACCCTCCTCCCCTACCGTCCCACCCTCGGAATCAAGAGATACTGGGATTTGATGGAGCCTTACAGAGAGAAAGTGGAGGAGGAGGTAGGGATGGCAACAGGGTGGGCTGGAGATCGGAGGCAGGGCATACCCTCCCATCCCCATCCCCATCCCCATCTACTTACCGGGGGTACTTGGCTCCCGTCTCCATCCTCTCCGGAGATTTTACGGGGAATAGGATCTCATCTGGGATACTAGAGGGCCGCTCCAACGGGCTGCCAACTTCTGATTGAAATTTTACTGTTCGGTTGAAATTGCACTGTGGTGGTTGTTAGTATTTTTGGAATCATTCAATTAAAAAATATAGAAAAAAGAAAAATACCGTTATATCATCACAGACAATGCAAATGAATAAGGGAAAAGAACTAAAAAAAACCAAAAAAAGTCGAAACGAAGAAATCGACGTGTTCTAAGTGGCTTCTGGAAGCTAGAAGCCGAAGGCTTTTAAGCCGGGTGGAGCAAGACCTAAATTCAGATGAGGATGAGAGACACGAAGCAGAAGCCACACTAAGAAGAACTGAAAAAAACAGTGAGTTCTTCCATGAGGACTGCAGCAGGTGAATTGAATTACTGATTCCTCCTCACAAGATAGTACATTACTCCGGATCAGGGAAAAAATCCCGGCTAGTGTAAAAAGTTTTTACTATTATTGGAAGGTACTAGGAGATACTGGTATCTCGTCACCAAATTACACATAAATTCATAGTATCTCCAAGTGGTACTTCCTAGTAACTTTTCAAAGATGGTAAAAACTCTCAATCGGAAATACTCGGTGACCCTATTACTCATCAAACAGGCCAAACTTGAATTCAGGCCTGGAAATTTGAATATTAGCTGGTTACTGGGAATTTTTCCCTGCTCCGGTTTTGACGACTGAATCTTCTTACTCTTGTTCATTGCTATAATTCCTTTCCCCTTATCACATTGTGTGGTAACTGGATCAGTGTGAACAGGGTTGATAACATCAGAGTTCTTGTTTACATGGGGGGGATCGGAAGCAAGTTGACGCGTGATTGATTCTCGGAGCTTCTGTACCCAATGCTTTGCAGGTTTCTGACATTTCATTCCTCAACCAAAGCTAGGACATTTAGTTATATTTGTTAATCTGTTTATCAAAGAGAAGATTTGCTATTGTTGAACTAGTTTCGTCGCTAAAAGAATTCCTTTTACTGCAGATATAATCCGGCTCTACTGTTCTTGGTGCTTGCTATATTTCATCGAACATCCGGGAACTTCTTTGTCTCTACAGTTGAGTTCATAGGATCCATTCTTCACTGTATAATGTCATGACTATTTGCTAGCATTGGTAAGCCTCATATCTGGTCACTACAACCAAAAGAGTTAGATTGGTATCAACACTTTTCACAATGTTAATGTGAGTTAATTATGTCTTCCAATGCCTAACCGGGCGTGCTACTACTTCTGTTTTGTAACGTATTTTCTGTCGTTATTTTATCAGAAACTATTGGTTTAGAATTACAATCCTATAGCTGTGATATATGTTTCATGGTTCAGGATTTGACCACGGGTTGGCATTCTAACATTTTGGTTTAGACCTCATACTTGGTTTCTGAAGAAACTGCTGTGTACCTTCCCCTTATTTCGGCGAAAAAATAAATCTAACTTCGCTTTTTCTTCCCTCGTAATAAATTTACTGCTGGAGAGAAGGTACTGATTGCGAGCTGTGCTATGTTCTTTCAAGAAATTCGCGTGTTCGTCACGAGAAGGATGTACCAGTCCGCAGCCTACTGTACCTGAAAGCTACAACATCAATGTGTTAGTGCTGCACTGGGAATGTTGGCCAGCAGATGTCGACCTGAACACTTCATTAAGTTATTGAGTAGCATTGCAGGTGACGGCTTAGCGACGGATTAATGGTGTACATCTTGAAGGGAACAGACTAATCTGAGATGTAATTCTTGTTGTCTTCATGGAGTAATTCTAGCTAGGAAGGGTTCTTCCTTTGCTCTCCAAAGGGAATTGGAACTTCGCAGGTGGTTTCAGTTTAATTTGGCCATCTACCATTTCGGGCTGCTATTTCAATCCTTTAGATTCAACCTGTCAAAAGGTTTGTTTGGGAATGTCCCCTTAGAAGTATTCCGGAAATCTGCGCCTGGCGCTCTCCTGTTATCTTCTGAGCAAAATCTAGTCGTGTAGATGAAAGGATTAGACAGCCGAGATGAACTTGTGTAAATGGGCAGAGATATATCTGCAGCGTTCAAATCAAGCAAATTGTTGACGTGCCTTACTGTCTCTAGGGCTTTTGTCCTGAGAGGCTTTCAAGTTTGGGAGCAAAGGTCCGTTCAGATCGATCTCACCAATTTGATCACCTTGTGCGTGTGGTCTGAAGAGTGTTAATTTTGTTAGCTTAAGTATCTAGCCTTATTTTATAAAATATAGTTGATGCAATCTGAACTTGATAACTTATATTTCTTTAAATGAAGATTTTAAATATCATTACAAAAAAATTTGAACAATCATTCACTCCCCCTGATTACAATATCAATCCTACAAGTGGTATCAGAGCCTAGTTAAGCTTTTTCTTATAGATATTAATCGGTTTTAAGAGTCATGATATCAGACAGGTATTCCACCAAGTCACCCAACTTCATCCAAGTGAGTTGTGCCATGGATTCCTCTTTGTACTTTTGATTTGCTGGCTTTCTTAGTTGTATTTTATCTCCTCTTGATTTCTCTTGGTGCCAAGGGTGTGTAAGATATGGAGATATCTCTTAGAGATCAGATATCATCTATTTAGGCACTTTATATGGAAAGTTCTTGTGATTGACCGGTTTAGCTCAAGAGGTGGATGATTTTGGGGTTTTGATATTGAGGGTGTTTTGACTTGAGTTCGTATTGTGATCTAGTTTGTTAGGACATGTAAGAACCCATCCAAGGTTATCTGGATCATCAAGGACTCATGAGCAATAACAGATTAAGGTTTCTTTCTTTTGCTTGGTTTTGGTGCAATATTCCTTGTTTTGGATAAAGGTCAGAACTTTGGTATTGATCTTCACGATCCATAATTAGAATAGGTTCTTGCATCCTAGGGAGGTCTTGTGCTAAATTTCATCCTATTTGGATCATTAGTTTAAGAGTTAGCATTTGTCTTGGTCTTGTGCCGTGCTGATTTTTAGCGTCTTCCCAATGAGCGATAGTACCGCCATGACCCGAGCAGTACGACCAATGTTACACCTATGATACTACCGCTTGAGTGGTATGACCGCCCCTTGGCCTGTGGTAGTATTGGTGAGAGATTTTGTCTCGTGTGCTTTGTGGCCTTTGGCTCTTGACTTTCGATTAGTCTATAGGCTTGAGTTTTCCACTGTGTTGAGTTGGTAATACCAGAAGGAATATTTTAAAAGTCATTCACCTCTCACCCCCTCTAACTCGACATACCCGATCCTACACCTTGTTGTCGCTAATTTTTTGTGGAATTTATTCCCAGATCCTTGACGCTGCACCGTCCAGAGATGTGCGCCTTCTTATGTGGGGTCCTTGTGTGACCCGCATGGTTGCCTGATGGAATAGTGCCTCTGTTCCTACTTTTCCCATATGCGTAGCAACACGCAACACCTTTGCTCTCTTGTACGCGAAGTAACCCGACCCGCCTAGGCTCCTATGAATTTTGGGTGTATCTGGCCCCCCGTGGTAGAGCAATACCAGTTTTGGTCCCCCCTCAGGTGGAAGTCCATATTTGGCCCCTGCTATGGCCGTCTACCGCACGTGCCTCTTGGCGTGGCCGCCTAGAATGCCAGCCCCTCCTAGCGCGCCCGTGTGGGCGCGACCTGCCTGGTATGCCTGTGATCCGCGCCACCTACCTGTCTAGTTCCCAACCAAGCATGTGACCCTTTGGCACTGTCTCTTACCGCGTGAGGTGTAGAACACCCTCCCGGCTGGCCCTCCCTCCTCCCGTGCGTGCGTCCTAGGTGTTAGTACCTGCACGACTGGGCCCCTCCCCTCCACTGATTGCATGATAACATGGTCGATGGTTTCATTCTCGGGAAGCGGTAGCAGTGCCATTTTATTTGAGTGTAGCCAAGAGTGAGAGAGGCAACAGAGAAGCGAGGAAGTAAGGCCGTGAAAGAATCCTATTTTTGAGTGGTTTTGAATTTGAATTTCAAGCTTGCACATTTGGAAAAGTTATAGATCGGCTTTGAAGCATCCAAAAGAGGTAATTTTCGTTGACATGTGATAATTTTTTAACAACGTGATTAGTATGTAATTAGAAAAATGGTAGTTTATTAGTATGAAAAGGTGGTAGTTATGCTTTTGCAATTAGGCAGTAGCCTTAGTTGATGTTGAAGAAGAAGTGTTGTTAATGTTGTTAAATGCTTATTACTCATGCTAATTACATGAATGCCGTAGTTTATGTGTAGGTTATTTTGATAGCATGGGAACAACATTGTATTTTTTTTCTGCATTTGGAAAAAGTTATGCATAGTGTAGCAAAGATAAAAGTAGTGCAAAATGGTGTAACTTAATGTTGGATGCTCTGTGAAATATTTTATGTTAGTTTGGATGAAGTGGTAAACTATCATAATTGCGATGGAAATAAAAATATTTTTGAGTCTGGGAAATATAAGAAATATTGAAATCACCTATGAAAAGACCAAAGACTCAATTTATTTAAAATAGAAAGCAGCCTCCAAAAAAAATATGAAAATTTAGAGAGAAATGTTGTTCAATATGTGAGTGAGGTAGGGGAAATATTTGAAGGTAGTGTTGAAAGATTATTAATTGAAATGCCGGATGTTACTAAGTGGCATAGAATCAATTTTCTCTTTATTAAATGGTTAGTTTAGCATAGGTAAAAATATTGAGAAAGGTTGTAACTTAACGTTACACACTATAGAAAATTTTGTAGGTACACCATATTGGGCATTCAAGGTCTGTTTGTGTTCTATGAGAATGATCTCATATGTGATGGACCGTATGGGGTGGATATATCAAATTGTGATCGAACCATTATCTAGGCACTCGGTCTAAAGGACACAAGACACGATTATCCCATATTGCCACGCGATTACACACTTCCTTAGGTGTGCGGCGAGGAGTCGTGACAAGGCCTTTACAATGCAAAGCCTTCAACCTGGCCAAGCCTACTCTAAGGTTTCACCCCAGTAAGGAATCCACTAGACCGGGACCCCCTCTTGAGCCTAGGCGAGACTTCTCATGGCTTAACCACGCTCGCCCAAGTGAGACTTCACATGGCACCAACCACGCTCACTTTCAACGTACAACTTGACTCAAATTGGAACTTCACAAATTATTCAGCCAGGGCTGTCCCATACCAGCCATGTGGTAGTACGATAGGGCTTTGCAACAGTAGCTCACAGACCGGTCCTTAATTGACTCAGACCCAACCACATACCCCTGTGCACGACAATTAACCACTGCGGCTCCAACCAACAGGGCATGCCTGCACCCACCACTCTAACCAATTGCCTAAGTCTAAACTAGTTTTATATTTGTTTTCAAAATAATTTTATAAACCTCATTGACTCACCAAAGTCAAGAGTAGCTTTAAAAAGCTTATCATTTCATGTGAAAAGTCATCATTTTATGTGGAAATATCCCAACCCAATTAGTATATCTAGCAGGGCTAAGCATATACTATACATAAAGTCTCTAGCCATACTAGTGTACCAACTAGAGTTTTTAATCTAGGGTTACAAGGTGTCAAGATAATTCAGGTCAATGGAGATAATAACAAGTAGGCAATAGCTAAATTCAAAACTGAATTGAAATAATTGAATAAAAATATGCATGCAGAATAATTTAAATCAACACAATTTTATTTTGAAAACTGGGATCAACATAATCAAGGAGTGTGACTTGCCTTGCTCTTCAACTTGGTTTGAATCTTCATCGAAGAATTTTCCCGAATCGTCGAAGTCTACACGTGAAAACAACCCACCAAATTCAAATAAATTCAAATTGACTTCAAACTTTTTAATTGAGGCTAGAAATGGATAGAGGGGAATTTTTGATGAATTTAGAAATTTGAATGGGCTCAATTGGAGTTAGAACGAGGGAGAACGAGCTCTCGGAAGTTTAAATTTAGGGAAAAAGAAAAAGAGGAATTTCTGGAATTATTTTCTAAAGGAAAATGGGTTATGGCATCATCATTGCGTCAGCCCTGAGATTTTTATTTGGGCCGCCACTGACATGTGGACCCGGTCCATGTACCGCGTTCACGGAGGGAGGAGATGGCCGAGGTGGCACGGGTGGCGGAGTGTGCCTACGTGGCGCTGACGGGGTAGAAGATGTTGAGGTGGCTGCCACCGGGTGGCCACGTGGTAGCCACATGGGCGGGGCGTGCCGACATGGCCAGGCCGGCCGAGGAGCACACGGGGGCCGGGAGCTTGCCGGCGCTCCGGCGGGCGGCAGCCGGTGGCGAGTGGCGCAGGAGGGAGAGGGAGCTGCGGGGAGTCCGGGGAGGGGCACAGGCCTTACTGCAGATGGCCAGAAATTGCCGGCGGCGAGCACAAAGCGGCGGCGGCACTCGGGTCTAGGCGGCGGTGGTGCTCCGGCGGGTTTGTGTCGCGGCCGAGGGGCGGGGGAGCTTCGCACGGGCACGGGGAGGCTGAGGGAGGGGACGGTGAGGCGCGAGGAGCTTCGGCTCGGCGGCAATTCCTCGCCGAAGTCGGCGGCGGCGGCGGAGGCGAGAGCGCACGGCGCGGGGGTGCTCCGGCGCACGGGAAGGGATGGGAGGAGCGGAGGGAGGCGGAGTGGGGAATGGGGGAGCTCGGGGTGGGGCTTTATAGGGCGAAGGGCAACGGGCCGACGGGGATTCGTCGCCGGAGGGCGGCGGTTACGGGCGATGGTTGCGGGGGACGTGCGGGGGCGGGGAGTGGGGAGTGGGCGCGCGGAGGGCGGAGGTGGTTAGGCGCACGACCTTCGCCACACGAGGGAGGGCGGCGCGCGCGAGGAGTGGGGGAAGCCGGGTAGGGCGAGCGGCGGTTGCGGCCGGGGTGGGCGGCGCGCGGGAGGAGGAAGAACGTGGGGAGGAAGAAGGTGGCGGGGTGGCTGACAGGCGGGGCCCACGGGGCAGAGAGAGGGGTAGCGCCGACAGGTGGGACCGCGTGGCCAGAGAAAGGGAGGAAAGGGAGAGGCGCGGGCGGCCGAGATGAGGGGAAGGGGAGATCGGGCGGAGGAGGATGAGGGCGGGGGCGGATGGGCCAGATGGGTCGGGGCGCGCATCGGGCGGCCGAGAGGGATGCGAGGGGCGGACGGAGCGGATGGGTTGGAGGAGCGACGTGGCGGCCATCGGGACGGGGTAGGCGGGATGGAGTGGGTGGCCAGGATGGGCCGGGGAGGGAGGACGTGGGTGGCATCTGGCCGTCCACGTGGCGGCCAGAGGGAGGAGGAGGGGTTTTAATTTTATTTTCCTGATTTCTGGATTTTCAGAAAAGGCTAGGAATTTCATTAAGCCTCAGAAAATATGAAAATACCTCCAAAAATTCCAGAACAATTCATAGAATCTCCTGGAGACATTTTGGACTTAATAAAAATATTTCCAACTAATGTTGGTATTTAGTTTTCATACTTTAAAATACTTTTTAATTTCAAAAATACATTTTAAACTCCTGAAAACTCAGAAAACCCAAATAAAATCCAAATGAATCCAAATAATTAATTTGACATAGGATTTTTTTTATAGAAAATCAAATTATCATTTTATTTAGTAACATTTTTGGGTTTTCACTTAAAATACTTTTTAAATTCAGCTTTTTCAAAAACAGAAAATCCAGGGCAAAACCAAAAATAAAATGTAAGCAACAAAAATACTTATTTTAATTTAAATTTTATCTTAATGTTATTTATTTATTCATTAATTCATTTTAATTTTAATAAAAACCTGGGCTGTTACAATCTACCCCCCTTAAACAGAATCTCGTCCCCGAGATTCGCACGGGCTAGCAGAGAAATAGGTTTGGCTTACTCTGTATGGCTTGAGTGGTGATCTGATTCAGACGTCCCCTTGCAAACTCTTTTGGCCTTCTATTTGCTGCCTGGAGATTGTTGGCAGTTGATGCTCAGCTTGATGCTTCCAAAGGTTAGAAGGGAGGAGACTCAAGGCAACGAGGGAACAACGGATGTTTTTCGCAACCCAAAAACACTAACCCAGCAAAATATTTTTTAAGCAAATAATAAGCAATAGTTATGGCTGCCAAAAAAGAAAATTGATAGCTCATAACCTCGTCTACTGGCTAGCTTAACAACTTAACCTAAAGAGGTAAGGGTTGTCTTGGTGCAATCCTTTGCGGCTCTCAAGGTACGAAGCAGGATCCTTCGAGGTGAAGATTGATGTGGCGACAGAATCGAGGAGTTCTATAGTTATTTTGAATAAGGTAAGAAATAGAAATATGTTTTCCCAAAAATGACATAAAGGTGAGAAAGGATTGAGATGTAAGGATAAGCAAAGATTGAGAGATAAGAATAAGCATTTTTCTTTAATTACTGTTTAGTAAAATAAGTCCTTAGGGTCTGACCTTTTTAATCTACCTACGGTCACATCTTAAAGTCGTCATGGCTCTGATACCACCTTTGTCGGAACCCGGAGTAACGACTCTTGGATCCTCTGTGTAAATCACACTAGTCTAGGATCAGCTAGTGCACACAGTACAACAAAGATAAATACCAAGCACAAATGACTGCTTATATTAAATAAAAGAGTACGGCCTTATGGCCAAGTCTTACATCAACGCCCATTGGCAAAGATAAATAAAGCAAAGAACTGCGGAAGCAAACTGATAAAAGCGAAGCCCAAGCCTGCCCACAGGCAGACGACAGTAAGACGCGGCCTACTCGTCCAAATCTTCACTGTAGTCGACGACATCTTCCTCTGTATGGAGATTGCAAGGTGAGTACAAACTTGTACTCCGCAAGTCACACGGAGAAATGCAACATAATGATAAAGGCTTCAATGAAAGACTTATAGGGTTAGTTTGCATAAAATAGCATTTAAGGAAATACAATAGATAGATTGAAATTGCTGAATATAATATAGTGTAAAAACAGTACTTGTAATTGAAAATAATACCGTCAGTGCAGGCTCCGACCATACACCAACCTATCCATGGGTATCCCACCCGGACCATCTTTTCCAAAAATATCTCGTATGGATTCCATCCATCCACACGTTTCCAAACACTCATGGATTCCATCCATTCACAAGCTACCAATCTCTCTCATGGGTTCCATCCACCCACAAGGTTTTCATTCTCTCATGGATTCCATCCATCTACAAGGTTTTCGAAAATCATTTTTGAAAAACAAAGTCTAATCCATGAAAAACTCTTACTTAGCATGCCCATGACCGTGGGCACGGCTATCCAGGATAGATTATACACTCTGCAGAGGTTGTACAGCTTTACCCACAAGACACGATCATCCCATATTGCCACGCGATTACACACTTCCTTAGGTGTGCGGCGAGGAGTCGTGACAAGACCTTTACAATGCAAACCTTCAACCTGGCCCAGCCAACTCTAAGGTTTCACCCCAATAAGGAATCCACCAGACCGGGACCCCCTCTTGAGCCTAGGCGAGACTTCTCATGGCTTAACCACGCTCACCCAAGTGAGACTTCACATGGCAGCAACCACGCTCACTTTCAACCTACGACTTGACTCAGATTGGGACTTCACAAATTATTCAGCCAGGGCTGTCCCATACCAGCCATGTGGTGAGCATGATGCAGAATAGGACACAACCCCTATTCATGTAGAATGACCTTTGGAACCATTGGTGCATGAGGCATCTCACGATAAACTTCCACATAAGATTTTGAAGTAAGGAGTTGATACAGACCTTCAAGAAGATCTGCATGCAAAACCGGAGGTGGAAGTTTCAGGCTGTGTGGAGACAACTCGATGAGGACACCAGCAAGCATATCACAAACTCAGAAGACGGTGAACCAGGGGTAGCGGCGGGTAGTTCTGTGAGAGTTGGGGAGTCAATGCAATGGGTGAACACGCATGCGTCCGACTTGGAGAAGTGGTCTCTACTGCATGACACCGGTGGTGCAAAGTATAGAATCATAACGACAAATATGTCTGAGGTGTACAATAGTGTCCTGAAGGGTGTGCGCTCCCTACCAATCATTGTGATCATCGAGGAGAGTTAGAACCACATTGTCGGGTACTTCGTGAATAGAGTCACGATGGGCAAGAAGCATATGGAGGAAGGCAAGCAATTCTCCGAAGTTATGCAGGCGTACATGGACATGAAGATGATGAAGGCTTGTTCGCACACTGCTAGGCCCTTTGGATGGTATCAGGAAGAAGTTTGAGATCTGTCTCAGGGAGAAGTATGTCATGGGTCATGCCAGAGGGTATCTCAAACAAGTCTACATGATCGATGATGAAGCGTCATGCACGTGCAACAAGTCATACCTCCTTCACAAGCCCTGCTCCCATGTGTACGCGGCCTGGATGGTGTGGAAGTAGGCCTCGACGTCGTACATCTCAGAGTATTATGACATGCAACCCCTGTATGGCATTGGAGTGCAGAGATCAACTCATACGTGCTGCATGAGCACTACAGGGACATTTGGCAAGGAGAGCGGCGGTGGGTGCCGAATGACGCGCTCAAGCATGCCAGTCATGGAAGATGACAGTCCTGTCACATCCATAATGATATGGATGAAAGCTAGCATGGCCAACGGGTCAGGTGACCGAGATGTATACTATGCAAGACAGTTGGACACTCCGTCAGCAAATGCCCAAGCAGGCCTAGCTTAAGCAATGCATCATGGCGATGAAGATATCATTTCCCGATAGTGATATTGCTTGTTTGTTTTTCGTGCGTTTGGTTGCGCTATCTTAAATTTTTTCATGACCACAATGTAATATATTGCACAATGCTTCGTGTGTACCAGCTTGTAATTACTTTGTTGTATCACATGCTTGTACTTTGTACTTTGCAGTAGGTAGTTTTACTTTGTATTGATGCTCCCCGTCCACACGGCCACACGCATGAAATGACGTGACGATACCTCCTTAGGCCCGCTGCCTCACGGATGCAAAAACACATCAACCAAATTGCATTCTATCCTTGCACAATGCAGTCATCCATTCACGGAGAAAAAATGAGTTACTATGATGTGAAAGCGGTAGCAACATGTAACCATCTACTATGGTATAGGCATGGATATGCATTACACATACATATATCATATAAAGCACTATAGGTACTAACGTGAATGAAAACAACACTCTTATCACTACAACTTGAAGATAATAATGAACACAAGAAAGAAAACGACACACAACATTAAGTTAATCTTGCTCTCTAATATATCAAATTGATGCCGCATCTCCACCATTTGCTACCCCCTGTCACAACTTTCTCCTATGGAACAATGCCAAGCCTAGTGCCCATTTCATCCTCCCGCACCCATAATAAGCAATTGCCTAGACCATCCTACAATTCCATAAGAACATTTTGTAACATTTGCTGAACGATTAGAACCAACCTAAAATAAGCTGACTCACTGAATGGAGGGGGACTTGCAGCAGTGCTGTCCAAGATTCGTGGCCTTCTGTGAGGTCTTACATTTGACAAATGTATTGCACTTCGGGCAAATCATTGGGGGTGCTAACGAAGAGGTGCTGACTTGACTCATCTCAACGTTCGGGGGAGGGAGAAGCTAACCAAGGCAAAGAGAATGGTAAGAGTTACTTCAGGAGGTGAAGGAGAACAATGCAAGGGGAGTCACTGAGGAATGGCTACCTTTTATAGCCTGAAGTGTGAGGGCAAAATGGTATTTTTGCATCCCTAATGAAAGACAGATAATGATCCGTATGACTGAATGTAGATAGTTGAAGTTCATGGTAGCCTTATGCACTGACAAGACCAAACGAGAGGGTCTTATGCACTGACAACAACAAACATGATATGCATTACACATACATAAATCATACAAAGCACTGCAGGTAACAACGCGAATCAAAACAACATTCCCAGGGGAAGTGCCTACCGCCAGAATATGGGATCCGCATGGACGCATACAGGGAACCAGTGTAGCGAAAAAAGCATGGCATCATATTACTTTGATGCATTAATTATGATAATTTTATTCATAACATTCTGTAATGGTATACCGCTTGCATAAAACACTTGTACTTAATTTCAAATATAAATAAATTTATTTACATGAACATATAATTAAGTACCAAAGACACATGACAAAACTTGCTAAATACCTATTGGGGGGAAATTAGTCAAATGCAACTCCCACATTTCAAGTCATATGAAATCATGAAACCCTAATTTCTGAAATATAAGGTCCTAATTTCCAACACATGAATCATCAATTTTTGAGATAATTTTACAATATATAAAATTTTGAAAATAATACACAATGAAGTACATTGCGTAAGCTGCTTTCAAAATAAATTTCTAAATGTTTTGACCTCATTTTCTATATTACAAAATTCATGCTAACAGTGCACATAAATAAATTATGGATGAAAATTCTGAGCGTTTAAAATTACAAAAAATGACACAAGCAAGTAAACTATATTACTAGGCTTTACGAAAAATTTAATTATTTTTGAACCTCATTTTATATATCTAAAAATTCTTATAAAAAGCATGTTTATGTTTATGTTAGGGTTTACATTTATGTCTAGGTTAAGGTTTTGGGTTTTAGGGTTTAGGTTTAGGGTTTACGTTTATGTAGGACACGACAACACTCTGCCTCACCAGCTTTTTAGATCGACATGACAACACTATACTTCCTCAGTTTTTAGACCGAAAAGACATGACTCTACAAAGCAGGACATGACAACTCCCTGCAATGTAAGACGTGATAACACTCTACCTCACTAGCAACTTTTTCGAAAGACAATGCAACACTTTGCCTCACAGGCTACTCATATAAAATTAACCACACCATGCCAACCCTTTGGCTTATAAAAGAAGGCGGAAGAGATCTGGGAGAGAACACTACACTACACAACCAAACCCAACACTACACCAGAGCTTGCTTTACCACGTCAGGATGGACAAGAGACAGAAGAAGCATGGGACAAGATGATAACTCAATGGGAGGAGACTCGCGAACTAGCAAGGTCTATTGCAGCCCGCGATGAATAAGCAAGGGCTGCTGCGGCCCAAGACGAAAAAGTGAAGCATGCCAGGAGGTCACCTCCCCGCAATGACGCTCTCTGTAGTAGCAACCCTGTCCTGAGCATTTCAACCAAGCGTTCGCCGCAACACCTGCCTGAGGGAGAGACATCGTCTCTCTATTGGTGCAAAGATTCATGCAAGTTTTTCAAGTCTAAGCAGTGGCTTAGCCTGGGCATGCGTTACTGGAGTTGCGCAAGCTACTCCTGTGACTATCCCGACCGCTGTTAGGACACAAGCACCTATCGGTAGCCGGTAAGAACCAGTTACGGTGTGTTACTTTTTCTCTTTCAAAGTACGCACTAACAACATATCCTATCTACTCGTAGTGCCTGAAACTGCTATGTGGCTACCGCAAGTGAATCGACCTAGAGTTCCACCCATATGACCATTGGACTCTCGACTACGATGAGTGGGATGTCAAAAGGGCCTACGAGATCCGGGAGGAGGAGCGCTGCAATGACGAGCAAACCAAGCATATACGTCGGGAGACAAAAACTTATCTCGAGACGTGTACGCGTAGGGAGCACGAGGCTCATGAGAGGGAGCACGAGAAAAAGAAGAAAATAGCGGCCAAGGCCAAACAGGCCACCGAGGAGTTCAACATCGAGCTCACAAGGAAGAGAAAATGACTCCAGTTCACACAGTAGGTGGGGTCGTTGCGAACTACTCCCCTAATGCTTGAATTTATTCTCATTCCAAAAAGGCGTATATGTACCATAGGAGTACTTCGGTCTGTTGCATCGTACCTGGTGCTTTTCTTATGCACGTAACCAAACCCTGTGTGCCGTGTTATTCCTAGCTTTATTACAAAATCTATTTTAATTCGCAACATCAAATCTCGTCATTCATGTAAAAGGCATCAAACAATATGAAAAAATGAGTTCTGAAAGTACGCACGAAATGTCTATAACATACAAAATTTTCGAGATGTAAACCCTCAATTTTCTAGACAATTTTAGAACATACAAAATTCTAAAAAATTACACAACCAACTACACAACGTAAGTAGTTTTCAAAATATATTTCAAAATATTTGCGCCTCGTTTTCTATATTACAAAATTCATGCAGACTATACATATAAATAAATTATGGACAAAAATTCTTAATATTTATAATTACAAAAAATTATACAAGCAAGTAAACAAGACTCCAAAGAAAAATTATAATTTTTAAACCTCATTTCTTAACAATGGGATTGCTAGACAGTGGCCACTGGTTGATTTTGCAGTTGGGCTCTATTTTTGAAAAAAAAATAAGGTCCTTTTTGAGGAAAATTTTCTGAGAAATAACTTTATTTTGGACTATTTGAGAAACCAAAGTGAATTTTTGAATAAGTTTTGGTAAGTAGTTGAACTTATGAAAATTTCCTCGGAAGATCCTGATTTGTTAAAAATGAGTTTGAAAGTGAATTTTGTAAACAATTCTATAATCGATCCTCCAAGGATAAAACATTTTTTTTGAAAATGAGTTTTCAATTTAAAATTTTGTGACTTTGGCCAAAAGGAGGTTTTCAAAGAGGGTTTACAAGAGGAGTACTGGACTTTGGCCACAAAGAAGTTCAACACTGAGCTCACAAGGAAGGGAAAATGACCTCGGTGCACGCAGTAGGCAGGCCCTTGCGAACTAGTCTCCTGAAGGTCGAATTTATTTTCATTCCAAAAAGGTGCATAGGAGTACTTTGGTCTATTGCATCGTGCCTGATCATACAAAATTCTAAAAAAATTACACAACGAACTACACTACGTAAGGAGTTTTCAAAATATAATTCAAAATATTTGCACCTCGTTTTCTATTTTACAAAATTCGTGCAGACTATACACATAAATAAATTACAAACAAAAATTCTTAAAGTTTATAATTACAAAAATTACAGAAGCAAGTAAACAAGGCTCCACAAAAAATTATAATTTTTAAACCTCATTTACTAACAACGGGATTGCCAGAGATTGATTCCGCAGTCGGGCAGGGCTAGAGGCACGAAAAGAAGCTACCGGTGGCCACAATTGCAAAAGGAGCGCACGACAGGGCCAAATCGACCAAAGTTTCTCTCATATGCAAGTAATTCAAAATTTAATGTGATAGATATTAATTTTCTCAATTAGATTTCTAATAGTAATTGTTACTAAAAATAAAAGGAGATAAGCCAGTATCAATTTGCGCTAAAAAACTGGGTGTGCTGGCACAGGGACCTTGGGGGGGGGGGGGGGGGGGGGGAGCGCTAGCAAGGTGGCTCGGTCAAGGGGCGCACCAGGCTGCTGGCGCGGTGCAGCAGCACGCTAGGCAGGATCGTGTGCTTGCCAGGTGTGCCAGGCGTGCTCACGCGCTAGGCAGCCACACGAGGTAGTGGGCCATGCCAGAGGGCCATATCTGCCTTTTCACCCGTAGGAGGGCCAAAGCTGGGAATTTTGGACACATCTAACACTATTACACGTAAAAATTCCAATTTTAGCTCCCTCAGCAAAAAAATTCCAATTCTAACTCCTCGCCCGACCGCAGGACTGCACCATTGTGACACCTGGCCGATCGTGCGGTCCCGCACTGTAGCTGGGTCCGCACTGCTCCCGGCCGCGGTCAATCATAGTGCATATGCACACTGGAGAGCAGTTACAAAGACACCTTGCACAGAAGAAAAGAAATCGCAAAGCACCTCGTCAATCACGAAATGCATTGCATGCACTGAAGAATAAAAAATTGATTAATTAATGCTCCCTTAATTAAGCTCAATGCATGACGCCACAGGAAGATGCCCACGACGCGTCATGCGGTCGGAAACAAAACACGCGGTCGGGAGAGTGCGGTCGTGCGGTTTCAGACCGCACTATCGGCTAGGTGTCGCGACGTTGCAGTCCCGCGATCGGACGGAGGTCAGAATTGGAATTTTTTCGTTGAAGGGGTTAAAATTAGAATTTTTACGTGCAACAATGTTAGATATGTTCAAAATTCCAAAGCTGGTATTGCTATACTAAGGACCTGATATGCCCAAAATTCGGCTCCTGCTAAAGGACAATACGCAGCGCGGCAGCGCCTCTGCTCCTACTGCCTCCATGTGATGCGCCGAGAGACATGAAAACAATTGAAACACACAGAACACAATCGTGTTGCCCTCTCTTCTCTTTATTTCTTCTTATTACTAACTTCTCTTCTCTCTTGCTTTGTTACAAGACTATGCTACTTCTTAATTCTTATAAAAGGCTAGTTACAAGACTCATAAATGGACTCAACAACCCAACTTGGCTTCTACTACGGACTCGTACACGGAACTGACTCGTACACATATACGTATACGGCAAATTTTACATATTCTACCCAAACTCAATATTTCCTATCAAAACCAGATTAATTCCATCAATTTTCTCTGTAGCTTTTCTTTTGGTCGGCGCTAGTTATTAGTTCTGTTATCTTCCATCCAGTGCTGACATTGCTGTAATCTTTTGTTACTCGTCGTAATTGAATGGCAGAGCTCCTGCCTCTTTTATAAAAAAGAATTGCCATCGCTACTATCAGGACAGAAGGTATAATGATCCCCCCTCCCCAAAATATCTTACAAATCTCTTTGTTTAAATTTGTGAACAAGCTTATAGATTTGATAACGTGCAAGGACGACATTAAGGAAGTAGCAAAGCAGTAGTAGCTGAACATTTTTGGATTGTTGCTGTGCTACATCTTCCTCGAATGCATAGCTGAATTTCCTTGACTTGCTTATTTGCTTCAAACTACTCATTAATTATTATTCTCGTTTCGATTAATGTATCTGTAGGAAAATTTTCTTATTTTAGTACTTTTTTGGTTTTTAAAATTCTTCATTTTTATGGATATCTTCTTTACTCATTTGTATGGATATATAATTCTGCAGTAGATTACAGAAGTTCTGCTTGTATGTCGGAGAAAACCTTCCACACTAGGTAGTTCGAAGCAACATATTCACTTCATTATGCAATTATGTTGAATCAAAATTTTATAATTTATGGGAACTTGTTCGGGACCTGTGGAGAAATGTGAAGCATTTGTGTTATATGTTAGCATATATGCCGAGAATTATAGGTAGATTGTAAACATTTCTCATGGAGACGGATAGCTGAAGGATATGTTGCTGAACAATGGAGGTAAAACAGGAGAGCACTACCTTGATGAGTTTGCTAGTAGGAGCCTGATTCAACCTATTGATATCTGCTGTGATGGTAGGCCTCATGCTTGTTGAATCCATGATGCTGTGCTCGACCTTGTCATATTCTTGGCGATTAATGTAGAGAATTTGTAACCACCTTAGATGGACATCCGTGCAACTATTTTGCCAGACAAGATTCATCAATTCTCGTCGCAGTGTTGTCAAAGAAACCGGCAAAGTAAGTCAGATATCCACCCGCTGCATACACTGGTATTATTACACAGATAATCTGTTGGGCTTTCATGCTTGAGAACAATTTCAGTTTGTAACCTGTCAAATATTAGTCCGTATCAACTTCTCTATGTATTTTTTTGGTCGATCAAGCATGCTTTAAGTTGGCAAAAGAACAAAGGTTCCTTTGTCGTCATTCATTGTTATTTCTTTTGCTTTAACGTCGTTTTATTTTCGGCCAAGTCATGGTTGTTACATACATGGCAAGTACTACTTTGAACTTAATAGTGTAATACTTCGTTGAGCCTTTGTTTCCCTGAGTCCTATATCACTACTACAGAAAACCATATTACAGATGGTTCAGAAACGTTATCACAGACGGTTTCCTGAACCGTCTGAATTTATGGGTCAGTGATAATCGAAGGTTATCACAGACGGTTTTTAAGTATATGTATCACAGATGGTTGTGATTATCACATATCACAGACGGTTTTTACTTAAAAACCGTCTGTGATATTCCTTTCTCCTAAATTTAAATATATTTCTGTTTATTGGCTAACCTCAGGAGAAATGATAGCCATGCCCTCTGAAACAAGCAGATAATCACAGACATAAAACATACAATTCACACATCTCATTTCATTTCAGATACATTTCACATCTCAATTCATTTCACAGACATAAAACATCCAATTGACAACGCACTTCATTTGACAAACATAAAACATCCATTTAATAAACATAAAACATCAATTTCGCAAATCAATTAATTGAAATGAAATAAAATATCTATTAACAAATATACAATTACAAAAGATGTACGTTACATTTCCACTTAGATGGTAACATTGCACAAAAAATCATGGTGCACAGTGAAAATCTCCAGCTGGGTTTATGACGTTAGCCACCAGAAAGTACGCCATCTCTCCTCGAATGTGTGAAAAGTCGGGCTGTTTCAATGCAGTTGACGGGATGAACGCAGCCTGTCCATAGGAATATCAATGTGCGTATATATATATATATAACGTGATAAGTATGAAGTAATTATGGGAAGATTAACAAACCTTGGAATTAGTGATCCTCGAGGAGTCGAGGTGTAGTTCCATATGGTGGCAAACGTAGAATCCACATGTGTTGCCCGGTGACTGCTGGTGGCATTGCAAAAAATGCAATGTTTTAATTCAAGAGGCATTACTACCAACTGTTAATGTGTAATAGCGAATACTTTAAAATCTCGAGCATGTGTCAGGCCTTTGGCCCCTTGCTTCGAGACACCTCCCATTGCAATGTACATCGCGAACGCCCTACGTGCTTCGAAAAAGTTAACCTTAGTCATTCCAAAGGAAAGAAAAAGTACAATATAGGTATGTATGGAGAAAATGTACTTACCTATCGATTACTTGGCTGACAAATGTGAAGTCCATTTTATTCTTACTTAGGGAATCAAAGTAATATACCTTGTTCAATTTTGGTACAATTACTATTAAAATCCAGTGATAGTTCTGATGGAAGGGCATAAGTACATATTCCTTATTGCGGTATTGCAGCAGTGCTACTGCAATGTACCTCTCGACGACAGATGACTCCTGGTTGATGGTACTCCTGGCGACCAAGTGTGGGTCCAAGAAACCAACCGACGATGATTTGGTTTCTCTAGCTCTAGTCAGCATGTGTCTATACATATACACACGAAAGCAACAAATTATATATGACATTTATCGGTATGACATGAACGGAGACGGTGATTGTACACACTTACAGTGTCCAGCATCGAATGAGTGAGACGTCAAGAGCGTTGAGCGTGAAAAGATCGAATAAATCCTCAAAGGCGACCACGAAGACACACTCTTGAAGATTGTGATGTAAATCATGCGGCGCGAATTTGACAGTGACACTTGAGATCCGTTCTCCCTCTGGCTTATTGGACTGCTCCATATACCACTTGTGCAATTGAAGGCAACTATATGCTAGGGGTTGGAGGACATTGGGCTCGAGCAACAGCTGGCCAAGCACGAATTTGCGGGCCAATGGCATGTACGAGATATCATCATTGGTCTTCTTTGCTTTGCCCTTGCTGGCCTTGCTGCCCTTGCTGCCTCGGCTGTAGGTCGACTTAATAGCAGTCGACTTAATGCCCTTGCTAGGGCTTCATACACAACCAAGTAGGAAGGTTATAGATGCAGAGAGTCACGGGCCATGTGCTATGTCGGCTGCTCATGCTACTGAAAGGATTTATTCCATCTGTACTCAGTCCAACCTTATATTCCTTGGTTCTGCACCGAAGTCTGTAGAACTCCTATCGATGTTTCTCCACTGCACGGAATCAGCAAGGTGTCTTAGCATTCCATCTTTCTTGCGCTCCTCTGAGTGCCAACGCAGCAGTTTTGCCTCCTTTGGATTTGCAAAAAGCCTTTTCAAACGGGGAATTATAGGAAAATACCATGCCACCTTAGCAGGAGGTCCTTTCTTCGCCTCTGTACCCTCGCCATCATCTGATTGATTGTTACGTTTGTATCGGGATGCGTTGCACACCGGACATACATGCATGTTTGCATACTCTTTACGGTAGATGATACAATCGTTCGGACATGCATGTATTCTTTCTACTTCCATTCCCAACGGACAAAGAACCTTCTTGTCTTTATACGTGGTTTTAGGCAACTCATTTCCCTCCGAAAGCATGTCCGCTAAAAGACCTAGCAGCGCCGTGAAACTCTTATCGGACCAACCGTTGCTTGCCTTCAATTTCAACAGTTCAAGCATGACCGACAACCTCGTGTACTCAGCACGTGAACAAAGGTTTCTCCGAGTCCTCCATCAAGCCCCGGAATTTAACATACTCTCTCTCATCATAGTTCTCTTCTACATCGCGAAGCATCTGATCGAGATTATCATCGTGCAACCTATCCCAATCCGAACGGCAATCGACATCATCCGGTGGCATGTCATTCACTTCACCGGTGATGTCATCCGGCGGCATATCATTCACTTCACCGGCGATGTCATCCGGCGGCATATGATCATTCATTTTGCCATGACTGGTCCAACACGTATAATCCTTTTTGAAACCCCTCCGAATCAAGTGCGCTTCAATTTACTCTCGGTTCTTAAACATCTTTAAATTCTCGCAGTCAGTGCATGGACAATACATATATTCCACCCCCTTATTCAACATATCCTCCTCGGCGGCTCTTATAAAAGCAAACACGTCATTAATGTACTTTTCACTCACACAGCTCGCGGCATACATCCAGCTTCGGTCCTACGTTACGTACATATATAACAACTTAGTATTAAAAATTGGATTAACTAATTATTACTATATATATACCGGCCACATTTATTATATTGAGGCTTAATTTACGAGCTCAATTCATATTATAAACACAACAGCTATTATATAACCAACAATTTTGCAAATTAACCATCTTCAATAACATTCATGGATTACTTAGACCTAAATTGTTATGCAATTAAAGAAAAAATAAATTTCATTACTAACCATATCTAGAGCAACCAGGAAAGTATGAATCTTCAAAGCTCAATCTCTGCCTCTTCCCACCAAATTAACTGGCCTGAAATCGCCTAGCTTCCTCCTGAGTGAAAAAGTGCGCAGCAGTGGCTAGATCTGGATCGAAATGAAGACAGATGCAGTATGAGCAGCGCAATAAATGCCCAGTGCTATTATTACAGACGGTTTTTAATTAAAAACCGTCTGTGATAACTAGCTTATCACATACGGTTTTTTTTATTAAAAACCGTCTGTGATAATCTAGGATTATCACAGACGGTTCTTAATATAGACCGACCGTCTGTGATACTCCTTTTTCCCACCACAAATACCACAGACGGCCTCCAAATTATAACCGTCTGTGATTTGACGTCTACTATTAGGCTTTCTGTAGTAGTGATATATGCTACGCCGTGTGCATGGAAATGACCAGCACAAGTGGTCAAGTCTTCTTTAAGATAAGAAGCAGAGATGAGGATAACTACACAAGTGAACCAAAGGCTTTGTGCCTGCTCCATTCTGTGTTCTTTGATTGGTGGGGAGAAAAGGCTCTTTTTTATCATTGCACGCACCTGCTTTACCTGCTATTGGGAAACACCATTTCCGCCAACCTTTTTATATATTAATGATCAAAGCTAAAAATATTTGGACAGCACGTACTAGGATGGCTTATATAGTTTATATATGCAATGCAGCTATTACAAAACAGTAGAACAAGCAAGGCGATTGGAAAATTGTATCCTATGTAAGCATGATGCAGAATTTGACAAACAGTTACGGCAGCTTGTAAGTCGTTGTCAAGGGTTGGTCCTGGAAACTTCTTCATGGATTCGGTCAAGCTATAAAACTGTAACTAAAACAGTTATCAGAAGACTAGCAGGCAGGCATACTTCCATTATGTTAGTGGCAGGCAGGCGTAAACCATTGAATTCCTGCTCCAATTCATAATGGGGAATCCGCTTTCCACGGCAACTTCCAGGGAATCCGCTTTCCTACACGTCTCTCTCCGAAAAGAAAAAAGGCTATCAAGAAAGTAGATAGTGCTCTAAATTAGCTACATAAGACCGCTTGCACCAGCCTTTGGTTGCATCAAGCGGAGAAGAGGAGAGAGATGGCGGTGGTGAGCGCTGGAATGGGGGCGATGACCTCCCTCCTCGGCAAGCTCTCCTCCTTGCTCGGCGACGAGTACAAGCTGCTCAAGGGTGTCCGCAAGGAGGTCGAGCTCCTCAAGCGCGAGCTCAAGAGAATGGAGGCCTTGCTGCAGACGTTGGCCGGCAAGGACAAACTTGATGCCCTACACAAGGACTGGAGAAACAATGTCCGTGAGTTGAGCTATGATATCGAGGACTGTATCGACCTCTTCATGCACCACCTCGGTAGCGGTGATGCCGATGATGCCGATGCTGGGTTCATGAAGAAGGCCGTGCGCCGGCTCAAGGCACTATGGACGCGCCATGATATTACAAGCCAAATCAAAGAGCTGAAGGCTCGCGTCCTGGAGGAGAGCCAGCGACGTGATAGGTATAAGCTTGATAGCTCCATATCAAGGCCAACTACTGTTGATATAGATCCCCGACTGCCTGCGCTCTATGCGGAGGCCAAGGGCTTAGTAGCAATATAATCGACGGGCCAAGGGATCAGATCGTTGGCTGGTTGATGGATGAGACGGTGGAACTGAAAGTGGTCTCGATTGTTGGATGCGGAGGGTTGGGAAAGACAACACTTGCCATGGAGGTATATCGAAAGATTGAAGAGAACTTTCGGTGTCGAGCTTCAGTATCTGTGTCACGCACCCTCGACCTCAACAAGCTCTTGAAGGATATCCTCTTTCAAATCGACAAAGCTGAGTATAGCAAATGCCAATCAGAGATGTGGGAAAAAGAACAACTAATTCGCAAACTCATACATATCATCACAGGAAAGAGGTATGTGGTGTTTATTTCTTCCTTCATGCCTGAAACTAGCGTTAATTCATAAAGCCCAAATAGGAAACTGTCGGAATGGCATGATCCGAACCCAACTATGTAGTACCACATTAGTCTCATGATCAGTGGCAAGTACACACTAGTTACAATCAGTGGCGAATCCAGGATAAAAATAGAGGGGGAGCTCTACTGTTGAGGCTATAGCACAACATAAATATACTAAAGCTATATCTACTAGTTTTTTGTCATTGGAATATCAAATTCATATATAAATAGAAAGAGTATAAATTGAAAATGTATAATACAATAAATTTAGTATCTTGTTAATGGATAATGTGCCCCAAATGTTTATAAATATGTAAGTACCGATCTATAGATAAGAAATATCATCTGGATTAAATTCATGGCGAACCTTTTTTTTGCTTTAGTTCTACTTTCTATGGTTGGAGGGTTACTGCTAATTGTATTGTTTGAGAAATATTTGTGCAAAATTCGTTTCTCCATTTTTGTAAATATAAGAATAATTAAATCAACAACCAGTCAATAACTGATTAAATAAAATGACTAATTAACTAATGCCTTATAGCTACTATCGAGTATGATTTAAATAATAATTTGCATCACTTGAATAATAACTCAGTATCGGCTGGAGATAGTCAATCGGTGCTTACTCACTTACTCAATGTTAACTCAGTATCGGCTGGAGATAGTCAATCGGTGTTTGCTCACTTACTCAGTGTTGCCAATAGCCATCACACCTCACGGAGACAGTCACGGCTTCACGAGCAGCTGTACTGACGGGCAGTCGCCAGTCGGGCAGTGTGGCAGACAGCGGGCAGCTCACAGAGACAGATCACAGCACAGCCACATAGCTCACGGTCACCACTTCATTTTCATTCGGAAAATGGGGAAGAGCCAGGCGCCCGGGCGAATGGGGAAGAGCCTCGTCGGCGTCGTCTCTTCCGCCGCTCGGCCTCACCCACGCGACCGTGCCCGCACCCGGCCGCCACTGAGTGGCCAACCACCTCCCCGTCGGCCCCTCTGCTCCGCCTCTGCGTCGAGCGCCCTCCGTGCCGGGCTGCCGAGTCGCCGACCGGCGATCGCCCCCGGCCTCCCCCTCCGCAGCTTCGCGCCGAGTCGCCGACCGCCTCAACCACGGTTCTTCATCCTCCGACCTCCGGTTGTTCAAGCTGCGGGCCGGCCGGGTCTTCTTCAACCACGGTGCGAGGAGGGGGTGCTCGAGCACCTACAAGCACCCACGGTGGATTCGCCACTGGTTACAATAGAGTTGAATCATCACGCATACATGATGGTAGAGTTTTACAAACTGGGCTATATAGACCATAGACAACTAAAGAGTCTTGTAGCAGAAAATATATAAAACGTATATAGAGCACATGTGGTTTGCCATTGTCCATAAGCAACTGATTGGGGGTGTGCGCCTTAGTATTCGGCCTTAGCGTCATCTCTAAATCCGGTGGCATAGAGATAACCTATTCTTGGAACTTCTTATTCAACTAATAGTATTCAGCAAGCAATTGTGATGATTTTATTACTCAACAAGACGTTTACAAATGCTATTATCTACATGTAAGACTCTTCAAAGGAAGGCTTCTCGTGTATTTCCAAATGATAAGTAATTGAAAATAATCATGTTCCTAAATAATAAAAAGGTAGGTTTCCAGTACCTACATTAGTATGGTTGCACAACCTTAATAGTTCACCGTATCCATATACCTCATTGTGTCCAAAACTATTTTCTAGAAATCCATTTTCTAAAATCAAAATCTGACCAATCCATTTTCTAAAATCAAAATCTAACCAGTATTGCCTTTCTTGCAATGCCCACATCATGTGTAGCTATTCTACTAGATTTGATATATCACTCTGTAGAGAATGTACAACTTTACCTAGAAGATATAATCATCTTACCATGTCAACCATGGCTCAATACAAGGGATCCTAGCTATTGCAATGAAAAAATTGCAAAATAATATATTTCATTGCAATAGTTAATGTTATTGCCATAAATTATTTGTTTATGATGATAAATTTGTTATATTGCCATAATTCTAATTGTTGTGATAATTTTTATTTTTGTTGCAATAAATCAATTGTATTGCAATGAAAAATAAATCATTGCATTAACTAATTACTATTACAACAATTTCATACTGTTGCAATATATGCATTCTTTTGCAACGATATATAAGTATAATATATCCTAATTTATTTTTTCACCAAATCAGATACAGGTTCACTCAAAGATCAACAATCGAATTGTGGTGATAGAATGCTATTGCAATAGTAAAATCATTACTATATGATAATTTATCAATATGATTTGTTTTTTTATTGTAATAAGCTAGGTTTATTGCAATACCTACCAATGATTTTAATTTCATTGCAAAATATGCATATTGCAATGATTTTAGGCTTAATACAATAATTAATTTTATTGCAACAATCAAGTTTTCTTGTAGTGACTCGCCATACGTCAGTATGTGATTGAGATTATAACAAAGCATTTCAAATACTTGGATCCAACAATGTCTTGTTACAACTTTAATCCCAGGAGAAAACGCATACATCGCAAATAATCTGAGAGAACACGGAAGAAATTTCTAAATTTCTTTATTCTCTTATTTGCTCCCCCTCTTTCTTGCTTTTCTTCCTTGCATCCAAAACTGGGTACAAATCCCCCCAATATATAGGGATAAAACTCTCATACTCCTATTCCGATTCGGACTTCAAGTTGGACTCAACTTTAACTTGAGTTATACTCGAAAACGGACTCTACTACGACATAGACTCCAAGTCAAGATTATTTCTAACATATGTATATGACAAATTTTACATATTCTACCCAAACTCAATATTTCCCATCAAAACAAGATTAATTCCATCAATTTTCTCTGTAGCTTTTCTTTTGGTCGGCGCTAGTTATTAGTTTCTGTTATCTTCCATCCAGTGCTGACATTGCTGTAATCTTTTGTTACTCGTCGTAATTGAATGGCAGAGCTCCTGCCTCTTTTATCAAAAAGAATTGCCATCGCTACTATCAGGACAGAAGGTATAATGACCCCCCCTCCCCAAAATATATTACAAATCTCTTTGTTTTAATTTGTGAACAAGCTTATCCCTCCTGTTATAGATATGACAATGTACAAGGATGACATTAAGCAAGTAGCAAAGGAGTAGTAGCTGAACATTTTTGGATTATTACTGTGCTACATCTTCCTCGAATACATAGCTGAATTTCTTTGACTTGCTTATTTGCTTCAAACTATTCATTAATTGTGATTCTCGTTTCGATTAATGTATCTGTAGGAAAATTTTCTTATTTTAGTACTAATTTGGTTTTTAAAATTCTTCATTTTTATGGATATCTTCTGTACTCATTTGTATGGATATATAATTCTGCAGTAGATTACAGAAGTTCTGCTTGTATGTCGGAGAAAACCTTCCACACTAGGTAGTTCGAAGCAACATATTCACTTCATTATGCAATTATGTTGAAAACAAAATTTTATAATTTATGGAAACTTGTTCGGGACCTGTTGAGAAATGTGAAGCATTTGTGTTATATGTTAGCATATATGCCGAGAATTATAAGGTAGATTGTAAACATTTCTCTTGGAGATGTATAGCTTAAGGATATGTTACTGAACAACGGAGGTAAAACAGGAGGCACTACCTTGATGAGTTTGCTAGTCGGAGCCTGATCCAACCTATTGATATCTGCTGTGATGGTAGGCCTCATGCTTGTTGAATCCATGATGCTGTGCTCGACCTTGTCATATTCTTGACGATTAATGTAGAGAATTTGGTAACCACCTTAGATGGACATCCGTGCAACTCTTTTGCCACACAAGATTCATCAATTCTCGTTGCAGTGTTGTCAAAGAAACCGGCAAAGTAAGTCAGATATCCACTCGCTGCATACACTGGTATTATTACGCAGATAATCTGTTGGGCTTTCATGCTTGAGAACAATTTGAGTTTGTAACATGTCAAATATTAGTCCGTATCAACTTCTCTATGTATTTTCTTGGCCGATCAAGCATGCTTTATGTTGGCAAAAGAACAAAGGTTCCTTTGTCGTCATTCATTGTTATTTCTTTTGCTTTAACGTCGTTTTATTTTCGGCCAAGTCATGGTTGTTACATATATGGCAAGTACTACTTTGAACTTAATAGTGCAATAGTTCGTTGAGCCTTTGTTTCCCTGAGTCCTGTATGCTACGCCGTGTGCATGGAAATGACCAGCACAAGTGGTCAAGTCTTCTTTAAGATAAGAAGCAGAGATGAGGATAACAACACAAGTGAACCAAAGGCTTTGTTCTTTGATTGGTGGGGAGAAAAGGCTCTTTTTTATCATCGCACGCATCTGCTTTACCTGCTATTGGGAAACGCCATTTCCACCAACTACAAAACTAAAAATATTTGGACAGCACGTACTAGGATGGCTTATATATGCAATGCAGCTATTACAAAACAGTAGAACAAGCAAGACGATTGGAAAATCGTATCCTATGTAAGCATGATGCAGAATTTGACAAACAGTTACCGCAGCTTGTAAGTCATTATCAAGGGTTGGTCCTGAAACTTCTTCATGGATTCGGTCAAGCTATAAAACTGTAACTAAAACAGTTTATTTGGAATTTCTCGGCATCTATCAGAAGACTAGCAGGCAGGCGTACTTCCATTATGTTAGTGGCAGGCAGGCATGCGTAAACCATTGAATTCCTGCTCCAATTCATAATGGGGAATTGCAGGAATGACTGTACCTTAGCATGACATGATCTGCTATCCACGGCAACTTCCAGAACACTTTCCACGATGACGACAAGGGGCTAAGAATGAAGGCCCCTGAGAATCCAATTGTAGATCTCCGCAAGGTTAGTTGTCATTATGCCGTACCTTACGCCGTCCGTGTCATGTAACAACGACCACTTCTCCAATAGTTCTCTCTCGATCCATTGCGAGAAGCACTTGATGTTACGTGAGCTCCTCCTTTTTGGACCTGCTGGGTTAGTCTCATCCGGTGTGCTCATCCAACAACGTCCACAAAGTGTCAAATTTCCTATGCTGGTTCTGCATAGCCAGCCTCTTGAATAGCTTTATTAACGGTTGTTTCGGGAACTGCTTGAAAAAGTTCGCCCCTAAGTGACTGTTCCTCATATCCTGCCAAGAAAAGGGCTCCTCAGGGTCTTCTTGAAGTTTTCTTATAGCCTTGACAATCCCTGCGTGGCAATCATGGATTACGCACACACCAGGATGTGCGCCGACAATTCCAACCCTGACATGTCTGAGAAACCATAACCAACTTTCATAATTCTCATTTTCGACGAAAGCAATGGCCAGCGGCAATATTTGGTTATTGCCGTCAATGCCTATCGCTGTCAGGATCTGCCTTTTGTATTTGCCTGTCAGAAAGGTCCCATCAACTGAGATCACCAGCAGCATGTGCCTGAATGCATCGATGCAAGCACAAAATACTAATAGGGCTCTCTGCAACACTGCATATCCTGGTGGACTTGTCGATGGCTTGTCCTGCACAACGATGTACGTGCCCGGGTTCCTCTCCTACAACACCTTAAGCATACGAGGACGATTGTCGTACACCGCCTCGAAAGACCCAAAACATTTTTCTAATGACTTCTGCTTAGCACGCCATGCCTTCGTGTAGCTAATTTTGTACTTGAATTTCTTCTCGATAACTACCACGATATGCGTGGCCTCATTGTCTTTCTTCTCCACTATTTCTCTGTACATCAAATTGGCTATAAAGGCGGACGTTAGGTTACGATGCCTCGCCAAAACACTGCTGAGAATGCAAGAGTGTGGCTCCACCTTCGACACAATCCAGTGAGTCTCATACTTGGGTTTACGTGCGTGCATCCTCTAAGGATAACCGGCCTGTTTGCACTATACGGTGTACTGTTCCTAGCTAAATTTCATGACCTAAAAAGTCCAATGCATTGAAAGTGCCCACAGCTTGATGGCATCCTGCAGCGCTGCCACATCCTCCGTCTCATGATACTCCCACACTGATTCATGCTCGTCATGTGCCGAAACACTCTCAGCATTAAACCGGTTCCATTCCTATGGGACAGGAGCTTCATCCTCATCCGAGCTTGAGAGACCATGTGGTCGTGATCCCATGTTTATGATGAGTAATTGACAAGTGGTTTGGATAGCTTGAGTTTGATGTGAGTGGTTCGAGCCGAGTTGTCGCGTGATGCGGTTTGGTTTCGGTTGGACCTGGTCAAACCTAGTCAATCGTGTTTAGGATGGGTATTCCTTTGATTCGACAGGTTTGGGCTTTATCGTGCTAATTTTGATTACATGTATCGAGCGGTGCTATTTGATGTGTTTCTTGTCTTTGTTGGCTGCAGGACATCGAGTCGGAGTCGTGGCGAGACACGGTGGACCGGACTAGGCGCAGGTGGCGCTGAGGTCAGAACGGTCAGGAGGTGTCGAAGACGGCAAGGGCTCGAGGTGGCTGCGAGGCTTGCAAGGCAAGAAAGGAGGAAGCTTCCTGGAAAGTGCGCGAGGGGGCGTTTCGGTAAAAACGCAAAGCTGCACTAAAGGAAGCAGGTTTGGATAAAGCATCGAGTAGGTGGTGACCTAATGGGTAAAGCATGTGCAAACCCATTAGTGGGAGGCTATAAAAGGAGAGGGAGAGGTTGTGCTGAAATTGGGAGAGTGTGTGCAAGAGTTAGGGTTTTTATTTGGTTCTCTCCATGTAATGAAATGAGCATGAAATGAGAGGATGAAATTGGGAGAGCTGTAAGAACACATATATAATCATTCATCTCTCTGCCTATCTATTAGAGCTTGCTTTGTTGAAATGTGATGATGTCTTTTCGTTGTCAAGTCTAAATTCTTGTTTGTTATTTGTGTGTTGGCTGGGAGACACACACTTGCAATCTTTCTTCTTTGATTAAGGTGTTGCTCTTGTTTCTGCGTTTCTTTTTGCTCTCTTCTATTTTCTCCTCAAAGGTCTCTCTTGCTAGTTCTTCCCAAGAGAAGAGATACCTTGGCAGAATTCCTACGAGAAATCATTTGCTACCTATTGATTTCTTTTAGTCTTCTCTCGTCCAGAACAGCAGCAGTTTTTCCCTGCCATGGCAGCTATTCTTGCTGATTTCTTTGCCATGGCAGCGATTTCTGCTATTTCTCTGCCGTGGCGGCTGCTGTGAAGAATCCATTTCCTGTCTGCAGTCCCTTCTCTTTGCTGTGCAGTCCCAGCTCTCTTGCTTGTTTCCTTTTTGATTTCCTCCTTTTGCTTTTAGTTGGTGGCAGCAAAGACTCCTTCTGGCAGTTGTTTTTCTCCTTTTTGGTCTCTCTTTTGCAGCAGCCTTGCTTTCTATTCTTCTCAGCCAGCAGCTGCCGTGACAACAATTTGTTTCTTTTGCATTGCTGTGGCAAGCCTTCTTTGTTGTTTTCTCTGCCGTGGCGAGTTTTCAAGCTGTTTTTCTTGCCGTGGTATTGTTTTGAGCTGTTACTCTGCCATGGCAATATTTTACTGCAGTCTCTTTGCCGATATGCTTTTTCTAGTCTACCTCCTCGTCTTATGATTTGATGTTTCGGTCTCCGGTGAACTTTCATTTTATTTCTTCATAGCATCAATTGCTATCGGAGAAAGTTTTAAGTGGGTACTTTTCGGGGTCGATTTTTAAGGGCACCATTCACCCCCCCCCCTCTGTTGCCATTTCCGATCCAACAATTGGTATCAGAGCCGGTTAGCTCTTATCAATAGATCTTAACCGGTCTCTAAAGCCATGGTGACGGACAAGTACTCGACCAAGCCTCCGATCTTCGATGGCATTGATTTTCCTTTTTGGAAAAGCCGGATGGAGACCTACATCCAGGCTCAAGGATATGCCATCTGGAGGAAAGTCAAGGTTCACTATCTGGTTCCTGCCGATGAGAACATCAATGTGGCGAATATGCCCGATGTTGAGGCGAATGCAAAGGCAAGGAACATAATCATTCAAGGATTGAGTTGTAGCGAGTTTGACCGCATTTCGCATCTCACGTCGGCTTTCGACATTTGGGAGACCCTCAGTGCTTACCATGAGGGCACCACCCAAATCAAGACAGTCCGACAGGACCAATTCAAGCGAGATTACAACAAGTTTGAAATTCACGCTGGTGAGTCCCTCGACGAGTGCTTTGCGTGTTTTCACAAGATTCTGAGCAACCTCCGAGCGGTCGGTCTCACATACCCCGACTCGGACAACGCTCGTCAGATGTTCGCTGCACTCGATCTTCGTGTTTGGGAGATGAAGGTGACTACCATCAAGGATACCACGGACCTCTCGACTTTGACTCTTGATGCGTTGTACTCACGCCTTAAGACTCACGAGATTGACATTGTCTCTTGCAAGTCGAAGTCACAGTCGATGGCTTTAGTCACCGATCCCACCTTGGCTTCTGGTTCTTCTTCTGATTCTCTTTGTGGTTTCTCTCTCGCTGCTCTTCGCGACGTAACTGATGATCAGTTAGAGCAGCTTGGAGATGAGCAATTGGCCCTCCTAGCTCGGAAGTTTTCCCATGCTTACAAGAGAAGGAGGGACAGAAAGAGAGGAGGACATGTGATTTGCTTCGAGTGTGGTGCCCCCAACCACATTCGGGCAAACTGCCCCAAGCTGGAGAAGGGCAAGAACGACTACGGCGGTTCGGGCAAGAACGACTACACCGACAAGAACCATAACAAGAAGCCTCCAGCCCATGCCCAAGGAAAGAAGAAGTTCCGCGACCTTGGCAAAGCCAAGAAGCTGTTCCACCGCGTCCTCACCGCGTTCGACGACCTCGACCTCAGCGAGGTAGAGGGATGGAGCGACGACGACGGGACGGGTATTTTTTTGAGCTCTTGCCGTGGTATTGTTTTGAGCTGTTACTTTGCCATGGCTATATTTTACTGCAGTCTCTTTGCCGATATGCTTTTTCTAGTCTACCTCCTCGTCTTATGATTTGATGTTTCGGTCTCCGGTGAACTTTCATTTTATTTCTTCATAGCTCGGAGAAAGTTTTAAGTGGGTACTTTTCGGGGTCGATTTTTAAGGGCACCATTCACCCCCCCCCCTCTGTTGCCATTTCCGATCCAACAGAGCTATCCTCGTCGTCATCTTGTACAGCTTCCTCTTCAGCCCATGCCCTCTGGTCATCACAGTCCATCTGCTGCATGATGTACTCAATATGCTCCCCTTCGTCGGCATGTCCTGTTCCCTCTCCATGGCTTGACCATTGTACCTGTCCTCCATGTACCGCATCGACTTCATCAAGAGAAACTTGATCATCTTCGCCAACATGCGGGCCACCCGAGCTGCTAGCACCTCTTGGAGCAAGGCCGTACGCACAACCTTGCACAGCTTCTAACGAGCACGGTTGCACAAGCAGCACACACTCGTATCCAGTGGCGGACCCAGGAAAAAAAATTAGGTAGGGCGAAGTTCAGTGACGGATCTAGGAAAAAAACTAGGTAGGCTGAAGTCGGAAGCGTGAAATAAACAGTAGTACCCAAAAGTAAAATAATCCATGATCAAACTATGTTGCAATCACGCTAATAAAAGTATGTGATACAAAATAGAAACAATAACTACAATTCGCATGTTAACATATGTAGATAACGGAAGGACAATGAAAAATAACTCACTAATGAAGCTTAATCCATAATTGTAGATGAGCTGTAAAAGAAACAACCTATCAATTGTAAAAGATAGATAAATCAGTAGTGTCATAATTCGATAATAGAACATAAAAATGCAATAAAAAAGAAGAAAAAATATACCAGTAAATAAGTAAGTACGTATTAAGAATATATGTATACTGAAACTAACAAGTGGCTATCCTCTTCTATTTCTTTTTTAGTGTAACAAGTGGCTGTATCCTCTTTTATTTCTTTTAGTGAAGTAGCAAGTGGTTATATATATCCACATCTATTTCTTCTAGTGAAAATAACAAGTGGGTATTCTTACCTAATATTTTCAGATAAGAAGATCATGCATGTATGTCAACTACAACTCTTCTGGTTGTTCTTTGTTGATGCCAGTACAAGCAATCTTTAATTCGTGGCTTAAGCTTCTGGCTTCTGGCTTATTTTTCACTATTCATAAGTTTCGTCTTTTTCTGAACTTTTGGCTTTTTGTTGAGCTTTTTTGCCGGTTCTTTTTTTCCTGTATTTGTTTGTATTATACGTAATGGGCTAACATATTTTTTTTATTTTTAAATTTTTTTAAATTTAATTATGCTAAATAAGCCTCTGTCAGCTACAGTGCTTTTTTCAACCAGCTACAGTGTTTTCAGCCATAAGCCACGGGCTTTTCAGCCATGTTGATCACCCCCCAAATGTGTGTCTGCTTTTGTTCGCAGTAGCCAAGCTAGTGTACTGTTACACTGGTACAAAAGATATTAGCTCTGAGCTTGCTAATAACTAATACAAGCAAAAGCAGAGTTGCTGTGTAGTTGTGATTAATTGCCCCTAAGGCCCTAATTAGTAGTGGAGTACTAATGAAGTGGGCGGCGGCGGCGAGGGGAGCTCGGGCGGCCGCCTGGGCTCGCCTGAAGGGTAGGTCTATCCCTGCTTGTATCCACGATGTCGATACCCTTGCACAAACCCTTTCTACGCAGCAATGTTCTCAACTTCCATTTGATGTCCGTAGGAGACCAGCTCCAAAGTCCTTGCATGACCACACTGCACACCTCGGAATCCAATGAAAAACTCCAGGTTAGCCAATGCATCACATCTGAGATTCGAGCATTCTCGCCATCCAGGTGTACTAGAGTGGTTTGCGGAAAACCGCTCAAATCCACACCATTCGAACCTTCACAAATGGTTCCAGTGCCGTAATGCACTCTTAATGTAGTGACTATTGGCATTGCTGATGTCGGCCTGTATATATGTTTTAATTTTCCAACATGTCAAATCGCATCGTGCAATACCAAAGTACCGACATACTGCAATTCACATTTCGGCGATCGTTCGCATGTCTTAACCCAGTACAATAACCTCGTACTACGAACTTTCTATCGGTTTTTCCAAAAAAATTTCAAAGTTTGTACGTACGAATTAATTAAATTCTAACATACATATTTACTGAATGTTCTAATACATACAAATTTCAATGGACGATTAATTTTTACGTTACGATGGCTGGATTTTCTACAACTACAATTTGTATGCATGCTAATTTTCTAAAATTATGTTCCCTAATTTATACACAACTACATGCATCTACGCCTGCTAATTTTCTTAAACTACATTTTACAATAAATTTTGTATACCAAATATTTAAATATTTCTATCTACATCTCCATTTATACACCTGTTAATTTCCTATAATTACGTTAACTAAATTTTCTATACTAAAAAGTTCACTACTTATATCTACGTCTACAATTTTTTACTAACACTAACATTAAAACTAAATTTTCTATACTGAAAATTTCACTACTTATATCTACATCTACATTTTTTACTAACACTAACATTAAAACTAAATTTTCTATACTACAAATTTAACTACTTATATATACATCTACATTTTTACTAACACTAACATGAAATCAAAAATATACTACACATACAATATAGCAAAATAAAAAAATATCTGAATATGCTTCTTCCTCTTCTCCTCTCCCACTCCTCCTTCCTCTTCTATCTCTCCCTCTCCTTCCTCTCCATCTCCTCCTCTTCTCCCTCTCCTTCCTCTCTTTTCTTCTTCTTCACTGTCAGCCGAGCGAAGAAATGAGTGAGCGAGTGGCGGCGACCGAGCGCGTGGTGCCTTTTAACCCCCTGCTAGCGGATTGAGATTCAGTCGTCTGGCCGTTGGGCGATAGGCTCCAGTCATCCTCTATGTTGGACGATTGGAGTCTATTTGTGTAAAAAATTTCACGAGTATATTTCTAAAATTTTGAATAAAAAATATATTATTTGTAAAAAAATTCGTCGGATCAAGGCAACCCCGCGCTTGCGTCAGGAGCTGAAGGCAGCAAACACTTTGTTTCAGGAGACGGACCCCACCCGCAGGCGCGCAGGCAGCATGCAACCGCTCGGGGGGTCGGCAACGCGCGCACGCCACCTCCGTCACTGCACGCCATAGGAGGTCGGCAAGCCAGTGGACCCAAGTACGAGGCGACGTGCATGCGGCTGGCGAAGAGCGCACATGGCCTGAGGAAGAAGCCAAGGAAGTGGGCCCTGCGTGCATGTAGGAGGCAGCAGAGAAAAGAGAAGCGGCAACAGTAGGGAACTTTTCCTTGATTTCTGGACATATTTGGACCCCTAAACATCCCAAATTCCACTTTTGGCCCCCAAATCAAAAAAATTCCGTTTCTGGACCCCTCCCGACCGCGCGTTCGCGAGCTGGTGCCACGTGTCCCGGACGCGCGGTCGGGGCGGCGCGGTCGCGCGGTCAGGCGGGCGGACGCGCGGGCGGGCGGCGGACGCGCGGGCGGGCGGGCGGTCGCGCGATCCGGCGGGCGGTCGTGCGCTCGGGCGGCGCGGTCGCGCGCTCGGGCTGCGCGGTCGCGCGGTCCCGCGGGGGTCGCGCGCTCGGGCGGCGCGGTCGCGCGGCCGGCGCTGAGGGCGGGCGGTCGCGCGGCCGGCGCTGAGGGCAGGGCGGTCGCGCGGTCGGGAGAAAACGCGCGGTCGGGAGGGGTCCAGAAATAGAATTTTTTTGGTTTGGAGGCCAAAAACGAAATTTGGGGTGTTTAGGGGTCCACATATGTCCAGAAATCCTTTTCCTTGACATGCAATTGGTGTGGGATGCAGCTGGCCAGGAAGACCTCACGCACATAATAGTACAGCAGGGGGACAGTGGACCCCACGGCAAGGGTCAGTGGGTCCCACGGAAGAAAAAAACAGGACGCACCCTGAAAGAAGAGGCAGGCAGAGCGTCACGAGCAAGAAAATTCAATGAAATCATCAGGTACGGAAGCGCAGCAAAGGGCGACCGAGACCGAGCAGGACGCGTTAAATCGTGTTGCCATACAGATACAGGCGCGGAAACGAGAGAAGATCGGTATGATGTGAAAAACAAGAGTGATCGTTAGAAATGATCTTGATTCGTTTTGTTAGTTATATCTGAGTAGCATAAATGTATAGGAATTGAATACATAGAGTCTATCCGAGTAGAGAAAGGAAGTGAAACTAAGCCGATGGTAGAGTCTGTTTTTCTAGTCATGTAAAAAGCTTTTATAAGACAGAGTCGAGTCTTGTAAGAAGGTAACAAGAAAAAGAGAGACGAAATTGTAACGACCGAAAACAGAAAATACAGAAAAGTGGAGTGCTTTTGTGTCCTAAATATCGGCTTGTGCTTTCGGCTTATTTTCATGTTGTCACTGCCATACTCAAAGACCAAAGGAGACGCGAGTACCAGAGGAGGTTGAAAGATTACGAGTAACTAGAGTACTCGAAGATCATGAGTACTATAGCGCTCTTGGCTTACGAGTTTCATACCCAAGAAGTCGAAGCGTTTAAGTGTCAACTGATCGAAACTCACGAGGGTAGAGCTATCAAAGTTCAATTATGTGCTATCCGGTCGAAGTTCGAGTACATACTGAGTGATCGAAGTCGACAAGTGTGTGCAAACCGATCAAAGCTACGACTACATGTTAACCGATCGAAGCATTTGACTACATGCTATCTGATCAAAGTTCGAGTACAAGTGCTGAGCGGTTGTAATCAATAATTGGACCAACAACCTCGGCCTCCCTCTTGCTGAAGAACGGGATGGGGGCCACGTTGATTGTCTCGGCGAGCCTCTGCGGGCACTTCTCTAGCTCATGGAGTTCCTTGAGCAGGTCACAAGATTGCGCCTGCTCTTGTGCTCGCAATTCTTGTGACCGAAACACATTGTGCTGTGTTAAAAAGACTCACGATCTGGCTTGGAATCTGCTCTATCAAATACAGCTCCATCTGAATCAATCATACAGAAATGGTTGAAGTGGTTTTCTGTGTAAATTTCAAAACATGGAATATATAATGAATGTGAACTAAACTCAAATGAACTTCTGAAAATTCTAAATTCATTTCAAACTGTAGAAGCCCATCCCCGCCGCCGTCAGCCGTGCGTCACCGCCTCAACCACCCGAGAACACGCCGCCCTCGCCTCAATAGTGCCCCCGCAAATTCACACTGCGAATTTCACTACCCTCGCATCAAAAGATTGGCCCTAGTCAAAGTAGCATTGTTGCTTAGCCACCGCTTTCTAGGGTATTTTTGCCTTCCACAAACGTCGATTAATATTCCTACACCACATTGTCACCACGGACGACTCATCCGGTCACCATGGACTCATAAACTGTGTGATCAAAAGACACACCAGACAAGGCGTGTCATTTGTATCACAATGGAGAGGGAGGCGTTTGAATGCCTGGGGGTGTAAAGTTATTAGATCCAAGCTTAACACACACACACCCATCGCTGAAGATCTCAAGAAGTTCGTCCTCGACAAATTGTTAGACTTTGGAACAGGGGAACAGCAAGACTGGAACTTTGCCAGTACAGCACCCGTGGCGAGTTATCGACGGTGTGGATTTCCCCACAAGCGTGCTCATCTGGCACATTGCAACAGACATATGCTACTACTTGAGAGACGATGCCAGCACGGATTCTGATTCTGACCAAATGAAGAGGAGCAGAGAGTTATCAAATTATATCATGTACCTCGTCTTCAAGTGCGGTGTGATGCTTACAAGCAACTCCCAGTTTGTACATCGCAAAGCTCATGATGAAATGGAGAAAATTTTTGCAGGTAAACAGTCTCAACATGATAAGAGTAAGGCTAATAATACAGTCTTTAACTGGCTGTATGCACACTTACAGCCCACTTATCAGCCCATTCATATAGTAGTTTATAGCCAGCTGAAGGCTGTATGACCCACCCCTTTCTCTCACAAAATTTCTTGGTTCTTGTGCTTCAGCTGGGTGTAAACTTACAGCCCACCTCTCTTCTCTCTCCTCCTCTCTCTCCTCCACCTCAGTATACAGCCTACTAACAGCCTCTTATTATACTTGCTCTAATCTAGACGAGAAGAAAGCTGTCATGATGGTGTTTGAAGCCAAGAACGATGAACGACGACTGGCCAACACGGATGATGCTACCTCCAGCAGCACTCAACCGGTAACTCATCTGGAACTTTTGAGACAAAATATGATAGCTGTTGATTCTCCAGTGTTGCCTCGTTTCTCGTTCACGCAGGGCCGGCCCTGGGATTTTAGGGGCCCGAGGCGAAACTAGAAATAGAGGCCCTAGTATAAATATCTAAATATAAATCTACATACACACACACACATATATATATATATATATATATATATATATATATATATATATATATATATATATATATATCTAATTTTACCAACAAATACTTAAAATACGTTATGTATTAAAGAAAAATTCATATCAAAGAGTTCATAGATATTACCTTAAAAATTTCTTCTAACATTTCTAGATGCGAAGTCATTGATGATGGTATTGATATCAATCTCATCCAATAATTTCTTCTCAATACATAAAGTTGCCAAACCGTTTAACCTCTCTTGAGACATTGTTGACCTTAAATGATTCTTCAACAATTTCAACTTTGAAAAGCTTCTTTCAGCTGATGCCACAGTCACAGGCATAGTAAATAAAATCCGATAAACAATAGAAATATTAGGATAACAATCCGCTTCTCTGACAAACTCAAAGATCTCCATAGCAGACATTGGTTTATCTGATAAAGTCAATTGCATAACACTTAACTCAGAAATTAGATCATTTAACTCAACAGCAGATAATGACTGATGAACTGATCATCGCACTTGTTGCCCGTCTAGGAGCGTGGGCAAGCGCCAAGCGGCCGATGCGATAGCGACGCCGCGACGCAGGCGTACAGGCGATGGTAGAAATTTTTCCGGGGCTGGCAGATTAGCAGAAGCCCGGGCTGCCCGGCGGGAGGCGGCGCCGCCCTAGACGAAGAGAAGTCGAGAAGTCTGTGCGGATACGGTGCTCTAATATTTTTTTTCCTTACGTGGGCTTGGGCCGTCCATAACGCGAGGAATACCGCAGCATGGCCTGCATGGGGAGAAAAGCGAGACATATATCTATACTCTACATAGCATATACATGTATATGGGCCTATGGGGCCCCGACAATTTGGGGGCCCGAGGCGGCCGCCCCGCTCGCCCCTCCCCAGGGCCGGCACTGCGTTCACGTGATGTGCAACAGTAGGAATCTTTTCCTTGACATGCAATTGGTGTGGGAGGCAGCTGGCCAGGAACACCTCACGCACATAATAATATAGCAGGGGGCAGTGGACCCCACGGCAAGGGTCAGTGGGTCCCACGGAAGAAAAAAACAGGACGCACCCTGAGAGCAAGGCTAAGGGCAAGTACAAGGGTTGAGCCCGACACAAACTCCTAAACACTCCATATCATCAAAAGACAACACTAATGCAGGCAAGTACAAGGGTTGAGCCCGACACAAGCTCCTAAGCACTCCACATCATCAAGAAACAACACTTCTCAGGAGCTCTTCCGCCTCGTTCCGCGGTAAGAGTCGATGTCTCACGAGGAGACGGTGTTTCTCTCTCCTCCATTCCTCTCTCATCCACATCAGCAAGGTTGCCTAGTTGGCACTCCTATGGGCCAGCTATTAATTGCCTTTGTACATGCCCTTAATACATCCTTCCGCTGGCTTTATAGACACTTACAGCCCACTTATCAGTCCATTCATATAGTAGTTTATAGCCAGCTGAAGGCTGTATGACCCACCCCTTTCTCTCACAAAGTTTCTTGGTTCTTGCGCTTCAGCTGGCTGTAAACTTACAGCCCACCTCTCTACTCTCTCCTTCTCTCTCTTCTTCTCTCTCTCCTCCACCTCAGCATACAGCCTACTAACAGTCTCCAATTATACTTGCTCTGACAGAAGAGGCAGGCAGAGCGTCACGAGCAAGAGCATTCAATGAAATCATCAGATACGGAAGTGCAGCAAAGGGCGACCGATGTTTGGAAAATAAACCTGAGCGAGATGTGTTCTGGTCAATATGTGTGTGTCGCGTGGTGTCGAGCTGTGTCTTGGAGAATGCGGTGCGTTCGCGTCGGTGAGTCCGAGTCGATTCAGTTTGTTTTGTGCGTGAGAATAGGTAGGAGAAGGGCATGCATGGTGCCGGTTGGCACTGGTGGAGGCCGAGTCGTCCAGGAACGAGCGTGTGGTGCTCGAGACGTTGAAGACCGAATCGTGCGGATCATGGCGAGCTGGCCGGGCAGGGAGTTTGTGGCTCTGAGGTGTGCGTCCCCTGGCTGTTAAATAGCCCTTGTACTCCATCGTTTCTTTTTGCCAAGTCCTGAGAATAAAATCGCCAAGATACAAGCCGTTGAGGAGGCCCCGGCGTTCGTCGCCATTGTTGACTGCTCGAGCTCGTGTGTTGTGTTCCAGTGAGCTGTGAGAGTGTGTGTGTTTCCTGAGCTGGGCCAACAACCGAGACTGAGCAGGACGCGTTAAATCGTGTTGCCATACAGATACAGGCGCGGAAACGAGAGAAGATCAGTATGATGTGAAAAAACTAGAGTGATCGTTAGAAATGATCTTCATTCGTTTTGTTAGTTATATCTGAGTAGTATAAATGTATAGGAATTGAATACATAGAGTCGGAAGTGAAACTAAGCCGATGGTAGAGTCTGTTTTCTAGTCATGTAAAAAGCCTTTATAAGACAGAGTTGAGTCTTATAAGAAGGTAACAAGAAAAAGAGAGAATAAATTGTAACGACCAGAAACAGAAAATACAGAAAAGTGGAGTGCTTTTGTGTCCTAGAATATCGACTTGTGCTTTCGGCTTGTTTTCATGTTGTCACTGCCATACTCAAAGACCAAAGGAGACGCGAGTACAAAAGGAGGTTGAAAGATTACGAGTAACTAGAGTACTCGAAGATCATGAGTACCCTAGCGCTCCTGACTTAAGAGTTTCATACCCAAGAGGTCGAAGCGTTTAAGTGTCAAGCGATCAAAACTCACGAGCGTAGAGCTATCAAAGTTCGATTATGTGCTATCTGGTCAAAGTTCGAGTACGTGCTGAGTGATCGAAGTCGACAAGTATGTGCAAACCGGTCGAAGCTACGACTATATGTTAACTAATCGAAGCATTTGACTGCGTGCTATCTGGTCAAAGTTCGAGTACTACTCAATGGTCGTAATCAACACCTCGACCTCCCTCTTGCTGAAGAACGGGATGGGGGCCACGTTGATTGTCTCGGCGAGCCTCTGCATGCACTTCTCTAGCTCGTGGATGTGATGGGTTCCACTAGGATGATGACTGTGCGAAGGCTTCTGATGTCCTCAAGAAGCACCTCGCAAGCCTTCTTACCTTGGTCGCCCCAGCACCAGAGGCTCCCCTCTTGCTCTACCTCACCACCACCGCGACGGCGGTCAGCACAGTCCTCGTCCTCGAGGAAGGCGCCCTTTAGCAGCCTGTGTACTTCGTCTCTGAGGCCCTTTAGGGCGCTAAGACGTGGTACACCGTGCTCTCGAGAAGCTGGCCTACGCATTGGTCATGGCCTCAAGGAAGCATCGACGTCGTTGGGCCACTCTCGTGTGCCCTAGGGGATCTTCGGTTCGTCGTCGTTGCCTTGGAATACTTCTCCAGATGGCCCGAGGCTATCGCGTTAGCTAGGGTGACCTCCACGGCCATGCAGTGGTTCCTCTGACAAAACATCATATCCCGCTTCAGAGTTCCCAGGGAGCTCATCGTGGACAACGGCCTACAGTTTGACTCTGCGCCGTTTAAATCGTTCTGTGACAGCATGGGAATCACACTTCAGTATGCCTCGGTTGGGCACCCGCAGTCCAACGGAGCCGTCGAACGAGCAAACGACACCATTTCTGCCGGAGTCAAAAAGGGCCTCGTCGGCCTACTGAAGGGAAGTGGCCAGACGAGCGTCATAGCGTACTCTGGTCCGTATACTAATGCGAATTTCAACCGGGAGACCTTGTCCTCAAAATGGCGCTTCACGCGACGACGGTAGGCAAGCTAGAGTCCAAGTAGGAGGGCCCCTACATCATCGCGGCAGCTTTGCAGTGAAGAACATATCGTCTCGCAACGTTGGAAGGCCAGACTCTCCGCCACACATAGAATGCAGACAGGTTGTGACGATATTATGTATAAGGCCGAAGGGATGCCCACAGCATGGTCGGCACCCTGACCCTGGTAATCGCTCACCCACGCAAAATGGGAGATCAGTAAAGTCTACCGTTTGCAAAACTAGTCTCATTCTGTGTCAAGACGCGCGGGGCGAGCCTTCGCATGCACTCTACGGAGTATAAATAGGACACACGGAGACGAGCCTCCACGTGCACTCTATGGAGTATAAATAAGATGTGCGGAGATGAACCTCCACGTGCACTCTTGTAGGACCAAAATGGCAACAGAAGGGGGTGAATGGTGCCTTCAAAAACGCCCCAAGTATTCACACATATACTTCTTCTCTGATAGCTATAGAAACTATGAAGCAAGAGAATGAAAGCCTACTGGAAATTTAAGAGAGAACAACCAGAAAAGAAGAAGAAACAAAAGAGAAGCAGTTCAGAGTGCAAATGCCGGTCTGACCGTGGATGAGCTGCTGGTCTGACCGCAGATGTGCTACCGGTTTGACCGCAAATGTGCTGCCGGTTTGAGCACCGGAGAAGGTCCAGTCTGACCGCAAGTGTCCAGCCGGTCTGACCGCCGATGTATACCTGGTCAGACCGGAGAGCAGAGTATGATTCAAGAAAGACCCGAAGAATTCTACTGACCGAAAATATGGAGACTGAAAACTGGCTGATTGGAGAAAACAAAACAGAAATCAACTAAATCGATCAGAACTCCTCCCAGTGACTAGAACAACTGAGAGAAATCTTTTTGTGACAAAAAACACTATTTCCAACTTGAGATAGATTGAACTGCTTGGAGAGAGCATTCTACAGACCAAATGAAAGTGGCCAAAACAGTAAATACTTTTGTTGTGAAAATAGAGAAGACACAACAGTAGTATTACCTAGTGCTTGTCACTAAACCATAATAGAAAAGAAAACAGAAAACAAACCTTTGTCCAAAAGTATTCCAAAGCTGCCTACAGAAGAAAATATTGCATTGCTGAAATTACAAGAGAGGAAGAGACCAAAGATCACAAGCTTGTGGTTCTTGAATCTTTTGAGCAAGTATGATCTCAACAGAAAATGGTCTTCAAATCAAGAAACCACACACTAAAGCAATTTTCAGCCAAGCCATCAAGGAATCGAGATTCCTCTGCCCATGGTGAACAGTAAACCCTAGAAATGGGTAAACAGAGGAATTTGAGGCGCATGACAGAGAGACAAGAGAACTCTTCGATTCAGACTTTTGCTCTCGGGAATGGACTGGCCAAATGACCTTTAGGCTGATTCCCAGTTCAAAGCAAAAGACTCTACAGAAACTTGATCAAAGAATCAACTCAAAGCCAAAGGGAGCAGAGAAGAACAAAGAGTAGAACTGAAGACAGAGCTAACACAAAAACATAGAGAAATGCAAGAAACTCATAATAGCTCAAACTCAAGATTTCTCAAGTAGATTCATAGAGATTAATGATTACATGGAGCTGTCTACAGCCAATTCATCCCATCTCTTGCATCGTGAGCTCACACCCAAAGGAAAAAAAGAACTCCACACCAACTCCCACCAGACACACTCACACAGCCATGGAGAGAAAAGCAAAACTGACTCTGCCCTCAACAACTCCTCATAAAGACAATGCACAAAAGCAAAAACTCTTGCTACTCAAAGTGCACACCACCTCTATTTATAACTTTCAATTACTGGGTTTACAACTCGCTTTACCCGCTAATTCCAAAAACTCTACGCTTTACCCATTAACTCGAACCGAATCCGCTTCCTCAAGCCTGAGTCAATTTTACCAAATTGCCCCTCGCGCTTCTTCCTGGAAGCTTCCTCTTTTTTTGTTGTCCAAGCCTCGCAACCACCTTGAATCCTCGCCATCTTTGGCATTTCCCGGCCGCTTCGACCTTAGCACCGCCTATTCTTAGTCCGGTCATCCCATGCTTCGCCACGACTTAGCTTCAAGGTCCTACAGCCATTACAGAGAAGAAAACATCACATAGCACCGCTCGAAACACTGTAATTATATATTTGTATGAGTAGAAATTACTTAAGCACAAACCACCCAAATCAAACTCAAACTTTCTAGAGCATGTGTCAATTACTCATCACACATATGGGGTCACATCCACATGGTCTCTCAACTCTATGGAGTATAAATAAGACGTGCGGAGGAGAGCCCCCGCGTGGACTCTACGGAGTATAAATAAGATGCGCGGAGGTGAGCACTCGTGTGCACTCTATGGAGTATAAATAAGACGCGTGGAGGCGAGCCCCCGCGTGCACTCTACGGAGTATAAATAAGACGCGCGGAGGTGAGCTGTCGCTTGCACTCTACAGAGTATAAATAAGACGCGCGGAGGCAAGCCCCTACCTGTACTCTACGGAGTATAAATAAGACGCGCGGAGGCGAGGCAACGCGTGCACTCTACGGAATATAAATAAGACGCGCGGAGGTGAGCCCCCACGTGCACTCTACGGAGTATAAATAAGCCATGCGGGGGACGCCTCCGCGCGCACTCTACGGAGTATAAATAAGGGGCGTCGAGGCGAACCCCTACGTGCACTCTACGGAGTATAAATAAGACGCGCGGAGGCGAGCCCCCCCGTGCACTCTATGGAGTATAAATAAGATGCTCGGAGGTGAGCCCCGTGTGCACTCTACGGAGTATAAATAAGCCACGTGGGGGATGCTTCGCGTGCACTCAACGAAGTATAAATAAGACGCGGGAGGCGAGCCTCCGCGTGCACTCTACAGAGTATAAATAAGACGCGTGGAGGTGAGCCTCCACGCGCACTCTACAGAGTATAAATAAAATCGCATGATGGCCTCGAGCCTTCACGTACTCTGCAGAGTATAAAGCGTTGGAAAATTGTCGTCCTGAGCCACTCCACGGAGTGTAAAAAAAGGGGGTCGTGTGACGGCCTCGAGCTCCCGCGCACTCCGCGGAGTAGAAAGTGTCGGGAACTTGTCGTCTAGAACAACTACGAGCTGCTGCCACTTCGAAGGGTAGGGGACGGAGCGCTCGAGCGCCTACATAGGTTAGGCGCCAGCTCCGCTGCCGCCACTTTGAAGGGTAGGTGACAGAGCGCTCGAGTGCCTACTTCAGCTAGGCGCCATCTTCGTTGCCGCCACTTCGAAGGGTAGAGGATGGAGCGCTCGAGCGCCTACTTCGGCTAGGCGCCAGCTTTGCTGCCGCCACTTCGAAGGGTAGGGAACGGAGCGCTCGAGCGCCTACTTCGGCTAGGCACTAGCTCCGCTGCCGCCACTTCGAAGGATAGAGGACGGAGCGCTCGAGCGCCTACTTCGGCTAAGCGCCAGCTCTGCTGCCGCCACTTTGAAGGGTAGGTGATGGAGGGCTTGAGTGCCTACTTCGGCTAGGCGCCAGCTCCGCTGCCGCCAATTTGAAGGGTAGGTGACGGAGCCCTCGAGCGCCTACTTCGGCTAGGTGCCATCTCCGCTGCCGCCACTTCGAAGGGTAGGGGATGGAGCACTCGAGCATCTACTTCGGCTAGGCGCCAGCTCCGCTACCACCACTTTGAAGGGTAGGGACAGAGCGCTCGAGTGCCTATATCGGCTAGGCGCCAGGTCCACTACCGCCATTTTGAAGGGTAGGTGACGGAGCGCTCAAGCGCCTACTTCGGCTAGGCACCATCTCCGCTGCCGCCACTTCGAAGGGTAAGGGATGGAGCACTCGAGCGTCTACTTCGGCTACGCGCCAGCTTCGTTGCCGCCACTTCGAAGGGTAGGTGACTTCGTCTAGGCTCTAGCTCCGCTACCGCCACTTCGAAGGGTAGGTGATGGAGCGCTCAAGCGCCTACATCGGTTAGGCGCCAGCTCCGCTGCCGCCACTTTGAAGGGTAGGTGACGGAGCGCTCGAGCGCCTACTTCGGCTAGGCGCCATCTCCGCTGCCGCCACTTCGAAGGGTTGGTGATGGAGCCCTCGAGCGCCTACTTCGACTAGATGCCGTCTCCGCTGCCGCCACTTCGAAGGGTAGGGGATGGAGCACTCGAGCGTCTACTTCGGCTAGGCGCCAGCTCCGCTGCCGCCACTTCGAAGGGTAGGTGACAGAACGCTCGAATGCCTACATCGGCTAAGCGCCAGCTCCACTGCCGCCACTTTGAAGGGTAAGTGACGGAGCACTCAAGCGCCTACTTCGGCTAGGCACCATCTCTGCTGCTGCCACTTTGAAGGGTAGGGGATGGAGCACTCGAGCATCTACTTCGGCTAGGCGCCAGCTCCGCTGCCACCACTTCGAACGGTAGGTGACTTCGGCTAGGCGCTAGCTCTGCTGCCGCCACTTCAAAGGGTAGGTGATGGCACGCTCGAGCACCTACATCAGCTAGGCGCCAGCTCCGCTATCGCCACTTTGAAGGATAGGTGACGGAGCGCTCGAGCGCCTACTTCGGCTAGGCAGCATCTCCGCTGCCGCCACTTCGAAGGGTAGGGGACGGAGCACTCGAGTGTCTACTTCGGCTAGGTGCCAGCTCCGCTGCTGCCACTTCGATGGGTAGGTGACAGAGCACTCGAGCGCTTACTTCGGCTAAGCGTCATCTCCGCTACCGCCACTTCGAAGGGTAGGGGACGGAGCGCTCAAGCGCCTACTTCGGCTAGGTGCCAGCTCCGCTGCCGCTAGTTCGAAGGGTAGGGGACAAAGAGCTTGAGCGCCTACTTCGGCTAGGCGCCAGCTTTGCTGCTGCCAGTTCGAAGAGTAGGGGATGGAGCGCTCTAGCGCCTACTTCGGCTAAGCGCAAGCTCCGCTGCCGCCACTTCGAAGGGTTGGTGACAAAGCACTGGAGTGCTTACTTCGGTTAGGCGCCATCTCTGCTGTTGCCACTTCGAAGGGTAGGGGACGGAGCGCTCGAGCGCCTACTTCGACTAGGTGCCAGCTCCACTGCCGCCACTTTGAAGGGTAGGGGACGGAGCGCTCAAGCGCCTACTTCGGCTAGGTGCCAGCTCCGCTGCTGCCAGTTTGAAGGTTAGGGGACGGAGCGCACAAGCACCTACTTCGGCTAAGCGCTAGCTTTGCTGCCGCCACTTTGAAGGGTAGGGGACGGAGCGCTCGAGTGCCTACTTCTGCTAGACACCAACTCAGCTGCCACCACTTTGAAGGGAAGGGGACGGAGCACTCGAGCGTCTACTTTGGCTGGTCTGCTCGAGCGTCTACTTCGGCCAGTCCGCTCAAGCGTCTACTTCGGCTAGTCGCCAGCTCCGCTACCGCCACGGGCGTGGGTGCCCTCGTGAGGTTTACGCCTACATGGACGGGGTCATCGGCCCTTCGTTCCTACCCTGGCTCATGCACACCACATACGACACAATGAGGGCAAGGCCAGCGAAGACCGCTACACATCCAAAGTTTTTATTGCATTAATGAAATAATGTTCACAGAGACACTCGGTAATTACAATCGCGAAGAGATAATGTCTACAAGAGCGTTCGGGGAGCTAAGGTTGCTGCTCGTCCGTCTCCTCCGCCTTGTATGCTCCCACGCTGAAGTCTTCCCCGCCAAACTCCGGGTCACCCAGAAGTGTAAGGAATCCTCCGCCCACTCCCAGCGCTGAAGGCACCGCCGGACCATTAGGTTTGAAATTAGCAAGTGGCCCTTATCAAGCACCTGTTTATACCAAGCAGGGTATGTGAGCAAAGCACATGCAAAAGTTCTTTTCATTTCATTTATAAAAGATGGGGCCAGGGGCACCGTTTACATAGATAAAGACACTATAATTCACGCCTACAATCCTAAAACTTCGGCGTCATACCTGTGGGTCGACGCCTTGCTCCGACCCGGCGGCTCCACCTTCGTCCCGTCGCGGGACATTGTCAAGCCAGGCGTCGAGGTCCGCATCGCCCCACAGGCTCTGTCGCATCGCTACCTTCGCTGCGGCTTCGCCAATGTAATCCTAGATCCTCTGGTGGAAGGCCTGGGAAGATCAGCGGACGACGTGTATGGTGCTGGACATCACTCCGCTCCTGGTTGGCAGCTCCAAGTGGGGGGTGGCCAGCTCGCCGACATGTTGATACCCTTAGAGATGAAGGAGACCGAGGAGGATCCGCGCCGCCACCACCGAGTAGTGGTTGCCGAAGGATCGCGCGGCGCTTAGCGCGAGACCGGAAGCTTCGCCAATCCGCTGCAGGGTGCTCGCCAAGTCTTCAGGCCCGAACGTGCGGAGCGGCATGATGACGGAGAGGTCCAGAAGCACGCTTTCCAGAGCTTCCATAGAAGCCAAGGCAGTCACTGAGGCGTCACCCAGCATTCGGTCCCTCTCCCCATGCGACACCGTCAACTGGGCCTTCTCCACCTCCAGCGCTGAGATTTGTTGGAGAATCCCATCGCGCTCTTCAGCAGCCACCCGAGCGTCCACCACTACCTTCGCGCCCTCCGCTTTGGGGAAGCAGATACGCTCGTCCTTGGTGGTGACAGCCTCTTCAGCCGTGCGGAGACGGTCCTCGAGTGCACCTCGCTCACGAGCCTCAGCGTCCTGCAGGGCGCGCGCGAGGGCAAGAGCCTGCGCAACATGGTTGTTAGCAATGACTAAAGCACACAAGTAATTCTACAGGGCGAGCAACGTACCCTCATCTTTGTGGCCTCCAGCGTGCCTTGTAGGAGTTCCAAGCCGCACGACGCCAGTGCCCGGCAATCCAGCCCGAAGCCCGCACAGTCTGCGGCCCCTTGCAGAGCCCGCAATGTCTTCGGTCCAGGGATGAAGTCTGAGACGGTAAGGTGTTGGGTCTCTACGCCTGTGATCTCCAGCGTGGCGGGGCTTGACGTCACGTCCGGGGCGGGAGCTCCGGAGACCTCACGACCGCGTCTGGGGGACTGAGTCTTGGCTGATGTCGACGATGGCATTAGTGAACAGATGGGGGAGAGCTTCGCGAAATCGAGGGGGAAAGGAGTTATGCCTACCTTCGTCATGAGGTGGTGAGGACTGAACGGCGGTGGCTTCGCCTACATCCTGGGTGGCTGAGTCCCCTTCTGCTCCGCTGGCTTCCTCTTGGAGTCATACTACGACACGGCCAGCATCACCACCTCGAAGTCTCCCATCAACTTTGCGGGAGAACTCACCCGAGCACGCTTCGCACTCGGCTCCTGTGGGGATGTAGCTTCCACCTCCGCAGCAGGCGCGGGTGATGAGGCTTCGTCTTCCATAGTGGTAACGTGTCCCTCATCATCCGGTTGGCCCGTGAATTCCTTGTCACTGGGCGCGTCACAATCCACCTCCCGCCTCTAGGTCGGAGTTAGCATACTCCGCCAGGTTGGAGCTGGTGACCGTTGTCACCTTCGCCCCGGCAGGTCCTTCAGCGGGTATGGTCGCTGGGCTGGATACAGCAGCGGGTGAACGGGCCCTCCAGCGTGGGGGTGAGGCGTCCCCCCTATCGTCTCCGTCCTGGGGGCGAGAGCGGATAGCAACTGGCTCAGTGCGCTTTGGCACAGGGATGCCTAGAGCCTCGCATACTCGGTTTATCCGACCGAGCCTCGCCACCGCCACAGACTCACAAAAGCTGTGCTCCTTGGCCACATACGGGCCAAGGAACGCAACTGCTGCACGCTCCGCGTCCTCAAGGAGGAATTCTGTTACAAAAGTAAAAAAGCGGACAGGTACAAGTCACAACAAAATATGATGATTGCATAATGTACACTACGCGTCTTCAGGAACTTACGAGGCTTCGGAGGCTTCAAGAGCGAAGACACTGACAGGCGAACCCCGTCAGGACAGACAAGAGCAGGCGGCATATGCCACTATTGACCCAGCAGAGCCACACCGTACATAAGGTACTCCTCCACAAGGTCCCGCGTGTTGAACCAAAGCGCGATCACCACAAGCCTTCGTGCCCGGTGCTCGTCATCGCGGTCGAGTCCTCCCAGAGGCGACGTGTTGAACTCCATGGGCCAACTCATGCATCAAAGCGGGGAGCCACTCGCCATGTGGTGATAGAACCACTGGCGCATCCAGTTGGACTCCCACTTGGGCCGCGTTGAGTTCGCGGGGAAGATATTCAAGCACGGCGGCCGCAGCACGAAGTTGACACTCTTAAAGTTGGAGAACTCTCCTCCCTCGAGCTTCTTTGGCTGGCACCGAGCGTCGTGGAGGTAGCAGAATAGGGAGGTGCTCGGCCACGCCGCCTCCATCCGGGACGCCCAACTATACACAGCCAGGCGCGTTATGGCGTTTGGAGCCAGCTGCGCCAACTCCAGCCCGTACGTCCGGAGAACTTCGCTGACGAGCATCGCTGACGGGACCTGGAGCCCAGCTTCCAGGTAGGCGACGAAGATGATCGCCTCTGACTCCGTGGGGTGGGGCTCCACCTCGTCACTGGGGGGCAGTCGCACCACACTACGGTTGGACAGCTTCCCCTCGCGGAGAAGAGACCGGATGGTCTCCTCCATCATGAGGCTCCGCCTCAGTACGTTGGAGCAGATGTCACTCAGCTTCTCTTTCGCTCTCCACCACTTGTTGGCGAGCGACGCGTCGTGCCCCACCAGCGAGTACTCCAGTTCCGTCGTCGAGGAGCCGCACCGTTGGGACGGCGCGCCATGACTGGAGGACGTGGCACCGCTGGGCTGGTAGGAGTGGTCTTCATGGCGAGACATCATCTTCCGCAGAGAGCACGGTGATATGTGCGGTGGCGGTATGGGGGCGCAAGGTGCGAGAGCAACAGCAATGCAGTAGCAAGGTGTGAGGGAGGATCACAGCAGTATGGGGGCGCAGGTTGAGAGCGTGGGGGGCAATGGCACGCCGACGGAAGGGTTTATAATGCCTCCTCGCCCCCACGATCGGGAAGTGCAACCGGCGGAAACCTAACCGTTTGCCTCCCCACGATCGGGAAGCGTGACCGGTGGGAGCCGAAGCTGCACTGTCGCCCGGGAGCACAAGCGTGCACACGCGTCCCATTCCCTCGGGAAGGAATGCACAACAGCGGTCGTGCGGTCGCCTGATAGCACACGACGTGCCAATCGCGCCTCGCCACGCGTCTCGCTCCCTCGGGAAGAACGCACGATAGCGGTTGTGCGGTTGCCTGACAGCGCACGACGCGCCATTCGCGTCCCGCTCTCTCGGGAATGAACGCACGACCACAGTCGTGCGGCCGCCTGACAGACCACGACGTGCCAATTCGGCGCTGCCTCGTGTCCCGCCTGGCGCCAACGCATGGTGCAACACCCATCACATGCCAGCAATCGGCGTAATCCTCGATGCCATTAAAGCACCGCCGTTGGGCCGCGAGCTACCAGGTTGTACTTCAACTTCGAGTCCGCAGCACAACTTCAAAATCCACTTCGGCTTCGAGCCCTCGTATCAAAAGATTGGCCCTAGTCAAACTAGCATTGTTGCTTAGCCAGCACTTTCTATGGGATTTTTGCCTTCCACAAACGTCGATTAATATTCCTACACCACATTGTCACCATGGACGACTCATCCGGTCACCATGGACTCATAAACTGTGTGATCAAAAGACACACCAGATAAGGCGTGTCATTTGTACCACAATGGAGAGGGAGGCATTTGAATGCCTGGGGTGTAAAGTTATTAGATCCAAGCTTAACACACACACCCATCACTGAAGATCTCAAGAAGTTCATCCTCGACAAATTGTTAGACTTTGGAACAGGGGAACAGAAAGACTGGAACTTTGCCAGCACCCGTGGCGAGTTATCGACGGTGTGGATTTCCCCACAAGCGTGCTCATCTGGCACATTGCAACAGACACATGCTACTACTTGAGAGACGATGCCAGCACGGATTCTGATTCTGACCAAATGAAGAGGAGCAGAGAGTTATCAAATTATATCATGTACCTCGTCTTCAAGTGCGGTGTGATGCTTACAAGCAACTCCCAGTTTGTACATCGCAAAGCTCATGATGAAATGGAGAAAATTTTTGCAGGTAAACAGTCTCAATATGATAATCTAGACAAGAAGAAAGCTGTCATGATGGTGTTTGAAGCCAAGAACGATGATGCTACCTCCAGCAGCACTCAACCGGCCAACACGGATGATGCTACCTCCAGCAGCACTCAACCGGTAACTCAACAGAAGCTGACCGATGGGGCCTCATTGCCGCAGTGTGGTTGGAGATGCCCTCACTACACGTCTCTCCAAAAACAAAAAAAAGTCACTATATGAATTTGACAATTGAAACTACTTGGGAGAATAACACGGCAAGTCGGCAACTTCCAGGACAGTTGCCTGGAGCCTAACATGGTTGGGCACACACGCACACACAAATACCCTACATGAATTTGACAATTGAAACCATTTGGGAGAATACAAACGGGCCTGCTCCAATCTATAATGGGGAATTGCAGGAATGATTGTACCTTAGCATGACATGATCCGCTATTATTGTACCTTAGCATGACATGATCCGCTATTATTGTACCTTAGCATGACATGATCCGCTATTATTGTACCTTAGCATGACATGATCCGCTATCCACGGCAACTTTTAGGACACTTGCCTGGAACCCAACATACTATGTACGTTCTTTTCAGCTGCGGCTCATGGTTACAGTTTATGGCTTTTGATACTAACGCGAACGCTCATACAAATGAACCAAATACTGTTAAGCCGATAAACCACTTCAAAAAAGGCTATCCCGATAAGCCTCTTCGAAACGACGATGAAGAAGTTGTTTTGTTTATTTATTTGAGCGAAGCCATAAGCGAAAAAGAACATAGCCATTGGTAGTATGCACATCTTTTTGTCAAAATTTGCAGAATTGCATAAGAAAGTAGATAGTGCTCTAAATTAGCTACATAAGACCGCTTCCACCAGCCTTTGGCTGCATCAAGCAGAACTAACCAACGCAATACCCAGGAAGAAGAGGAGAGAGATGGCGGTGGTGAGCGCTGGAATGGGGGCGATGAGCTCCCTCCTCGGCAAGCTCTCCGCCTTGCTCGGCGACGAGTACAAGCTACTCAAGGGTGTCCGCAAGGAGGTCGATCTCCTCAAGCGCGAGCTCAGCAGAATGGAGGCCTTGCTGCAGACGTTGGCCGACATGGAGAAACTTGATGCCCTACACAAGGACTGGAGAAACAATGTCCGTGAGTTGAGCTATGACATCGAGGACTGTATCGACCTCTTCATGCACCACCTCAGTAGCGGTGATGCCAATGCTGGGTTCATGAAGAAGGTCGTGCGCCAGCTCAAGGCACTACGGACGCGCCATGATATTGCAAGGCAAATCAAAGAGCTGAAGGTTCGCGTCCTGGAGGAGAGCCAGCGACGTGAAAGGTATAAGCTTGATAGCCCCATATCAAGGCCAACTACTGTTGATATAGATCCCCGACTGCTTGAGCTCTATGTGGAGGCCAAGGGCTTAGTAGCAATCGACGGCCCAAGGGATCAGATCGTTGGCTGGTTGATGGATGAGACGGTGGAACTGAAAGTGGTCTCGATTGTTGGATGCGGAGGGCTGGGAAAGACAACACTTGCCATGGAGGTATATCGAAAGATTGAAGGGAACTTTCAGTGTCGAGCTTCAGTATCTGTGTCACGCACCCTCGACCTCAACAAGCTCTTGAAGGATGTCCTCTTTCAAATCGACCAAAATGAGTATAGCAAATGCCAATCAGAGAAGTGGGAAAAAGAACAACTAATTCGTAAACTCAGACATATCTTCACAGGAAAGAGGTATGTGGTGTTTATTTCTTCCTTCATGCCTGAAACTAGCGTTAATTCATAAAGCCCAAATAGGAAACTGTCGGAATGGCATGACCGAACCCTGCTATGTAGTACCGCATTAGTCTCATGATCAGTGGCTAATGCATACAGTTACAACAGAGTTGAATCATCATGCATACACGAATTTAATAAAAGAGTACTCGAATAACAATAATCAGTCATACTCAACCATAATGGTCGAGTTTTACAAACTGGGCTATATAAACCATAGACAAATAAAGAGTCTTGCGGTGGAAAATATATAAAACATGGATCCCATGTGATTTGCCATAGCCCACAGGCAATTGATTGAGGTGTGCGCCTTAGTATTCGGCCTTAGTGTCATCTCTAAATCCGCTGGCATAGAGAAAACCTATTCTTGGAGCTTCTTATTCAACTAATAGTATTCAGTAAGCAACTGTGAGGATTTTATTACTCAACAAGACGTTTACAAATGCTATTATCTACATGTAAGACTATTCAAAGGAAGACTTCTCGTGTATTTCCAAATGATAAGTAATTGACAATAATCATGTTCCTAAATAATAAAAAGGTAGGTTTCCAGTACCTAGATTAGTATGGTTTCACAACCTTAATAGTTCACCGTATCCATATACCTCATTGTGTCCAAAACTATTTTCTAGAAATCCATTTTCTAAAATCAAAATCTAACCAATCCATTTTCTAAAATCAAAATCTAACCAGTATGGCCTTTTCTTGAAATGCCCACATCATGTGTAGCTATTCTAATAGATTTGATACATCACTTTGTAAAGAATGTACAACTTTACCTACAAGATATGATAATCTTACCATGTCAACCATGGCTCAATACAAGGGATCCTAACTATTGCAATGGAAAAATTGCAAAAAAATATATTTCGTTGCAATAGTTGATGTTATTGCCATAAATTATTTGTTTGTGATGATAAATTTGTTATATTACCATAATTCTAAGTGTGGTGATAATTTTTATTTTTGTTGCAATAAATCGATTGTATTGCAATGAAAAATAAATCATTGCGTTAACTAATTACTATCACAACAATTTCATACTGTTGCAATATATACATTCTTTTGCAACGATATATAGGTATAATATATCCTAATTTATTTTTTCACCAAATCAGGTACTGGTTGACTCAAAGACGAACAATCGAATTGTGGTGATAGAATGCTATTGCAATAGTAAAATCATTACTATATGATAATTTATCAACATGATTTGTTTTTTATTGTAATAAGCTATTACCACAGGGTTTATTGCAATACCTACCAATGATTTTAATTTCATTGCAAAATATGCATATTGCAATGATTTTAGGCTTAATACAACAATTAATTTTATTGCAACAATCAAGTTTTCTTGTAGTGACTCGCCATACGTCAGTATGTGATTGAGATTATGATAAAGCATTTCAAATACTTGGCTCCAACATTTCACCCGCCTGATGAGTGGATCCCCTCAACACTAGGGCATGATAAGGCAGCACCAAGAATGCTTCCTTGCCAAATGGTTGCATTTTCAATGGGGGACTCCCCATTGTGTCAAGAAGCCTTGCATCCTATTGCAAGTGTTTCTTTAGATAATGTACACTTGTCACCATCTGCACCCACCTACAAACAATATACACTTACCATCATCCACAGCCCTACATCTATAGCCCGCGGGCTCCATGGTAGAGCTAAATAAATTACTCAGCCAAGCCCTCCCATAAAGGACATGTTGTTGTATGAAAAAGTGCTCGAATCAATGGCACTTGAGTTCGATACTTAAAACAACCTAGGTGAGACTACCACCAACCCTAATTCCACACAAATTACCATTCGCCTAAGTCAAAATCATTTAATTTATCAAAGAAAGTTCCATAGGTATATCCATGTCTAAAATGTCTCATAAGTATATTTCCAAAAATGATCCATACCTATTCTAGTATTTCCAAAAAAACAAATTCTACTAAGCATGTGCTAATTAAATAATTATAAATCCCACGAAATTAATTCTAACCCATGGGTAAATATTCCTAGGGTGACAAAGGCAGGGATACTCAACATCTTGAAATTTTCATCACATACTTGGTATTAACTAAATCCTATGCACAATTATAGAAATTTTATTCAAATTATTCATGCATAAATATTTTTAATGAAAAATAATAGAATTTGAAAAATGGGATCAAGATGGTCAAAGGGGTGCTTTTCTTGCTAGTTAAACACTTGTTCATGATCTGGATCAACCTTGATTGTGTATGATACATTGGTTTCTAAACGGAGAAAAGCCAAAGAACACAAATAAATACCAAGCTAATTCAAATTGAAGCCAGAAAATACAATTGTTTTTTGATGAAAGCTCATGATTTTATAAAAATTTAGGCACAAAATGAGGTTAATCAAAATTCATACAAGGGAGAACGGGCATCAGAAGTTTTGCTAGAGAAAGAAAAGGAAAAGGGAAATTAGTGTGCTAAGAGGTGGACCTACTATTTTTAATTATTTTCTTTAATTTGGAATTTTTGGTTTATTATGTAGCTGCTGACATGTGGGGCCAATGTTCATGGTGAGCTGTTGATGTGTGGGACCAAGGCTCATCGTGAATCGATTATATAAACTGACTGAACCGTCATGGCCATATGTCAGTCACACATTTTAAAAAGTTTTTAAAAGAAAACTAATAGGTGGGACCGTGTTGTCGGCGATGGGGCTTGGAGGGATGCACTAACAAGTGGGGTTGTTGTCGGTGACTCAAACTGAGCATAGCATGGGCTTAGCTGCCGACGATGAACGGAGGTGGGTTTTGTGGTGGTGGTGCACGGGAAAGTGAGAGGGAGTCTAGAGGATTCTATGGGAGAAGTTTCCAGTGGTGGAGGATGGCCAGAGTTGGCTAGAGGTGACAATAGAGGTGTCATCAGCGATGGTTTGAGGTGGAGGGAGTGACGGCGAGGGAGAACTCATAGAGATGTGGGTGAGCATTAGGGGACTAATGGGAAGCTATTGGTTAAGATAATGAGGCCGAAGACCTACCGAAGAAGGCTACTGATGGTGAACCGAGGTGGCGGAGGTGGGCATTTGTGGCAGTGGTGTTCTGATGATAAGGTCCTGAAATTGAGGAGGAGAATGAATTGGGGGAAGGGTATAGATGCTCTTTGGTGAAGAATTGAAAAATGGCTCATTGGAGTGGCGTTAGGCTTTGGTGAGGGTACACTGGGGACGTGGCCAGAGCAGGGGAAGACAGGGGTGACGCAGCCAAATTGAGGCATGGACATGGGAGGGGAGGTGACGGGGAGGATGAGAAGTGGAGATGGGTGCTGGAGTGCTGCCGAGGTGGGCTTAAGTAGGTCAAGCGGTCACGGCTTGGCCGTGAAGGCATGACACGATGTGAGGGCTATGTGCTGTGGGAAGTTGGGGCAAGTCAGAGCTGCTGCGGCGATGCAACTTACTAAAGCACTTGGTGGCAGCACAATGCTATAGTGACAATGAGAGGAGAGGGGACAGTATGGAGCGAACGGGGCGTGGTCTTCAATGTGGCTTCGTGGGACACATCGTAATGTAGGAGGCTCGAGGTATCAGGGCCCATGATGTCAGTGCCGAGCCTGTGCGGTGAGGCGATGTGGAGGCCGTGGCCAGAGCATGCCCTCGTCTGCTACTTACTGTTTTGCACTGGGAGAAACAGGGAAGGAGGGGCATGGCAAGGAGGCTGGTAGGTGGGGCTATAGGGCCACTTGTTAGTGAAATAGAGGGGGAAAGAGGGATAGAGGTGGTGATTTGGGGGAATTAAGCTTCAATGCAATGAAAACACAAATTCAAGATTTTTAGATAATTTTGAAAGGACAAATAAATTCCAGAAATTGCTCAAAACTTCAAATAAATTTAGAAATTGTAAATTTAAACTTCCACATATTTTGAATTCGAAAAGATTATCCTTTTATTTGAATTTTTTTATATTTAAATTTTCAATTGTTTCCCAAAGTATGAATTTAATTTCCTTTAATTTGGGTGAATAGAAAGGTTTGGTTGGCCTTTGAGAAAATTGGAATTTTACTTAAAGTTTTTTCTTAGAAGTTAGCTTGTTATTAAGTTTTTTTTGCATTTTTTGAAGTGTTGCATTTTTGCTCTCAATTTTCAAGACATTGGCAGAGTGTGTTGGAAATATAGGCAATATTTTAATTCCAACTTTTACTAAGAGACAAATACAATAAAAAAACTAGTGATGCAAAATCACAAATAACAGCATACTACACATTATACTTCAGAAAATATGTAGGGAAAAATAGTATCAAAGTCGATTGAACGAGCGAATGACTTACTGTTGGGCTTGATGAAGAAAAGGAAGCAGCGTAGACTTGATGCAGTGCAGAACGTAGATGATGCAGTTAAGTGAGCGGTCATGCAGATATTCGTTGCCTAGAAACCTTATTGCCACCTTCCATGTAGGTCTTCACGGTAGCAATGGTTCAGAGATATCGCTCCCCTTCTTCATGGTGCACACTGGGAAGAAGAGTCAACAAGGTTCAAACAGCCAGCGCAACAACACAAGTTTGCAGAGAAGAAAGTAGGGGAAGAATGGATGTGAAAATCTCTCTTTTTCTTCCTAGACATCTCTAGGCCCTTTTAAGAGCACTGCAGTTATTCACTAGAAACTGCGTGTTTAAATAGAATTATTCACTGGTAACTGCCTCATCAAATCATAGAGTAAGTAGTGTTAACTCACTGGTAACTGCCTCATCAAATCACATTATGATATTTAAGCAGTATTATGACCAATTAAAAATGTGAGAGATGATGCACAGTTTAACAAAAATAAGGTGGACTTGGTCTACCAAATGGCACGCCACGTCACGATGTGGTCGTGTGTCGTAAGTCACAAGTCACGTGATTTTAATGCAAAAAAGCATGAATACGCACGCACGCATGCATGCGCGCGTGTGTGATTAGCCATAGCCATCCTCGTGCCATTCCCATCCAAGTGTCACATGATTCAAGCACTGGCAAAGGCTCTAACTTATAAATTAGTCTCATCCACATTGTCTTAGCAATATGGTGCTAAACCTTGCAAGTTTTAGAATTATAGGAAATGGGCCTATTTCTAACAATCTCCCACCAATTCCAAAGCAAGAAGCATAAAGATGTCAAAGATATTATGCTGAAGTACTGTTAATATATTAATCTTTTAATGTAAGTTCCGTCTGGGTTGAACTTGCACCTGGAATGATAAGATTCATCTTCTCACAACTGATGAATGGACTATGCCTTGAATTCATAGCTTTTTATGATCAGATTTTACTTAAAATCTCAACTAGTAGTAGATTGCCAATGAACCACGCCTAAACGGAACATTATATAGTCATACTCTCTTATCTGCTTATGAGCTTTCTAGAGAATACCATGTTCTCGTGAACTGCAACTACACAGTTAGGCTCAAGTAGGTGTATTCTTTCTAGGTATCCTGAAAGCTAATACCCTTTTCTCATTTGGACAATATAATACATTAAGGCTTTATGCCAACCTTCTGTACAGTCGAGAGTACTTTGTTTATTAGGACATGGGTATAATGAATATGTAATCTCTTGTTACAACATCAACTTGTTTTTCCAATTGCATAAGACACGGGATCACCGAACAAAAAGGTATAGGTTACCATTGTAATGTAACTCAAATGGGTCTCATTCCTATGTTCATAGATGCCACAAAAATCGCTTTTTCGTACTAACCCCTTTGTAAAAGGGTCTACTAGATTTTTCTTAGTGTGAATGTAGTTCACAACAATCACTCTAAAGTTTCTCAGTTTTCTGATAGATTTAAGCCTACGCTTCACATGTCTAGATGACTTCATATTATCCTTTGTACTTGTGCCTTTGGCCAACACTGTTTGCTTATCACATTATATCAGGATTGTCGGTATTGGTTTCTCAACCAATGGAAAGTCCAATAGAAGCTCTCTCAGCCATTTAGCTTCAACAGTGGATGTGTCAAGTGGTAGAAGTTCTGCTTCTATGATTGGCCTCGTCAACATAATCTGTTTGCAAGACCTCCATGAAACTGCAACACCAGCTAAAGTAAACACATAAGAACTTGTATCTTTGATCTCATCCGCATCAGAGATCAAATTGGAATCACTGTATCCTTCTAATATAGAAGGATATCCAGTATAATGAATTCCAAAAGATGTGATGCCCCTCAAGTAGCGCAACACTCTTTCAAATGCCTCGCAATGATCATCTCCTGGGTTAGAAGTAAACCAACTTAATTTGCTCACAACAAATGAAATGTTAGGTCTTGTGGCACAAGCTAAATACATGGGTGACCTAATAATTTGTGAATATCTCAATTGATCTTTTTTAGCCCCTGGTTCTTTCGAAGCTTAATGCTCGCATATAGGGTGTTGGAGAAACTTTATAGTTTTCAAAGCCAAACCGGTTCAATATTTTCTCAGCATAATGGGATTGATTTAAAGTGATTCCATCCTTGCTTTTGATCAATTTAATATTCAGAATGATATTTGTCTCTCCCAAGTATTTCATATCAAAACACCGAGATAAGAAAAATTTGACCTCGTCAATTATGACAGTGTTTCTTCCAAATATAAGTATGTCATCTACATACAGACATAATATCACTCATTGATCCCCACCATAATGGTAATGTACATGTTTATCAGCTTCACTCACAATAAAGCCAGCAGATGTTAAAGTTTTGTCAAACTTCTCGCAAGTCACAAGTCGCCCGATTTTCATGTGAAAATGCGTGAATACGCATGCGCATGTGATTAGCCATAGCCCTCCTCATGCCATCCCTATCCATGTGTCATATGATTTAAGGAGTGGCAACGGCTCTACCTTACAAATTGGTCTTATCCAACTTGCCTTAGCAATATAGTATTACACCATGCACGCTTTGGAATTATAGGATATGGGCCTATTTCTAACAAAGTGTCAAATGTGTTCTTAATTTTTATGTAGGGCTCAAAATTTTTTGGAAGTTAGTAATTGGTTAATAAGTTTTATATATTTCTAAATCTGGGGATGTCACAAAAACAAAACAAATAGCCTATCCAGGGAAACCTGTTAATTCTATACTCAGGCTAGATTTAATCAAATACATGATAAATGCAAATGATTAATCACATTTGTTGTTCTTAGACTTGTTTAATTTGCACCACACCTATTTTCTTAAATTTACATTTTTAGTTTGCCAGCCGTTTAGAATGCGAGAAATAGGAGAATCTTTCCAAAAAAAAGTCTTCTATGGCCACAGAGGTAGCAACCAAAACAAAAGAAGCCATAGACCAAAGAAGAAAGGCCTTCCATGACACTTGAATTGCCTCGCGTTACCAAAGTTGTACCATTTTACAAGTCGCATGTATTTTTAAACCTACTCCAAAGCTGTCTAGTCCGCCGTTGTACCTGAACACTTGTTATTTCTTTTCTTGCTCTATTAATGCATATAGGCAGAGCTCCTGCCATTTGTGCAAAAAAAAGTTAGCTAGCCATTGACAAGGATTATATACTGGTTTTCTATTTAATAATCATTTAGTATTTATCCTTGAAATAAAGGATTATAAGGACTCGAGCCCTGTGAAGATTGCAATACAATTTAAATATAAAATTTTACTTATTAATTAATATGACTTTAGCTATTAATTTATAAGTATTCATGTATACATTTCCGTAATACATATTTTCAAAACTTAAATTATATTATATAGATACAAGTTTTAGTTAAACTTATAAGTAAGAATACCTATATCATATTAGAAATATATAATGTATGGAATAAGACAACATGTTTTTTGTGGGTCCCCATAGGGAGGTTCGTCCTCGTCCCCACATCGCATCGCTAGCAGGCCCTATCCCTGACCCCCATGGGGGAAGTATGGCCCCCATCCCCCCATGGGGGTAATCCCCGTGTGTCCCCACCTTAGCGAGGCAAATTGTCATCCCTACACTAGTGGGTATTTGAGAGAAACCGCTAGCACCCCTTTTAGTCTCTATGCTTGGGAACAATGCGTGGAGGGTGAGAGGATGACAATACCTGACAATACGTGTGCTAACTCTACTAATTGACTGGATATCTATTCAATGAAAGCAACTGCCACCCCGTTTAGCACTGTAAGAAGGTTGGTCAATCGGGATAACGATCATCGATACTCTTAACACATTCATCTACTAGTCTTATTGTAATTTCTAAGCAATTAGACTAGACACTGCAATTGTTCATAGTCATAGTGACAAGATAGGAGTAGGGCTATTACTCTCTATAAAAATGGTTTGTGTGTTTTCTCTATGATTGTTCGCTCCTACACCATTTTCATTCAAAGATCAACTCTCAAAATGTTGACTCAAGTTCATCCATTAGTGCAATGACAATAAACAATTTTGTAGGTCAAATAAGCTTCCCAATTGATGTTAAATACTGTCAGGACCCGAATATACAAATCTAGACCCTTTGTGTATATTGCACTAGTTCAGAATCACGCTAGTGCACACAGTGGTAACATCGATGCTATATCATCCATACATAGCAATAAATAACTAATTAACAAAATTTAATAATAAAATACTGGTTTTGATCTTATGGTTGAGTTTTACATTTAATATGCCACGTAGGGCTTAAGAACTCAGAAAATAAACTATAGCATAAAAATGAAACTTCATTGGCGACCCATCTCATGCCACTGGCAATCGATTGAGGTATGAGATCTACAAACCTGCTTCTTCGTAGAACTCCTCTAGAAGCAGTGAAGATTCTTCTTCCTTAGCAACTAAATTGATCATAGCAAGGGTGAGTACATACAGTACTCAACAAGTTGTGCACACAAAATGCAATTATAGATGAATGGCCTATCACAAAGGAAATGGCTATCCTAACTTATTTTGCATAAAGTGATATTTGAATTTAAATACAATGAATAGATCGAAAACATACTTAAAACAATAATAATGACAAATAAACTTCTTCCACATAGCCCATCCACTTAAATCACACACCTTTCATTCCCGGATTGATTTTATGAAAATCTACTCCTTGCATGAGGTCCCTAAGCATGTCCATGACTGCGTACATGACAATTCATTTAGTTTGATTAGCACTCCACAGAGGTTGTACAACTTTCTTCACATGATATGATCAATTTGTATCGTCCGCACACATGCTTCCTTAGGCATGCGACTAAGAAGATAATAACAAAGCCTTTCAGAAACTCTACCCTAACAATGACCCTCCCAATGATCCTTATTCTCACCACCCCACTCCATACATAGCACAAGAGGAGTGACAAGGGGACTCACCATTGGATTGGTAATGGTAAACACCGCCCAAGATGTAGCCCTCAAAAGCAACTACACCTTGCACCTTGAGCAAAGCTCAATACTACCTGAGGTATCACTATTGGAACTCGGTAACTTAATGAGCTAGGCCTTCCCATAGAGCATGTAGTTGTACAATGTGGCTCAGTTCAACGACACACAAAGTTTAAGTCCTTAACTGACGAGGGCAATACTATCCACTTCACTGTTTCACAAAGATCTCACAATTTCACATAGCCTGATCCCACAACATTTTCCATCACCTTAGTCTAAATCATTTATCCACTAGTAAATTAGGGTGCGACATATGCCATCATTGATAACACATAGACATTGATAACACATAGCACACAATTTATTCACGGAGCAATTCTATATACCATTAATTAGGTGTAATTTAATAATTATAAAATGATGTCAATAACCCAGTAGGGCTAAGCAAGACTAAACCAACCCACGTTTGTTCTACACTAATGACCAACTACAATTAACCATCCTAGGGTGACAAAGGAATCATGGACAATGAACAAGCAAGGTGGATAAATGACAAATAGGATTCATAACTAGTTCTCAAATAAACAATATTTATGAAATTGGAATGAGGCATTACAATTTTTAAATCATAAAATAGTTTTTCAAAACTGGGTGCAACATGATCAAGGTAGCACAACTTACCTCCAAAAAGGTTTCAGTGTTGCCCTAACACTTCCTCTTTTGCTCCAAAAGCTTTTGATGCATCAACGTCTACACAAAACGAGAGACAAAATGCAAACAAATTCGAAATAGAACAACAAATTACTAGAAAATAGAGCTCAATTTTAGATGAATTTAAAGATTTGAATAAGCTTAATCACAGATCATGTGAGAGAGAACAAGCCTTCATAAGTTGAATCGATTGGAAAATTCAAAAAAAAGAAAGAAGAGAGAGGTTACTGAGATTGACTGGTGGGACCAGTTAATATAAGAGGAATGTTTCTTTTCTAGGATTTTTGGCAAAATTGTACAGGCTAACATGCTGGACCCAAAAGTCAAGGCTCAATCCACGATGAACCTGGTCCACCAAACCGATCTGGATTAGGGTTGCGTGGCTTGCTGACATGGCTGACATGCGAGCGAGAGTAGCTCAGCTAGCTGCTGACTCGGCTGCACACGTTGGCTAGCTGAGGTGGCGAGATCGATGGCAATGATGACTTGACGTTAGTGATGACGAATGACTGTGTAGCGAGGTCAACCGGTGATAACCTGAATCCATGGCGATCACATCCATCGACTCAGATCTGTTAGAGGTGATCAGCAAGGTTAACGACGACGAGGTCGGTGGCGGTGTAGGCCCAGGAGGCAACGAATTTGGTGGTGATGACCTAGGTGAGGTTCTAGAACACACGCATTGGCTTCCTGGGATGCTGGCGAAGTGCACAGGCGATGCACGAGGACGAATGGTCATGGAGATGATCGATGGTGAGGTTTAAGTGGCAGTGAAGCTTCTGTCACAGTGACAATGAGGCTCCGATGATCTCTAATATAAAGCAAGCGATAGTCGAGGTAGAGGGCAACGTGGCGAAGCTAGGGATGTTGATAGGAAGACTCGAGGCTCACTAGAGGTGATGGGATTGCTCGTCGACTATTTCAAGTTCGAGGGCAGCTTGGGTGCTACATAGCGTGGAGAGGTGATGCAGCAAGGAGTCCCAAGCGGACATGACGGATGCACAATGTCAGGCTCAGACACAACAAGGATGATGGTTTAACAGGTGGGGCCCACATGTCAGCAATGACAGAGAGAACAGAAGTGTGGCACTCGCTCACACGATGTGGGTGGCGGCTTGCTATTAGTGTAACATCTGACTTAACGAAAGCCCAAAATGTCACCCACAAGTACAATCGCTACCAATTTAAACCATTAATTAAATATTACCAACAACTATGATTCAAGAATAATCAAATAATATAATCATAAATAGAAATTTCAGCAACACGAGAAATAATAAATTGATCTTAAGATGAACTAAATAATTAATAAGATGAATCAATATTGTGGAGCTAATCAAAGGAACTCAACAGGTGGCAACATTATAACACCATAAGGAGCCAAAGGAAATCATTTATCATTTAAGGATTGCATGGATAATCTAAATTGATTATGATGATAAATTATTGACCTCTAGGTGAAGTAAACAACTACAAAAGTGCATGATCTCATGTTCTAATTCCACCTATGCATGTTGTCTTTAATGTTTACCTAAAAATAACAATAAAGCAAAGATGAGTCCACAACTCAGGAAGTATAAAGTAAAACAATAGGAACCACTTCATAATCTTAACACATATCAATATCCATCATTCTCTTTTTGCTTCTTTCTTTCGGTTAATGTAATGCAATGCTCATGCACATATCTCTTTCTCTTCCGTTAGCATATACCAATAGTTGAGGGAACACACGTTGTTCATGGAGGTGCCTACTAAAGTAGGTATTTTTCTCTATCCCGTGGAGGTGTCTATATCTGTAGGTCTTACTCAAGAGTACCCAAAATAATCAATAGATTTCTCACCGACCTAACTCATACACTCCAAAATAGCTATTTGACTTACTCGCTGCCCTGGCTTGCATGATTTTATCATGTCATGAATACAACAATTCAACATTTTATGACATTTCACATTCTCATCATTGATTTATCTCATATTGAACAAAGGTAACCAAATATTGCATGACAAAATAATTCAACAGCAATAAGAAATTACCAATTATCATCTACCATTCTTCCATGCATTTGCCTTTTCTAAGTGTGATGGCTAGATTGATTAGAAGATGACTCCAACCCCGATTCTACTCTTGTTAGAGTAATTACCCAATCTTGATTAGAGAGGAAGGAGATTGGGCCTGAGGGAATCCGGGATTTTTAATTAGTTTTTCTTTTTATAAATTCTATGAAATTCAAAGAAGCCAAAATAAATAGCAAACAAGCTTGGAAATTTTTTGACAAAATTCAAGAAAATACTTTGAAACATCGTGAACTCAAATGAACTAATTTTGGATTTATTTCCATACTAGATTAATATTATTAAATCGTTTTAATTTCTGAAAAACCAATTTAAGCCTTATTTGATTCGAGAAAAACCAAGAAAATTTATAAAACTATTTTGACTTAAAAACTTTTGAAAGAATGTTTAGGTAGTTTGAAAACTATTTGGGATGTTACAAACACAATACCAGGGTTGTTTCAAAGAATTCAAATATAGAAAAGATACGAGTTTAGAAAAAATAAAAATTGAAAGATTTAAAAAAAAGTTCACGAGTAGTTTTTCTGTGCCCTACAAAAACTAAATTAAAAAAATTTCGAAACAAACTTGTTACTGATAGGTGGAAGCAAATTAGATCGTCATTGTGCTTTAAACTTGGGCTTTTCAATTTTTGGCTTGGTATTGAAACACTTCTCGTAGGTTGGTAGAAATTTCAATATTGAAAATATTTCAAAAATTGCAGAACACATGCAAAAAATTTCAAATAATAAAAAATGTAAATAACATATAAAAATAAAATTTCCTAGAATTAAAATTATTGAAAAATAGTATAGGAAATTTAAAGTATTTTAAATTTTGAGGTAAATATATAAACATCTATCAATGATTTTTTACACTCTAGAACTATTTGAAATGCTAAAATTGTAGAAAACAAATAAAATAATCTGAATAGGGCAATAATGATTCAACATTTGGAACAAACTCTTTTGTAGTTTTCTGCAATGATGTAATGTAAATTCTAGTGCATGCCATGGCAAATTTATGGTACCGAGCTTAATATTACAAAAATTGTATATAGGTACCTCATTGTTATTGATGATGTGTGGAGAATACAAGATTGGAAATTTGTGGAGTCAGTATTTCCTGAGAATAATAATGGTAGCAGAATAATTGTTACCACACGCATTACTGATGTTGCTAAGTCATGCTGCTCTAACTCTGGTGATCAGCTACATCAAATGGCACATCTAGATGATGTTGATTCACGAAGATTGTTTTTTAAAAGGATTTTTCACCCCGACAACTCATGCCCTACTGAATTGGAAAAAGTTTCTGGTCAGATCTTAAAAAAATGTGGTGGTTTGCCATTGGCCATAATTACAATTGCAGGTTTGTTGGCCACTAAACCACAAAATAAGAATGAATGGGAGAGACTCCAAGATTCCATGGGTATTGGTTCTTCACATGAAAATGATCTACAAGGGATTAAAGATATATTGTTCCTTAGTTACTGTGATCTACCACACCACCTGAAGACTTGTTTATTGTACATAAGCATATATCCAGAGGACTACAAAATCAAGAGCAAAGAATTGATATGGAAATGGATAGCTGAAGGATTCATTACTAAGCAGGGGGGAAGTTTGGAGCAAGTAGCAAAGGGTTATCTTAATGATCTTGTCAATAGAAGTATGATCCAGTCAAGTGTTGATTATGATGGTTCCGTATCTTGCAGGGTCCATGATTTGGTGCTTGACCTTATAATATCTCTATCAGAGGAAGAGAATTTTGTTACTGTTTTAGATGGACCTGAGTGCAATTCTTTGCCAAGCAAGATTCGCCGGCTCTCCCTGCAATCTAGCGACACAGAACATAGCACAATACTTGCAACCACAGAATCCAAGTCACATGTTCGGTCACTGAATGTGTTTGCGGCACTTGAGCAGATACCTCCCCTTGTAGACTTTCATGCTTTGAGAGTGTTGGATTTAAGCAGATGCAAATGGTTGGAAAACAAGCATATTAAAAATTTAGGAAGTTTATTTCAGCTGAGGTACTTGCACCTTGCAAGTGAGAAAATTACAGAGCTTCCAGAGGAAATTGGAAATCTGCAGTATTTACTGACACTCGATTTGTTGTATTGCCGTAACATAACAAGAATGCCATCAACAATAGTCCGGCTAAAAAAACTGGTGCGTCTAATTGTGAACGACTCGGCGACATTCACAGCAGATGAGTTTGGGAGCATGCACGCCTTGGAGGAGTTACAAACTATCAGTCTGTGTGACAACCCAATAAGAATGGCAGAAGAGCTTCGACATCTAACGAAGCTGAGATCACTCTACATGGGATGTATTCTACCTGCTAGCATGTGGGGTGACAGAGAAAGGTTCGCGGAAGTTTTGTCGTCGTCTCTTAGTGAGCTTGGGAGATGCAACCTTCGATATCTGGAGATAACCGATGACTGTCTGTTTAAGAACACGAGCTGCACCTTCCCACATCTCCAAGTTCTTAAGATACATGTCTCTATTCCTGGGGTTCCAAGGGAAATGGCCTCCCTTACCAACCTCGTCAAATTAGACATCTTGTGTGATAACTTCGAAGACGAAGATCTCCATGTCCTCATGGGCCTGCCCTCTCTGACCCATCTCGAGCTAGACTTTTGCGATGATGCCGAGGGCACCGATGATGGCAATGACACCGACAAAATGATCACTGTTGGCAGCAGCGGATTCAGGCTTCTAGAGGAGTTTGTGTGTTTTTCTGGAAGTCGAACGATGTTGGTATTTGGACCAGGTGCTACACCATCGCTCCAACGGCTCTATGTTCACATCTCCGAAAGGGAGACGCTGTCCAAGTACTGCGGTGGTGCTGGCTTCGGCATCGAGCATCTAACGAAGCTCAGGCACTTCGAAGTCAGGACTCATTTTTGTGATCTCACTCCTACCCAGGGTGAAATACGGGCTTTGGCGGACGCCATCAACAGAGAAACTACCTCACATCCCTACCGCCAAACTCTTCTTGTCGAAATCCATGCTAATGTGCCAGGTCCAAACAATTCTTGTCGAACTGCGCACTATCTACCGGTTTTTCTCAGGTCACGAAATGGGGGAAGCCCATATGAAATAGTACACGGGAAAGCCTATATGAAGGATTGGAGGGAGCATGGCTTCATTTGCTCTCCAGCAGGTATGTGTCGGTCAGTCCTTGTTCCTCTTTCCAGGAAATAAAAGTTTACAAATTATACTCCATGTGCTTCAAAATAGAGCGCATAAATTTTTTTCAACTTTGTTTTAAAATATAAGATTTGCGTATGAATTTAATGATATATAATATCTCTATTTTGCCCTCATTTATTTTCTCTTCTTCGAGCAAATATACACATTAACTACTCTCTCTTATTCCCAGTGAATTAATAATAAAGATATTATTGTCATTCTCATAGAGTTGATCTAAATATTTATAGAGACACTGTTGGTCAAAGTTGAAATAGTTTTACCACACGTGTAACATCCCAAAAATTTTATTTGCCTTTTATTGATTTTCTGGAGTTTATTTGGATTTATCTGGATTTTATTTCAAAGTCTAAAGCAAGAAAATATATTTTAAATATTTTATTAAAGCCAAAAAGAGTTTATTTTACTTTTCCAACCTTCCCTAAAATTTTAAAATAATTTTTGAGAATTTTCTGGAATTAAAAATCAATTTTAAAGGTTAAAAAGTATTTTATAAACTTATTAAAGGCAAATCTGAAATTAAAAATATTTTTCCTAAGTCTAAAATACCTCCAGGAATATTCTATCAATTTTCTGGAATTTTTAGACATTAATTGCTATTTTTCTAAGCAATTATAGTGTTTCTAGTATTTTCTGAAATTTAATCCGAAACTAAAAATCAAATTAGTCCTAGCTTGCCACGTGTCGCTCTCAGATTGAATCCATCTCTCTCCACGATTTAATCCTAGCCATACAAAGTCACTTACCCCTTCATACCAATCCAAAGGCCATGATCTATCCACTTGCCACGTGTCGTCAATTCGACGGCTCGTACCCCTTCATTCTCCTCTCTCCCACCGACGCATGGGTCCCACCTGTCATATCCTTCTTTTTCCTCCCTTTCTTCTTCCTCTAGTCTTCTCTCTCTTCCACCATTGATGCCGAATAAAAGCTTTAATTGCCGGCCGTTTCTTCCTCTTAACTCCCGTTTAAAGCATGCATTTGAATGCCCTAATCACCCCCACTAATCTACCGACCGTTTTTCCCATTAATTCCCCTCTAAAGCCGCGGCCGTTTCTTCTCTCTCTCCACCTATAAAATCCTTCCCCATGCACCGGCTCCTTCCCCCTTTCGGCCTCCCTCTCACCGCCGCCCTTCTCCTCCCCTTCGGCCGCTCTCCCGCTGCCGTACGCCGCCGTCCCGGTAGCCTCCCGCTGCCGCCCCGCGCTTCACCACCGCCGCCACCGCCTCCCGCCGCCGCTGGCCGCCCCGGGCCTCCCCGCCGCCGTCCCTCCTCTCCCCGCCGCCCTCTCACCGCCCCCGCCGCCGGCCGTGCGCCCCCCGAGCTGCCCGTGCGTGCCGCCCGCGTGGCCTCCACGTCGGCCGGTCCCGAGCCGCGTGGCCTCCACGTCGCGCCCGCATGGCGCCATGTGGCCGGTGTGCCACGTCGACAAGGCCCGTGGTCCGTGGATCTGGTCCACGGTAGACCGGGCCCACCGGTCATTTAAATCTTTTTCCCGCCCGAAAAATTCAAAATGGTTGACGTCATAAATAGTATTTTTCAGTACAAAAATAATTCCCGAAAACCGGCTTTTTCCTTTTTCCCTCCTTTTAATCTTTCGAAAGCCATAACTTCTTCATTTTAACTCCGATTTAACCCGTTCAAAATTTTAAATTCTTCTAAAATCATAAACTACCCATTTCTGGACTCTTTTTGAATTTTTGAATTTTATTTAAATTTTGTTTGAATTTCTTTTGGTTCTTCACGTGTAGATTACGACATATCCGAAGCGTATTTCTTCGACGAATCGCAGCAAGACTTCGAGCAAGGCAAGTTACACCTTTGACCATGTTGATCCCAGTAATTTAAATTATTTATGTTGTTTATAAATTTATATGCATGCGTACTTTTATTCAAACTAGTTCAAATGTGATTTAAACTTTAGTTACGCCGAATTCCTTTGTGTATGGCCAATCTTGTTATTGAACGAACATACCTTGTCACCATAGATGAAAACCTAGTTGGTACATTAGTATTAACTAGAAAGTTTTATAGAATTGCTTAGCCATGCTCAGAATAATTTAGGTGGGAAGAATGGTTTCACACAAAATGATGGTTTATAAAATCTATTCTTGACTTTGGTGAGTCAAGAAAGTCTATGAAAGTTTGGTAAAATAAAATTATAAAATCTGTTCTAGACTTAGGCATTGGTATGGTAGTGGGTGCTTGCTGGCATGCATCATAGTTTGTTGACTCGATGTTGACTGCCAGGCACAAGGGGTATGCGGGTAGGCCTAAGTCAAATTAAGGACCGGTCTGTGAACTACTAATACAAAGTCACACCGTACTACCACAAAGTCTGGTATGGGACATACCTGACTAAGTAATTTGTGAAGTTCCATCTTAGTTTCGCTATAGGCTGAACGTGAGCGTGGCGTAGGTCATGAGAAGTCTCACATGGCACAAGAGGGCGCTCCAACATGTGGATTCATGTTGTGGTGAAACCCTAGTGGCGGCGTAACTATTTTGGTAATGGAACATTGGAACAGCATTGTCATGAACTCTCAGCCGCACACCTAAGGCAATGTGTAAATCGCGTGGCAAAACGAGAGGACATGTCTTGTGGGTAAAGTTGTACACCTCTGCAGAGTAACAAACTATCCTGGATAGCCGTGTCCACGGTCAAGGACATGCTTAGTATGGTTTTTCACGAATTAGACTTTGGTTTTAATAAAATCTGGTTTGTGGAAACTTGAGCAATCTTTTGGAAAGATGGTCCGGGTGGGATACCCGTGGATAGGTTAGTGTTAGGTTGTTGCCTGCACTAACGTTATTATTTTAGTTAAAAGAATGTTTGCATATTGTATCAAATTTCAGCTTTTGCACTTACTTTACTGTATTATTTCAATGATGCTCTTTATGCAAATAAACCATAATATGCCTTCCTTTGTAAACCCTTATTCATGCATCAAATCTGTTATAATTCCTAGTGTAACTTGTGGAGTACTTTATGTGCTCACCTTGCTTAAAATCTGTTGCCAGAGGACGACGACGTCGACTTTGTTGAGGATTGCGACGAATAGGCCACGTCTTAGAGTCATTCGACTGTGGGCAGGCAGGATGGGCTGCTCCTTTTATTTATCTTCCGCTATTTACTTTTATGTTTGACCATGAAGCCACCTTATTGTAAACTTGGCCATAAGGCCCGTACTTTTGCTTTATAATAAAGTTTGGTTATCATGCATGATATGTATCACTGTTAAACCTGTGTGCACTAGTTTTTCCCGAGATAGTGCGATTTACACAGAGGGGTTCGGAGTTGCTGCTCCGGGTCCCGACAACACGCATCTTAAGATGTCACTTTTATTAACTGGAGTGAGTATACTATACTTTGTTTGTTTCATTTAGTTTCACTTCATGTGCTTTTCTCTAGATATGGAGGAGCACCAGGGCTGCTAGCGTTATGAAGGAATGATCTGCAGCACGGATGCCTCGATACCGATACGCGATACGGGAACGACGATATGGATACGGCGATATGGCGATATGATATTTTTCAAAAATAAGAATACATCGATATGGTAAGTATGTGTGTATATATATGAAAATAAAAAAAACATAAACAGGCTACGAGAGAGAGGGAGAAACTGATATTACTCGCTGAATTGAATGCTATATATTCCATTAATCAACCAGACAAGATATCACTTTCCAGTTGGTACCTTGTACAACTGCAATGCATCAGATTTTCTTATATCTCATATATACTATGGTGCAAGAAATTAACCATCAATGCCTAGCTAGTAATGGAAAAAAAATTAAAAGTGAAAAGTTTAAATGACATCCTGCTGCATAGTCAATCCTACAAGTAAAAACTTGGCATCAGGTCAACCGCTTCAGCTGGTACTTCCTTCCCCATCTCCTTAAATCGTTTGGCTGCCCGGGATTTGAGTTCACTTGGCAATGGGAACATTACCACAGCAATCTGCTACATACAAGAGTAAATGGCATTACATACGGCATGAAACCATCCAACATTAAGATCTATTAAATCAATAACCTCTCAGCAAAATTGGCATGTTTCTCCTTTTGCAACTTACCTTACGGTAATTTGTAAGTGGCCTCCGCTTGCGTATGCGGGCATTTTTGTAAACATTTGTTTGGTCGATGATGTCATTGCGAGGGATCTTTGCAGCCCTGTCCAGCAATGTGTTGCAAAACACTGTAGCACGATCCATCAAACGATCAAAACGCTCGCCATAGTTATGCTTACGCAACAATCATAGCACCTGCAGATATTGTAATACTAGTAAGATATCCATATGTTACAACAGAGTACCAAATAAGAGTGATTCATATTATCAAATGATGATCTTAAACTAAACATTGAACATCAATTTTATCTTTCGAAAAACATGTATCAAGCAAAGCACACATGTGCAAACTCATAAATAAATTAAATTGAAAATAGATATTCATGTTTAGTAGCTGATATTGTTTCTTGTGCAACATGATCAAAAATAAAATATATAAGACATCTAGGACATAAGGACATCTTTGTAGACAATATTTTTGGTAATGTACCATCAGAATTAAAGCATCGACCATCTTACTGTAACTGAGACCGCTGCCTCAACCAAGCATTGACCGTGGCTTCGACCACGGTATCGACTAGGCCTTCGATCACAATGAGTGCACATGTCTGCTATAGCGCACCGCTCTTTCGATCACGGCTTCGACTGCTCCTTCAACCATGGCTTCGACTGCGCCTTGTCGACCACATCACCGACTAAGGCTTCTCGACAATAGCATCTCGACTACATCTTTGACCACACAGGTCTTCCAGCACCGACTGTCTACTGTAGCTACGACCACAGACCACTATAGCTATGACCATCGACCATCGACCACTATAGCTACGACTATCCACCGTAGACTATTGTAGCTACGACTATCAACCATAGACCACTGTAGTTACGATTACCGACCATCGATCGCTGTAGCTATAACTACGACTACTGTTGTTACGACCATCGACACTATAGCTACGACTACCGACCGTTGTAACTACGACTACTGATCGCTATAGCCACGACTATTGACCACTGTAGCTACGACTATTGACAATTGACTGCTGTAGCTACGACTATCAACCAACGACCAACTGTAGCTACGATGATCGACCATTGACCACTGTAGCTATGACTATCGACCATCGACCGCTGTAGATACGACTATCGACCATCGACCGCTGTAGCTACGACTATCGACCAATGACCACTGCACAGTTTGACTGACGACCGCGACAATACTCCTCCAACCACTGAGGGAGACACTGTGGCTTCGAGCACTCTGTCGACCACGGCTTGTCAATCACGCCTTCAACCATGGCATCGACCACACCTTTGACTGGTCCAGAGTCTCCGACCGCTCTCCGACTCCGGGTCTTCAACTACTACACATACTCGGACACACCGACTACGCAGTACTTGAACACACAGAATACTCGACAATGACCACGCAGCACTCAAACACACTGAGTACTCAATACTGACCACATAGTTCTTGAACATTGCGATCGTGGCTCAACCATGCATCGACCATGGCTTTGGCTTCGACCACGGCATCGACTAGGCCTTCGACCACAACTAGTGCACACGTCTGCTACAGTGCCCACTGACTGATACAGTGACAGGCTGCACACGTCTGCTATAGCACACTGCTCTTTTGACCATAGCTTCGACTACGTATTGTCGACCACATCACCAATCAAGGCTTATCAATCACATCAGCTCAATTTCATCTCCGACCACACAGGTCTTCCAGCTCGACTGTCAACTGTAGCTACGACCATCGACTACTATATCTACAACCATTAACCATCGACCATTATAGCTATGATGATTAACCACCGATCGTTGTAGCTACGACGATCGACTATCGGCCGCTGTATCTACGACCATCAACCATCGACCATTGCTTCTATGACCATCGACTACTATTGCTACGAATATTGACCACCATTGCTACAACCATCAATCATCAACCGTTGTAGCTATAACCATCAACCATCAACCGCAGTAGCTACAACCATCGACCAATGACGACTACACAATTTGACTAACGACTGCGATAGTACTCCGAGTACCGACTGCGTCACTCTGGCTTCGACCATGATTTATCGTCCATACATTTGACTAATCTAGAGTCTCTGACCGCTCTCCAATTCTAGGTCTTCAACGCCTACACATACTCAAACACACCGACTATGCAGTACTCGGACACACCGAGCACTCGACTTTGACCACGTAGTAGAACATACAAAGTATATTTGGCTATGACCACACAGTACTATAATATACCGAGTACTCAAATACGACCACACAGTACTCAAACACACCGAGGACTCGACTACGACAACACAGTACTCGAACTCACCGAGACTACGCAATACTCAAACACACCGAGTACTCGACTATAACCACACAGTACTCGAACACACGGAGTACTCGACTATGACCACGCAGTACTCGAACACACCGAGTATATTTGGCTACAACCACTATGGCTACGACCACGCAAAACTCGAATATACCGAGTACTTGACTACAACCACGTCATAATCTACTAGGTGATAATATTCTGTTCTAAAACTGGCTTAAGCAATAAAGTAAGAAGAGTACAAGTCAAACAACTGTATCTACTTATGTTTACTCACATTTCAAGCTCAAAATAAATCAATTCTCCATAGATTTAACTGAAACTTCCACAAAAAATGACTTCTAGTGCAAAAACTTCAAGTGTGATTTGAGTGCAGTGATACCAATCTCCTCCATTTGCTCTACTCCATAGGGTTCCATGCCCTCAGCTTTAGCACATTGCATGGCTCCACCGTTGCCTACACCACAACGAAACCCAAAATGACCAACCAAATTCCGATGACCAAAGCAAATCTCTCCCCTCCAAAAACCAGAGATCAACAAGCTAACACCACAATTCAACCCCTGACTAGCACCAATTCCACCATTTCACCCTAGATTGACACAATCTCAACCCCACCCCCAAAGTGATCGCCAAAAATATTAGTCGACGCGTCACCTACTGGTATAGGCGGTAGAGGAGGAGGGCGATGTTGTTGTGGAAGCGGGATATGCAGCGCTGTCGTTCACGGCTATGTGGATTGAGTGTCAGGTTCTCCCACGGCGAGACGATGGTGCTAATTGTCGGGATCCGAAGCAGCAACTCCAGAACCCTCTATGTTAATCGCACTATCCCAGGAAAAGCTAGTGCACACAATGATTACAAAGACAAATATCATGCGTAATGACAAATTTTATTTAACTAATATGAGCCTGATAGCCAAAGTTTACAATAATAACAAAAGAAGACAACGGAAGAAATACATAAAACAGTAGCCCATCCAGCCTTCCCAACATTGGAGTAAATATCATAAAGTGCAAAAGCTGAATTTGATACAGTATGTAAAACAACATTGTAATCAAAATAAATAACGTTAGTGCAGGTCCATCCCCTACACCAACCTATCCACGGGCATCCCACCCAGACCATCTTTTCCAAAACGAACTCGTATGAATTCCATCCATCCATACGGTTTTTAAAATCTCTTATGGATTCCATCCATCCATAAGGTTTTCATAAACCAGATTTTTAACAAAACCAAAGGCTAATCTGTGAAAAACCCTACTCAGCTTGCCCATGACCGTGGGCACGGCTATCTAGGATAGGTTATACACTCTGTAGAGGTTGTACAACTTTACCTACAAGACATGATTCTCCCTTTTGCCACCGGATTAACACACTTCCTTAGGTGTGCAGCCAGGAGATCATGACAAGACCTTTACAATGATCCATTGTCAACATAATCACGCTGCCACTAAGGTTTCACCACAACATGAATTCACATGTTGGAGCCCCCTCTTGTGCCATGTGAGACTTCTCACAGCATACACCGCGCTCACATTCAGCCTATAGCGAGATTAAGTTGGAACTTCATAAATTATTCGGCCAGGTCTGTCCCATACCAGACTTGTGGTAGTACGATAGGGCTTTGCAACAGTAGCTCACAGACTGGTCCTTAATCTGACTTAGGCCTAATCACTTGCCCCTTGTGCCTGGCAATCGACATCGTGTCACCAAACAACGATGCATTCCAGCAAGCACCCACCATCATACCAATGCCTAAGTCTAAACCAAGTTTTATATTTTGTTTCGAAATAATTTCATAAGCATTCTTGACTCGCCAAAGTCAGAAATCCAGTTTTAAAGTTTGCCATTTTATGTGAAAGATCATCCCAAACCATAATTATTCTAAGCATGGCTAAGCATTTCTATGAAATTTCTAGTTAATACTAATGTACTAACTAGGTTTTATCTAGTGTTGACAAGGTATAATGATTCCAAGGTCAAATTTGGCTGTCCAAAGAGTTTGGGTGTAACTAGAGTTCAAAACTGAATTTAAACTAACTTGGATAAAATTATGCATGCAATAATAATTTAAAAATAATATAATTAATGTAAAATATTAGAATCAACATTGTTAAAGGTGTAACTTGCCTTGCTCGAAGAACTGGTGCAAATCGTCGGCGTCGTTCTCTCTGAAATCGTCAAAATCGACGTCGGGCCCGGGAGGTGGCCGAAGGCGAGTGGTGGCGGAAACGAAGCGGCGGCGGCGGAGGAGAGAGAGCTTCGGCGGTGGCACTCGGTGCGGCGGCACCGGTGGGGAGAGGGCTCGGCCGAGGTGGGGAGGAGGGGCGGCGGGGAGAGGGGTGCGAAATGAGGCTTCCCCAGGGGGGTTTTATAGGGGAAAGGGGGGGTGCGCCAGAGCTCGCCGGCTTTAATGGTGGAGCGGCGTGGGAAGGGCCCAAGGCGGCTCCTAGGGGAGGGGAACGGGCGGGCGGTGGGTGGTTGGAGCGGCAGCGAGGTGGGGAGGCCGAGGAGGCGAGGCAACCGGGTTGGAGCTTGCGCGGCAATAATGGAGGTGGTTGGGTGCGGCGGTTTTCGGGCGGAGCGGCACCTTTATGGGGTGGCGGGGTGCGGCGGCGAGGAAGGAGCATGAGGGGGCGGTTTTCAGGAGGAGTGGCGGCCGGCGACGAAGCTTTGGTGGGCGGCAATGGCGGCGCACGGTTTGGAGGAGAGAGAGAGGGAGGGAGGAAGAAGTAAGGGGAAGTGGAAGAAGGTTATGACAAGTGGGCCCCACGCGTCGGTGAGAGAAAGATGGAGCGAAGAGGTAAGTGGCCGGATTTGTGACACGTGGCAAAGAGGGAAGGATCTTGGCCGTTGGGGGGTTATGCGAGGATGAATGGCTTAGATTCAAACGGGGAGAGAGATGGATTAAATCCGGGTGAAACACGTGTCAGCCTAGGATTAATCCGGATTTAATTTTCGGATTAAATTTTTAGAAAATACCAGATAATTTTATAAATACTTAGAAAATAGTAAATAATGTCTAAAAATTCCAGGAACTTCATAGAAATTCCCTGGAGCTATTTTAGACTTAGGAAAAATATTTGTAATTCAAATTTGGATTTTAAAATTTTTTATAAAATTCCTTTTGACTTTTAAAATTAATTTTTAATTCCAGAAAATTCTTAAAAATTTATAAAATGTTTTAGACTTACTAAAAATATTTCCAACTTAAATTTGGTCTTTTAATTTGTACAAAAATACCCTTTTATTTTTGAAATTGATTTTAATATCCTAGAAAATTCTCAGAAATTGCTATTAATTTAGGAATCTTGGGAAATAAAAATAAATTCTTTTTGGCTTTAATAAAGTATTTAAAATATATTTTTTGGTTCTAGACTTTTGAAATAAAATCCAGATAACTCCAAATAAAATCCAAAAAATCACAGAAAAGCCAAATAAAAGCCAAATGCTTCAAATACTTAATTTGATATAGTATTTTTACAAAAATTTTCAAATACCTTTTTATTTAATAATAATTTTATGTTTTTAGTTAAATTACTTTTAACAAAAGCCTTTTTCCAAAGCTGAAAAGGACAAATAAAATCTTCAAAATTTAAACAACCAAAGAACACATATTTTTTATTTTTAAATTAAATTAATTTTAATTTTTTTACTGAAATTTTGAAATAAACAGCTGGGCTATTACACTAATGATGCTCTTCACTACCTTGGTAACCGATGAGCCTAACTCGTCTCTAGTATGGTCAGGAGGCCATCCTATTAATGATATATCCTAGAAGCAATTATAGAAATTATTGTGTCAATTTTATGTCAATGAACTTTGAACAATAAGTTAATTAGTGTGTGTGTGGATGTCTCTATGTCCTGCCAAGACCAATGCAGATCTGTAGATCGAAAGAGTGTTTCCAGGTCACGGCTGCGTATATATGGATCTGTAGTGTCACCCATTTAATAGACTGGAACAAATTCTGTTGTATAGGGTTCCCACTTTAATGCGCTTTGTAACACCACAAATTTTCTTTTACGCGAGTTATAAAAATTAATTAATCTGTGCTTTTGGGTTTAGTGGGCCAAGAATGGGGGTAATTGAGTCGTAATCGGTGCTTTTCGGATTGAGTCCAAGTTGGACTCCAAACCATGATGGGTTTTATTTGAAAACCCTAATCATATTTCTCTCTCCTATTTTTTTGTTCCTCTCAACCGGAGTCGCCAACATTATCAAGAACTAGCTACTGTGCACTAATTGGAAAAGAAATGTCCATGCGTCACTACTACAGAAAAGGTCATCACAGATGGTTCAAAAACGTCATTACAGACGGTTGTGTGAACCGTCTGAATTTATGGGTCAGTGATAATACGAGGTCGTCACAGATGGTTTTCGAATCATCTGTGGTGCAAATATCACAGACGGTTTTTAACTAAAAACCGTCTGTGATATTTACAATCACAAACGGTTTTTAGTTTAGAACCGTCTGTGATATGTAAATATCACAGACGGTTTTTAGTTAAGAACCGTCTGTGATATTTACATATTACAAACGGTTCTAAACTAAAAACTGTCTGTGATATTCCCTTGTACTCCTAAACCTATTTCTGTTTATTGGCTAGCCTCAGGAAATGCTAGCCTTGCCCTCTAAAACAAGCATATCAACATGTACGTGTATACATCCAATTCACATCTCAATTCATGTCACAAACATAAACATCCATTTTTATTAAGATTAGATCCTACCATTACAATATCCCAAAACAACAAGCAGGTTACACAACAAGAATAGAGAAAAAGCAAAGATTCTCTATGCCCTCTCGCCCCTGATGCAACACATGAGCTGGATGTCTTTGACGCCCACCATCGTCGGCGTTGATTGAGCGTCTGCACGGTTGGCACGAGCTAGTTGCTTCTGTGGTGTCTTGCCTCCCGTAGACTTGTGTGTCATCTGCAAGGAGGAGGAGAATAGCAAGGAGGAGGAGAACAGCAAGGAGGAGGACAGCAAGGAGGAGGAGAACAGCAAGGAGGAGGACAGCAAGGAAGAGGAGACCAGCAAGGAGGCTGGGTTTTGGTTATATTTATAGGGGAGGGAGAGGCGGGAGTTTGAAATTTTTGGCGCGGGAACAGAGAGGCGGAGCTACCATCCGTGGGGTGAGGATTGGTGGATTTCTATTAGCTATGATTGGGTTGAGGAGGATCGACAGGTCCAGCGGTCAGATTATCATAGACGGTTCTATATATAGAACCGTATGTGATAAATGAATATCACAGACGGTTCTATATATAGAACCGTCTGTGAATTAGAGCACAAAATTCTATATACCGATGCAATATAAAAAAATGAGTCTTAAAAGATAAAATAGCAAAATTTATATAGCATATATACTCTTTCGAAAGGTTTTGATGAGATCTACAACTTTTCAGTTGAAGGAAAATCCAAGTTCCAAAAGGAAGACCAAGAAAAAGGGCAAAAACAGAAACCAAAAACTTGTGACGCAGGTGTAGGTCCAAAGATGGCCGATTTTCGGGGTCTTGGATGGCAATTGGTGCAAGCGGGTCATTTTTTTGGATCGGGCTCGTCGTTAGCTTTCCAACGAGTACAAGAACGTCGAAAACGGACACCGTATGCAAAAGTGATGCCTGTTTTACTGAAGGTGTCTCAAAACTGAATCATACTCGGACTTAAGCGGGAAAATATGAAATTTTGAGGGATTGCAAGGCGGGAAACGTATCACAGACGGTTTTTATTATAAAACTGTCAGTGATACTGGAATATCACAGACGGTTTTGTAATAAAAACCGTCTGTGATATTCCAGATTATCACAGACGGTTTTATAATAAAAATCGTCTGTGATAATCTGGAATATCACAGACGGTTTTTATTACAAAACCGTCTGTGATATTCCAGTATCACAGACGGTTCAGCGGTAAGAACCGTCTGTGATACTCCTTTTTCCCGCCACAAATACCACAGACGGCCTCCAAATTAAAATCGTCTGTAATAGTGTACATCACAGACGGTTTCACAAAACTGATTGTGATTTGGCGTCTAGTATTAGGCTTCCTGTAGTAGTGCGTGCAACACATGAAAAGGAAAATGCAATGCACTCATACATGCATGCATGCTGCCTGTTTTGTGAACTACAGAGGGAAGAATCGAGAGAATGAAAAGGGAAGTGCTGCTGTGAACATGGGAAGATGAGGAGTTCCAGAGAGATTTTGCATTGGTTTTCTTCTTCTCCAAAGAACCGGATGCGTTTGTTTGGAATTAAAAAATATAATCTTGAGCACATGTGCTAGTTTGTAGTTCTAGCTTTTAGGTTGAAGTTAAGCATTGAGTCCGGTCTGGCCGGAACATGCATGCACATTGAGTCCGGTCTGGCCGGATCATGCATGCCGGTTTGACCAGGTATTGCTTGCCAGTCTGACCGGGATGTGCAGTTCGGTCTGACCGGGTTATGTAGGCCGGTTTGACTGGTTTGAGTACTCCGGACTGACCGGCTTGTGTAGTTCGGTCTAACCGGGTTTTCTTTGAAGCAGTTTTTCAGTTTGCTGCTTTTTCGGTTAGTAGTCTACTGGATGCCCGGATCGTGGGATGGCGCGGTCACTGCGGGATCTGTTTTATTCATTCATGCATGTAACAAACTCTCATTTGAGAGCCATTAACTAGATGAAATAAACTTGTGGCTGTAAGCTGGATGGTTGCAGCTCCAAAGCAAAATCTCGTTTTGTTCTGTTGTCGTTTTATCTTCAGTATCTGTTCATCGTCTGAAACTTCAGTGAGCTGAGAGTTCTGAGTGAAGTAGCGATCCTGAAGTTGCAGTCGCCAGCGGATTTCTGACATTTGGTATCAGAGCCACTCTCGATCCACACACCATGTCGGCCTTGTCAAGCCGATACACACCACCAGGCAGGCATCTCAGTACGGGCGACAACGGCAACAACTCAGATGAGGACAGACTCCGATTGCCGGCAGCATCCTAGCAGGCGCCAAGGGAGTCTGGCGTGCGAACTAATTACACCGATTGGGCGTTGTTGATGCGAGTGAAGTTACAAGCCCAAGGAGTATGGGGTGCAATTGAGCCCGGGACTGACGACTTCAAGGAGGACCGCATGGCGCTCGTGGCCATTCTCCAGGTGATGCCGCAGGAGATGCTGAGATCACTGGTGACAAAAGACTCTGCGAAGGCTGCCTGGGAGGCTGTCAAGAGAATGCGGGTTGGCGTCACTCGTGTACGCGAGGCGAGACAACAAGCTTTGCGTCACGAGTTTGAGTCCATCCGTTTCAAGGATGGCGAATCCATCGTAGACTTCGGGATGCACATCACCGGCCTTGTCAACGATATTCGTGACATGGGGGGTGTGTTGGAAGATGAACAAGTGACAAGAAACTGCTGTGAGTCGTGCCTTCCAAATATTAGCAGGTGGCGATTGTGATCGAGCAGTTACTTGATCTGAAGACGATGCCGTTGGAAGAACTTGTTGGGCGCCTGTCATCTGTGGATGATCGGTATGGCGACGGTGACAACACCCGTGGTGTGCACCAAGGCGACAAGCTTCTCCTCACTGAGGAGGAATGGCAGGCTCGCGTGAGGCAGAGGGACCAGGGGGGTTCCTCAAACGACGTCAAGAAGGCGGGTACTGGTTCCAGCGGCAAGTCCAGCGACAAGCAAAGCCATTAGCGTCCGAAGAATGCAAGGCTCCACAAGGACCACGATGTCAAGGAGACTGCAACGGGCGGTGGCTCGCGAGATCGCTCAAGGTGAAGTGCTATAATTGTGGTAATTTTGGATACTATGCAAAGGAATGCCGCAAGCTGCAACGAGAGCGGAAGGATCAAGCCAATTTGACGCAGACCGAACATGAGCCCACTCTTCTCATGACGCAGCTGTGCGCACTCTCCACGGCCGGCGTTGCGATACTCGGGCAAACATCTACTAACGAGCAGGTCCATCTCAACGAGACGAAGGATAAGGGTGTTGAACTCCAGGAGAAAACAGATGAGTCTGTCTCCGACGTATGGTACCTTGATACCGGTGCCACAAATCACATGTCTGGCGCTAAGATGGCATTCTGTGAACTTGACACCCACATTACTGGGACGGTGAAGTTTGGAGACGGCTCCGTGGTGGACATCTGTGGATGCGGCACTGTGATCTATGTCTGCAAGAATGGTGAGCAACGTGCCCTTGAGGATGTCTATTTCATTCCTAGGCTGAGGAACAAAATTATAAGCATTGGGTAATTGGATGAGCAGAAGTTCAGAGTTAACATAGAAGACGGGATCCTTTCCATCCGTGATCAGCAGCGTCTCCTGCTTGCGAAGGTACCACGAAGCATGAATCGTCTCTACCTACTGAGATTGAATTTGGCAAAACCTGTGTGCCTAGCAGCAGCCTATAGTGAGGATTCTTGGCAGTGGCACGCCTATTTTGGCCATCTAAATTTCCAGGCGCTCCGCAAACTCTCACGAGAGGAGATGGTCCACGGGCTCCCAATGATTGATCATGTTGATCAATACTGTGATGGGTGTCTTGTGGGCAAGCAGCGACGGGCATCATTCCCTCAGGAGTTGACGTTCCGGGCGTAGGCGGCGCTCGAGATGGTGCACAGGGACCTTTGTGGCCCGATTACGCCAGCGACTCCAGGAGGCAAGAGGTATTTCTTGTTGCTCGTGGATGACATGAGCTGTTTCATGTGGATTCGGCTATTGTCGTCAAAGGATCAAGCAGCGGAGGCAATCAAACAATTTCAGGCCGGCATCGAGGTGGAGATGGGGCAAAAGTTGAAGACGCTCCGTACCAACCGGGGTGGTGAATTCACCTCTGTTGAGTTTAGACAGTATTGTGTAGATCAAAGCATTAAGCGTCAAGTCACCGCGCCATATTCTCCATAGCAGAATGGTGTGGTCAAATGTCGAAACTAGAACATTATTGCGATTGCACGCAGCATGCTAAAAGCAATGAGCATGCCCAGGCGGTTTTGTGGAGAGGCCATAGTAACTGCGGTGTACATCTTAAATAGCTCACCGACGAAGAGCCTCAGCGGCATGACACCTTACGAGGCATGGCACGGTCGGCGACCCAGTGTTGCACACCTGCGCACCTTTGGTTGCATCGGTCATGTCAGGACAGCGAAGCCCCATCTCAAGAAGTTAGAAGACCAAAGCTTGAAGATGGTTTTCATTGGCTATGAGGAAGGATCCAAGGCCTATCGGATGTATGATCCGGTGGCAAGGCGCGTATGCGTGACGTGCGATGTCGTGTTTGATGAAGCAACAAGCTGGCTGTGGGCAGGCTCTGGCAGCTTGCAGGAAGAGGAGCCCAAAGATGATGCTTTCACGGATGAGTTCTTTGCTTCAGTGTCCAGAGCTGCGGCACCACAGATTGAAAATGCCAGGGCTGATGACAGTATCGGAGGAAACACATTTCAAAATACCGACATCTCGCTGGGCGTGTACATGACCCTGGCCTCACCGATGACTCCTACTTCGAAGGAATTCTGCACGCCGCCGAGTAACGACTCCACCGGTTCCAATGAAGCGCCACGACGATACCGGAGGATTGATGATCTCAATGCTTCCACGACTCCGATCCTTGACTTCAACTACGGTGATCAATATCTGTTGGCTGAGGAGCCGCTAAACTTTGACGAAGCTGAGAAACAAAACTGCTGGCGCAAGGCAATGATTGAAGAGATGAACTCAATGGAAGGTAATTCCACATGGTATCTTACTGATCTGCTAGCAGGACATCGGGCAATAGGTTTGAAGTGGGTTTTCAAGATCAAGAAATATGCTAAAGGAGCTGTGGTGAGGTACAAAGCCAGATTGGTCGCAAAGGGCTATGTGCAACAACACGGGATTGATTTTGATGAAGTGTATGCACTGGTGGCTAGAATGGAGACCGTGCAGCTGCTCATTGCATTGGCTGCGTAGGAGAATTGGGAAATTCATCACATGGATGTGAAATCTGGTTTCTTGAATGGGGAATTGGAGGAAGATGTTATGTGCTGCAGCCTCCAGGGTTTGTAGATGAGAAGAATGTGGAGAAGGTTTTGAAGCTGAGAAGAGCGCTGTATGGGCTACGACAAGCTCCCAGGGCTTGGAATTCAAAATTGGATTCTAGTCTTGCTGATTTGGGTATTGTCAGAAGTGCAACAGAGAGTGCAGTTTATACCCGAGGGATAGGACAATTGAGGCTTGTTGTAGGTGTATATGTTGATGATCTCATCATTATTGGAGCTCAAACAACTAAGATATTCAAATTCAAGGAGCAGATGAAGGCTTTATTTAGTATGAGTGACCTGGGCCTATTGAGTTATTACCTTGGGATGGAGGTTTCTCAAGGTGAGGACTGCATTACGCTGTCACAGTTGGCTTATGCAGCAAAGATTCTTCTGAAGGCAAGAATGGAAGGTTGTAATCCCACACACACTCCCATGGAACCCAGGCTTAAGTTGAGCAAAGACAGTACAAGAGAATGTATTGATCCCACTCTATACAGAAGTATTGTGGGAAGTCTGAGATATTTGGTTAACACAAGACCTGATCTTGCCTATTCAGTTGGCTATGTGAGCAGATTTATGGAGAGGCCAACTACTGAACATTGGGCTGCAGTTAAGCATATATTACGCTATATTGCTGGAACTCTAAACTATGGTTGCAGGTTTGGAAGGAATCAAAAATCTCATTCCTAACTAATTAGCTATAATGATAGCAATATGGGTGCAGACATTGATGATAGGAAGAGCACAACAGGAGTTTTGTTCACAATTGGGAACAATCTGATCAACTGGTAATCACAGAAACAAAGGGTGGTGGCATTATCTTCATGTGAAGCTGAATATATTGCCGCCACAACTGCTGCTTGTCAAGGGATTTGGATCGGACATCTGACTACAGAACTGCAAGAAACAGAGTTCAGCTGTGCAGTGCTAAAAGTTGATAATAAATCAGCCATCAATCTGTGTAAGAATCCTGTGCTACATGATCGAAGCAAACACATTGACACAAGGTTTCATTTTATCAAGGAATGTGTTGAGCAGAAGAAGGTTTCAGTGGAGTATGTTCAGTCTGAAGATCAGCTTGCAGACATTCTAACCAAACCTCTTGGGCGAATTCGGTTCATAGAACTAAGGAAGAAGTTGGGGTTAGAACAGGTTTAAAGTGCTTGAAGATTAGGGGGCGAATTTGTTAGGAAATAAGAAATATAATCTTGAGCACATGTGCTAATTTGTAGTTCTAGCTTTCAGGTTGAAGTTAAGCATTGAGTCTGGTCTGGTTGGAATATGCATGCACATTGAGTCCGGTCTGGCCGGATCATGCATGCCGGTTTGACCGGGTATTGCTTGCCGGTTTGACCGGGATATGCAGTCCGGTCTGACCGGGTTATGTAGGCCGGTTTGACTAGTTTGAGTACTCTGGACTGACCAGCTTGTGTAGTCCAATCTAACTGGGTTTTCTTTGAAGCAGTTTTTTAGTTTGCTGTTTTTCCGGTTAGTAGTCTACTGGATGCCTGGATCGTGGGATGGCGTGGTCACTACGGGATCTGTTTTATTCGTTCATGCATGTAACTGTTGAGGAACCGACGCTGGAGACCAGTCCGAGCGATTCCTCTGCTAGAACAAGAACGAATCAATCACAGAATCACAGAGAGACAATAGATGAACACACAGAGAGATAGAGAGAACTCCTGGTCTTTCTTTATTACTTTCATTCATGTGTACATAATGAGGGGGTCTATGTCCCTATTTATAGTCTACGGTGGGGGTGCCCAAATCTATCAGGACTCTGGCCGTGGGCCCAGTTTCCTAACACTCCCCCTTGGGCACTCACCCAACATGTCCATGCCTCACTAAAACTCCATAAAAACCCAGTGGGAAAAATTTGGAGAAAGAGCACATGATACATGTGATGCTGCGATGCACGAATTGCCTCATTAAAAACCTTGGTCGAGAAACTTCAGGAAAACTCGTCAAGGGAAAAAGAGTACAATCCACCCAATTTCATTTAGTCTTCAAGACTTTATTCCTTTGGGTACTTAATCTTCATGATCAAGATTTACTAACAGGCTTGATAGAATTCTCCCCCTGAATTCTGCACTTCTCTAAGTCTCATCATTCCAATCCCTCACACGCACCTTTCAAAGCTAGATGCGGGAGTGACTTAGTGAACGAATCTACATGACTTAGTGTGCAGTACTTTAATCTTGTCCATCTATTGCAATTCATGAGCATAGAGGAACTTGGGGTTGATATGCTTACATAGCCCATCTGCACTAGTGCAACGCAAGCTGCATTATCTTCATGGATAATTGTGGGGGTTTGCACAATGTTCATTCCACATGACTGCTGGATGTGGTGATCCGTTCAGCGGAACCAAGCGCACTCTCGTGCGGCTTCATACAGTGCTATAATTTCTGAGTGGTTCGTCGAAGTAGCTACAAGGCTTTGCTTAGACGATTTCCAAGGAATTGCAGTTCCACCACACAGAAATACATAGCCTGTTTGTGACTTAGCGGTATGCGGGTCTGACAGATACCCAGCATCTGCATAGTCAATCAAGTTTAGATCTTGATTCTTTCTGTAAAACAATCCGAGGTCCTTGCTTCCTTTGAGGTATCGGAATATGTCTTTTATGCCCTGCCAATGCCTTTTGGTGGGCTCTGCACTGTACCTTGCTAACAGGTTCACGGCAAATGCAATGTCCGGTCTAGTGCAGTTTGCTAAGTACATGAGTGCTCCCACTGCACTCAAGTATGGGAATTCCGGTCCCAGGACTTCCTCCCCCTCTTCCCTAGGTCGGAAAGGATCTTTTTCTTGCTGCAAAGATCTACCGATCATCGGTACTTTCGAGGGAAATGCCTTCTCGAAGCCAAACCTTTCAAGCACCTTCTGGGTGTAGGTCGACTGATGTACCAAGATTCCTTCAGGGACATGCTCAAGCTGCAGGCCTAAGCAAAACTTGGTCTTGCCCAAATCTTTCATTTCAAATTCTGACTCCAGGTAGGAGCTTGCTTCTTTTGTGTCTTCGGCTGTCCCGATGATATTCAGATCATCTACATACACAGAGATTATACAGAATCCATTCTGGGATCGCCGTATAAATACAAAAGGACAGTCTTCATTGTTCGTGTAGCCTTTCTTGCAGAGAAAGTCGCTTAAGCGATTATACCACATTCTTCCAGATTGTTTCAGTCCATACAGTGACTTTCTGAGTTTCACACTGTACAGATTTCTATTTGCTCTGTCTTGGGAGAGGTATTCCTTCAGGGACTTTCATGTAAATCTCCGAATCCAAGTTACCGTAAAGGTATGCAGTCACAACATCCATCAATTTCATTTCCAAGTTCAAGTTCACTGCCATTGAGATCAAATATCTAAAGGTAATTCCACTCATGACTGGGGAGTAGGTTTCTTCAACTTCAGGACGTTGAGTGAAACCTTGGGCTACTAGCCTTGCTTTGTATCTCACTACTTCGTTTCTTTCATTTCTCTTTCGAACAAATACCCACTTGTGCCCTACAGGGTGCACATGGGGAGGCGTGCGGCATACGGGCCTAAATACCTCTCTTTTGTTCAAAGATAGCAATTCAGTTGCTATTGCCTTCTTCCAATCTTCCCAATCTGATCTTTTCTTACATTCAGCGAGCGATGCAGGCTCGGGATCAAGATCGATGACGGTGGCAATCTTCTTTGCGAAGTAGATATCGATATTAGCTGTTGTCCTATTCAGGGACTCTCCCGTGTGTACATAATTTATAGCTATTTCTTCATGAGTTGCTACTTCTGGAGCGATTGCTTCTTCTGGAGCTTTACCTTGCGCATCGCTTCTTTCAATTGCGGTGGCAAGTCCCTTTAGTTGTTCGGCTCCGACGTGTGCGCACACATCCATGCCGACGGGGATATTCAGATCCGGTATGCCCTCTTCTGGGGTGTCATACTTGTGCCAGGTCTCAACTGGCTCCCCTTCTCATTCTAGGGGACTTCAATGATCGGCTGTGATAAATCCCGCTTATCCTTTTTCGCCAGGCGTCCCCGGTTACTAAGGATTCGAGGAACCGGAGTTCTCGTCCTTTATTATTTTTTCTGAGGCCTCTGGACGAGATTAGGGATACCTTCAATTTCCTTTGGTATTTCAACCCTCTCCGGTGCAGTGCGTGCAGGCACATGCGACTTAGTCACGCTCTTCAAATCACTAAAGTGATCAGGCAGTTGATTTGCTAGTTCTTGCAAATCGATTGTCTTCTAGACTTCTATTGTCTTCTGGACTTCTCTATTTGCTTCACTAATGCGCGGGTCATCTGCATGAATTCCCGTGGCTTGCCATGTAATGTCTTCTGGACTTCTCTAGTGCGTGGGTCATCTGCATGGATTCCCCAGGCTTGCCACGTAATTTCCCGACATTCTTTATCAAGGGGTTGATTTCCTCCCCCTAATGTTGGGAAATTTTCGGTGCTGACCCTTGCGCTAGTTGCATAAGTGAATGGATGTTGTAGGCCGAAGGTCTAAGGTTGATGAGATTTGCTGCATGTAGGACTGCGGGTCCCCAACATGTAGCTGGCAAATTACAATTATGCAAGAGGGGTCGGGCAATAAATTTGATTCTCTTAATTAAAACCTCTGCCAAACCATTCTGGGTATGGACATGCGGTACCGAATGCTCAACTGCAATTCCCATCGCCATGCAATAATCATCAAATGCCTTTGAAATAAATTCTCCGGCGTTGTCCATTCTGGTGGACTTGATCAGAAACACATTTCTGATACAAATGATCTGCGAGATCAATTTTGCAAAGGCGTGGTTTCTTGTGGACAACAAAACCCACATATGACAACTTCGAGGAAGCGTCAATGAGCACCATAAAATACTTAAATGGCCCTGAGATGGGCTTAATGGGACCACAAATGTCTCCCTGGATGCGTTCCAGGAATGCAGAGACTTCATCCTTCACTTTCAGAGTGGAGGGTCTAGTTATTTGTTTCCCGGTGGCACATGCAGGACACACAAAATCTTCATGATTCGGGAAATTCTTCATATTAATATTATGCCCATGCGAGTTATTTATTATGTTTCTCATCATTAAAAGACCTGGGTGGCCTAATCTGTCATGCCAAAGACAGAATAGTTCAGAGCTTCTAAACACTGTCTTCAGAACAATGTACGCTGCAGGCGCTTTAATGTTGGTATAATATAGCCCAGTTTCAAGTGAAGGAAGTTTTTCTAATATTCTTTTGCATTCTCTTCGCGCTTCGTAATGAGCAGGTATTCCTTACCGTACTCTTCTTCGGTCTCAACGTGGAAACCATTGGCGCAAATATCATTAAAATTTAGGAGAGTTCTAGTCGATTCTGGGTACAATAAGGATTCTTCAATTACCAAAGTTGTGCCCATTGTGGCTCTTCCTGAACCAATTATACATGCATCGCTTCTGGCGATTGTCGTAAGGCTGCCAATGCTCTTACGAATCGACTGAAAATACTCAATTTCTCTTAAGATGATATGCGTTGTGCCACTGCTGGCTAAGCACACTTCCTTCATAGGGCGCTACACGCGTTCTAATATAGGGTATTTATTAACATGTATGAGAAGGCAATCAACACATAAATAAAATACTCCAATATCAGAACATATCATGCCATCTTAAACTGAATAAATGAATGAATTTTTCAAATATCAACCAACCATCACGAGAAAATAACAATTCATAAGTACCATCCATGCAAATTCTAACATATCCTTCCACACAAAATAGATGACAATTAAAGTCGAAATGCATTCAGTGCACTAGACTTCTTCTGCTATTTTCTCAGGGTTGACATTCTCTTCAAGATAAATCATGGCGTTGGCTGCTTCTAGGTTAAGAGGGGGTGCTGCTCCTGGAGGGTCTCAACCTTCATCAGTGCGGGCAGCTGCTCGGAACTCTCCCCCTCAACCGATGCAAATTGGGCTTCATGCTGCCCTTTGCTATCCCGTTTTGGCTTGCTAGCCTTATTCTCATGTGGAGCGTCTGATTTGCCTTTCTGGGCTGCGGTCTTACCCTTCCTTCCCCTTCTTTTCATTAAGAGCTTTTCGCACCTTGTAGCTGCCGGCGTTGGCTTCACGGCCAGCGGAGCTCCCAGGTGGCTGAGTGACGTAGTTCTTGCGGAGAACTTTGTCTCGAGCCTCCACAACTTGCATCATATCAGTCAATTCGGCGTATTCCTTATAGCCATCTTGACGATAGTTGCGTGCGGATTGTGCTACATTGGGGTGGAAAGATTTTCTCAATTTTCTGTATTGGGGTACAAATCCTGTGCAAGGCAGAATTGTATTCCCTGACTGTCTTAAAATCGGCAAACCTCAGTCTGATCCACTCCTGCTCTGCTTGAGGAAGAATGGTGTACTTCAGCCTCTCAAACCGCTTCTTGAGTGCGGTCCAGAGTGCTAGCGCGTTTTTTTCCGCCATATACTCATTCTTGAGAGTAAGGCAGAGGTGATGCCTGAGAAAATGAAGTGCCTGATCATTCTCCTCAGGTGTGGATTGAGCGTCATTCAGTCCGCCAATCCTAATAGCAGCGCGGAGCTTCCTGGCTCCAAGCACAATCTCGACATCGGATGCCTACGTCAGATAGTTTTGGCCATGCTGGGCCAGCTCCTCGAACTTCCAGTTCGTGATGCTAGTCATCTAAATGTGTATAAGTCGACTGCTGGTAGACATGCACGGAATAATTCACTGCGGGTGAATAAATGATACAAAAGTTTCTCGTAATGTTCCAGAATTTTCTATGCATTTTCTATAATTTTACTGCAATTTTCAGTGATTAAGAGCAATTTTCAGTAATTACAATTAACCAAAACAGTAAATAAATACAGAAAATATATAAAACAGTAATGGCATAAATAAATAAGCTTCAAATTCTAAAAATAATGCAAAATTCAGATTCCCGAGGCTCTTTTATGCTAAAATATAAATTTTCAGCAAATTCTGCAATTCCAGAGGGTTTTTACGCAAATTTTCAGTTCAGAGAAAAATTTGCGCAATTTTCTGATATACAGGGGGTTTCTGCAAAAATTCTGGACCCATATGGAAAAGTTAAGGGCACCTCGGTAATATTCACAAAGTAGGGGGGCTTTTCTGCAAAACAACCAACACCCTTCCCACCGGCCAGCCCCCGTTTTTTTTTCCGCAGCCAGCCCACTTGGCATTGGCCCATACAGGCCCATTTGGGCTCTTAGCCCACCCGGCCGGTTTTTACTCCATGAGTAGGGTTTCCCCTACTCATGTTTTCTTGTGGTGGCGGCGGCCGATCAAAAGGGGCAAGGGCGGCGTCCAGGCGGGCGCGGGCGGCGGCCGATCGTCGGCGAGGCGGCGCGCGGAGGAACCAGGGCCGGCGGCGGTAGCGGCGCCGTGCGGGGCGCGGTGGCACGGACGCCTGGTGGCGCGCGGCAGGCCCGAATGCGGGTCGGCCGGGCGGGAGACGCTGCCGTGCTGGGCGGTTCGAGCGGCGACGACCGTGCGGCGCGCGAGGACCGGTCCGGCTCGGGTGAGCGGCGGCGCATGCGGGTGCGGCTCAATCGGGCGCCGTGCGGAGGCCGGGCGAGGCGGGAGGCCGGTGCGGCGGCCGGGCCAAGCGGAGGGGCCGATGCGGCGGCCAGGCGAGGCGAACGGCGGCGGCCGGAGGGCTCGGCTTCGGGCGAGCTGCGCGGCGGCGGACCGGGGCGACGGCGGTGTGCGCATGCGGGCGCTTGGCAGGGAAGCCGAGCGGCGTGGCCTCGGGCCGGCGGTCGGTTGTGCTTGGCTGGCTTGCGGGGGCGGACGTCTCAGGGGAAGGCCAGCTTCGGGCCGGCCGGCGGCGCAAGGAGCGCGCGTGCGGGGAGATGCCGTCTGCAGGCCGACGGATGGGGCAAGTTGGCGGCGCCGGCAGCAGCGGGAGTGACGGCAACCAGCGATATGCGGGCTCCGGCGGGTGGCGCGGAGGAGCTGGTAGGCGCCCAGCGGCGCCGTGCGGGGCGCGTGTACGCGGCGGTCAACCCGAGATGGCCGGTGTGGGAGCCGGAGTGTCGTTCGGCCGGGAAGTGCGCGTGCGGGCGCGTTGCTGCGGGCGGCAAGGCCGACGAGCAGATGGTGGCTCCGGGCCTCCGGCCGACCCGAGTGGAGGTGGCTTCATGCGGGAAACGTTGCCAGAAGTCGGGGTGTCTCCAAGCGGCGGCGCCGGCTGATGGCCGACGGTGCCTCAGGCTCCACGGCCGGCTTCTGGCCGGTAGCCTGCGCATGCGGGCGCAGTGCCCCTTTTTTTCTATGTGATGCCATGCAGAGCAAAACAGAATACCAATTTTCGTACAGTGATCATGCGGAATCAAAACCATGCAAAAACTTTCGTTTTCTAATCTACGATGCAATCATCATCCACCCCGTTTCGCAATCTACCGATCGACATTGTGCCGGCGATTTCAGATCTGCTCACGGTAAATTTGGGGCGGATTTGCATCTAATCTACAGTGCAATCAACATCTACCCTGTTTCACAATCTACCGATCGGCATTGTGCCGGCGACTTCAGGTCTGCTCGCGGTAGATTAGGGCGGATTTGCACGGTAGAATTTTCAATCTAGAACGCAAAAAGAAAATACAGATTCAAAAGCGATCTAGAAAATCAATCTGTGCTTCGATGATTACCTCGTTCACCAGAGCGAAGTCGTGCTGATAACGTGTTGAGGAACCGACGCTGGAGACCAGTCCGAGCGATTCCTCTGCTAGAACAAGAACGAATCAATCACAGAATCACAGAGAGACAATAGATGAACACACAGAGAGATAGAGAGAACTCCTGGTCTTTCTTTATTGCTTTCATTCATGTGTACATAATGAGGGGGTCTATGTCCCTATTTATAGTCTACGGTGGGGGTGCCCAAATCTATCAGGACTCTGGCCGTGGGCCCAGTTTCCTAACAGTAACAAACTCTCATTTGAGAGCCATTAACTAGATGAAATAAACTTGTGGTTGTAAGCTGGATGGTTGCAGCTCCAAAGCAAAATCTCGTTTTGTTCTGTTGTCGTTTCATCTTCAGTATCTGTTCATCGTCTGAAACTCCAGTGAGTTGAGAGTTCTGAGTGAAGTAGCGATCCTGAAGTTGCAGTCGATGGTGGATTTCTGACAGCGTTTTTAGTGGGACCTCAAGAAAACCGAACGACTGGACTTTCTTTACGACCGGATCTGTAGGGAGTTGCTAGCATCCGGACCATACGGGCACTAGCGTCATACGGTCGGCTGCAACATTTTTCACCTATGGGTGTAATATTTCTCGATCATATATGTAACAAAAATATTTGATAAAAATCTCGATATTTCATTGATTGTTATTGTACACAAAAAATCAAAATGTCGCAAACAAAAACAAACACCTACCGGCACTGGGAGGAGAAGCCCACTGCATCCTCATGGCGTACAGACGGCGACCGAGCAAACAGTGAGCTGCAGCTAGGAGACACAGCAGTCGAGCCGCCCGACAGCGCATAGGAGGCCAGAGTCAGCGCGGCCGGAGGAGCTACGGCGCGGCGGTGGTCAAGACCGGAGGCAGCTATAGGCGAGCTAGTGGCTGGTCGGCGTAGAGGAGTAGCAGCCAGCAGCATGGGCCGAGACCGAGCTGCCACCGGCGAGGCCCATGGGCACTTTTGGGCATGAAACTTGCTTAAAAGAAAATTTTCTAAACTTGAATTTGAATTCAAAGTTCTCTTAAAATTTAACCTCACCATAGACCCTCCTGGCAAGGCAATGCCGCCACCATACATCTCTTGGCAAGGCGATGTTGACACCATAGACCCTCGTGGCAAGGCGATGCCGAGGCCATACATCTACCGCCTAAGCGTCGCTATGTCTTAATAACCTTGTGGTGATCAACTACATGAAATGGCACCTCTACATGATGTTGATTCTCGAAGATTGTTTCTGAAAAGTAATTTCACTCTCAGGATTGCTGCCCTACTTAGTTGGAAGAGTTTCTAATAGGATCTTACAAAAATGTGGTGGTGTGCCACTAGCCATAATCACTTTATCTAGTTTGCTAGCCAATAAATCAGAAAGCAAGGATCAATGGGGACTGGTGTTACATTCTATAGGTTCTACACTTGAAAATGGTGGTGAGCTACAAGGAATGAGAGAAATCTTATTTCTTAGCTACCGTGATCTTCCCTATACTTTGAAGACATGTTTGCTATATACGAGCATATATCCAAAAAATTATGAGATAGATAGGGTACAATTGATACGGAGATGGATTGCTGAACGGTTCATTACTGAAAAAATGGGGCAAAGTTTGGAGAAAATATCGGAGAGCTCAATACTACAGAAAACCCTATTACAGACGGTTCAAAAACATCATCACAGACGGTTTTCTGAACCGTCTGTATTTATGGGTCAGTGATAATCGAAGGTTATCACAGACGGTTTTTGAATCGTCTGTGATATCAATATCACAGACGGTTTTTAGTTAAAACCGTCTGTGATATCTAGCACAGACGGTTTTTAACTAAAAACCGTCTGTGCTATTCTCTTCTACCCCTAAATCTATTTATGTTTATTGGCTAGCCTCAGGAAATGCTAGACATGCTCTCTGAAACAAGCAGATCAACATGTACATGTATACATCCAATTCACATCTCAATTCATTTCACAAACATAAAACATCCATTTCGCAAATCAATTAATTGAAATGAGAACAAGCAAATACAATATGAAACACAGTACACATTTTAAGATTAGAGTCTACCATTACAAGAATAGACAGACAAACAACTAACAATAAAGCGGAGGAGAACAACAAACAGGTTGCTCATCTAGCTAACACAACAAGAACAGAGAAAAGCAAAGATCCTCTATGCCTAGGCCTTCTCGCCCCTGATGCAGCACGCGAGCTGGATGTCTTTGACGCCCACCATCGTCGGTGTTGATTGAGCGCTGCCTTGGCACGAGCTACTTCAATGATCTTGTTAATAGGAGTTTGATGGTACAGCTCGAGCTTGTAGAATCCATGATATGTTGCTGGAGCTTATCATATTCTTGGCAATTAAAGAGAATTTTGTTACTTGAAATGCCCCAAAACTTTTCAAACATTTCTGTGAATTTTTCTGAATTTTTGAGTGAATTTTGAATCCTTTCCCAATTCAGAAAATTCCTGGCAGAAACCGCTTTCCCTTCTCGGCTTTTCGCTTTCTCAACTCGTTGACACATTCCTTCGTTTCCGCTTTCTCCTGTCAGTCGCGCCCGCACCGAGCGCGCAGCCTTCCTTGCCATGTGTCGTGCTGTCTCGCCATCGCTGACCGTCCCCGACCGCGCAAAAACCCCAACCCTTCCCCTCTGCCACCCATGGCCCACCCGTCAGCCTCTTCCCCCTACTCCGCGCGATGCGCCGCTGCCCATCTCTGCCGCTCACTTGCTCCCACACTCCCATCCCATGCCATTACTCGCCGTAGCAGCTTGTCACCGCCCCGTCGCTCGGACTCGATGCCTCGCCAACTCCCTCAGCTCGCCATGCCACCCTACAGCACAGCAGCCGCCCCACTCCACGCCATTACTTGCCTCGGGCACCGTCGACCTGCTCCCTCGCTGTCTGCTCTCCTCGCGTCTTCTTAAGCCCAGCCAACCCCGCCAGAAGCTTCACCTCACCCCCAAGTCCCTCCCCAAGCAACCGATCTGAGTATAAGCACCTACATCGCCGCCGGTGAGCTTCCCTAATTCCGGTGATCCCCCGAGCCTCACTCCCTCATTTCTCCTTTAAAACCTGATTGCATTCGCTGTCTTGCTCCCCTTTTGCTTCCTGATCACGCTGGTGGACTCCATTGGCCGAGAGCGTCCCTCCCTTGCCCTGGCGGCGGAGCTCGCCATCAACCGAAAGGGGCCACCGTGGACAGCTCGCCAGAGAGCTTCTCAGCTCAAACCACCACCACCATTGTGATCCCCTCGCCCCAGAGATACTCTAGACACCGCCAATTTGCCCGGAGCGTCGCCGATGGCCTCTGGTGACAGAAAATCGCCGCCGTCTTCTTTTCGGCCGTTCGCCGCCATTGAACCTCCCCGTCCCTCCCAAAACCCCAAACGGGTTCTGCATCTTCCAAAGCACCTCGTGCCACCCTCGGATCCCACCAAAAGGTGCCGCCGGTGCTGTTCTGCTGGCGCCGTCGTTCCCTGCCTCTCAGTGAGAACGACGAGCGGGAGGTAGATGACAACTATGTGGACCCATCTCAGCCGTCCACATTTTCGTTGCCGTCTAACCTCAGCCTTTGGATGGCCTCCCTCCGTGGCCGTCCGATCTTACTTAACCTAGTCGATCTAATTCGTCCGCCCGCTCCGCATCACTGCCACCCGCATTGGCCACGCGTCAGCCATCCAGTGTGGGGAGGCACGCGCATGCTGTTCCAACAGGCCGACTATGTGCTCGGGCCGCACTGTAGCGGTTGGCCGGCCCGACACTATTCATAAGGATTTTTCAGGATTTTCTAATTTCCAAAAATCCAGAAAATCAAATAAAATCCCAGAAAATCCCAAAAATTCCCAAATTACTCAATTTTGTTTATTTTGATGCCCTGAACCCATTTTTGACCTCCAATCCACCAAATTCTTCCTAGAAAAATTCAAAAATCCCTAATTTGAGTTTGATTGCATTTTATTCCTTTTTAATAGATTTATTTTTCCTCGCTTGATTAGGCTCAAGCCGGACTTATGTTATTTTTTTGTGTGTTTACACTAGCGTTGGAGTTTTCGGAAGCGACGGTGCAAGGGGAAGATCAAGGAAGCGCAGTTTACGAGGTCGCCAAGCTAGTCGAGTATCAAGGCAAGTTGCAAATGCTTGATCATATTGAGTCCCATGCCATTTAAATTATATATTTATGGTATTTGCATTATTGATAATTGTGAAATGTTAATTGTTTAAAATAAAATGTTTAGAATGGCTTGTTAATTAGATATTGCCTACCATCGATAATCGCCATGTTAAAATTGTAGCCATGCCTTTGATAAGCCTAGAATCATTTAATTATGGTATGAATACCTGTAGTATATTTCATGCAAGTTTCACACTTCTAAGGTTGTGGTCGCGGGCCGGTAGGTTTAAAAAGTTGGAATTTAGGGTAGAGGAGCTGTGGGGCACCGCGAGACAGTCTTCGCACACCATTTTACCCTAAGGTGGAGGTTAGTTGCCTCATGAAAATGTAAGGACTAGACTCTTGCTCCGAGCAAATGACATAATGGCCGCTCAACCACAGGTGTTAACTTGTCAACCCTAGTTTAGTACCTGCTCAACTCGAGTGAAATCCTACATTGGGAGTTGGTGTGGATCGGTAGATCCAGACTAGACAATGATAGGTCTCCACAACTCGGGCTTGGTGTTCCGTGCTGGCCAGCGGATACCCGAAGTTGTGCGAGCCCCTAACCTATCAAGTAGAGTGTATATCAAGGTTTGAGTAGTGAAACGACCCGGTTCCTTAACTCAGTCATGAGGGTTAAGAATGCTTGTAGGTAAAGTTGGGGAACTCTGCAGAGTCAATAAAAAGGTATTTGAATACGCCGTGCTCCCGGTTAATGGAGCTGTGTCTATTGGGTGATTCCAGCAGCGAGGCATAAGTAGTTTTCACAAGTGTTTTGATTGAGTAGATGGTTAATCAACTTTGAAAGAAACCCCCCTAGTCTTAAGGAGTAGTCTTTGGTTTTGGATTTTCAAAGGTGTTTACAAGTAAAAGTGCATCCACTCAAGTTAATAAAACATACTCCCATCCTTTGGTGATATGTGCAATTAGCTAAAGTAGGGTTTTCCTTTGTGACTTGCTGAGCTATTCGGCTCACGACTTGCTAAACCGTTCAGAGTATCAAGAAGCCGGTGAAGGTCTACCAGTGGGAAGCTCCAGAAGAACCGTTCTTCGACGAGGATTCGTTGTTTTAGGTCTCAGTCACGCTCGAGCTTCCTAGTATTTTGTGTATTGTAATATATTCCGAGCTTGCACGCCCGCTGCAGTAAAACCTGGTTGTTAAACCGTACATTGTAACCTAAGTTGGCTCTTTTGCTGTAAACATATTCTGTGGGGATATTCTCTTGCTCGATGCTTTGTAACTGGCCAAGCTTGGGTAGTTGCAGGATGCCGAGTCTAGGCGCCTCTGGAAATAGGGGCATTACATTACTATATTAGATGGACAAAACTACCATTCACTGCCAGAAAAGGTACGTCGACTATCTCTGTAGAGCAATTATGCAGATGGGCATGGAGTAATTCAAGCAACCATGAGTAGTAAGCCACATGTTCGCTCAATGTGTGCTTTTTGGTCCATTAAGAAGATGCCTCGGCTATTAGGCTTTCATGCATTGTGAGTATTGGATCTTGATGGATGTGAATGGTTGGAAGACCACGATGTTAGAGACATCGGAGGTTTATTTCAGTTAAAGTATTTGAGATTTGGTATTGCAAAAATCACTAAACTTCCAGAAGAAATTGGGACCTTGAAATGTTTGGAGACTCTAGATTTAAGACAGTGCTATAATATAAGAGAATTACCCGCAACAATAGTTCGATTGCGAAAATCGGTGCATCTGCATGTTGAGTTCCTTGTGATGTTTCCAGCTAACATCGGAGATGAAACAAACCAGATTTTCAAGAAAAAAATCTCAAATTCCGTTTTGATTTTGATTTCCTTTGCTTCTTAGCCCTATCCCGCACGAATCTTGACCTAAATCCACCCCCAATTCACACCATCGATGCTTGAACGGAGGAAAGCCGTGCTGTCATTGTTCACAATTTGAAAATCCACAGCCACCTATGTTTTCGTCACCGCCGACCTTCCCCGCTCTTTCTCGTGCCTTCACGCGCTCTCTCACCAATGCCAGCCTTGCTCCACCTACCAACAACCGTATACCCTCCGTTAATGCCCCTGACATGGCCTAAGCGTGTGTCAGACCACCGGCTGAGCCCTGCCGCCGCCTCAACCCTTTTTCCGACCACCCTCTCTCACGGCCGACCTGACACCACCCTGATGCTTTTGACCACCGTAAAGCACAGCTCGAGGTCGCCCTAACACCCCTCTGACCACCGCACCGCACCTCCTCGAACTCGCTCGGCCGTGCCACGCGCCGTCGCAGCCTTGGCCAGCTCCCAGCACCGAACCGACCCCTAGCGCCTATAAAAGCCCCAGACCCTCCTGAACCCTTCTACGCACACCAGTGAAGCTCCCTAGTAGCCCAATTGAATCCTTGTCATTCCCGTCGCCAGCAATTGCCGAAAATCCCAAAGGTGAGCCCTAAACCAATCTCTTTGATTTACCCAATTGCAATTCAAGTCCTTGCTCTTGTAGCTTCCTCTAGCACCCAAAAGTACTCCTGAACCATCACCATAGCCCCCCGAGCACCCCTCTTCCCCGGCACCGAGAGCCACCGCACGGCCAAGCCACCTCACTGTGGCCAGCCCAAACCCGACCTTCCCAGCCCAAACTACCACTCCCTCAAGCTTGCCCTAGCCCCATTGATGCCAAAGCACTAGCCCGACCGCCCGATTATGCCTCCATTCGCCCTACATCGTTCAAATTCCCGCAAGAAAAATGGCTCGCCGCTGGTGATTACCGGCCTTTCCATCCCAACCGAACCCCAAAATGGAACCCTAGCAACCCCACAAACCCAACCATGGCCTTGGAAACCATTGCAAAATCCTCTAGCCCTACCAACAGTCGCTGCCTCTTTCCCCTATTTTCTTGCGCGCGCGGGAGCAGGGGTAGGAAGAAGAACAGTAACAGTGTGCTCGTATGGGTGGTGGTTAACCATACAACTATAGAGCTGTGACAGGTCGGACGAGATCCGTGGGGTCATCCGAGCTTGTTGAGATCAAAAACCTACTGGGTGGAGGCTATATAAAGAATTGAGAAGTGAACAACCTTGTTTTCTCAACTCAGTCATGAGGGTTGAGGGATCTTGTGAGTAAAGCAGGACAGCTCTGTAGAGTCATGAAATAATGGTATTCGAATACGCCATGCTTCCGGTAAATAAAGCTGTGTTTAATGGGTGAATCCAATAGCAAAGCATAAATAGATTTGAGAATGATTTGGGAATGTTAAATATTGATGATCAAGTTTGAAACCCCCTTTTAACTAATGAAGTTATCTTTCTTTTATATTTAAAAATGAGTTACAGCTAAAACTGCATCTACATACAATAATAAACCTTTCCCACCTACTCCATGGCAAACTCTTGCATGTAATTAAATAGCATTTCTCGTGTGACTTGTTGAGTACGGTTGGTTGTACTCAGTCTTGCTCCATTTTTCCCCAACACAGAGATCAAAAGAAGAAGGGATGATACAAGTTTCGTGTTAGGGTTACGGCCATACTCAATCGTTCCTGTGGAGTTTTCTTTGGTTCTTCTGATTGTCAGTTAAGTTTTGGGCTTGGACGCTCTTAAAATTGTTAAAATCAACTGTTAAGTCCTATTTTACTTAAACTAACTCGTTTTCAATGTTCGTAAGCAGGCATGATACTTCATCTGTCCATAACTGAATTCCTGGGATGTTAAAGAAGGTAACAACATTCCTGTTCCCAAAAACGGGGGTGTTACAGGAGATATGGAAAGCTTGGAGGAGCTATGAAATGTCTACTGTTGTGACAACCCTGTAATATTTGTGGAACAGCTTGGTAAGCTTACCAAACTGAGAAGGCTTGGGATTGGTTATCAGCAACTTGTGGAGAAGTGTGATGACATTGGAAAGTGCAATGACTTTTTTGTGTCATCTGTTGGCAGTTTGGGAAGACAGAACCTTCGATCTCTGACTATTCATTGTGAGGATTCTATGGTGAATTCATTGATGGGCTCGCACTTAACACGTCTCCGAGAGCTAAACATACACAACGTGTTAACTCAAGTTCCAAAAGGCCTTGTTGCTCTTGTTAATCTCACTGAGCTGTCAATCAACATTGCATCGATGGAGGGGCGAGATATCTGTAACCTCAGTGCTTTACCGGCTCTGCTCTGTCTTGCTCTTTTTCTATCCCATGCCCCCAGAGAAAGGCTCATCATCAGCGATCAGGGATTCCAAAATCTCAAGGAGCTGCTCATCCGCTGTGATGGAGGAGGAACGGGTGTCGTGTTTGCACCACGCGCTATGCCACAGCTCCAACGGCTTCACCTCGTTTTCAAGCCAAGGGATATAGCATCCAAGCATGGTGGTGTCGACACTGGCATTCAGCATCTCTCCAGCCTGAGAGATGTTGATGTCTTGGTTGGTTGTGACGGTGCCACTAAGCATGACGTCGAGACTGCTGAGGCTGCCATCAGGAGTGCAGCCACCCTCCTCCCCTACCGTCCCACCCTCGGAATCAAGGGAAAAATCCCGGCTAGCGTAAAGAGTTTTTACTATTATTGGTATCTCGTCACTAAATTACACATAAATTCTTGGTATCTCGTCACTAAATTACACATAAATTCTTGTTATCTCCAACAGGTACTTCCTAGTAACTTTTCAAAGATGGTAAAAACTCTCAACCGGAAATACTCGGTGACCCTGTTACTCAGCAAACAGGCCAAACTTGAATTCGGGCCTGGAAATTTGAATTCTAGCTGGCTACTGGGAATTTTTCCCTGCTCCGGTTTTGACGACTGAATCTTCTTATTCTTGTTCATTGCTATAATTCCTTTCCCCTTATCACATTGTGTGCTAAACTGCTAACTGGATCAGTGTGAACAGGGTTGATGACATCAGAGTTCTTGTTTACAGGGGGGAATCGGAAGCAAGTTGACGCGTGATTGATTCTCAGAGCTTCTGTACCCAATGCTTTGCAGGTTTCTGACATTTCATTCCTCAATCAAGCTAGGACATTTAGTTATATTTTATCAAAGAGAAGACTTGCTATTGTTGAACTAGTTTCGTCGCTAAAAGAACTCCTTTTACCGCAGATATAATCTGGCTCTACTGTTCTTGGTGCTTGCTATATTTCATCGAACATCCGGGAACTTCTTTGTCTCTACAGTTGAGTTCATAGGATCCATTCTTCACTGTAAAATGTCATTACTACTTGCTAGCATTGGTAAGCCTCATATATGGTCACTACAACCAAAAGAGTTAGATTGGTATCAACACTTTTCACAATGTTACCGTGAGTTAATTATGTCTTCCAATGCCTAACTGGGCGTGCTACTGCTTCTGTTTTGTAACGTATTTTCTGTCGTTATTTTATCTGAAAGTATTGGTTTAGAATTACAATCCTATAGCTGTGATATATGTTTCATGGTTCAGGATTTGACCACAGGTTGGCATTCTAACATTTTGGTTTAGACCTCATACTTGGTTTCTGAAGAAACTGCTGTGTACCTTCCCCTTATTTTGGCGAAAAAATAAATCTAACTTCGCTTTTTCTTCCCACGTAATAAATTTACTGCAGGAGAGAAGGTGTTGCGAGCTGTGCTATGTTCTTTCAAGAAAGTCGCGTGTTCATCATGAGAAGGATGTACCAGTTGCAATATTCCTCAGACGACTGGACCCGAAAGCTACAATATCAATGTGTTGGTGCTGCACTGGGCCAATGTTGGCCAGCAGATGTCGACCTGAACACTTCATTAAGTTATTGAGTAGCATTGCTGGTAACGGCTTAGCAACGGATTAATGGTGTACATCTTGAAGGGAACAGACCAATCTGAGATGTAATTCTTGTTGTCTTCATGGAGTAATTCTAGCTAGGAAAGGTTCTTCCTTTGCTCTCCAAAGGGAATTGGAACTTCGCAGGTGGTTTCAGTTTACTTTGGCCATCTACCATTTCGGGCTGCTATTTCAATCGCTGCTTTCGGTGTTCGCATCATCTCGGCCTCTTAATATTTCCAACCTGCACGAGTCCAAAGGGACAGAAGGTTACCCAGAGGATTAGCTTCCAAAAATATTTATCCAGTAGTACATCCTTTAGATTCAACATGTCAAAAGGTTTGTTTGGGAATGTCCCCTTAGAAGTATTCCGGAAATCTGCGCCTGGCGCTCTCCTCTATCTTCTGAGCAAAATCTAGTCGTGTAGATGAAAGGATTAGACAGCCGAGATGAACTTGTGTAAATGGGCAGAGATATATCTGCAGCGTTCAAATCAAGCAAATTGTTGACGTGCCTTACTGTCTCTAGGGCTTTTGTCCTGAGAGACTTTCAAGTTTGGGAGCAAAGGTCCGTTCAGATCGATCTCACCAATTTGATCACCTTGTGCTTGTGATCTGACTAGCTTTAGGCTGAAGAGTGTTAATTTTGTTAGCTTAAGTATCTAGCCTTATTTTATAAAATATAGTTGATGCAATCTGAACTTGATGACTTTCATATTTCTTTAAATGAAGATTTTAAATATCATTAGAAAAAAGTTTGAACAATCATTCATTCATTCCTGATTACAGTATCAATCTTACAGGTGGTATCAGAGCCTAGATAAGCCTTTTCTTATAGTTATTAATCGGTTTTAAGAGTCATGATATCAGACAGGTATTCCACCAAGCCACCCATCTTTGATGGGGTCGACTTTCCATATTGGAAGGCGAGGGTGATTATATACATTTAAGATCAAGGTTATTCAATCTAGGAAAAGGTCAAGAGTTCCTATGTTGTCCTTGTTGATGACCAGATAGCTTCAACAAATCTTCCGTTTTGAGAGTTCAAAGTTTTCAAATCATGTCTACAAACTATCTAAAGCCTTGTATGGTCTTAATCAAGCCCATATAGTTGATATGATGGACTTAAGTCATTTCTGTTGAAAAATAATTTTCAAATGGGCAAAGTAGATATGACACTGTTCACCCTCAGGCATGGTAGTGATATTCTCTTGATTCAAATCTATATGGATGACATTATTTTCGGTGGCTTAGATTAAGGATAATTTGTGGATAAGGTAGAAAAGCCAACAAATTTTATTAGGATGTAAATAAGATTATTTAAGATTTAATATTTGATTATTTACCACACATGAACAACTAATGTCCTTGTTATTTAGTCCAAAACTAATTAGTAATTTTTAAAAGGTATTAGTAAAAAATGACCTTGGTTAAATATCTACAATTCCATAAAGGATATTAGGTGTCATGTCTAGCTCTAAAAATAAGTATTTGAATTAAAAAGTATACAGTCTTCTTTAAGGCTTAAATTGCACTAAACAACAACTAAAGATACCTAAATATCAACCTTTAATCAAAAGGATGTTTTTAAGTAGGAATGCCATGTTAGAAAAATATATATGTGGCAATTATAATAAAGTAACCCCTAGGTCATCTGGTGATTAAAAGTATTCTACCCAATGTAGCTATGTAAATAATAGCAATCATTAGCGTGTCATCGATAAATAAACCTTAACCGTAGATTTAATCAAATATTGATATTAAAGTATAACCTGGTAGGGCATGCTCGGTCCTAGATAAGTAAATTTAAATAACACAAAATAATAATAATAATAACACTATAATGGTAACTAAAATACACATAAAATATCTGCGATGCCTAAACCGAACGGCAACTTTAACTAAATTCATGTTGGCATGTCTATTAAAATAGATAATCTCACAGATATATAGATAGTCTAAAGTAAACATGTAACCATTAACACGAGTAATTAGGGCCACATAAAATGATGCATATCAAGCTTTGCTTAGATGGCTACGTTTGAACTAAAATTTGAAATGAAACTAAGCTTAATGGTAGCTAAAGTATAAGCAGAATAAAAATAGTCCCATTAACTAAATCATAACACTAGCTTTAGTCCATAGTAATATTGAGCATAGTTGTATATATAGCAAGCTGGGACTTGTATAAATAGACCCTAATTCAAATTAAACATAGCCTAGTGATAATTGGAAGTACATAAAATATCATACCATAAAATGCTATAAACATAGACTATAAGATTAACTCGGTAAGCTAAAAATTGCAGACATACTTATATATATGTATATCATATGCCCTGGAAATTACCGCTCAACAAAATAATACCCAGCTAGACTTGCACCCCGATTCATAGGTCCAAAGAAATAATAAAAGCGATTATTAATAACAAGATCAAGTCATCGTATTCTACCATCGGCCTTGCCTCAAATCACACGAATCATCCATTAACTCAAAGTAATACTAAATTGAGTTTATTCGGATTTATTTGGATCTTTTGAGTTACTTGCTTTTGTTTGGATTCAGTCATTTGTCGCTTAATTAGAAACTGGAGTCCTGAAGATTCTAGGATCAAGTAAGACCGAGATCGATGAAGACCAGGAATTAAAGATCATCGCATGAGACAACTTGGTGTGAGCTCAAGACCGCGGTAAACCGCGCCAGGCGAGTCAATACTTTGATCATATCGAACCTACACTTTCCTGCAAATTACTTTTGCTTAAGATATCAAATTGCATGCTATTATTTTATGTGCAAGTATATGTTGATTTGAAATGCTAGTTATATGCCCATTATTCAACCTGATAATATTGTACCACCTTGGATTACTTGGATATGTGAACCTTGTCACCCTAGTGGAGAAATTAAAATTGTTAGCTTTTGAAAATAAGTCCTTAATTATATGCTATGCTTAGCACTGCTTAGAAACTCAAGGGCAATAAAATGCCCCAAGCATCACTTTTAATCATGAAAAACTAATTTGGACAGTCATGGTGGGAATGACTGATATATTTTGACATGGTTATTTTATGCTTCCAAAAACCCCAGCTTGCTTAAATATCTGGGCGGATGGTTCGAGGGTGTGAGTGTGTGGTGCAGTGGAAGCACAAAAGGGTTAGTGGTAGAACCGCCCAGATACCACTAAGAACTGAATCTTGTCATGACCTCCTGTGTAAAACAGTACAACCACAAATCTGCAAAGTGCAACTTGGCTAAGTAAATTTATCGAAACTCCCGGACTCATCTCACTGGTAGTGGAAGGAAGTGGATACGCAAGGGCAAGAGAAGGCCTAAAGGGACACCAAGTGGAGGGTGTAGTTTCCCAGCTGTACTAGCGTTGTGGGAAATGGAGCCCGGCTGCGTTAGTGACTGTGGGGAACATCCCGTGCATAGATGGGACCCACCGCAAGTGGGAGAAGCCCATAAGGTGAGATGACAAATGGGGCTGGATATTTCGAACAGTCACTGTGATGGTTTGCTCAACCACATGGCTAAGGAATCGTGTGAGGCAACGAGTTGATTGTCTCTTGTGGTGAAAGTGTACAAGCTCTGCAGAGTCAAAACTATTCGAATAGCCGTGCCCACAGTCAAAGGTGGACATGGAAACTTAACCAGATATAGTTCTATTTCGAAAACATTTATGGGTGGGATTGGAAAATTGAAGGGCTGCGGAAGGCCCAAGTTTGGATTGTCCTGGGTGTCGCCCCAGTGGTATTGTAAGCGGTTATAACGCTGAAAGATAAGCGTATGGTGCAGATGCCATGTAACGGTGGATGGAAATCTGGATCACTATTATGGATATCGCATTCTTTTCACTCATTATGATTCAGTTTAAACTGCTAGGTCTCAGGATATTTCTACGTATTATATTTCAAATGCAATTTATGCCAAATAAAATAACCCGAGCCTTCCTTTGATAAGTCATGCATACTATGTATTTGCATTCTGTGTGTTGGCTCGCGGAGCAAGGTGGTTTGTGCTCACACTCGCTCTCACAACAAATCCAGAACCAAGAATCAAATCGCTACACTTCGGCAATACTTTTGATCATGATGGCGAAGGAGATGAAGATATCAAGGGCTAGGTCGCGAACCTCCAGTTGGCTGCCTGTGGGCATGTCCTGAAGGTCCCACCTGTGTGCTTCATTCCGTGCTGCAATTAATTGATTTCGGCCTAACCGGCCCATGAGTAAGTCTACAATTTACTCTAGCTTCCGCATGATATGAAATTTGATATCCATTTCTGTAACTGTGAACACTATCCACTGATCCAGGGAATAGTGCAGTATAATCACAGAGGATTCCGGAGTATAAAATCTGGGTCCTACACCGTTGGTATCGGACTATGGAGGATATACTGGCTAAGGGATCAGCTCAAGAGCTTGACACTAAAGACCTCCACCTGCCCGCGGCCAAGGAGCCGAGCACCTTTGTTGAAGCAAACACTGAAGACTGCTGGCGCAAGGCAATGATCGAGGAGCTTTGGTGCATCGAAGCGAACCAGACTTGGGAGCTCGCAACACTCCGACTGGGCTAGCAACACTCCCGACTGGCCACCGTCCAATTGGAGTCAAGTGGGTTTTCAAGGTGAAGAAGAATGAGAAAGGGGAGGTCGTCAAGCATAAAGCCCGGCTGGTCGCTAAAGGCTATGTTCAGCGCCAGGGGATTGATTACGATGAGGTTTTCGCTCCGGTGGCCAGGATGGAATCAGTGCGTCTTCTTCTTGCCATGGCTGTGCATGAAGGCTAGATTGTGCATCACTAGCTTGGATGTAAAATCCGCTTTTCTGAATGGAGAATTGACCGAGGAGGTCTATATCGCCCAGCCACCCGGTTTTGTGAATGGTAAACATCTTGACAAAGTGCTCAAGTTGAAGAAAGCACTGTATGGATTGAGACAGGCGCCTCGGGCTTGGAACGTCAAATTGGATAGTTGCTTAGTTCAGCTTGGGTTCAAGCAAAGTGTGTCAGAGCATGTGGTGTATACTCGCGGTGAAGTGGCTCCACGGCTCATCATCGCCGTCTATGTCGATGATCTGCTGATTACCGGTGCAAACGAGGCTGAGGTTGGTAAATTCAAAGCTGAGATGCATACTCTTTTCAAGATGAGTGACCTGGGTGTTCTCTCTTACTTTCTTGGAATAGAAGTTCATCAGCACAAGACCGGGATCACCATCAGTGTTGGATCGCAATCGGCAACAGAGGGGGGGTGAATGGTGCCTGATTCAAATTCGCCCCTCAAAAGTACCCACTAGCAAGACTTCTCTCCAATAGCTACAAAAAGCTGTGAAGAGATAAGTTCATGCCTCTGGAACCTCAAACACACAGAAAGAAAGACAAGGCAAATACAGGAGACAAAGGGGCAACAACCAAACCAAAAGACAGCGCAAGCGGCAAGGGGGCCGGTCAGACCGCAGCCATTGGGCCGGTCTGACCACTACATAGCCGCCGGTCAGACCGCCCAAGCCACACCGGTCTGACCGCCCCAGTAAGCCCGGTCTGACCGCCATTGAACATCCGGTCTGACCGCCCCTCGAAAATCAGAGCACCTGAAAAACTGACAGCAAAAATTGTGGATTTCAAACTGCAGAACAATTGGAGGTTCAACTCTGGATTTCTTTGCCCAGAACAGTGAGTCCACAACCTGAATAGCCAAAGAAGCCTAGGAAACCTAAAGAAACCAACTCAAAGCCAAGAATTTCAAATTTGGGGTAAAAACTAAAAACTTACAGAGAGCTGCCCAAAATTCCAAATTCCCGGTCAATCTTTAATCCTTTGAGCATGAAACTTGGAGAATACCTAGAGAATAGCCTTGAGACTCTGGGACTCAAATTTGGGCACAATCTTTCAGGGGAAATTGAAAAACATCTCAAACCCTAGAAATGGAAAACAGAGGGAGACATGAGCGCAGGAAGGGGAGAAATGAGATGCTTGTGATTCAATCAATTTGCTCTTGGGAGAACTTGACCAAATGGTCTAAAGACATCATTCCATCACAGAGCAACCCATTTTTCAACTCCTCAGCAAGAATCAAACCCTAGAACACGAAAATCCAAAATCAACAGAGAGCAAGAAAACAAAGCAGAGAACAGGAAGTCAGTCCATCTCAAATAAAACCATCTTGGATTGATATTGAGGAAGAGAGATACGTGATTATATAGAGTATCAACTCATACCATCCCTACAACCCCATACATGCTTAGAGAAATCAAGAACTCATCTCTCCTTCTCACAAGCTCATGAACAACCAAGAACAGGGAGGCTACCGGAGACAAAACACTGCTCTCTCTCAACCACTAAAGCCTAAAGCAAAACAACCTCTCCAAAGGCTATTTTGACTAAAGCAAAACCCTAACTCTCTCCCAAAGCAATGCATACAACCAGCAACTCTTTCGTATTTATAGCCTTTGGCTAACGGGTCTCCAACCCGTTATGCCCGCTAAATCCCGAACGGAACCGCCTCCACCTGTGCAGCTTTGTGCTTTTACCGAAACGCCCCTCCTGCACCTTCCAGGAAGCTTCCGCGTTCCTTGTCGTCCAAGCCTCGCAACCACCTCGAGTCCTCGCCGTCTTCGACACATCCCAACCGTTCTGACCTCAACACTGCCTGTGCCTAGTCCGGTCACCTCGTGCCTCGCCACGACTCCGCCTCGACATCCTGCAGCCATCACAGACAAGAAACACATCACATAGCACCGCTCGACACATATAATCACAATTAGCATTAATGAATCGCACTTAAGCATAAAAGGAGCCCAAACCTGTCAAATCAACAGAATATGCATCCTAAGCACTTTGACCAGGTTTGACCAAGTCCGACCGAAGTCGATTGCACCGCGCAACAACATGGTCTAAACCACTCAAACCAAATTCGACTCTCCTAAACCTGATGTCAATTACTCATCACACAAACGGGGTCACCTCCACATGGTCTCTCAATCAGTCAATCGGCGTATGCTCGGAAACTACTTGAAAGCAGTGGGATGGATCGGTGCAATCCACGCCAAGGCCCCATGGAAGCTAGGTTGAAGCTCAGCAAAGAGGGAGTTGGAAAATCGGTAGATGCCACTCAACATCGGAGTATTGTGGGAGCACTATGTATTTGATGCATACTCGCCCGGACATCACTTATGTAGTGGGTTACGTGAGCATATTCATGGCAGCGCCAAAGGAGGATCATCTCGCTGCAGTGAAGCATATCCTGCGCTATGTTGCTGGGACTCTGAACTTTGGTTGCCAGTATCCGAGAAAGAAAGAAGAACAGATTGCACTGAAGGGATTCAGTGATAGTGACTTGGGAGGCGACGTCGATGATCGCAAAAGTACATCAGGGGTGTTCTTTTTCTGCAGCCAAAGCCCAATCAGTTAGCAAACCCAGAAACAAAAAGTTGTTGCATTGTCTTCGTGTGAGGCGGAATATATTGCAGCAACTACTGCAACATGTCAAGGAATATGGTTGGCAAGATTGCTGTGTGATATCATTGGAAAATCAACTCAAGTGGTTGATCTGAAAATAGACAATATGTTGACAATCTCACTTTGCAACAACCCTGTTTTCCATGACAGGAGTAAACATATTGAAACTCGATACCATTTCATCCGGGACTGCATCGAGTCGGGAAAAATTGAGGTGAGTCATGTCAGAACAGAAGAACAGCTCGCCGATCTGCTGACAAAACCACTTGGGAAAATCAGGTTTCAAGCTCTGCGAGCACAGGTTGGAGTCGCTGAAGTTAGCAGGCTGCGTCAGGATTAGTGGGAGGAATGAAGTCTTCAGTAATCCTGCGCAGGACTTTGCTGGATTTCCGTCAGTTAGCCGTTGTCGGTTTTTCGTCAGAAGTCAATTTTTTTCAGTTTTGTTTTCTATTTTGACTCCCGATTGAATCGGTCCTGTTAGGAGCGAGTTTGTAGGGATTTATTTCCATTTTAATTAGCTGTTTTTATGGTATGACCTGTTTGTAATGGTTAGTATTTACGTTGTGTATTCTATTGGCTATAATAAAGCTTGGAGAGAAAACTGAGAAGCTGCTTCAGTCTTGCTGCACAATACGTTGTCTTCAGAGATTTCAGTTTACCATTCCACTTTTGTGTGCGTGTGAGTTCGATTGATTCCCGGAGTTTTAGATGACATTTGGTATCAGAGCCTCATGTTCGAGTGCCTATGATGTCATACTCCGGATCTCTTCCACCACGACGTTCCACTTCAACGCCGCCTGTGGGTAGACGCAATGATGCAAGCGGTAGCCGGGCTGGCCACGCTGGAGCAGGACCCCTTGTCACCCGTGCGTTGACCGTTCGGTGATTGGAGCTTCAGTCGTCCAACGCTCGGGCGACAACAATAATTCGCCCAACGGTCAGCGGATTGAGATTTGGTCACTTGGCCGTTGGACGATAGGCTCCGGTCATCCTCCTATTTGGTGACTGGAGCTTATTTGTGTAAAAAATTTTTTACAGATATGTTTCTAAAATTCTAAATAAAAAATGAATTATTCGTAAAAAAATTCGTCGGTTCACGTCAGGAGATGAAGGCAGCAAACACTTTGTTTCAGGAGACGGACCCCACGCGCAGGCGCACACGCGGCATGCAACCGCTCGGGCGGTCGGCAACGCGCGCGCGCCACCTCCGTCACTGCACGCCATAGGAGGTCGGCAAGCCAGTGGACCCAAGTACGAGGCGACGTGCATGTGGCTGGCGTAAGAGCGCACACGGCCTGAGGAGAAGTGGGCCCTGCGTGCATGCAGAGGCAGCAGAGAAAAGAGAAGCGGCAACAGCAGGAAACTTTTCCTTGACATGCAATTGGTGTGGGAGGCAGCTGGCCAGGAACACCTCACGCAGGGGGACAGTGGACCCCACGGCAAGGGTCAGTGGGTCCCACGGAAGAAAAAAACAGGACGCACCCTGACAGAAGAGGCAGGCAGAGCGTCACGTGCAAGAAAATTCAATGAAATCATCAGATACGGAAGCGCAGCAAAGGGCGACCGAGGCCGAGACCGAGACCGCGACCCAGCAGAACGCGTTAAGAGCAAGTATTATAAGAGGCTGTAAGCTGGCTGTATGCTGAGGTGGAGAAGAGAGAGAAGGAGAGAGAAGAGAGGTGGGCTGTAAGCTTACAGCCAGCTAAAGTACAAGAACCAAGAAACTTTGTGAGAGAAAGGGGTAGGTCATACAGCCTTCAGCTGGCTGTAACTACTATATGAGTGGGCTGATAAGTGAGTTGTAAGCATCCATACAGCCAGCTGAAGGCTGTATTATAAGACTTGCTCTAAATCGTGTTGCCATACAGGTGCGGAAACGAGAGAAGATCGGTATGATGTGAAAAAACAAGAGTGATGGTTAGAAATAATCTTGTTTCTTTTTGTTAGTTATATCAGAGTACAAAAAGGAAAGGAAACTAAGTCGATGGTAGAATCCATTTTCTAGTCATATAAAAAGACTTGATAAAACAGAGTTGAGTCTTGTAAGAAGGTAAAAAGGAAAAGAGAGAAGAAATTGTAACGACTGGAAACAGAAAATACAGAAAAGTAGAGTGCTTTTGTGTCATAGAATATCGACTTGTACTTTCGGCTTATTTTTATGTTGTTGCTGCCATACTCAAAGACCAAAGGAGACGCGAGTACCAGAGGAGGTTGAAAGATTACGAGTAACTAGACTACTCGAAGATCATGAGTACTATAGCGCTCCTGGATTACGAGTTTCATACCCAAGAAGTCGAAGCGTTTAAGTGTCAACCGATCGAAACTCACGAGCATAGAGCTATCAAAGTTCGATTATGTGCTATCAGGTCAAAGTTCAAGTACATGCTGAGTGATCGAAGTCAATAAGTGTGTGCAAACCGGTCGAAGCTACGACTACATGTTAACCGATCAAAGCATTTGCCTACATGCTATCTGGTCAAAGTTCGAGTATGAGTGCTGAGCGGTCGTAATCAACAATTGGACCAACAACCTCGGCCTCCCTCTTGCTGAAGAACGGGATGGGGGCCACGTTGATTGTCTCGGCGAGCCTCTGCATGCACATCTCTAGCTCGTGGATTTCCTTGAGCAGGTCACAAGATTGCGCTTGTCCTTGTGCTCGCAATTCTTGTGACCGAAACACATTGTGCTGTGTCAAAAAGACTCGCGATCCGGCATGGAATCTGCTCTATTAAATACAGCTCCATCTGACTCAATCATACAGAAAACAAGCTAAGAAAGAATTGATACGATAAACAGCCATCCACGTTTGTAGCACACTAGTATGCCCGTATTTAGTCCCTGCCGACAACACTCGCCACAGCGCCAGTGCAAGCAGTGGCGGTGCAACGACCCAAGTGGCCACGGCAGTGAGGCGGAGTTAAAATCCAAAATTTTGTAATAAACTAAAAAGCCAATTTTCGTGGATTTCAAAATCTTTTGATAATTTTTTATGGATTCCAATTCTATATGATATTCAGAAAGGCCAAAATTTTGAAAACAAATCATTTGAACTCAAATGCTTGAAGTGGTTTTCTGTGTAAATTTCAAAACATGGAATATATAATGAATTTGAACTAAACTCAAATGAACTTCTGAAAATTCGAAATTCATTTCAAACTGCAGAAACCCATCCCCGCCGCCGTCAGCCATGCGTCACCGCCTCAACCACCCGAGAACACACCGCCCTCGCCTCAATAGTGCCCCCACAAATTCACACTGCGAATTTCACTACCCTCGCATCAAAAGATTGGCCCTAGTCAAACTAGCATTATTGCTTAGCCACCACTTTCTAGGGGATTTTTGCCTTCCACAAACGTCGATTAATATTATATATTCCTACACCACATTGTCACCATGGACGACTCATCCGATCACCATGGACTCATAAATTAACTGTGTGATCAAAAGACACACCAGACAAGGCGTGTCATTTGTACCACAATGGAGGAGGAGGCGTTTGAATGCCTGGGGTGTAAAGTTATTAGATCCAAGCTTAACACACACACCCATCACTGAAGATCTCAAGAAGTTCGTCCTCGACAAATTGTTAGACTTTGGAACAGGGGAACATCAAGACCGGAACTTTGCCAGCACCCGTGGCGAGTTATCGACGGTGTGGATTTCCTCACAAGCGTGCTCATCTGGCACATTGCAATAGACATATGCTGCTACTTGAGAGACGATGCCAGCACGGATTCTGATTCTGACCAAATGAAGAGGAGCAGAGAGTTATCAAATTATATCATGTACCTCGTCTTCAAGTGCGGTGTGTGATGCTTACAAGCAACTCCCAGTTTGTACATCGCAAAGCTCATGATGAAATGGAGAAAACTTTTGCAGGTAAACAGTCTCAACATGATAATCTAGACGAGAAGAAAGCTGTCATAATGGTGTTTGAAGCCACGAACGATGAACGACGACCGGCCAACACGGATGATGCTACCTCCAACACTCAACCGGTAACTCATCTGGAACTTTTGAGACAAAATATGATAGCTGTTGATTCTCCAGTGTTGCCTCGTTTCTCGTTCACGTGATGTGCAACAGTAGGAATCTTTTCCTTGACATGCAATTGGTGTGGGAGGCAGCTGGCCAGGAACACCTCACGCACATAATAATACAGCAGGGGGCAGTGGACCCCACGGCAAAGGTCAGTGGGTCCCACGGAAGAAAAAAAACAGGACGCACCCTGACAGAAGAGGCAGGCAGAGCGTCACGAGCAAGAAAATTCAATGAAATCACCAGATACGGAAGCGCAGCAAAGGGCGACCGAGACCGAGCAGGACGCGTTAAATCGTGTTGCCATACAGATACAGGCGCGGAAACGAGAGAAGATCGGTATGATGTGAAAAAACTAGAGGTGATCGTTAAAAATGATTTTGATTCGTTTTGTTAGTTATATCTAGGGCTGTAAAAAAAGCTCGAGGCTCGTGAGCTGCTCGAGCTTGGCTCGCTTTAGACTCGATTAGAGCTTGGCTCGAGCTCCAAACGAGCCGAATTCGAGCTTCATCTTAAACTCGCGAGCTTTAACGAGCCGAACTCGAATAGCTCGCGAGCTTAAAATTTTTTCACCTCTTTCCAATTCCCCACACCCCTCCCTCCCGGCTCCCGCCTCTCACTCTCAAAATCCCACCCCACCCCACTGCTCCACATCCCCTCTGGCCCTCCCTCCTCTCCCCCCGACTTCCCCACCCGCCTCGGCGCGTCCGCCTGCCCCCTGGCCCCCGCCGCAGCCCATGCTGGCTCCTGCCCCCCGGCCCCCGCCCCTCGCCCCTCCTCGCCGCCCCTCGTCGCCCCCACCACCGGCCGCCCCCCACTCTCGTCCCCCTCGTCGCCCTCCTCTCCCCCGCCGCCGCCCTTCCTCGCCCCTCCCCCCCGGTGCCGACCCCTTCTCTCGCCCCCCGTCCCCTTCCTCTCCGCCGCCCCTCCTCCCCCCGCCGGCGCCCCTCCTCTCCCCCGCCGCCGCCCCTCCTCTCCCCCGTCGCCGACGCCTCTCCTCCCCCCGGCGCCCCTCCTCCCCCGCCGGCGCCGCCCCTCCTCGACCGGGATCCGGCCACGCAGGTACGCACCGTCGCACCGAGCCTACACGAGCCGAGCTCGAGCGAGCTCGGTAGAAACTCGAGCTGAGCTCGAGCCTAGCTTAAAGTTCGATGTTGATCTTAGGCTCACTCGAGCTCGGCTCGTTTACAGCCCTAGTTATATCTGAGTAGTATAAATGTATAGGAATTAAATGCATAGAGTCGGAAGTGAAACTAAGCCGATGGTAGAGTCTGTTTCCTAGTCATGTAAAAAGCCTTTATAAGACAGAGTTGAGTCTTGTAAGATGGTAACAAGAAAAAGGGAGAATAAATTGTAACGACCAGAAACAGAAAATACAGAAAAGTGGAGTGCTTTTGTGTCCTAGAATATCGACTTGTGCTTTCAGCTTGTTTTCATGTTGTCGCTGCCATACTCAAAGACCAACGGAGACGCGAGTACCAAAGGAGGTTGAAAGATTACGAGTAACTAGAGTACTCGAAGATCATGAGTACTCTAGCGCTCCTCGCTTACGAGTTTCATACCCAAGAGGTTGAAGCATTTAAGTGTCAAGCGATCAAAACTCACGAGCGTAGAGCTATCAAAGTTCGATTATGTGCTATCCGGTCGAAGTTCGAGCACATGCTGAGTGATCGAAGTCGACAAGTATGTGCAAACCGGTCGAAGCTACGACTATATGTTAACTGATCGAAGCATTTGACTACGTGCTTTCTGGTCAAAGTTCGAGTACTGCTCAACGGTCGTAATCAACACCTCAGCCTCCCTCTTGCTGAAGAACGGGATGGGGGCCACGTTGATTGTCTAGGCGAGCCTCTGCATGCACTTCTCTAGCTCGTGGATTTCCTTGAGCAGGTCACAAGATTGCGCCTGTCCTTGTGCTCGCAATTCTTGTGACCGAAACACATTGTGCTGTGTTAAAAAGACTCGCGATCCGGCATGGAATATGCTCTATCAAATACAGCTCCATCTGAATCAATCATATAGAAAACAAACAAAAAGAATTGATACGATAAACATCCATCCACGTTTGTAGCACACTAGTATGCCCGTATTTAGTCCCTGTCGACAACACTCGCCACAGTGCCAGTGCAAGCAGCGGCAGTGCAACGAGCCGAGTGGCCACGGCACTGAGGCGGGGTTAACATCCAAAATTTTGTAATAAACTAAAAAGCCAATTTTCGTGGATTTCAAAATCTTTTGATAATTTTTTTATGGATTCCAATTTTATATGATATTCAGAAAGAACAAAATTTTGAAACCAAATCATTTGAACTCAAATACTTGAAGTGGTTTTCTGTGTAAATTTCAAAACATGGAATATACAATGATTATAGCTTATGGATTATGATTATAGCTTATGGCTTTTGATACTAGCGCGAACACTCATACAAACAAACCAAATATCGATAAACTGATAAACCACTTAAAAAAGGCTATTTCAATAAACTTCTTCGAAACGACAGTGGAGATGTTGTTTTGTTTATTTATTTGAGTGAAGCTATAAATAAAAAAGAACATAACCATTGGTATGCACATCTTTTTGTCTTGCAGAATTGCACAAGAAAGTAGATAGTGCTCTAAATTAGCTACATCAGACCGCTTGCACCAGCCTTTGGTCGCATCAAGCACAACTAACCAACGCAATACCCAGGAAGAAGAGGAGAGAGATGGCGGTCGTGAGCGCTGGAATGGGGGCGATGAGCTCCCTCCTCGGCAAGCTCTCCGCCTTGCTCGGCGACGAGTACAAGCTGCTCAAGGGTATCCGCAAGGAGGTCGAGCTCCTCAAGCGCGAGCTCAGCAGAATGGAGGCCTTGCTGCAGACGTTGGCCGACATGGACAAACTTGATGCCCTACACAAGGACTGGAGAAACAATGTCCGTGAGTTGAGCTATGATATCGAGGACTGTATCGACCTCTTCATGCACCACCTCGGTAGCGGTGATACCAATGTTGGGTTCATGAAGAAGGTCGTGCGCCAGCTCAAAGCACTACGGACGCGCCATGATATTGCAAGCCAAATCAAAGAGCTGAAGGTTCGCGTCCTGGAGGAGAGCCAGCGACGTGATAGGTATAAGCTTGATAGCTCCATATCAAGGCCAACTACTGTTGATATAGATCCCCGACTGCCTGCGCTCTATGCGGAGGCCAAGGGCTTAGTAGCAATCGACGGCCCAAGGGATCAGATCGTTGGCTGGTTGATGGATGAGACGGTGGAACTGAAAGTGTTCTCGATTGTTGGATGCGGAGGGTTGGGAAAGACAACACTTGCCATGGAGGTATATCGAAAGATTGAAGGGAACTTTCAGTGTCGAGCTTCAGTATCTGTGTCACGCACCCTCGACCTCAACAAGCTCTTGAAGGATGTCCTCTCTCAAATCGACAAAGATGAGTATAGCAAATGCCAATCAGAGAAGTGGGAAAAAGAACAACTAATTCGCAAACTCAGACATATCTTCACAGGAAAGAGGTATGTGGTGTTTATTTCTTCCTTCATGCCTGAAACTAGAGTTAATTCATAAAGCCCAAATAGGAAACTGTCGGAATGGCATGACCGAACCCTGCTATGTAGTACCGTACTAGTTCCATAATCAGTGGCTAATGCATGCAGTTACAACAGAGTTGAATCATCATGCATACACGAATTTAATACAAGAGTACTCGAATAACAATAATCAGTCATACTCGACCATTATGGTCGAGTTTTACAAACTGGGCTATATAGACCATAGACAAATAAAGAGTCTTGCAGTGGAAAATATATAAAACATGGATCCCATGTGATTTGCCATAGCCCACAGGCAACTGATTGAGGTGTGCGCCTTAGTATTCGGCCTTAGTGTTGTGCGCCTTAGTATTCGGCCTTAGTGTCATCTCTAAATCCGCTGGCATAGAGATAACTTATTCTTGGACCTTCTTATTCAACTAATAGTATTCAGCAAGCAACTGTGAGGATTTTATTACTCAACAAGACGTTTACAAATGCTATTATCTACATGTAAGACTATTCAAAGGAAGGCTTCGCGTGTATTTCCAAATGATAAGTAATTGACAATAATCATGTTCCTAAATAATAAAATGGTAGGTTTCCAGTGCCTACATTAGTATGGTTGCACTACCTTAATAGTTCACCGTATCCATATACCTCATTGTGTCCAAAACTATTTTCTAGAAATCCATATTCTAAAATCAAAATCTAACCAATCCATTTTCTAAAATCAAAATCTAACCAGTATGGCCTTTTCTTGCAATGCCCACATCATGTGTAGCTATTCTAATAGATTTGATATATCACTCTATAGAGAATGTACTACTTTACCTACAAGATATAATCATCTTACCATGTCAACCATGGCTCAATACAAGGGATTGATCCTAACTATTGCAATGGAAAAATTGCAAAAAAATATATTTCGTTGCAATAGTTAATATTATTGCCATAAATTATTTGTTTATGATGATAAATTTGTTATATTGCCATAATTCTAATTGTTGTGATAATTTTTATTTTTGTTGCAATAAATCGATTGTATTGCAATGAAAAATAAATCATTGCGTTAACTAATTACTATTACAACAATTTCATATTGTTGCAATATATATGTTCTTTTGCAACGATATATAGGTATAATATATCCTAATTTATTTTTTCACCAAATCAGGTATTGGTTGACTCAAAGATGAACAATCGAATTGTGGTGATAAAATGCTACTGCAATAGTAAAATCATTGCTATATGATAATTTATCAACATGATTTACTTTTTTATTGGAATAAGCTATTACCATAGGGTTTATTGCAATACCTACCAATGATTTTAATTTCATTGCAAAATATGCATATTGCAATGATTTTAGGCTTAATACAACAATTAATTTTATTGCAACAATCAAATTTTCTTGTAGTGACTCGCCATACGTCAGTATGTGATTGAGATTATAACAAAGCATTTCAAATACTTGGCTCCAACATTTCACCCGCCTGATGAGTGGATCCCCTCAACACTAAGGCGCGATAAGGCAGCACTAAGAATGCTTCGTTGCCAAATGGTTGCATTTTCAATGGGGGACCCCCCATTGTGTCAAGAAACCTTGCATCCTTTTGCAAGTGTTTCTTTAGATAATGTACACTTGTCACCATCTGCAGCCACCTACGAACAATATACACTTACCATCATCCACAACCCTATATCTATAGCCCGCAGGCTCCATGGTAGAGCTAAATAAATTACTCGGCCAAACCCTCCCATAAAGGACATGTTGTTGTATGAAAAAGTGCTCGAATCAATGGCACTTGAGTTCGATACTTAAAATGACCTAGGTGAGACTACCACCAACCCTAATTCCACACAACTTACCATTCGCCTAAGTCAAAATCATTTAATTTATCAAAGAAAGTTCCATAGGTATATCCATGTCTAAAATGTCTCATAAGTATATTTCCAAAAATGATCCATACCTATTCTAGTATTTCCAAAAAAAAATTCTACTAAACATGTGCTAATTAAATAATTATAAATCCCACGAAATTAAGTCTAACCCATGGGTAAATATTCCTAGGGTGACAAAGGCAGAGATACTCAACATCTCGAAATTTTCATCACAATACTTGGTATTAACTAAATCCTATGCACAATTATAGAAATTTTATTCAAATTATTCATGCATAAATATTTTTAATGAAAAAGAATAGCATTTGAAAAATGGGATCAAGATGGTCAAACGGGTGCTTTTCTTGCTAGTTAAAAACTTGTTCATGATCTGGATCGACCTTGATTGCATCCGATACATTGGTTTCTAAATGGAGAAAAGCCAAAGAACACAAATAAATACCAAGCTAATTCAAATAGAAGCCAAAAATTACAATTGTTTTTGATGAAAGCTCATGATTTTATCAAAAATTAGGCACAAAATGAGGTCAATCAAAATTCATACAAGGGAGAACGGGCATCAGAAGTTTTGCTAGAGAAAGAAAAAGAAAAGGGAAATTAGTGTGCTAAGAGGTGGACCTACTATTTTTAATTATTTTCTTTAATTTGGAATTTTTGGTTTATTATGTAGCTGCTGACATGTGGGGCCAATGTTCATGGTGAGCTGTTGATGTGTGGGACCAAGGCTCATCGTGAATCGATTATATAACTGATCGAACCGTCGTGGCCATATGTCAGTCACACATTTTAAAAAAGTTTTTAAAAGAAAACTAATAGGTGGGACCGTGTTGTCGGCGATGGGGCTTGGAGGGATGCACTAACAAGTGGGGCCGTTGTCGGTGACTCAAATTGAGCACAACATGGGCTTAGCTGCCGACGATGAATGGAGGTGGGTTTTGTGGTGGTGGTGCACGGGAAAGTGAGAGGGAGTCTAGAGGATTCTATGGGAGGAGTTTCCAGTGGTGGAGGATGGCCAGAGTTGCTGGAGGCAACAACAGAGGTGTCATCAGCGATGGTTTGAGGTGGAGGGAGTGACGGCGAGGGAGAACTCATATGATTCAAGGAGTGGCAAGGGCTCTACCATATAAATTGGTCTCATCCAACTTGCCTTAGCAATATAGTATTAAACCATGCACGCTTTGGAATTATAGGATATGGGCCTATTTCTAACAAAGTGTCAAATGTATTCTTAATTTTTACGTAGGGCTCAAAATTTTTTGGAACTTAGTAATTGCTTAATAAGTTTTATATATTTCTAAATGTGGGGATGTCACAAAAACAAAACAAATAGCCTATCTAGGGAAACCTGTTAATTCTATACTCAAGCTAGATTTAATCAAATACATGATAAATGCAAATGATTAATCACATTTGTTGTTCTTAGACTTGTTTAATTTGCACCACACCTATTTTCTTAAATTTACATTTTTACTTTGCCAGTTGTTTGGAATGTGAGAAATAGGAGAATCTTTCAAAAAAAAGTCTTCTATGGCCACAGAGGTAGCAACCAAAACAAAAGAAGCCATAGACCAAAGAAGAAAGGCCTTCCATTACACTTGAATTGCCTCGCGTTGCCAAAGTTGTACCATTTTACAAGTCGCATGTATTTTTAAACCTACTCCAAAGCCGTCTAGTCCGCTGTTGTACCTGAACACTTGTTATTTCTTTCCTTGCTCTATTAATGCATATAGGCAGAGCTCCTGCCATTTGTGCAAAAAAAAAAGTTAGCTAGCCAATGACAAGGATTATATACTGGTTTTCTATTTAATAATCATTTAGTATTTATCCTTGAAATAAAGGACTGTAAGGACTCGAGCCCTGTGAAGATTGAAATACAATTTAAATATAAAATTCTACTTATTAATTAATATGACTTTAGCTATTAATTTATAAGTATTCAGTTATACATTTTTGTAATACATATTTTCAAAACTTATATTATATTATATAGATACAAGTTTTAGTTAAACTTATAAGTAAGAATACCTTTATCATATTAGAAATATATAATGTATGGAATAAGGCAACATGTTTTTTTGTGGGTCCCCATAGGGAGGTTCGTCCTCGTCCCTGCATTGCATCGCTAGCGGGCCCTATCCCTGACCCCCATGGGGGAAGTATGGCCCCCATCCCCCATGGGGGTAATCCCCGTGTGCCCCCACCTTAGCGAGGCAAATTGTCATCCCTACACTCACTACAAGAAATGTGTCATTTATTGACATTTTATTTTTGTCATAATATATGGAATTCATGTCACAATTCAAGATTTGTGACATTCGGTTGACGAAAATCCTAATGTCAAAAAACACGTGCCACAAATTTATTATGTGACGTCTGTATAGTTCATGTCACAAATCTATGACATTGGCTTTTAGTGTCACAGAGGTTTATGACATTCATTTGTTGTCACAAAATCCTAGGCCTTGCCACATGGGCAAATGCCACGTAAGATCAAAAACTGATGTGGCGCTGACATGGCAGAATATAAAAATGTCATAAAATGAATTTTGGCCTGTTAAAGCCCACGTAGCAGGCAGCCTCTTCATGGGTCACAACCATTATTTGGGTTGTTTCTTCCTGGCCCATTATTTGGTTTTAGATTTTTTTGGCCCATACAATTTTTTTATGATTGCAGCCCATACAGTTTTTTTCAGCCCGCACAATTCAGCCCATATATTTTTTCAGCACACACAATTCAGCCCATATAATTTCTTTCAGCCCATACAAAAATCAGATTCAAATCAACCAACAGCATATGGAAATATGATTGCATATCATAACCAGTCCACAAGTGTTAAATTAACTATCAAATATCATTACATCCATCACCCAATTCAGCACACATCCAGACCAAGTCTCAAAAGTCTCAAATTTCAGGTTGTTGTTGGAGCTTGCCAAATTCACCACACATGGCATCTACAACCTCAATCACAGATGACCATATCAAAAAAGCATTTACATCCACACTAGGTTTCTATTGGAAGTTGAAGTCGATCACCAAAATAGCATCCACAGCCTCACAGTCACAGATGTCACCAAAATATCACCTAGAGCCTAATTGAGTTTGAGAGCTTACTGCTGAGCATCAGGTGATGCATAGTTGCTGCCAAACAACGAACGAAGGAAGCCTTGGATCTCACTTCCTTACTGCTTCAGCTTCTCAGTTTCTTCTTCATGCTTCTTTGCTGCATCTTTCTGATCCTCTACTTGCTTCTGCAGATTCTCCAACTGTGATCGAAGTTCTGATGCTCCTAACTTCTCAGCATGCAATTCACTCTCAAGCTCATGTACACGATCATTCATTGTAGCAGCTTTGGCATTTCTCTTCATTGCTGCGGACTGCATGCCAACATTGCGAAGAAAAGTTGATTTTGGCAGAACATGAGCTACAGCTTGAATAGGAGTCTTTGGATCATGCCCTTCTTGTGTTGGTTGAGCAACATAGGCCTCCATTTGAGCCTAGCAGCAATAGCACAAAAAATTCAGGTTTCTATCCCTACTGTTGTTCATCATAGTACCAGAGAAGATAGGGAAAGGTACTCACAATAGCATCCTTCGCATTCTCACTATAACCTGACTTGCTGCTGCAGTGGGTGTCCTTGAAAAGATCAATCGCAGTTGGTGGCACATCCTTATATTTGGTTTGCTTCTGAAATTACATACAAACAGAAAATTAAATAACTAAAAGCATGTGAAGAGTTATTTGCAAATGAATAGCATTTTAGTACAGCAGAGTGGCAGCAAACAAATGCAAGACACCATATTCAGATTTTAGTACAGCAAAGTAGCAGCTAAAAAATACAACTATTGAACAAGGAATGTGGCAGAGGATCAATGCAAAGACATACTAGTAGATTTTATAGTAGCAACAGCCATGGGAGAGCCTAATTAAAATCAAATAGATGAATGATGTGATTTTTTAATCAAAAGCACAGGCAGCAGATGTGGTTTTCATTGGTAATTACTTGCAACACACGTTACTCATGCATTCACTAAACAAAAACTTCTGAGCTTACAAGAGAATGTATTCACTAAACAAAAACTTCTGCAACTAAACAAGAGAACTTGAGTGGGATGTCTGCTTTGCTAGACACAAACCGGCAACAGATTACTTACTTGACATGCCATCATTCTATAACTGTATGTATGATTCCCATTAATATGTTCTAACATTCCATGCCATCATTCTATAACTGTATGTATGATTCCCATTAATATGTTCTAACATGCCATCAAACTATAACTCTAGTTTTCTAGTACAGCATCATCTAGAAGATGGTCAAACTTGTCAAGGTGGATTTTTAGGGAGTATAATGAGGTATCTTTTCTGGCAGAACTCATTATTCTTATGCAATTATTACTACTACGAATGATTTAAATGAATCTTTGACCTCTCTGGCCTCCCTTTCTCAATGTCTATGGCATTCACCAGCCTCATATTAGCTCTAGCTGCAAGCAATGTGTGCATGCTGAGGCCTATAGATAATATGTAATTAGCTTTAGGATGTATTCTTTTTTGCTATGCCTGCTGAAGCCGTTCTATTTGTTTATTTGAAAAAAACAGGGCCTTATTCTTTCTCTTAAAACTCAACTACTTACAATAATTTCAGGTAGATCATTTCTTCAGGCATAGGATGAACAACAGTGCTATGCATTCTTTGAATTACTTGAGGCAATTTCCAACTCCACTGATTTCTATCATGGCAAAATTCATATCTTTTGTTTCTGGTGGCTTGGCTGGTGCTCTAATAATAATTGGATTTCTTGGTGAAACCATTATCGAGGGCCATGTAAGTACTTTGTTCTGCATTATTTCGTTTGGTATTACTTGCATCTTATTCACCTTGTAAAATCTCACATCCATAACTTTTGCAGATTTTTGGAAGAAATCTATTCTGGTATACTATTGTTTTTGGAACAATAGCAGCAATAAGTTGAAAAGTAGTGGCTGATGAACTTCAAGTAATTGACCCAGAAGGGGCCATGTGCCTCGTTGTCCAGCAAACACATTACATGCCTAAGAAGTAGCGTGGTAAAGAGAGCAGTGAACTGGTGAGAAGTGAATCTGAAACACTATTTCAGGTAATTTAGTTTAGCTTTAGTGTCATTTTGTTTTAGAAAATAGATTTGAATGAGAGAATTGTATATGCTATATTTAACCAAGTAGCCGAGGTATTCAGATGTTCTGTATGCTGTACCATTTGGCTTTAGAATGTCACCATCATTCATTTTGTCGGCATCTATCACCTTTTGTTTTTGTGATTCCCCAAGTCACTGCATTATTGAAAAAACAAATCCTCCTTATGGCATTTAAACTTTTTTGATCATGAGACAGGTAAATTAAGAGGAGAATCCAAATGTAGAGAAATAATATTATATCATTTGCCTATATAATGCTTATGACAATGCTGATATTTTCTAGCTGTTTTCATCTCTTTTAGTAGTGCTGTAAAAAAAAATGAAAAGTTAGTTTTGGGCGTGTAGATTAACAGGACTGCTAAGTGCTCTGCTGTCTAGAACTCTAGATATGTAACTTGCATTTAGATCTCGGTTGTTTTACTTATATGGCTTATGTTTAAGACCCAGGACATAATCGTATTGGCTATGTGGTTTGCTTTTTCAATTTTTGCTCTGAGAATTGATTTGATAAATTGTGCATGCAGTATACCATAGTAATGCTATTAGAAGAGATGGCCTCCATTTTCATCACTCCTTACTTGCTCATTTTTGAGGTACCACGGGTAATGTTTTGAACTAACTCAACAAAAAGATTAAGGCACACCTTTAGTACTAGCAATAAACACCAGTATCAACTAAAAATCACAAAAGTATCTAAAGATGCAGCGATTTCTCTTACCGTGACATAGCATTGAGAAACATAGCACCGAGATCCTGTCATCTGGTGGTACTGAACTAGCTCACGACTATCTTTGTTTTTCAGACATTTTTCCTATAGAAAGGCAAACATTAGTGGACAAATGATCCATTTTCTGTAAGGCAACATTTGTGATAGATATTAAGAAAGGATACCTTATGCTTTGCGGTAGACCACATCTCCACGAGTTGTTTCCACTCCATGTCACTTATAGTGCCTAATGGTGAAGTTGTTCTCACTTGGTTTGCTGGAATGCCATTGAAGTATTGCTTCTTCAGCTTGTATCTCATCTGTCGTTGTCCTTTTTTGAGCAAATCAGAACATGCATTTTTCACCGCCTCACTGGTTGTGTCAATGTTGAATTGACTCTGGACAAGAGCATGAACATATGGTTAGAAGGTGTTGATTTATGTTGTACAAAGAATGGACAAGAGCATGAACATAGAAGGTGCTGATTTATGCTGTACAAAGAAAGCACTGGACTACAAGTAAACACTCTAGTTATTAGCAGCCACGCCTCACAGATGCAATTTTGTTTTATCTCAAAATGAGAAACAGAGAAGATATGGTTTGGTTCCATTGTTTAACAACCTCAGGGCAGCGCATTATTTTTTATGAACAGAAGCATTGTAAAAATACTAATAGAAAGTGACATGGAAAATATTGTATATAAGATTGTCCAGGGTACAAACTACAGGTACTGATCATATTAGAAACTTCTGCTACACTACAGAATATTAGAAACTTCTGCTACACCACAGAACAAACCACAAGTATTGTTTACTTAGGATTATGTATTGGTGTCATCATTTGCATGATATAACACTACAAGAGATTCAGGTACTGATCATATTTACTAGTCCTAAGACGTGGACAGCAACCCAAGCTTGGTGTACGCTATGTACAGTCTAATTTTAATCCCCAGAAAAAAGCAATTATGTCAATCTTTTGATAAATATAGCTGACTAGGATATTTTGGTTCAGAATCTGTGAAAACATTTGACTATATGACACTATCACTGCCCCACAAATTGAATTTCTGTGCCAAAAAAATTGCAACCAATCTATGACATTATTTTAGGCACATCAATTATTGGCATCACACAGGAGAGTCAACCTCAGTTTTCAGTAGGATAGCAGAACTAGAAAGATCACATACACAATAAATCTTTCTGCATAGAACAACACAGGTTGGTTACTTACAGTTACTTTTTCCTCATAGTCCTTAACAATAGCAGCAGCCTGTTTGTCCTTGTAATGCTTCCAGTGGGTGAAGATTGGGATATGGTTCCGTATAATAATACCAGCCTCTGATGCTAGTTTGCAGCTTGCAAAGGTACCTCTGGCCGCAGGTTTCCTGAAGCGATGTTCACCTGGATCTTGTCGCTTAGCCCTCTAGAAATCCTATCCAAATGTCTGCCTACGTGTCTTTTGCTGATACATCGACCTATCGTGGAATTCAGAAATCAATTAGTGGAGATCATAGACCCATTAATGCAAATATGTAAATCACTAATTAAGGGTACAATCACTTGCCTTCATTAGATAGCTGGTTCTGGTCGTTGGATTGAGTATGAGCATTGTCAGCGGTCAACGCAACTTCTGTGGAACCATCTTGTGGGTCTGCTGTTGGAACATGGCAAACTTCATGGTCTGAAGATAATTCCCTTGTCCTCTGCCTAGTCATTCTTGCTGGTTGGTCTTGCTCCTGAAGTGCCATCACTCTCTTTGATGCTCTTGATCCTCCGGCAGGAATGTTGGCAATCTCTGGCAAACTCTTGCTAATTTCAGGCTCCAAATCCAGCATCGCCTCCTACATGATACAAGAGATTAGAACCAAGCAAATAATTCTGCATAATTAAAACGAATGAGTAATCATCATGGAACATTGCATATACCTCATCAACTACTCCTTGTTCAACGTCATCCTCATCTCCAGGTTGATACAGTGAGCCAGAATATTCACGATCAGCAACCTTGGTCTTTGTTCTTGTGGCGTTCATAATTGTAGTTAACGGTCCTAATCCAAGTGCGCGGAGCTGCCGATTGTTCAGCATAATGTTACGCATCTGCAACCTCTCATATTCAGTTGTTGGCGCTTCTGTACTCACCAGAAAAAAAACCACGCATCAGATGAAGTACTGAAATTGGACAAATAATTTGTGACTGCAATGAAAGCAAAAATAATGCAGCCCCACTATAGATGAAGGCTGAAAGAACATTTTTAGAACCTGTCCAACAACTCACTACATGAAAAGGATAACAACAGTACTCCGTTTAATGAAAAAATTCTGCAACCCTGTTCTGTACACTATTCTGTAACAGCAGTACTACATCAATTTAAAGTTTGGTTCACATATATACATAGATTTTCACACTGAATCAAAACATAGTTTTGGCATTTTTCTAAGTATTATAATAAGCTGTTGGATCTTTTTCTTGTATATGAATGAACTCTTTCTTTAATATATATGAATGAACAGTTCATTCATAATGATTTTTCTAGGAGGTTCATATAGCTTGTGCTACAGACAAACTTAATTATTAATGACCAAATAATTGTCTTCAAGCGTAGACCGTTGGTTCGTGAAGACATAAAATGTCGAGAGAAAGACAATCGGCTTAACCAAGGTGTTGAAATGATCAGTAGTATCTCTCGCAAGCAATTAAGCTAGAGATTCTTTTTAAACTTTTTAATGAAAAAATTTTGCAAGAGAGGGCAGTGGTGCATTACCCACTAGTTCTCGACGCCTGGTTGAGAGCGGGTTCGCCCCCTTTCGACCAGGAGCCATCTTCACGTGGAGGAGGGCGTCCGGCATCCGACGGAGGTAGCGGCGGAAGAAGGCTTGAGGGCGTCCGGCGTCCGGCGGAGGTGGCGGCGGAGGAGGGCGTCCGGCGTCCGGCGGAGGTGGCGGCGGAGGAGGGCGTCCGGCATCCGGCGGAGGTGGCGGCGGAGGAGGGCGTCCGGCGTCCGACGGAGGTGGCGGCGGAGGAAGGCTTGAGGGCGTCTGGCGTTCGGCGGAGGTAGCGGCGGAGGAGGGTGTCCGGCGTCCGGCGGAGGTGGCGGCGGAGGAGGGCGTCCGGCCCTCTTCCGCAGCCGAGTGGTTCGGCTCGGGTTCGACGAGAGCAGTGGATGAGCAGCGGCGGCTGAGGGGGAATTGATTTGGATCGGCTAGGGTTTCGATGGGAGCGGTGGAGTGAATAGGTCTTGGGCCATCTGAATTTACTGAAGTGCCCTTCGTTTGGCTGAGTAAGTGAATAGAATATGTGTGGATAAAGATGACATTTCCTCCTAAAATTACAGGTGCACGCGGGCTAGTTGGCGCCTGGCGCACAGCACCAAATTTTGTTCCGCGCCCAGCGCATGTGTTATAGATTTGTTATAAATTTTTACTATTTATCTTTGTGTCTTGATAGACTTCTATAAAAGCCCTTAGAACTTTTTTCTTTTAAAAAAATGCTCTTGGACCTTATTTTGATCACAATGAGCCATCGTCATACGATGATTGATGTATTGATGATCAATATACGGTCTAGATATGATGGGGACATACTGTAATGGGTCCTAGGTGAAAGTTGTTCTATATAATAGCAGGCGTACAATAATGTCATCCTCCTCGCTTCATATAGATCATAGTCGTACATAAATCATTTAAGTAGTGCTAAAAATGTGCCATCATCCTCCTTCGCCTATCTTTTTCCTCCTCTCTCTTTCTCTTTTACTGGCGTTCTCTCCGAGGCCACGACTAGCTCCTAGTATAGTAACGGCTGCTAGTACAACATCGAAGATGGCCGCAGCGCGAGTTCAGAGAGGAGAGGGACTCGGCAAAGACGGGGACATACTTGACCTTGTGGTGATCGTGGCCTCCTCGATCCTGCCCACGATGTCAGGAGCTTCTGCAGGCTGACCGTCCACACAGAGATGGCAGAGATAATGATTACAGCCTAAATAGGGGTGGCATGCCTAACACCTGTTTATTTGGTGCGGCAAACATTAGACATATACCAAATGGGCCCTAGGTGAAAGTCATTCTATATAATAGCACTAACACTCGAATTACAATAATGTCATCTTCATCGCTTCATATAGATCATAGTTGTACATAGTCGAAAAGAGAGAGGACGGGGACGTGGTTGACCTTGTGTTGATCGTGGCCTCCTCGATCTTGCTCATGATGCATGTTAGGAGCTTCTGCCGGCTAATCGTCCACACAGAAATGGCAGAAATAATGTCGTCCTCCTAGCTTCGTATAGATCATAATCGTACATATATAATCGGCTACCACCTTATGGTGACCGATGTATTGTTGATCAATATATATGTCCTTGCTATTCTAGATAATGGACAGACATGGTGAAAAGATTTAAAAATAAGTTCTTGAAATGGTTTGATAGGGATAAAACAATTAAAAAATTGGAAAAGTAGCAAAAAACAACAATTAAGAAAAAATGCTCCTTGCGTTGGTTTCGAACCCAAGAGCTAAATATTATCAAGCAAAGGCACATAAACCACTGGGCTATTCAGGTGTTTTCGACACAGAGCTGATATTATACTCCTTCAACTGCACGGTCCCAGCGCAATCTATAAGCACGAAGTCGCCGTCGGCCCCTTTTCATCTTCCCACTCTTCGGCTCTTCCTCATCCAGAGCGGCGACGCGAGTTTCAACAAAAAAAAAGAGCGGCGACGCGAGGAGACGGCGATCATGGCGGGTCGGCGGGGAACCCGTGGCAAGAAGGCGGCCCAAGCGCGTGCTCAGGTCCGTGACGACTACGACAAGTTCTCCCCCGGATTTAAGATCCCCTCAGCGAAGAGATCCGGCGATGAGTACCGCCGGATTGCTTCGTCGGGCGGTCATGGCGGGTCGGCGGGGAGCGGTGACGGCAGCTCTTCGTCCAGTGACGACTATATTTGGGCCAGCACGGATTGGGTTCAGATCCAATCCCTAGGGGGACACGGAGGGCCGTCGTCGAGCCGCGCGAGGGGGCAGTCGTCCAGCCGCGCCACGGGGCCGTCGTCCAGCCGCGCGAGGGGGCTGTCGTCGAGCAAGCGTCAACGCACGGCGGTGGTGACCCCGCCGACGAAGGTGAGCACCAATACACCCTGCTTGGTCCAGAGCCTGTGTCAAATTGAGCAATAGTCCCAATACACCCTACCGACGAAGGTGAACATATGTGATTGAGCAATAGTCCAATTGATTCTTGTAGGTGTCAAGGAAGGTGGCAGTAAAGAAAGCTGTGAACCGCAACATTGGTGGTCAGGCAAAAAAGAAGGAGAAGTTTGCCGCTATGACCATGACACAGAAGGTCGACTCCCTGATGGAGAAGGCTGACAACTTGCTTGAAATGTCCGCATCCCAGGCTAAGGAACAGCACGCCCTGAGGCGCCAGGTGATCGCCATGTTGGCCAAGGTCTACAAGAAATGATGACCACCACCACTAGCAGCTCTCTTTTGGGAATGGAAGTTGTAGGTGTCCAGAATTTCCACTAGCAGCTTGTATGTGTCCAGAATGGTAGAATATGCCATCTACTATCTGTGTATGTCTGGAATGGTCGAATGGAACTATCATCTATGAGTCAAACTAGTCAATCAGGTGCAAACATACCAGATGCCAAACTAGTCAATCAGGTGCAAACAAAATCAATGGCCATGGAATAAACTTGTAAAAAATGCACTCAAAATAAGACTATCTGGTTCATCTAAAATAAACGAATTCTAGTAGATAATACTAGGCAGAATAAAATTGCAGGCTCTATTTGGCATTTTGAAGCAATATACATTATCAACTGTCTGAGCAGTATGCTCCACCGATGTGCTATAACATTCTGGACAAAATTTTCAGAACCTTGTCTGTGCACTTATCACCCATATACAGAATTTTCAGAACTTTGTGCCCTAACCACACTCCAGACTGATATACAAGTGATCTGTGGTGTACAGAAATGTACCACTGAAATATATCAGTAAGATTCAAACAGCTGGTATAATACATAAAGGGTACATTACATAAAGGTCTCAACAGCTAGATGGCAATAGAGAAACGTATAATACATAAAGGGTACATTACATAAATGTCTCAACAGCTGGAATAATATAATGAAAATGAAACAACTAAATTCAAACCACAACTAAATCTACTCGTAATCGCTATCATCATCATCTTCTGGAGGGATTGTCGGACCTTCATTATCACTCACATATTGCCATCCAGTTTCATCTTCGCCGTCGCCTGACTCATCTTGTTGCCCTTCCGCTTCTCTTCGTCCACGGAGGTCATCAACTACACTAGCATCAACACGAACACCATCTTCACTAACTGGCTGCTCATTTTCCAGATATCCTTTAGTAAGTTGAACATGCACACCTTCACAATCATCGTCTTGGTAGGACAATACCACGACATTGGGTATATTATCATTGTCATTTTCAGCCACACTCCACAAGTGTCTGTGTGAAAATTTTTGAACAACTCGCCATTTCTCACGATACTTGGTGTCTAACAAATAAAATACCTTTGTTGCCTGTGTTGCTAGAACAAAAGGATCATCCTTGTACCACGAGCTGCCATGGTTTATGCTTTTGAAGAACCCATCTTCCTTCATTCGGAACTTCTTTCCATGAGTGTCAAACCAATCACATCGAAATAGAACCACTGTCCTATGGCCACCCAAATCTGCATTGTACCTAAGCTCAATTATTTCCTTCAAGGAACCATAGAAGTCAATATCCTGGTTGTCATGTGTACCCTCAACCATAATTCCGCTATTTTGTGTTCTTCTATTTTTCTCACGGTCTACAGTGTGGAATCGAACACCATTAACAAGACATGCTGAAAAAATTCGAACTCGCAGATCAGGCTCACATGACAGTGCAAATAGCTCATCATTTATGTCTTGTCCCTCCACGTAACGGAGTTTTGCAATCTGCACAAAAAATTTGCTTCTTAAACCAGGCAAAAAATCATCAAAAAAATTAAAAGACATAAAAAATTTGCTTCTTAAACCAGGAAGAAAATGATCAAATAAATTAATAGACATCAAACTCACGTGCTTCTTAAACCAGGGAGAAAATTGCTTCTCAAGGGTTTTTTTCAACATTAGGACATCCTTCATTCTCCAACTCTTTCTTCTATATCCTGAAAATGATAGTTAATTCAAACATTAGGGCTAATAATTAAGTTATAAGAAACAACTAAAATAGTACATGGGCTGACATACTCAATATATGGCTCAACCTCCGGACAATTGTTTAGCACGAACCAAACCATTTTTTCGTAATCATGCTCAAGATATGTAATACTTGGTGCTCCAAGAACATCAGCTCCATGCTGGAAAACAGATAGGTCTCCTTTCACAATAGCAACACGCTCTCTATTCCTGCCCTCCCGATTGTGTCGTGTCTCAACATCATCATCAAAGTACCTCGAGCAAATAGTCAAGCACTCAATATATGTGCAAGGTCCCGGGGGAAATGGGGACTTTCTACCGGTTTCTATATGGTGGAAGCCCACATGAAATAGTACACGGGACCTGGCATGTGGCCCAAAAGACCTGCGCCGAATCTTCTCCCCCGTTCTCCTCGTCTCTTCTTTTATCTTGGCGATCAAGTTGCAGAGGTTTGTGTGTCATGGCTACTACTATTCCAGCTGGTATGTATCGGTCAGTCCTTGTTCCTCTTTCCAGGAAATAAAAGTTTACAAATTATAATCCATGTGCTTCAAAATAGAGCGCATAAATTTTTTTCAACTTTGTTTTAAAATATAAGATGTGCGTATGAATTTAATGATATATAATTTCTCTGTTTTGCCCTCATTTATTTTCTCTTCTTCGAGCAAATATACACATTAAGATGTCACTTTTATTAACTGGAGTGAGTATACTATACTTTGTTTGTTTCATTTAGTTTCACTTCATGTGCTTTTCTCTAGATATGGAGGAGCACCAGGGCTGCTAGCGTTATGAAGGAATGATCTGGAGCAAGCATGCCCCGATACACGATACATGTACGACGATACAGATACGGTAATATGATATTTTTCAAAAACAAGGATACATTGATATGGCAAATGTGTATATGTGTGTGTATATATAGTAAAAATAACGAGTGCTCTTTGGTGCCAGGGTATTATATCTAAAATAGGTATGTATCGTGTACAAAAAATTTTAAAATTCCTTGGATGTAAGAATATATGTATGTATGTATGTATGTATGTATGTATGTATGTATGTATGTATGTATGTATGTATGTATGTATGTATGTATGTATGTGGGAGAGATGCGGACCACCGCGCCGCCTCGCAGTAGTTGCGGTGGCGAGCTCAGCGGAGATACTCCGTCTGTCTGTAAGGTTCCCATCGAACGTGAGTGTCTTCGTCGGAGACATTCCGCGCCGTATCTTCTCGCGTCGCCTGACCCGCTAGCCGGTGCCAGGAGTTCGGTGAGAGGTTCACGATTTTGGACACTGGAGGGCGAAGATAGTTCCGACGAAGAAGGCTTGGAGGCGTGTCGGAGCCCTTCTCCGTCGTGTCATGAGCTTGTGCGAGATGCATTTCGAGCTGGGTTCACGGTGGATGATTTGGTAAGAGCCGAAACCTTACTTTCGAATGATGTTTCTTCACCGAGGTTTGGGTCTGTTGATTGTGGTGCAGGGGGGGTGCGACATCCCCGCACTTTGGCGTCCCGGATTACTAAAGCGGTGGCGGAGTTGCGATTTCCATCGGAGATCAAGCCATGGAAAGGACCGCTTCCTGAGCCGCGAGCGTCGCCGGATAGGACGCTCGGAGGGATCTGGATTAAAGATTTGAGGAACGGCAAATTGGACAACGGTAAGCAGAGACTATTGGATGTGTGTTCGACGCCTAGCGCGTCCGAGCTAGTTGGTGGCGACGATGGCTCGTTTTCGATGTCAGCGATGTCGGTGGATGTGGATTCAAATTCGAGATCGGAATTTCAAATCGCGCCGACGCTTCGGTTTCTTGGGCCGAGTGGGCCAGGCAAACCGCGGGCGGGGCAAAGGATTTGTGTCGGGGCCAATAAGGTGTTCCGGTGTCCAACTGGGTTAGGGTATCTGCTGGCTAGGGGAGGGAAACCGAAGCGTTTGTTTCATAAAGTCTGCGACTTGGCGCCTTGTGTAGTCGCTTCGGCTACTCGTGTTCGTTTGTACTCTGAGGTTGTCGAATCGTCAGTGGCAAGAGTGGTTGCCGCCCCATGGAAGGAGAAGATGCAGAGGGGAGGTCGTGGTGCACCCGGTTTCCATGGTGGCCCGGGAGGTCGTGCGCCTTTCTTCCGCGGAAGGGGACAGAGCCATGGCCAGAGTGGTGGACGTGCAGCAGTTTCAGAGTCTCGTGGAGGAGGGGGCTCTCATGGTGGCGATAGTGGTGTGCACTTTGGAAGCCGGGGATACCATGGTAGTCGAGGCCGTGGATGGCCACAGCAACGCTTCAACAGAGGTGGTGGATTTAGTGCTGGGGGTTCTACTGCTCGGGGAAGTGGTCATCAAAGCTGGTCGAAGGCTTCCAAGGGAGGTTGTGAAGTCAAGCCAGAGGGTGTTGCTTCTGGTTCTTTTGCTGCTGAGAAGGTGGGCAAGGAGAGCACTCTTGTTAGCACAGAAGATGTGGTGATGGGTGAGGATCAGGATGGTGTGGAAGAAGGGGAGCTGGCGCGCTCGGGAGTTCGTTGTTCGAGATGCTCCAAAAAGGGTCACTTGGCTGCTGGTTGCACGTCTGAGATTTATTGTGTTATTTGCAATTCGCAGGATCACGTTAATCACAGGTGCCCAGTGCTTAAGATGCCGAGGCCAGTGGCTCATGCAGTGGGTTATGCTGTTCATGGGTTGGGTTTTTATCATATTCAGCATCCGTCGTTGCCGCGCAATAAGAAAGACTCGAAGATGGCTTTGATTTCAGTGGTCGGGGGAGCTCTTTCGAAAGATCAGGTGGCTGCACAGTTGCAGAGAATTGTCCCGGTGAAATGGACTTGGGCCTTGAAGGAGCACGGAGACAATACTTTTATTGCTCAGTTTCCTTCGAGGGCAGAGCTTGTTCGGTCCATAGCCTTTGGGGGAGCTGATGTGAAGGAGGCTAGAGTCCCTCTTGGTGTTAGGCTGAATTTTGAAGAATGGCATGAGAAGGAGGAAGGTTTCCTTCTCCCAAAAGTTTGGGTTAAAGTGCGTGGGATCCGGGAATCTTTGAGGGAGTATCTTACTCTCTGGGCTATAGGTTCTTTGCTGGGTTCTACTCAATCAGTTGATATGGAGACCACGAGGAAGAGTGATTTTGGAAGAATTTTTGTGGCTGTGTTGAACCCAAAATTAATTCCACCTAACCTTGATGTGGTAATCGGGGATCACTACTTTGAGTTGGTCTTCGAAGTGGAAAAGAAGGGTTTCGATGAGAATGGGGAAGATGTGGATGTAGACTGGAATGGAGGGGGCAATGAAGGCGGTGGCGGTAGGAAGGAAGATGGTTTTGAGGATGATGATCTTTTGGGCGAGGAGGTGGAGGATACCAGGGAGGTTAAGAGACAGAAGAGTAGTGGGGTTGAGAAAGGTAAGGCCTCTCCTCCTGCGGGAATTTCTTCAAGTATGGAATCTCTTCAGGAAAAGGTTCAGAGAATGAGTGCTGCTGAGTTTCAGGAGTTCTTAAGTCTGAAGGCTAAAGAAATTCTTGATATCTCTATCAACACAGTGCTTGAGGAGGTGGCTAACAAGGTGGTACCAATGGAGGAAGAGAAGGGGGAGAGTGGGATTCAAAGTGGTGGTGAGAAGGATCGGTTTTCTGGTTTAAGTAAAGGGAAGGAGAAGGAAAGTGTCATGGAGAATTGTACTGTGCTGAGTGATGGATTGGGTCTTCGGCAGAAGGAAGTGCTTGCGAGTAGGCAGGATGTTGACATGCTCAACTTTGAGATCTATGTTCAGGATGCTATTGTGAGTTCAATTGGGAAAGATGGATTGCCGGCTGATCTGAGTTGGAGACAATCCCTTCACACGCTGCTGATGAACATTCTTTGTCAAGGGTGGAGCGAAGGGCTGGGGTGCGAAATTTGGAGCATGCAGATGGAGGTGTTGCCGGTGTTCCACCTGGAGTGGCCGACGCGGCTCGGTTCACGGCAGAGGGGGGTGCAGCACTTGTGCAGAAGGTTGCTGCAGACAGGCATTGCAATGGTGGGAGGGATCAGGCTTTGGTGAATGTTAGGGCTGCTGCAGCAATTGAGGAGGTTTGTCTGTCGCCGAAGCGAGCAAGTCTGAGGTTGGCTAAGCACAGCGGCGTTGATTCCTTGAAGAAAGCGAAAAAACGGGTGGCTTGGAAGAACCTAGACTTCAGTGGAGGTAACATCAATGACAGCTCTTTTCTTGCTTATTCTGATGTTGCTATTTCCTCTAGTATTTCTAAGCTAGGTGTTAGTTTGGGGAGTGATCCGTGTTTAGTTTCTAATTCTATTAATTTGTTAAAAGAGGTTGAATTGGCTAGAATTTTAAATGAGCCGCCTAGAACAGAGGTCATTTCTAAGTCTGTTTTGTTAAGTGATGAAGAAAATGAGGACGTAGAAAATGTTACTCTTGGTCACTTATGCGGTGATATGATGGAGGACTTTTTGGATGATGAAAATGATCACCTAAGTTGTGATTTCAGAACTGTTTTTAAAAAGAACAAGTCTCTCTCTTTGACTAGAGCAAAGAGGAAGTCGAAAGTGCGGGTGGTTAAAAATCATAAACGAGTTTCGCAATGAAAGGAATCTTCTGGAATAGCAGAGGTCTTGGTGACTTGGCTAAACATAAGTTCCTCTCCGATCTGTCAAAAGAGCAAAAGCTAGACTTTATTGCTCTTCTTGAAACAGGAAAGAAAGATTTTTCAAAGCCTGTACTTAATAATATTTGTGGAGGGCAAGAATACATTTGGCACTGGACGAAACCTCATGGTCGGTCTGGGGGCATCCTCCTTGGGATTAATTTGGAAGTGTTTGATATTGGAAGCATTGATGAGGGAGATTTCTATGTGAAGTTTCGACTCAGGAACAAATCAGATGGGTTTAATTGGGTTCTTATTGCAACATATGGGGCTGCACAAGCAGAACACAAAGAAGCTTTCCTCACTGAATTGGTCCAAAATTGCGCAAAAGAAGTTGATCCAATCCTTGTGGGCGGTGATTTTAATATCATTAGGAACCCGCAGGAAAAGAACAACGATAGATTTGATGATCGGTGGCCCTTTATGTTCAATGCTATCATAGATAGCTTGGATTTGAGGGAACTTGATCTCTCAAATAGAAAGTTTACTTGGGCCAATTCACGGGAAGTACCAACTTATGAGAGGCTACACCGAATTTTAGTGAGTACGGAATGGGAGTCAAAATTTCCACTTGCAACAGTTCAAGCGTTGACAAGGGAAATTTCAGACCATACTCCACTTCTGTTAGATACCGGTAATGGCACCCATGGCAGCAAGCAATCGGGGTTTAAATTTGAACTTGGTTGGTTGTTGAGGGATGATTTTTTTGAGTTGGTAGGGGATGTTTGGAAAAAGGAATTGAGAGGCAAAACACCGCTGCAACGTTGGCAAAATAAAATTCAAAGGCTTAGACAATTCCTAAGGGGTTGGGCCAAGAATGTTAGTGGCCATTATAAGAAAGAAAAGGTTGAGTTAATTAGGAAAGCTGATGAATTGGATAAAAAGGCAGAGTGGTGGCCTCTCAGCAGTAGGGAAATCAATCTTAAAAACTTTTATAAGGAAAGACTTGCGGTCCTTTTGCGGGAAGAAGAAATTAAATGGTATCACAATCATCACAATCGGCCTTTTTGAAAGGTAGGAATATTTTAGAAGGAGTGGTCATTTTACATGAAACCATGCATGAGATGCATAGGAAAAAATTAGATGGGGTGATTTTAAAGCTAGACTTTGAGAACGCCTACAACAAGGTAAAATGGTCCTTCCTACAGCAGGCGTTGAGAATGAAAGGTTTTTCACCTAAGTGGTGCAAATGGATCGATCAAATCGTTCGTGGAGGTAGTGTTGGTATTAAAGTTAATGATGAAGTAGGCCATTTCTTTCAAACTAAAAAAGGGCTTAGGCAAGGTGATCCCCTGTCTCCAATTTTGTTTAATTTGGTAGCGGATATGCTAGCAACCTTGATTTTCCGGGCTAGGTCTAATGGAAAATTCAGGGGAGTTGTTCCTCATTTAGTGGAGGGGGGGTCTCTCTATCCTCCAGTATGCGGATGATACTATCCTTTTTATGGATCATGACACGCTCCAAGCCAAAGATCTCAAGTTAGTACTTAGTACCTTTGAGCAATTATCGGGGTTGAAGATCAATTTTCATAAAAGTGAGCTTTTCTGTTATGGCAAAGCTAAGGATTGTGAACAGGATTATGCGCAACTTTTTGGGTGTAAGTCGGGGGGTCTTCCTTTTAGGTATCTAGGTATACCCATGAATCATAAAAAACTTTCGAACAAGGATTGGGCTGCTGTTGAAGAGAAGTTCCAGAAAAAACTCGTTAGTTGGAAAGGAAAACTTCTTTCGGTCGGAGGGAGACTTGTTTTGATAAATTCGGTTCTAACGAGTTTGGCTTTGTTTATGTTATCTTTTTTTGAAGTCCCTAGAGGAGTCCTTCAAAAATTAGATTACTATCGCTCGCGTTTTTTTTGGCAATGCGATGAGCATAAGAAGAAATATAGGCTTGCTAAGTGGAGTGTACTATGTACACCTAAAGACTTAGGAGGCCTCGGAATACAAAACCTAGACATCCAAAATAAATGTCTGTTGAGCAAATGGTTGTTTAAGCTCATTAACGAGGACGGGGTGTGGCAAAATCTTCTAAGAAAGAAATACTTGTTTAACAAATCCCTGACACAAGTGCAATACAGGCAAGGAGACTCTCATTTTTGGAGTGGCCTGTTGAAGGTTAAGAATGATTTCTTGGTCGGTGGAAAATTTAAAGTGCAAAGTGGGGATCAAGCTAGATTTTGGGAGGATGCATGGTTAGGGGACAGGCCTTTCAAGGAGGTTTATCCCAATCTTTATAGAATAATAAGGAGGAAAGATGATACGGTGGCTAATGTCTTACGGTCTGTACCACTTAATGTGTCATTTAGGAGAGGTTTAGTAAACGAAAATTTGGCGTCCTGGTATGAGCTAGTTTCGAAAGTGGATTCGGTTAACCTCACAAGTTTGAGGGATGTGTTTATTTGGAATCACAGCAAAAAAGGCATGTTCACAGTCCGGTCTATGTACAGGAGCATGATTCATCAAGGAATTATACCTGAAAACAATCCCCTTTGGAAATTAAAAATACCATTGAAAATTAAGGTTTTCCTATGGTACTTGAAAAAGGGAGTTACTCTCACCAAAGACAACTTGGCTAAAAGAAATTGGCAAGGAAGTATCAAATGTTGTTTTTGTAGTTCTTTAGAGACTATTCAACATTTGTTTTTTGATTGCCATTTTGCAAGATTTGTTTGGAACGCTGTGCTTTTTTACTTTTGGAATTCAACCACCGACTAGTTTTTCTAATATGTTTGGTTCTTGGCTAAATGGCTTGTGTCTTCAGCGTAGAAACCAAATTTTATTAGGCGCGGCCGTGCTATGTTGGGCTTTATGGTTGAATAGAAATGACATGGTTTTTAACAAGGCTAAGTCTCCTACATATCTTCAGGTAATTTTCAGGGCGACGTACTGGATCCGACAGTGGTCTCTAATGCATAAAGAAGAGGAGAGACCATCATTCAAACGCGGATGCAGAAACTTGGAGACATTGATTATGGCGGTCTTCAAAAAGTTTGGGTGGAGCTTTTGGAATCGAATTGAAGCCTAACACGGTGTCTTTCCCTTTTTTTAGTAGCTGTTCGTCCTGGTTGAGCTGAACTTTGTTGCTTTTACTTCCTTGTCCTTGGTTGTAAGAGTTTGAGCCTTATGGCTTTGGTTTGTACTTAACTCTCAGCTGTGTACCATCCCCGGATGGTAGAGGCTGGAACTTAGTTCCATTATCTAAAAAAATGTATGTATGTATGTATGTATGTATGTATGTATGAAAATAAAAAATTGTAAACATGCTACGAGAGAGGGAGAAACTAAGATTATCTCGATGAATTGAATGCTATATATTCCATTAATCAACAGAGTAAGATAGCACTTTCCAGTTGATACCTTGTATACAACTATAATGCATCAGATTTTCTCTTATCTCATATGTCCAATGGTATAACCAATTAACCATCAATGCTTGGTCAGTAATGAAAAAATGAAAATTGAAAAGTTTAAATGACATCGTGCTGCATAATCAATCCTACAAGTAAAAACTTCCACTGACCTCCACAAAATTATTTCATTAAAATTGTTAATGAAACTGAAAGAACAGTGATGCATCTAGCTTAATACCTGTCATCAAGTCAACCGCTTCAGCTGGTACTTCCCTCCCCATCTCCTTAAATCGTTTTGCTGCCCGGGATTTGAGTTCACTTGGCAATGGGAACATCACCACAGCAGTCTGTTGCATACAAGAGTAAATGCATTACATACGGCATGAAACTATCCAACATTAAGATCTGTTAAATCAATAACCTCTCAGCAAAATTGGCATGTTTCTCCTTTCGCAGCTTACCTTACGGTAATTTGTAAATGGCCTCAGCTTGCGTATGCGGGCATTTTTGTAAATATATGTTTGGTCGATGATGTCATTGCGAGAGATCTTTGCAGCCCTGTCCAGCAATGTGTTGAAAATCACTGTAGCACGATCCATCAAACGATCAAAACGCTCACCATAATTATGCTTACGCAACAATCATGGCACCTGCAGATATTGTAATAGTAGTAAGATATCCATACGTTACAATGGAGTACCAAATAAGAGTGATTTATATTATCAAACGATGATCCTAAACTAAACATTGAACATCAATTTTATCTTTCGAAAAACATGTATCAAGCAAATCACACATATACAAACTCATAAATAAATTAAATTAAAAATAGGTATTCATCTTTAGTAGCTGATATTGTTTTTTGTGCAACATGATCAAAATAAAGTACATAAGACATCTAGGACGTAAGGACATCTTTGTAGATAATATTTTTGGTAATATACCATCAGAATTAAAGCACCAACCGTCTTACTGTAGCTGCGACCACGGTCTCGACCACGCATTAACCATGCCTTTGACCATGGCTTCGACAACGGTATCAACCAGGTCTTCAATCACAACCAGTACACACATCTACTACAGCATACCGCTCCTTTGACCACGGCTTCGACTGCTCCTTCGACCATGGCTTCGACTGCGCCTTGTCGACCACATCACCGACTAAGGGTTGTTGACCACAGCATCTCGACTGCATCTCCGACCACACAGGTCTTCTAGCACCGACTATCCACTGTAGCTACGACCATAGACCACTATGGCCACGACCATCGACCACTATAGCTACGACTATCCACCGTAGACCATTGTAGCTACGACTATCGACCACAGACCACTGTAGTTACGATTACCGACCATCGATCGTTGTAGCTATGACTATCGACCATCGACCAGTATTGTTATGACCATTGACACTGTAGCTACGACTACCGACCGCTGTAACTACAACTACTGACCGCTATAGCCATGACTATCGACTGTTGTAGTTATGACTATTGACTGCTATAGATATGACTATTGATAATTGACCGTTGTAGCTACGACTATCAACCAACAACAAACTGTAGCCACGACGATCGACCATCGACCACTGTAGCTATGACTATCGACCATCGATCGCTTTAGATACGACTATCGACCATCGACCGCTGTAGCTATAACTATCGACCAATGACCACTACACAGTTTGACTGACGACTGCGACAGTACTTCTCCAAGCACTGAGGGTGTCACTGTGGCTTCGAGCACTCTGTCGACCACGCATCGACCACGGCTTGTCAACCACGCCTTCAACCATGGCATCAACCACACCTTCGACTGGTCCAGAGTCTCCGACCGCTCTCCGACTCTGGATATTCAACTATTACACATACTCGGACACACCGACTACGAAGTACTTGAACACACCGAGTACTCGACAATGACCACACAGTACTCGAACAGACCGAGTACTCGATACCGACCACACAGTTCTTGAACATTGTGACCATGGCTTCGACCATGCCTTCGACCGTGGCTTTGACCATGGCATCGACTAGGCCTTTGACCACAACCAGTGCACATGCCAGCTACAGCGCCCACCAACCGATACAGTGACAGGCTGCACACCTCTGCTATCGCACACTGCTCCTTTGACCACAGCTTCGACTACGCCTTGTCGACCACATCACCGATCAAGGCTTGTTGACCACATCACCTCGATTGCATCTCTGACTACACAGGTCTTCCAGCCCGACTGTCAACTATAGCTACGACCATCGACCACTATAGCTACGACCATCGACCACTATAGCTATGACGATCAACCACCGACCGCTGTAGCTACGACCATCGACTATCAACCGTTGTAGCTATGACCATCGACCACTGCTTCTACAACCATCGACCACTGTTGCTATGACTATTGACCACTATTGCTACGACCATCAATCATTGACTACTGTAGCTATGACCATCAACCATCGACCGCAGTAGCTCCACTACACAATTTGACTAACGATTGCGACAGTACTCCTCCGAGTACCGACTGAGTCACTGTGGCTTTGACCACGACTTATCAACCATATATTTGATTGATCAAGAGTCTCTGACCACTCTCCGATTCTGGGTCTTCAACTCCTACACATACTCAGACACACCAACTACGCAGTACTCCGACACACCAAGTACTCGACTTTGAACACGTAGTAGTCAAACATACAGATTACATTTGGCTACGACCACTGTGGCTATGACCACGCAATACTCAAACACACCGAGTACTCGACTATGACCACACAGTACTCAAACACACCGAATACTCGACTATGACCACATAGTACTCGAACTCACTGAGACTACGCAATACTTGAACACACGGAGTAGTCGACTACGATCACACAGTACTCGAACACACAGAGTACTCGATTATGTCCACGCAATACTCAAATACACCGAGTACATTTGGCTACAACAACTATGGCTACGACCACGCAGAACTCGAACATACCGAGCATTCGATTATACCACGTCGTAATCTACTGGGTGATAATATTATGTTCTAACACTGGCTTAAGCAATAAAGTAAGAAGAGTATAAGTCAAACAACTAAATCAATTCTCCATAGATTTAACCGAAGCTTCCACAAAAAATGACTTCTAGTGCGAAAACTTCAAGTGGGATTTGAGTGCAGTGATACAAACCTCGTCCATTTACTCTACTACATAGGGTTCCACGCCCTCGGCTTCAGCACATTGCATGGCGCCACCGTCGCCCACACCACAACGAAACCCAAAATCACTAACCAAATTCCGATAACCAAAGCAAATATCTCCCCTCCAAAAACCAGAGATCAACAAGCTAACAACACAATTCAACCCCTAACAAGCACCAATTCCACCATTTCACCCTAGATTGACACAAATCTCAACCCCCACCCCCAAAGTGATCGCCAAAATATCTGTGTAGGCAGTAGAGGAGGAGGGCGATGTTGTTGTGGAAGCAGGATATGGCAACGCTGTCGTTCACGGCTATGTGGATTGAGTGTCAGGTTCTCCCACGGTGAGACGGTGGTGCTAATGATGCTCTTCACCGCCTTGGTAACCGATGAGCCTAACTTGTCTCTGGTATGGTCAGGAGGCCGTCCTATTAATGATATATCCTAGAAGCAATTATAGAAATTATTGTGTCAATTTTATGTCAATGAACTTTGAACAATAAGTTAATTTATCTCTTGAATGAACGATTATTTATATTAAATAATAATTATGTGACTTATTTGTGAAACTCTTTCCTTGTGTTATGATGTTATTTTAAATATTTCTAATCTTATATCATTATACGAGATATTTATGATTTAAGGATCAATGCATGTATTGATTGATGATCACATTTCATGAATCATAGATATGAAATATCAAATCAATAAGTAAATATATGTTTGAGAACATAGTGTTAGATTGACTCTACCTTGAGACTCTGCAGGGATTGTTATATTTTCAAGTGCCATCGGTTGGTTTTATATATAATGTGTGTGGGATGTTTAGACTCGAAATCATCATAGTTTTCTATATATGTAATAGTTTACTTGGGGTTGCCAAACACTACTTCGTAATTGGGTAGTCATAAAGGTAGCTTTTGGGTTTACTATGTTGTTTTTGAGTTTATTATGGAATATACGGAGGAATATGAGCAATTATGATGTGATTTACCTCTCCTTTAACATGAGAGATATCTATATGCCTCGCCTCAATGTGGTAGATTAGGAAAGCGTATGGTTATGCTGAATGTGGTTGAAGAGTCAACTACAACTAAGTAATCCATTACAAAATCTAGTGAAGGACCCTGCTATCATAGGATGAGACGCATCACATTTTGAGTTTGATCTGGTATCGTGAAGCAAATGAATCAACACATGAGCACTATATATGTTCGTTCGATATATATATGTAACATCCTGATTTTCAGAGCCTTTTTTTTAAGCTTTTAAAATAAAATTCACCATTTGGATTTTTCTGAAATTAATTAAAGCTTAATTGGAATTTTCGTTAATTAAAAAGATTTAATATGATTAAATTAAACATTAATATTTGTCAAAAATATTTTATTTGTGTTCCTTGTGTCACAAGGAATTTTTCTGTATTTTCTGGATTTTTCGGAGTTTGTTTGAGCTCAATTTAAAATTTCCAAAAAAAAGAAAGAGGAGAGAGAATGAACAGTACCGCGGGTACTGTTCATCTATCGTCTCCAGCGCGCAGCGCGATCGGGGGCATTCAACTTTTTGCCACTTTGAAGATTGGCCAATTACCTCTCTCACTTACATACGGGGCCGCCTGAGTCACTGACAACGGGCCAGGGTGGCAAATCTATTGCCACCCTACTCATAAGAGTGGCAAACAATTAAATTATCCGCGCGATCGATCTGGTTCTGTTCTGTACAGGTTTCCTTCCGTTTTATTCCTCTCTTCATAACTTCCAATCCGGACATTATTTGGATGTCTTCCCAAAAGGAAAGTTGTGCCAAATTTCGCAAGGAATCAATCCCAACTGGTCTCTTTCCGTTTCGTTCATCCGTTTGCCTTTTATCTCCAATTTTCATAAACGGACTCTAAACCGAAATCCGCGAATTGGAGTCGGTTTCTACCTCTTCCAAGCCTATAAATACGACCCCTTGACCTCCCTAAACCCATCCCAAGTCGTGCCAAGTTCCCCCAAAGCCTAGGGCGTCGTCGGCACCGAGGCCCTTCGGTCCCGAATTTGCTCATCGTGTCTCGAGCTATTCGGTGAGTTTCTTCGTGATCCTTTCGCGTCACATTGTGTCATCATGTGCCATCTACCTTCTAGCCAAATTAATTTAGTTTTGGTGCAGCCAATCTCCCAGAATCGAGTTTTCCCCAATCTAGGTCAAGAGCGCTTCCCGACGTCGATTCGTCGCCTCCGGTAAGCTTTAGCCCTTGCCGTAATTTTTTTTAGACTTGCCTCGTCGCGTTCTATGCCATGCTCACTTCCTTTTCCCCAAAAAGCCTCCACAAATTTTCGCCTCCGAACCTCGCCATGGCCGCCAATGGCATCTCGTGTCCCCATCTGTCCGGTGGTGTTTTCTCCCAATCCGTTCGCGTCATATCGTGCCAAATCATCCCAGGTAGCTACCCTCCAAGTGGTTTTAGATTTCGTTCACCGAGCACCAAGATATTAAGTTTTTCCTTTTTCATTCCCGACGTCGTTGAAACGTCGATTGCGCCGTCTCCGGTGGGTTTCTGGCCGAGCCGACAATTTTCCTAGCTTCGCCAAGCCGCGTTCTAACCTGTGCTCACCCTACTTCTCCATGTCCTATGCCCGGGTTTTATTCCTCTCTCCTACCCATGTCGTTGTAGCCGCCCGTGCCGTCACCGTGCCCCGTTTAGTGTGCCGTCGCTTCCTATATGTGCCTTAGGTCCCTAGCAACCCATTTTACTAGTTAGATTCACCTCCCATGCCTCCTCTCGCCAGCGCTAGCCTCCTTTCCAAAAATTTGCTCTCGGGTGAACAGTAACATATGTGAATTTCCAGCATTTTCTCGCCCCGGCAAACTTTAGATCGCTCGTTCTCCTTCGTCCGAACTCCGATTGACCCGATTCTTTTCCTAAATTCATCTAAAATTGAGCTCTATCTTTTGGTTCTGGTTTTGCAGTTTTTGGAGTTCATTTGGATTTTATTTGAATTTGTTTTGTGTTTCGTCTCGTTTTCTCTCTCGTTAGATCACGCTTTCCAAGGAGCTGAAGCAGGATCCGAAGATCAAGAATTCCTAACTGAGCAAGGCCAAGGCAAGTCGTGTCCTTTGATCATGTTGAACCTAGTTTTCAAATCTATTATGTATTATTTTGTTTTAAATTATCATGCATTGCTACTTTATTATAAAACCCTTGTATTGGTAGTTAATGACCTAATTGATTATTTCCTCCTTGATAATTTGAATACCATGATTCTATTGTCACCATAGGATGGGAAATTATTTAGTGATGCAATATTAGTTGTCACATGGGTGGTACGTTTAGAATTGCTTAGCCATGCTTCTAGTACGTTGGGTCTATCATCACATGTGATCAATTAATTAATCTTGACTTAATGATATACTGGAACGTGGTGGTCAACCACAGTTATAAAATTTGATCGCCAAGACATGGGTAGTGTCATTGGTGTTGGTTATACAAAATGGTTTTCACTCGGGCGAATGATCGTGCAGTAAAGGGGAGAAGTGTGGTTAACACTTCAGGGATGTGGATGTTTCGCCTGGGTAAATTTAAGGACTTAACTTTGTGCGCCATTGATCTGAGTCTTACCGCACAACCACATGTCTAGTATGGGATAGACCTAGCTGATTAACTTGCAAAGGTTTAGTTCAGATATCATCATTGGTAAGTGAGTACCAGGGGTACTGGTTTGCTCACAGTGAGGAGCAGGGTTACTGTCCTCATACGGCGCAAGAGGGGACTTCTGACTGTGGTGGTTAACCCTTCAGCAGTGAAACCTTAGCGGGTGATGTCTAACTAGATTGGAGTGAGGTAAAGGCTTTGTGATAATTTATCTGGGTCTCATGCCTAAGGAAGCATGCTGGCTATTAAGATGACTTATCTCTTGTGGGTAAAGTTGTGCAACCTCTGCAGAGTGTAAAACTATTCGAATAGCCGCGTCCTCGGTCATGGACAATGCTCGGTGATTTCACACGAGGGGTAGAGTTTTCATAAAGAAATCTGGTTGGGTTAAGTTGGGAAGTGAATGGTTAGTTCACGGGTGTTCATTTCATGGATCTTGGTTCATGGAGGATTCCTTGGGTGAATGGTCAGTTCACTTGTGGTTGGTTTCAATTCCTTTGATTACTTATTTATTATCATTTTTCAAAGTTCGCTTTTCAATCTATTTATTGTATTTACTTCAAATTGTTGCTTTATGCAAAATTAACCTTTCAGCCATCCTTTGGTAAGCCTTGCATACTATATTGCATCTTTGTTACAAACGACTTGCTGAGTACTCTATGTACTCACGGCTTCATCAATATTTGCTCAGTTGAGGAGGAAGTTCCAGACCAGCAAGGATTCTTGGAGGGAGGATACTACGAGGACTTCACGGATTAGGACTTCGCTCCCCAGTCGATTGCCTGTGGCATGTCGAATGGCCCATGAGTTTAATTTGTTTTCCGCTGCTAGTTTTCTAAGCCCTTCCGGCTAATAATTGTAAGGTTGACCTTAAGGTCGTACTCTGATGTTTATCTATATAATTTGGATTTTCTTTAGAATATCGTGATGTGGATGATATTTATCTTTATTTATACTGTGTGCACTAGCGTGATCCTGGACTAGTGCAGAATACACAGGAGAGTCCGGATTTGCAAATTCGGGTCTCTACAGAGATGGTATCAGAGCCATATCGACTGTAGGACGAAGCCCTAGTTAGAATGGTCGAAGTAGCAAGTTTTGAAAATTTATTTTCTAAATCAAATCAACCAAATGAATGTCTAGTAATTCTTGATTCTTACCTCATTCTTAGGATTCTTACTCCTTGCCTCCTCTTAAATATTGTTTTCAAAACTCAATTTGACTTCTTATCCCTATAATGTCCATAGATGTTTCGAGTGTCCCTCGATCAAAGCGAAAGTTGGCATGGAATTCTCCAAGCTGTGCCGTGAAGTTTGGATCAAGGAAGCACCCAATATGTCAAGACAAGATTGGAGATTTTCGTGAAGATTAGGAGCCATTAGATTTGAACCTTGTTATAGTTTTTAGTATCGTGTAGATCGTCTTGCTTCTTGTTTGCCGTTGGGTGTGATGTGAGCTGCAGTTTTGCTTCTAGCCTTATGATGCAGTCATATCAAAATCTTTTTGTGGAGTTTATTGCTTCTTTTGTTAGCCTTTTCGGCTAAATGTTTGCTTAGTTTAGGATTGCCACTAGTTATCCCCCTTAGACGAGTTTACCGCTTACCTTTGCTGTTCCCTCTCACCTATTGAGCGTTGAAGAGTCTCGTCATGAGATGGAAGAGTCATGCAAACGGAAGATGATTCACCAAGGAGTTCAGTTGCAACAGACACAAAGAGTCAGATTCAACACGTACCAGCCAGCTCGGGTATCGCAACAGTCAGATTTCAGGACTCCAGCTCCAATGCCTCCTTGTGATGTTTCAGGATCACGCCCTATCAACGTCAGCAATCCGCCTCAGGGAGAATGAAGCTATGCAACTCCATTTAGTTGTTCAAGTGTCAAGAACCAGGTCATTTTGCTTGCAAGTGTCTGTAGAAGTGTCAAGGAATCACGCCAATTCTGTTCAATCTTGGAAGTACCCCTGCCAAGACATCAGGAACAAGCCATGGAACGTCGTCAGGACAAGGAAGCCAAATATCTCAGAGCGTTGTGAGGGGAAGCTTGAACAACGTCGTTTCCAATGTCGCATCTGGCAACCTATTCTTTTAGTGAGCCTGAATCTCGGGGTCGAGATTCCGTTTAAGGGGGGGAGGTTTGTAACATCCTGATTTTCAGAACTTTTTTTTAAGCTTTTAAAATAAAATTCACCATTTGGATTTTTATGAAATTAATTAAAGCTTAATTGAAATTTTTGTTAATTAAAAAGATTTAATATGATTAAATTAAACATTAATATTTGTCAAAAATATTTTATTTGTGTTCCTTGTGTCACAAGGAATTTTTCTGTATTTTCTGGGATTTTTCGGAGTTTGTTTGAGCTCAATTTAAAATTTCCAAAAAAAAAAGAAAGAGGAGAGAGAATGATCCATCGTCTCCAGCGCGCAGCGCGATCGATCTGGTTCTGTTCTGTACAGGTTTCCTTCCGTTTTATTCCTCTCTTCATAACTTCCAATCCGGACATTATTTGGATGTCTTCCCAAAAGGAAAGTTGTGCCAAATTTCGCAAGAAATCAATCCCAACTGGTCTCTTTCCGTTTCGTTCATCCGTTTGCCTTTTATCTCTAATTTTCTGAAACGGACTCTAAACCAAAATCCGCGAATTGGAGTCGGTTTCTACCTCTTCCAAGCCTATAAATACGACCCCTTGACCTCCCTAAACCCATCCCAAGTCGTGCCAAGTTCCCCCAAAGCCTAGGGCGTCGTCGGCACCGAGGCCCTTCGGTCCCGAATTTGCTCGTCGTGTCTCGAGCTATTCGGTGAGTTTCTTCATGATCCTTTCGCGTCACATTGTGTCATCATGTGCCATCTACCTTCTAGCCAAATTAATTTGGTTTTGGTGCCGCCAATCTCCCAGAATCGAGTTTTCCCCAATCTAGGTCAAGAGTGTTTCCCGACGTCGATTCGTCGCCTCCGGTAAGCTTTAGCCCTTGCCGTAATTTTTTTTAGACTTGCCTCGTCGCGTTCTACGCCGTGCTCACTTCTTTTTCCCCAAAAAGCCTCCACAAATTTTCGCCTCCGAACCTCGCCATGGCCGCCAATGGCATCTCGTGTCCCCATCTGTCCGGTGGTGTTTTCTCCCAATCCGTTCACGTCATATCATGCCAAATCATCCCAGGTAGCTACCCTCCAAGTGGTTTTAGATTTCGTTCACCGAGCACCAAGATATTAAGTTTTTCCTTTTTCCTTCCCAACGTCGTTCAAACGTCGATTGCGCCGTCTCCGGTGGGTTTCTGGCCGAGCCGACAATTTTCCTAGCTTCGCCAAGCCGCGTTCTAACCTGTGCTCACCCTACTTCTCCATGTCCTATGCCCGGGTTTTATTCCTCTCTCCTACCCATGTCGTTGTAGCCGCCCGTGCCGTCACCGTGCCCCGTTTAGTGTGCCGTCGCTTCCTATATGTGCCTTAGGTCCCTAGCAACCCATTTTACTAGTTAGATTCACCTCCCATGCCTCCTCTCGCCAGCGCTAGCCTCCTTTCCAAAAATTTGCTCTCGGGTGAACAGTAACATATGTGAATTTCCAGCATTTTCTCGCCCCGGCAAACTTTAGATCGCTCGTTCTCCTTCGTCCGAACTCCGATTGACCCGATTCTTTTTCCTAAATTCATCTAAAATTGAGCTCTATCTTTTGGTTCTGGTTTTGCAGTTTTTGGAGTTCATTTGGATTTTATTTGAATTTGTTTTGTGTTTCGTCTCGTTTTCTCTCTCGTTAGATCACGCTTTCCAAGGAGCTGAAGCAGGATCCGAAGATCAAGAATTCCTAACTGAGCAAGGCCAAGGCAAGTCGTGTCCTTTGATCATGTTGAACCTAGTTTTCAAATCTATTATGTATTATTTTGTTTTAAATTATCATGCATTGCTACTTTATTATAAAACCCTTGTATTGGTAGTTAATGACCTAATTGATTATTTCCTCCTTGATAATTTGAATACCATGATTCTATTGTCACCATAGGATGGGAAATTATTTAGTGATGCAATATTAGTTGTCACATGGGTGGTACGTTTAGAATTGCTTAGCCATGCTTCTAGTACGTTGGGTCTATCATCACATGTGATCAATTAATTAATCTTGACTTAATGATATACTGGAACGTGGTGGTCAACCACAGTTATAAAATTTGATCGCCAAGACATGGGTAGTGTCATTGGTGTTGGTTATACAAAATGGTTTTCACTCGGGCGAATGATCGTGCAGTAAAGGGGAGAAGTGTGGTTAACACTTCAGGGATGTGGATGTTTCGCCTGGGTAAATTTAAGGACTTAACTTTGTGCGCCATTGATCTGAGTCTTACCGCACAACCACATGTCTAGTATGGGATAGACCTAGCTGATTAACTTGCAAAGGTTTAGTTCAGATATCATCATTGGTAAGTGAGTACCAGGGGTACTGGTTTGCTCACAGTGAGGAGCAGGGTTACTGTCCTCATACGGCGCAAGAGGGGACTTCTGACTGTGGTGGTTAACCCTTCAGCAGTGAAACCTTAGCGGGTGATGTCTAACTAGATTGGAGTGAGGTAAAGGCTTTGTGATAATTTATCTGGGTCTCATGCCTAAGGAAGCATGCTGGCTATTAAGATGACTTATCTCTTGTGGGTAAAGTTGTGCAACCTCTGCAGAGTGTAAAACTATTCGAATAGCCGCGTCCTCGGTCATGGACAATGCTCGGTGATTTCACACGAGGGGTAGAGTTTTCATAAAGAAATCTGGTTGGGTTAAGTTGGGAAGTGAATGGTTAGTTCACGGGTGTTCATTTCATGGATCTTGGTTCATGGAGGATTCCTTGGGTGAATGGTCAGTTCACTTGTGGTTGGTTTCAATTCCTTTGATTACTTATTTATTATCATTTTTCAAAGTTCGCTTTTCAATCTATTTATTGTATTTACTTCAAATTGTTGCTTTATGCAAAATTAACCTTTCAGCCATCCTTTGGTAAGCCTTGCATACTATATTGCATCTTTGTTACAAACGACTTGCTGAGTACTCTATGTACTCACGGCTTCATCAATATTTGCTCAGTTGAGGAGGAAGTTCCAGACCAGCAAGGATTCTTGGAGGGAGGATACTACGAGGACTTCACGGATTAGGACTTCGCTCCCCAGTCGATTGCCTGTGGCATGTCGAATGGCCCATGAGTTTAATTTGTTTTCCGCTGCTAGTTTTCTAAGCCCTTCCGGCTAATAATTGTAAGGTTGACCTTAAGGTCGTACTCTGATGTTTATCTATATAATTTGGATTTTCTTTAGAATATCGTGATGTGGATGATATTTATCTTTGTTTATACTGTGTGCACTAGCGTGATCCTGGACTAGTGCAGAATACACAGGAGAGTCCGGATTTGCAAATTCGGGTCTCTACAGAGATGGTATCAGAGCCATATCGACTGTAGGACGAAGCCCTAGTTAGAATGGTCGAAGTAGCAAGTTTTGAAAATTTATTTTCTAAATCAAATCAACCAAATGAATGTCTAGTAATTCTTGATTCTTACCTCATTCTTAGGATTCTTACTCCTTGCCTCCTCTTAAATATTGTTTTCAAAACTCAATTTGACTTCTTATCCCTATAATGTCCATAGATGTTTCGAGTGTCCCTCGATCAAAGCGAAAGTTGGCATGGAATTCTCCAAGCTGTGCCGTGAAGTTTGGATCAAGGAAGCACCCAATATGTCAAGACAAGATTGGAGATTTTCGTGAAGATTAGGAGCCATTAGATTTGAACCTTGTTATAGTTTTTAGTATCGTGTAGATCGTCTTGCTTCTTGTTTGCCGTTGGGTGTGATGTGAGCTGCAGTTTTGCTTCTAGCCTTATGATGCAGTCATATCAAAATCTTTTTGTGGAGTTTATTGCTTCTTTTGTTAGCCTTTTCGGCTAAATGTTTGCTTAGTTTAGGATTGCCACTAGTTATCCCCCTTAGACGAGTTTACCGCTTACCTTTGCTGTTCCCTCTCACCTATTGAGCGTTGAAGAGTCTCGTCATGAGATGGAAGAGTCATGCAAACGGAAGATGATTCACCAAGGAGTTCAGTTGCAACAGACACAAAGAGTCAGATTCAACACGTACCAGCCAGCTCGGGTATCGCAACAGTCAGATTTCAGGACTCCAGCTCCAATGCCTCCTTGTGATGTTTCAGGATCACGCCCTATCAACGTCAGCAATCCGCCTCAGGGAGAATGAAGCTATGCAACTCCATTTAGTTGTTCAAGTGTCAAGAACCAGGTCATTTTGCTTGCAAGTGTCTGTAGAAGTGTCAAGGAATCACGCCAATTCCGTTCAATCTTGGAAGTACCCCTGCCAAGACATCAGGAACAAGCCATGGAACGTCGTCAGGACAAGGAAGCCAAATATCTCAGAGCGTTGTGAGGGGAAGCTTGAACAACGTCGTTTCCAATGTCGTACCTGGCAACCTATTCTTTTAGTGAGCCTGAATCTCGGGGTCGAGATTCCGTTTAAGGGGGGAGGTTTGTAACATCCTGATTTTCAGAGCCTTTTTTTAAGCTTTTAAAATAAAATTCACCATTTGGATTTTTCTGAAATTAATTAAAGCTTAATTGAAATTTTCGTTAATTAAAAAGATTTAATATGATTAAATTAAACATTAATATTTGTCAAAAATATTTTATTTGTGTTTCTTGTGTCACAAGGAATTTTTTTGTATTTTCTGGGATTTTTCGGAGTTTGTTTGAGCTCAATTTAAAATTTCCAAAAAAAAGAAAGAGGAGAGAGAATGAACAGTACCGTGGGTACTGTTCATCCATCGTCTCCAGCGCGCAGCGCGATCGATCTGGTTCTGTTCTGTACAGGTTTCCTTCCGTTTTATTCCTCTCTTCATAACTTCCAATCCGGACATTATTTGGATGTCTTCCCAAAAGGAAAGTTGTGCCAAATTTCGCAAGGAATCAATCCCAACTGGTCTCTTTCCGTTTCGTTCATCCGTTTGCTTTTTATCTCCAATTTTCTGAAACGGACTCTAAACCAAAATCCGCGAATTGGTGTCGGTTTCTACCTCTTCCAAGCCTATAAATACGACCCCTTGACCTCCCTAAACCCATCCCAAGTCGTGCCAAGCTCCCCCAAAGCCTAGGGCGTCGTCGGCACCGAGGCCCTTCGGTCCCGAATTTGCTCGTCGTGTCTCGAGCTATTCGGTGAGTTTCTTCATGATCCTTTCGCGTCACATTGTGTCATCATGTGCCATCTACCTTCTAGCCAAATTAATTTGGTTTTGGTGCAGCCAATCTCCCAGAATCGAGTTTTCCCCAATCTAGGTCAAGAGCGCTTCCCGACGTCGATTCGTCGCCTCCGGTAAGCTTTAGCCCTTGCCATAATTTTTTTTAGACTTGCCTAATCAATTTGACCTAATCAAGTTGGGGAGCCAAGGACCGTTCAGATTGGCCTAATCAATTTGATCACCTTGTGCCTATGACTGGTTTTGGACCGAAGAATATTAATTTTGTTGGCTTAGGTATCTAGCTTTGTTTTGTAAAACATAAGTGATGCAATCTGAACTTGGTGACTCATATTTCTTTGAATGAAGATTTTTAATACCATTAGGAAAAAAGTTTGAACAATCATTCACTCTCCTCTGATTGCAATATCAATCCTATAAGTGGTATCAAAGCCTGATTAAGCTCTTTCTTATAGATATTAACTGATTTTAAGTGCCATAACATCAGACAAGTATTTCACCAAGCTATCCATCTTTGATGGGGTCGACTTCCCATATTGGAAGGTGAGGATGACTACATATATTCAAGATCAAGGTTATACAATCTAGGAAAAGGTCAAGAATTCCTATGTTGTCCTTGCCGATGACCAGATCACTTCAACAAATCTTCCATTTTGAGAGTCGAAAGTGTTGCAGTTTACGATCACTTCAGCAGTTGTTACGACCATGCACAGAATCGTTACGACCACTTCTAGTTGCTCTAACCACGCTACGTACTCATAACTTCAGTTGACGAGAGTTACGACCATGTTTATGCTATGCTGCGCTCCTTCAATCACGTAGTAGGCTCGATCACCGTAGTCGTAACTTGATTACAAACACGCTATGACTTACGACCACATTGAAGACTCTATCGACCGCCATGATTGTAAAACTTACGACCACATATTCTACTCTGTGACCATGGTCATACTCATTTACGACCACATCTTCTGCTCCTGCGGACACCTCCGCTTGATTGTCATGGTCGTACGTCTGCAAATCATGAACTCAATATTTTCCAGGAGCTAAAGCACCCTGCTTTCTTTGTTTCTCTCCCTCTCATTTCGATCACACCAATTACATCATCTCGCTCTCTGTGTACTTCTCTCATTACATTGGTCTCCTTTTATATCCAACCCAACGACTAAGAAACGAAAAAGCATATAACTCGAAAATAGACTGGAACTGGACTCGGCTACAGACTCTAATACGGACTCGACATCTACGTATACGACAACGATGCATACGCAGATATGGACTCAGATACGACTAAGCAACGGAAACAAGATTACTTCTAACAATCATCTCCTTAATCTTGTTTCTCATCTTGATAACGTCAATCTTCACTCTTACTTATGCTTCTTCCTTCCACCTGCACTCCTGTGCGTCGTACCTTCCCGGGCCTTATACAATCTAGCGCTTGCCATGTCTCGCACCTAGACTGGACAACGTCTCGCACCTAGACTGAACCTGTCCTTCCTTGTACGCCTGCCTGGGGCCAGAAGCACGAAAAGAAGCCGTCGATGGCCACAATTGCAAAAGCAGTGCACGACGGGGCCAAATCGGCCAAAGTTTCTTTGATATGCAAGTAATTCAAAATTTAATGTGATAGATATTAATTTTCTCAATTACATTTCTAATAGAAATTATTACTAAAAATGAAAAGGAGACAAGCCAGTATCAATTTGCGCTATACGGATATTCCATTTTTTATTCGAAATTACATAAATATACCCGCGGGAAATTTTTTTACAAAAATAGGCTCCAGTCGCCTAATGGTTCGGCGACTGGAGCCTTTCGCCCAACCAGAGCGCGGCATAATATCTGTTGCCACACGCTGGAGCGACTGCATCCAGTCGCTTTTCTGTACGGCGACTTTCATGCAGTCGCCACACGATTAGGCGACTTGCATGCAATCGCCATTCCATTAGGCGACTGCATGAGCCCCCCGTGAATTTTGTGAATTTTGTAGTTTTAAACTGGTAAAAAATGTGGTTTAGTTGTAATAAAAGTTTATGTTATTGTATATTGTAGGTGCGTGAAAATTTTAGAAACTTTTTTTATTAAAGATTAACTGGAGAACGATCGATATTTAAACTGGTAAAAAATGTGGTTTAGTTGTAATAAAAGTTTATGTTATTGTATATTGTAGGTGCGTGAAAATTTTTAGAAACTTTTTTTATTAAAGATTAACTGGAGAACGATCGATACATACACTGTTAAGTGACATACGATGATAATTCATGTGCGGAGAACCGGTATATAAATTTTTAGATGATTTGATATATGAATGATTGAATGCGAAAAGAAAAGATGATAGACTTGCTTGAATAAAAATAAACTTCATAATATAATTGTGAGTAACATGCTGCGTATTTTTTCATTACATGCATAACCTCACTCTCCACCCTGGTGTGCCCCGTCACCGCGCCCGCGTCCTCCCATACGGCCCCGCTTGGCCCTCCTCCGGTGCAACGGGTTACGAGGCTCTGAAAAAGTGAAACGAGCAGGAGGGTGTCTATCTCGCCCCTGCGTTGGTGGAGTCAGCTGCACTTCTGGCTGTGTGCCCTCCGGTGCACCGGGGAGGGCACTGCCATAGAGAACCTCCGGTGCTGCGTCGGAGAACTGCTCGGGCCACTCCACGAAAAATTGGTCCACATCGTCCTGGCCCGGGGAGACGCCGTGCTGCTGGTAAGTACCTGCAATATTAATATCGTTAGTTCGTTGCATGTCATCTTGGGATAAAAACGAGATCGGATGATGTGTACCCGTAGCTGGTGCCATCGAGGTGGGAGGAGGGGCATACACCCCCTGCGTGTGGAAGCCGGGGATGTAAGGAGGAGGCGTGAAGTGAGGTGGGGGAGGTGGTGGAGGAGGCTATGCCCAGGCTGAACCCCCTGGCTGCTCCGGGTGAGGTGGTGTAGGACGTGTCCACGTACTACCTCCGGAGTAGTGCCACGCTGGTCGGGGTGGCACTGGTGGACGAGCAGTTGGAGCGCTGGGCGTGGAGACCGTCGGTAGCCTCGTGCAGGACAGTAGGCTAACAATACGTCTACACCCGTCCTGCACCCGACGCGCAAAGCTGACGCCCTCCTCGTGGGTCAGCTGCGCACCAGTGGCGACTCTCTCCAGTACTGAGGTAGACTCGGACCATAGGGCAGCACCGACGTCAGTCTAGACACAAAGACATAAAATGGTCGATCATTGAAACGACATTACCATTTGGGAATCTTTGAAATGACATGTAACGTACCGCGATGTGAGCGTCGCGCGCGAGGTGCGCGGGGTACGTGTCCGTCGGAGCGGCGACGTGTGTGGCAGGCGGGTCTACGACATATACGAGCCTGGTACGTGTCCACGCTTGGTACCAGCGCAGGTACTCCGCGTACTCCCTGCTGTCGTACGGGCGGTCCTCCTCCACGCGGTCATCGAGCGCACCCTCCCACTGCTCGACCTAGGGCTGCATCTTCATCGACCAGTCCGTGCCTCTTTTAACTCCCTTCGCGTTGTGCCTGCGTACAGAACCATTACGTAATGTGAGTATTTGCGAACACAGTAGTACGTATGTACATATTTAGCAGGAACGATCACTCACGCGTGCACGTTCCGCGGAAGCGATGGTCCGAATGGTACAGGAAGTGCCTGCCGTAGCCCAAACTGCCGCATGACTCTCTGGGGCGCGTAGTCCTCCACGTAGATAAGGTACACGAGCTTCCGCACGGGTGAGCCAGAAAGCCCGGTCACGCCAGCAAAGTGCGGACAGCCCGTTAGGAGCGCGGGCCTGCACTGCCGTATCTGCGTAAGGCTCCCAGCGCACGTCGTCGGCTGTGAGGCGGTCGAACTGCTCCACAAAGGGCTGGAACTGCTCCATGTACCCAGTACTGTGTGAGCCACCTCAGCATCGGCCCATGGGTCTGATCCTCCTCGAAGATGTGGTGCTGATCGGTCGGTGGAATGACCCTCTCGAATCTGCCGATCAGGTCAGCGCGCCAGTCGGCTGGGGCCTCCGGTAGGAAGGCAGCGCCTCCCGCGATCGAAAGGCCAAGGAGCAGGGACACATCCTGCAGGGTCAGCGTCATCTCCCCGAATAGGAGGTGGAATGTGTGCGTCTCCGGCCGCCAACGGTCCACCAAAGCCGTCAGCAGGGAACGGTCGAACGGGAAGCGTCGTGATCGATCCCCGCCCGCCTCATGATCCTCCTCCGTGGCCTGCACCATCTGGGCAAGAGGGAGTAGCCCGGCATCCTGCAGCCTGCAAACAAAGTGAAGGTCACCATGAAACGTTCTTACGGTCGCACTAAATGCTGGCGTAGTGCAAACCTAGCAGTCCAACGAGGGTCGAGTCCCCAGGCCACGCGAGGTGTGCGTGTCCGGACCACTCCCAGCTCAGTCGGCTCCGTGCTCCCCAGTGACGGCACACGACGGGAAGCGCGATGAGAGCGGTCCATGTGCTCATCCAACAGCGCGTATCGCCACTCGGAGTCACGTCCAGCACGAGTTATACCTGCAAAATTTGTACAATAATTTCAACATTAAATTTTGTACATCTAAATTTCTACACTAAATTTTCTACATCTAAATTTGTACACTAAATTTTCTACATCTAAATTTGTACACTACATTTTCTACATTAATACATAAAAAATTTTCTAAACTAAATTTTCTAAACTAATAAACTAAATTTCTAAACTAAATTTTCTAAACTTAATTTCTAAACTAATTTTCTAAACTAAATTTTCTGAACTTTTTCTAAATTCTCTACATCTAAATTTGTACACTAAATTTTCTACATCTAAATTTGTACACTACATTTTCTACATTAATATATAAAAAAATTTCTAAACTAATAAACAAAATTTTGCAAACTAAATTTCTAAACTAAATTTTCTAAACTTAATTTCTAAACTAATTTTCTAAACTAAATTTTCTAAACTTTTTCTAAATTCTCTACATCTAAATTTGTACACTAAATTTTCTACATCTAAATTTGTACACTACATTTTCTACATTAATACATAAAAAATTTCTAAACTAAATTTTCTAAACTAATAAACTAAATTTTGTAAAGTAAATTTCTAATCTAAATTTTCTAAATAAATTTTCTAAACTAAATTGCTAAACTAAATTGCTAAACTAAATTTTCTAAACTTAATTTCTAAACTAATTTTCTAAACTAAATTTTCTAAACTAAGTTTTCTAAATGAAATTTCTAAACTAAATTTTCTAAACTAAATTTCTAACACTAAGAAAAATACCTGAAAATCACGCTTTCCCTCTCCTCTTCCCCTCCTCTCCCTCTCCTTCTCCCTTCTCTTCTTTCCCTTCTTCCCCTTCTTCCTCTCTTCTTCTCCTCTCCTTCCTCGCGCGCGGCCGAACGAATGAAAATAGTGAATGCCGAAGGAATGCGGCCGGCGGCCGAGCGTGGCGCTTTATATCACCTCCAGTCGCCAAAGCGGTTCGGCGACTGCATTTCAGTTGCCCAACGGTTCGGCAACTGGATTATAGTCGCCCAACGGTGGGGCGACTGCAATTAATCGCCGAACCGTTGGTAGATTCGACAAATGTCGCCTTCTGGTTGAACGAAAGGCTCCAGTCGCCGAACCATTCGGCGACTGGAGTCTATTTTTGTAAAAAAAAATTCCGTGGGTATATTTATGTAATTTTGAATAAAAAATAGAATATCCGTACAAAAAATTCCTGGCGTGCGGGGGAGCAAGGTGGCGCGGTTATGGGGCGCGCCAGGTGTTGGACTGCCATCTCCCAAATCGAGAGTCAGTAAATACTGCAGATTTCCAATTTCCTCTGGAAGCTCTGTAATTCTCACACTTGCAAGGTGCAAGTACCTCAGCTGAAATAAACTTCCTAAATTTTTAATATGCTTGTTTTCCAACCAATTGCATCTACTTAAATCCAACACTCTCAAAGCATGAAAGTCCACAAGGGGAGGTATCTGCTGAAGTGCCCCAAACACATTCAGTGACCGAACATGTGACTTGGATTCTGTGGTTGCAAGTATTGTGCTATGTTCTGTGTCGCTAGATTGCAGGGAGAGCCGGCGAATCTTGCTTGGCGAAGAATTGCACTCCCAACCGCCATCAGCAGAGAAACTGCCTCACATCGGCAGGATCGCGCCCTGGGCGGCCGCACGAGGTAGCTGGCACGGTAGCCGGCCGTGCCAGAGGGCCATATCTGCCTTTCCCACGCATAGGAGGGCCACAGGCACAGCTAGTATTGCTATGCCAGGGACTAGAGATGCCCAAAATTCGGCTCTTGCTGGTTCCTGTACGTGAAGGACAGCACGCAGCGCGGCAGCGCCTCTGCTCCTACTACCTCCACGTGATGCGCCGAGAGACACGAAAACAATTGAAACGCATAGAACACAATCGTGTTGCCCTCTCTCCTCTCCTCTTTATTTCTTCGTACTACTAACTTCTCCTCTCTTGCTTTGTTACAAGACTATGCTACTTCTTATAAAGGCTAGTTACATGACTCATAAATGGACTCAATAACTCAACTTGGCTTCTACTACGGACTCATACACGGAACTGACTTATACACGTATACGTATACGGCAAATTTTACGTATCCTACTCAAACTCAATATTTCCTATCAAAACAAGATTAATTCTATTAATTTTCTCTGTAGCTTTTCTTTTGGTCGGCGCTGGTTATTAGTTTCTGTCATCTTCCATCCAATGGTGACATTGCTGTAATCTTTTGTTACTCGCCGTAATTGAATGGCAGAGCACCTGCCTATTTTATCAGAAAGAATTGCCATCGCTACTATCAGGACAGAAGGTATAATGATTCCCCCTCCCCAAAATATCTTACAAATCTCTTTGTTTTAATTTGTGAACAAGCTTATCCCTCCCGTTATAGATTTGATAATGTACAAGGATGACATTAAGCAAGTAGCAAAGTAGTAGCAGCTGAACATTTTTGGATTGTTACTGTGCTACATCTTCCTCGAATGCATAGCTGAATTTCTTTGACTTATTTGTTTCAAACTATTCATTAATTATGATTCTCGTTTCGATTAATGTATCTGTAGGAAAATTTTCTTATTTTAGTACTAGTTTGGTTTTTAAAATTCTACATTTCTATGGATATCTTCTGTACTCATTTGTATGGATATATAATTCTGCAGTAGATTACGGAAGTTCTGCTTGTATGTCGGAAAAAAACCTTCCACACTAGGTAGTTCGAAGCAACATATTCACTTCATTATGCAATTTTGTTGTAATCAAAATTTTATAATTTATGGAAACTTGTTCGGGACCTGTTGATAAATGTGAAGCATTTGTGTTATATGTTAGCATATATGCCGAGAATTATAAGGTAGATTGTAAACATTTCTCATGGAGATGGGTAGCTGAAGGATATGTTACTGAACAATGGAGGTAAAACAGGAGAGCACTACCTTGATGAGTTTGCTAGTAGGAGCCTGATCCAACCTATTGATATCTGCTGTGATGGTAGGCCTCATGCTTGTTGAATCCATGATGCTGTGCTCGACCTTGTCATATTCTTGGCGATTAATGTAGAGAATTTTGTAACCACCTTAGATGGACATCCGTGCAACTCTTTTGCCAGACAAGATTCATCAATTCTCGTTGCAGTGGTCAAGTCTTCTTTAACATAAGAAGCAGAGATGAGGATAACTACACAAGTGAACCAAAGGCTTTGTGCCTGCTCTATTCTGTGTTCTTTGATTGGTGGGGAGAAAAGGCTCTTTTTTGTCATAGCACGCACCTGCTTTACCTGCTATTGGGAAACACCATTTATATATTGATGATCAAAACTAAAAATATTTGGACAGCACGTACTAGGGTGGCTTATATATGCAATGCAGCTATTACAAAAACAGTAGAACAAGCAAGACGATTGGAAAATCGTATCCTATCTAAGCATGATGCAGAATTTGACAAACAGTTACCGCAGCTTGTAAGTCATTATCAAGGGTTGTTCCTGAAAACTTCTTCATGGATTCGGTCAAGCTATAAAACTGTAACTAAAATAGTTTATTTGAAAATTCTCGGCATCTATCAGAAGACTAGCAGTCAGGCGTACTTCCATTATGTTAGTGGCAGGCAGGCAAGCGTAAACCATTGAATTCCTGCTCCAATTCATAATGAGGAATTGCAGGAATGACTGTACCTTAGCATGACATGATCCGCTATCCACGGCAACTTCCAGAACACCTTCCACGATGGCGATAAGGTGCTGAGAATGAAGGCCCCTGAAAACTCAATTGTAGACCTCCGCAAGGTTAGTCGTCATTATACAGTACCTTACGCCGTCCGTGTCATGCAACAGCGACCACTTCTCCGATGATTCTCCCTCGATCTACTGCGAGAAGCACTTGATGTTACGTGAGCTCCTCCTTCTTGGACCTGCTGGGTTAGGTTCATCAAGTGCTGCCAAGCGTTCCGGTTGTGCCGCCCTAGGCATGACCGGCCCCTTGCTCCTTACGTCGACGTGCTTCCTGTTGTGCTCATCTAACAACACCCACAAAGCGTCAAATTTCCTCTGCTAGTTTTGCATAGTCAGCCTCTTGAATAGCTTCATCAACGGTTGTTTCGGAAGCTGCTTGAAAAAGTTTGCCCCTAAGTGACGAATGCACCACCTGTTCCTCATGTCCTGCCAAGAAAAGGGCTTCTCGGAGTCTTCTTGAAGTTTTATTATATCCTTGACAATCTCGGCGTGGCGATTATGAATTACACACACCAAGACGTGCACCGACAACTCCAACCCTGACATGTCTGAGAAACCACAACCAGCTTTCATAATTCTCACTTTCGACGAAAGCGATGGCCAACGGCAATATTTGGTTATTGCCGTCAACGTGCCCGGGTTCCTCTCCGGCAACACCTTAATCATACGAGGAAGATTGTCGTACGCCGCCTCGAAAGACCCAAAATATTTTTCCAACGCCTTCTGCTTGGCATGCCATGCTTTCGTGTAGCTAATCTTGTACTTGAATTTCTTCTCGATAACTAACACAATATGCGTGTTCTCCATGTTTTTCTTCTGCACTATCTCTTCGTACATCAAATTGGCTATAAAGACGGACGTTAGGTTACGATGCCTCGCCAAACACTACTGAGAATGCAAGAGTGCGGCTCCACCTTCGACACAATCCAGTGAGTCTCATACTTGGGTCTACGTGCGTGCACCATCCAAGGACAACCGGCCTGCTCGCACTTCACGGTGTACTGCTTCTGGCTAGATTTCACGACCTGAAAAGTCCATTGCATTGAAAGTGCCCACAGCTTCATGGCATCTTACAGCGCTGCTACATCCTTCGTCTCATGATACTCCCACGCTGTTTCATGCTCGTCATGTGTCGAAACACCCTCAGCATTAAACCGGTTCCATTCCTACGGGACAGGAGCTTCATCCTCATCCGAGCTGTCCTTGTCGTCATCCTGTACAGCTTCCTCTTCAGCTCATGCCCTCTGGTCATCACAGTCCATCTGATGTACAATGTACTCAATATGCTCTCTGTTGTAGGGGTGGCCCCCACCTAAGCCCAGCAGGCCTGTTAGAAGGTTATAAGGACCAGAGTGGAATATGTATAAAGACCTAGATGCCCCTGATGGGGGTGTATTGATGTAAGGGCACAACTGTAAAAGCATACCCCCTACGAATATATATATAGGGGAAGGCTGTGAGGGGGAAAGACACTCTCCCAACTCTCCACTACCATCTCTCTCTCTGTTTGGTCTGTAATCACAACAGTTGGCGCCGTCCGTGGGGAGGACAGGAACAAGCTTGAAGTTCAAAGGAGGATGGCACCGAAAAAAGCTTCGTTGACGGCGGCGAAGGGAAAGAAGGTGGCGAGATCGGAGCGTTGCCTAAGTACCAGGGCTTCGGCGTCGGCCGTCGCGGGCGCGGGTGACGACGTAGGCGCGGTGGTCGCGGATGTCGACGCTCGCGCTGCAACGACCAACCCCGCCACCACCGCGACGACGACGAGCGACCTCGCCACCACCGCGACGACGACGAGCGACCCCGCCACCACCGCGACGACGACGAGCGACCCCGCCACCACCGCGACGACGACGAGAGACCCCGCCACCACCGCGACGACGACGAGCGACCCCGTCACCACCGCGACGATGACGACCAACCTAGCCACTGCTGCGACGACGACTACTCCCGCCACCTTTGCCGCAACGCTCGCCGGCAGCGCGGATCGGGTGGTTGGAGGTAGCCGCGACGGAGCAACCGACAGCTCGGGACCTCGCGAGGCGATCGTCCCCGCGCTGACCCATCCGCTGGGCGCGCCGGCGGCCCCGACTACACCTGCGGTGGAAAGCGCTCTGCTGGCGGCCCTCAACGCATTCCAGCGGGAGCTCAGAGATCTCCGCGGAGCTGTCCGAGACATGCAAGAGGCTCGAAGCCAGCAGGCAGCGCCAGTGGTCGCGCCAGAGCCTACCCCGGAAAGGGCAGACAGCCGCGACGCCCCCACATCAAGCCGCGTGCCCCTGCGGCGTGTCGATCCAGAGTCCCCGCTTTCGGCAGGGCTACAACAGGCAGAATGGCCCGAAGACTTCAAGTTCCCCAGCGTCATCGAACCATTCAACGGCGATACGGACCCCCGCGAGTTCGTGCGCGTGTATGAAACCGCAATCGAGGCCGCGGGAGGAGATGACACCACAAAGGCGAAAGGGCTCCTCCTCGCGTTGCAAGGAGTGGCGCTTTCCTGGTTCTTTACCATAGAACCAAGCTCCATCTACGCGTGGGAGCAGCTCTGCGACCGCCTTCACAACAACTTTCAAGGAAACTACGTTGAGCGAGTCGACGCGGACTAGCTCTTCGCCGTAAAGCAGAAACCTTCGGAGAAGCTCCGGGACTACTCCAAGCGCTTCACGAAGGTGCGCTGCCAAGTCAAAGACGTTAACGAGACAACTGTCATCAACGCAGCCATACAGGGCCTTCGCCCGGGTCCCATGGCCGAGTACAACGCACGGAAGCCCATCAAGACGATCGCTAGGCTCTTCGACAAAATGGAGGAATATGCGCGGGCGGAGGAAGACGCGAAGAGGCGCAGCGCTTCCACCCCTGAACCCGCTCAAGCGGAGCGCTTGCCGTATGAAGGGGGGGCGACTGATGGTTTCCCGAACCCAAAGTAGGGCCGCAGCCGGGAGCCTCGCGAAGACACGCTCGGGAGTGACAATGCCGGGGAGCAGTAAAGCTCTTCCAAGAACAGGCGCAAGCCTCGGCATCACCAGCGCAGGCCACCCAAGGCATGCCACGTCCTTGCCCCCACCTCGCGGGGAGGGGGCCGAGGATGGGAACGCGGACCCGACCGCGACGAACGACCCCGCGCGGAGCAGGAATATCCGGACTACCGCAAGTGGTGTGAAGTGCATGGGTACGGCGATCATTATACAAAGGCGTGCTCCGCAGTCAGGGAGCTGCGGCGGGTGATGGCCGAATCTCAGGCTTCATCCCCCCGGCTCCCTGCTGAAGCCCATGAGCGGCATCGTACCGTCAGCGTCATCACCGGAGGTTCCGCACCAGGGGACCCCCTGGAGCAGTCACCCCCGCGGACGTTGCCTTGCAACATCACCTTCACCCCGCATGACGCTAGGGGCGTGGAGTTCCCTCATCAAGATCCCTTGGTCATCCAGGCCCGCATTGCAGGCTACGACATCAGCCGTGTCCTCGTCGACGGGGGAAGCTCCGCGAACATTTTGTTTGCAGGAACCCTCGACCGTATGAGAATTCCGCGAAGTCGCTTAGAGCGGTCGGGAGCCCCACTTCAGGGCGTCGGAGGTCAACCGCTGGAGGCTTTAGGGCAGCTGTCCCTTCCAATAACATTCCGCCAGGGGGCAACATCCGAAGCGAGTACATCGTCTTCGACGTTGTAGACATCCCGCACCCCTACAACGTCATTTTGGGGCGGCCCGCCATCAACTCCTTCGAGGCGGTTCCACACCACGCCTTCCTATGTATGAAGCTCCCAGGCTCGGAGGGTGTTATCACCGTCTTCGGCGATCAGGACCTTGCCAGACGCGCCGAAGTCAGCAGTCGGGATCTGCGTCGCTCGGTGCATGCACTTTCAGGCGTGCTCGCCGACACGCCTTCCGCTCCAGGATGGACGCCTAAGCCTCGGCCTGAGGGCGGAGTCAAAAAGGTGCCGCTCCAGGTGGAGGGGCAGTTCGTGTCCATCGGCGAGGGGCTCCCTACGGAGGTCGAGCGAGACCTACTCCAAGTGCTGCAGAGCAACGCCGACATCTTCGCATGGTCTCCGGAGGATATCAAGGGTGTCGACCGAGCAGTGATCGAGCATCGCTTGGCGGTCCGCCCCGATGCCAAGCCGGTCAAGCAAAAGCTTCGCCGTATGTCCATGGATCGCCAGAAGGCGGCCAAGGTCGAGGTGGCGAAGCTTCTCCAGGCCGGGTTCATTCGCGAGGTCCATCATCCTGAGTGGCTCGCCAACCCGGTATTGGTCAAAAAGGCCAGCGGAGCCTGGCGTATGTGCATCGACTTTCGGCACTCAACAAGGCGTGCCCAAAGGACAATTACCCCTTACCACGCATTGATCAACTGGTTGACGCCACCGCTGGGTGCGAGCTAATGTGTTTCTTGGATGCCTATTCTGGCTACCATCAGGTATATATGGCCGAAGATGATGAGGAGAAGACCAGTTTTATCACACCGATTGGGACCTTCTGCTTCGTCAGGATGCCCTTCGGCTTGAAAAACGCGGGCGCTACCTTTACCCGCCTCATCGCGCTTGCCTTGGCCGCCCAGCTCGGGAGGAACGTGGAGGCTTACGTCGATGACGTGGTGGTCAAAACCCGGCAGCTCGCTCTGCATGGCCGGGACCTCCAGGAGACCTTCGACAACCTACGGAGGGCCGGCATCAAGCTCAACCCCGACAAATGCGTCTTTGGCGTGCAGGCGGGAAAACTCCTCGGCTTCCTCGTGTCCGGACGGGGCATCCAGGCGAACCCCGATAAGGTCGAAGCCATCTTGGGTATGGAACCAACCAAGACGACGAGGGAGGTCCAGAGGCTGGCAGGACGCATGGCAGCCCTAAGCCGCTTCCTATCTAGGGCGGTGGAGCGGGGCCTGCCATTCTTCAAGACGCTCCGCGGGTGCGATGGATTTCGGTGGGATAGCGATTGTGCGGAGGCCTTCAACGAGCTCAAGAAGCACTTGAGATGTTACACAAGGAGTCCACAGGGCGCATCGGGAAGTGGGCCGCCGAGCTCGCCCCGTTCTCCTTGACATACGCCTCGCGGGCGGCAATCAAATCTCAAGTTCTCGCCGACTTCCTCGCAGAATGGACTCCGCCGGCTCAGCCCGTCCAGAAGCATGATGACCCGGTCTGGACGCTTACCATTGACGGAGCCTACGGCGTCGCGGGCGCAGGCGTAGGTGCGGTGATCGTCACGCCTGAAGGCCAGCGCCTACTGTACTCGGGGCGCCTCGCTTTCCTGGCTACCAACAACACAGCCGAGTATGAGGCGCTGCTCTTCGGCCTGACAAAGCTCAAGGCAATCGGAGCACGGCGAGTGCTTGTCCGCACGGACTCGCGTCTGGTGGCGGGCCATGTAGACAAGTCATATCAAGCTAAGGACCCGGACCTGGCCAAATACCTTGCGGCCGTAAGAGCAAGGGAAAGGCATTTCCTGGGCGTCACGGTCAGGGCCATCCCTCGTGCGGAGAATGAGCAGGCCGACGCCCTCGCAAAGGCGGCCAGCCAACAACTGCCGCCCCCCGAGGGGGCATTTTACGAAGTGTTACCGCAGGCGGCCATCGCGCAGGACAATCAGGACGCGGCCCTCGTTTACCACACCATCCAACAGGGCGACTGGCGGGAGCCCATCTTCAATTTCCTGCAGGGCATCGCCGAGCCGGAGGACCCCGCCGAGCTACGACGTCTGCAGCACTGCGCCAGGTCCTTCCAGGTGTTCGAAGAGACACTCTATAAGAAGGGGGTTTGCGCGCCGCTCCTACGATGCCTCTCGGTCGAAGAAGGGAGAAAGCTCCTTGTGGATATTCACGCAGGCATGTGCGGATCTCACCTGGCACCAAGGTCTCTGGTCGGCAAGGCGTTCAGGCAAGGCTTTTACTGGCCAACCGCCATCACCGACGCCCAGGACCTCGTGCGCCGGTGTCAAAGGTGCCAATGGATGGGACGCATCATCCGCAGGCCCCCGACGCACCTCAATCCTATCCCCCCGGTGTGGCCGCTGGCACGCTGGGGTATCGACATAGTTGGACCACTTCCCCGAGCCCCAGGGGACCTACGATTCGTGGTAGTCGCGCTGGAATATTTTTCCAGATGGCCGGAGGCGGTGGCCCTAGCCAAAATAACTTCGGCGGCCATGCAGCGCTTCCTTTGGCAGAACATCATCTGTCGCTTCGGCGTGCCCAGGGAGCTCACCGTCGACAACGGCCAGCAATTTGACGCCACACTCTTCAAAGAATTCTATGATGGCATGGGCATCACACTTAGGTTCGCCTCGGTTGGGCACCCCCAGTCCAACGGAGCGGTGGAGAGGGCGAACGGCGCCATCTCTGCCGTCGTCAAAAAGCACCTGGTCGGGCTGCCGAAGGGCAAGTGGCCAAGCAAGCTTCACAGCGTCCTCTGGTCCCTCCGCACAACGGTGACACGCCCGACGGGGTTCACGCCTTTCAAGCTCCTTTTCGGAGACGAGGCAGTCACCCTTGAAGAGATCAAGGCTGGATCACGGAGGGTCCTCGTCCAAGCGCCCGATGAAGAGCGCCGCTTGTCCTTGGACCTCCTCGACGGGGTGCGGGCGAGCGCAACCCAGCACGTGGAGAAGTATGCGCGGCAAACAGTGCGTACTCGGGACCGTTCCGTATATCCACGCATGTTCAAGCCTGGGGATCTCGTCCTCAGAGTGGCGCTCCATGCGGAGACTGCTGGCAAGTTGGAGTCCAAGTGGGAGGGTCCGTACATCGTCGTGGAAGCATTACAGAAGGGAGCATACCGCCTCGCCACGCTCGACGGGCAAACTCTCCGCCACACATGGAACGCGGAAAGGATGCGGCGGTATTACGCCTAGACGCAGGGCGGCAGCTGTAGCAGCATCAGCCCTTTACTGTACAATGCTCGCCCGCGCAAGCGGCAGTTCAATAAAGCCTGCTATTCCCCAAGAATACCATTGCCTGCTTGCAATGTGCACAGGACCCTCCCCCTAAATGAAGTCGTAGCGTCGAGGTCCGCCTCCGCACGCGCCAGTCTACGGACTCTAAATGAAGTCGTAGCGTCGAGGTCCGCCTCCGCACGCGCCAGTCTACGGAATCTAAATGAAGTCATAGCGTCGAGGTCCGCCTCCGCACGCGCCAGTCTACGGACTCTAAATGATGTCGTAGCGTCGAGGTCCGCCTCCGCACGCGCCAGTCTACGGACTCTAAATGAAGTCGTAGCGTCGAGGTCCGCCTCCGCACGCGCCATTCTACGGACTCTAAATGAAGTCGTAGCGTCGAGGTCCGCCTCCGCACGCGCCAGTCTACGGACTCTAAATGAAGTCGTAACGCTGAGGTCCGCCTCCGCACGCGCCAGTCTACGGACTCTAAACAAGACGTAGCGTTGAGCCTCGCTCCGCACGCGTGAGTCTGCGGACTATAAATGAATCGACCCAAAACACAGCTTACAGCAGTAAGAACAAGTGGTGCTTCGGTTCATTGCAAAACATGGGGTCAAGTGACTACAACCATGAGCATACAGGTACGACCCCCCTCCCCATCCAAGACATACGATCAACGATTTAGCCTTCGCACGGCGCCGAGGGGCCCGTGCCGCCATCGTGGCCTCGGGGAACTTCTTCGAGCCAACAGAGGAAGTCCCCTTCCCCCCGCAGTGTCTGCTGCACTGCAACTCTGGCCGCATCCTCCCCGACACGACCCCAGATCCGTCGATGGAAGTTCTGGAGGTCAGGCTCGATGGAGCGGATAGCGTCCGACAGCGCCTCCGGCCGGCTGGGAAGATCCAGCTGAGGGTTCGCCAGCTCGTGGATGTGCCTACACCCACGAGTGTGGAGCGTGCCGAGGGCAAGGCACGCGCCAAGATAGCCACAGTGCTCGCCCCCCTCCCCGATCAGCCCAAGCGTCTCCGCCAAGTCCTCCGGCCTATGAGTGGTCTCTGGCACGTCGACGCACAGATCACGGAGGGCCCAGTTCAAAGACTCCATTGCTCCCCACGCTGATGTGGACGCATCATCCAAGGCGCGGGCCTTCTCAGCAGCAGTCTCAGCCAGCTGGGTCTTCTCCTCCTCTAAGGCGGCGATCTGCTGCAAGAAAGAGGCGCGTTCCTCCGTCGCGGCGCATTTGGCTTCCTCGGCTTTGAGTCGCATGGCCGCCATGGCAACCTCCAGCGTGCGAAGCTCTTCGTCCTTCGCCGCGTGGGCATCATTTGCTTCACGAAGGCTGGCTTCTAGGGCTCTTCGCTCCCGGATGCGGGCCTCGTCCACGGCCTCGCTGATAGCAAGTGTCTGAAAGTAGCAACAAGAGTCAGCAGACGCCGGGTACTACCCTAGCAAGCGCCAACACACATGCTCACCTGTATCTCCGAGGCCTGCAGCGCGAGTGCCAGGAGGTCCCCGTCGCATGATGACAGCGTCCGTCGGTCAAGGCCGCCGTTGGCACGCTCTGCAGCCGCATTCAGGACACGAATTATCTCCGGGCGCGCGAGGAAGTCGGCGAGAACGGGCTCAGGCCCCTCCGTATCAGGGGTTTCGCTTGCGGTGCACCCTGCATGAGGTTTCGCACTTCGCGCACACCCCCGTTGCTCGATCCTTCACCACGCCCGAGAGACTTTGTCTCGCCTGATGTCGACGGAATGAGCGAGCAAATCGGAGAGAGTTTCGCTAAGTCGTGCGAGGAAAAAGAGCTACGCCTACCTTCGGCGCCCCCCGTTGACGCAGGAGGTCGTGCCTCTTCGACCACCGTCCCTGGGGGCAATGCCCCGGCGGGCGGTTGAGAAGATCCTTCGGCCGTGCCCGCCGCGCCGGGTGCCACAATTCCAAGCATAGGGCCGGCAATGTTGTACCGACCCTTCGAGGGAGGAGGGGATCGGACTCGAGGGCGTTTAGCCTGTGGCTCCACAGGCGATTCCTCCGCGACGCTAGCAGCCGCAACCAGTGTCGCGCCCTCGGTCTCGGCCGCTCCGGGCGCGTCCTTGGCGGCTGGCGCGAGCGGCACAGCGCTGACAGCTACAACGCCCTCGTCGGCAGGGGCGCCAATCCCCGGGCCGGCGGGCGCCGACTCAACGAAGGCCGCGCTCACAGGCTCGGTAGCGTCGACGGTCGGTGCCGCCACCGGAGTCAAGGCAGCGCGCTCCCCTGAACCGGTTCGATCGGATCCACCGCGGTCGCGCGTCCCGTCCCAGAGGTGCCAGCGGCCGAGGTGGCTGATGGACTGGACGCGCTGGCTGCGGAGCGAGCGCGGTGCCGCGAAGACGAGGCCCTCGCTTGACTTCCACCGCCGCAACGGCTTGGGGTCCCCGCAGGAGTCTCTTCCGGAATCGCGCGCTCGGTTACGTCAATGCCCAGAGCCTCGCACGTGCGGTTTACCGGCCCCCGCTTCGCCGCTTTGGTCGCGTCCTCGCGAAGCTTGTGCTCCTCGAGTGTATACGGACCAAGGAACGCAACAACCACGCGCTCCGCATCTTCCAGCCGAGCCACTGCGCAGAAGGTAACAAGCCGATCAGATGGGGACCACACGAACACAAGGGGGTGCATACCAGTGCGCTCGACGGCTTACAAGGAGCGGAGGGCGGAAGCAGGCAAGACACCGATGGGCTGACTCCGTCCTCACGTCTGCCGCCCGGTCCAGCGTACTTCCACTGGGAGGAGAGTGGCGCCGCCCCATACATCGTAAACTCCTTGGCTAGGTCACTCATACTTAGCCGGCGGGCGACACCGGCAAGACTCCATAGCCTTTCCGGGTCGTCAGCCTCCGGTTTCAGGCTTGGCGAGCTGTTGAACGAGATTGGCCCACCTCGGCATGACATCCCGCTCTGGCTGGTCACGATGTAATAAAACCACTGCCGTGTCCAGCCGGACTCCCACTTCCCCATGGAGGCGGCCGCGGGGAACAGCATCGAGCATGACGTCCGTGGCACGAAGTCTACGCTGCCGAAGTTGGACACTGCCCCTTCAACTTTCCTAGGTCGGCAGCATGCGTCGTGCAGGGTGGCAAATAGGCTCGCGCTGGGACGCCGCCCTTCTGTTCGCGCTGCCCACGTAAAGACAGCCAGGCGAACTATTGCGTTTGGCGTCAGTTGGGCCAGCTCCAGCCTGTAGGCCCACAGGACGTCGGCCACAAACATCGTGGAGGGCATTCAAAGGTCGGCGTCGAAGAATGCGACAAAAACAATCGCCTCCAGTGCCCGGGGCTTCGGCTCCGTCTCGTCGCGACGGGGTAGGCGAGCCCCATCACGCTCCTTGATCTTCCCCTCCCGCACAAGCCGCTGCAGCGTCTCTTCGGTTACGCGGCTCCTCCCCAGCACACGGGAGCAGCGGCCCCCCGAGTGCTCCATGGCGTCCCACTGCCTGTCGGCGCGTGAGCGTTGCCGCAGCGCCAGCTTGTATTCCCCAGGAGGGCAGGACAACTCGTCCCGACCAGACAAAGAGCCGCCGCTGGGATGGCGGGAGGCGTCGTCGTGGCTAGCCATTCCTTTCTAAGGCTAGGGCAAAAGGGAAACAAAACGCCCCACTACAGCAAGGGTAGCTTATAAAGCCCGCTCGCCTCCTTTCCGGTCAGAAGCGCGGCCAAACTAAAAACCCCTAGCGATTCGGCTTCCTGCGACCTGGAAAGAAGAATCGCCGGCTCCTCGAGGAGCGTGCCGGGTAGGTGGCCAGGCAGCGCACAACGCCAGCACGCACCCGCCACGAACTCCCCTTCCTCGGGGAAGAGGCGAACGGCCGCGGTCACGCAACCGCTCACGTCGCACGACGCACCAAGCGCGAGCTGCCGCGTGTCCCACCCGTCGGAAGGCAGACCTCTGACAGGCCAGGCGCCGGCATGATTCCAGCCTTCATTAAAAGCGCACTACCCGACCGCTCGGTCACAGCAGCCTTGAAGCGCGCGCCTCTACTTTGACTCAGGAGCCAGCTCCGCTGCCACCCGTTCGAAGGGTAGGGGACGGAGCACGCACGCGCCTCTACTTCGACTTGGCGCCAGCCTCCGCTGCCACCCGTTCGAAGGGTAGGGGATGGAGCGCGCGTGCGCCTCTACTTCGACTTGGCGCCAGCCTCCGCTGCCACCCATTCGAAGGGTAGGGGACGGCGCGCGCGCGTACTTCGACTTGGCGCCAGCCTCCGCTGCCACCCGTTTGAAGGGTAGGGGACGGAGCGCGCGCGCCTCTACTTCGTCTTGGCGCCAGCCTCCACTGCCACCCGTTCGAAGGGTAGGGGACGGAGCGCGCGCGCGCCTCTACTTTGACTTGGCGCCAGCCTCCGCTGCCACTCGTTCGAAGGGTAGGGGACGGAGCGCGCGCGCGCCTCTACTTCGACTTGGCGCCAGCCTCCGCTGCCACCCGTTCGAAGGGTAGGGGACGGCGCGCGCGCGCGTACTTCGACTTGGCGCCAGCCTCCGCTGCCACCTGTTCGAAGGGTAGGGGACGGAGCGCGCGCGCCTACTTCGACTCAGGCGCCAGCTCCGCTGCCACCCGTTCGAAGGGTAGGGGACAGAGCGCGCGCGCGCTTCTACTTGATCTGGGAGGTTCACAGGCCGCAGGGACGGAGGGGGCCAAAGGACTCGGCGACATAGCTTCGGCCCTGTGAAGCCCTTCACCATGAGAGGCTCCTGTTGTAGGGGTGGCCCCCACCTAAGCCCAGCAGGCCTGTTAGAAGGTTATAAGGACCAGAGTGGAATATGTATAAAGTCCTAGATGCCCCTGATGGGGGTGTATTGATGTAAGGGCACAACTGTAAAAGCATACCCCCTACGAATATATATATATAGGGGAAGGCTGTGAGGGGGAAAGACACTCTCCCAACTCTCCACTACCATCTCTCTCTCTGTTTGGTCTGTAACCACAACACTCTCCTTCGTCGGCTTGTCCTGTTCTCTCTCCATGGCTTGACCATTGTACCACTCCTCCATGTACCACATCGGCTTCATCAAGAGCAACTTGATCATTTTCGTCAACATGCGAGCCACCCGAACTGCTAGCACCTCCCGGAGCAAGTCCGTACGCACAACCTTGCACAGCTTCTAATGAGCACGGTTGCACAAGCAGCACATACTCGTATCCATGACGCCGGCACCCTTGCACAAACCCTTTCCACGCAGCAGTGCGCAGCAATGTTGTCAACTCCCATCTGATGTACGTGGGGATACTAGCTCCAAAGTCCTTGCATGACCACATTGCACACCTCGGGGTCCAACAAAAAACTTCGGGGTAGCCAATGCATCACATCTGAGATTCGAGCATTCTCGCCATCTAGGTGTACTAGAGTGGCTTGTGGAAAACCGCTCAAATCCACACTATTCGGACCTTCACGAACGGTTCCAGCACCATAATACACTCTCAATGTAGTGACTATTGGCATTGCTGATGCCAGCCTGCATATATGTTTTAATTTTCCAACATGTCAAATCGCATCGTGCAAGACCAAAGTACCGACATACTGCAATTCACATTTTAGCGATCGTTCGCATGTCTTAACCCAGCACAATAACCTCATACTACGAACTTCCTATTGGTTTTTCCAAAAAAAATTCAACATTTGTACGTACGAATTAATTAAATTCTAACATATATATTTACTGAATGTTTTAATACGTACAAATTTCAGTGGACGATTAATTTGTACGTTACGGTGACTGGATTTTCTACAACTACAATTTTATATGCATGCTAATTTTCTAAAACTATGTTCCCTAATTCATACACAACTACACGCATCTACGCCTGCTAATTTTCCAAAACTACATTTTACAATAAATTTTGTATACCAAATATTTAAATATTTCTATCTACATCTCCGTTTCTACACCTGCTAATTTTCTATAACTACGTTAACTAAATTTTCTATACTACAAATTGAACTACTTATATCTACATCTACATTTCTTACTAACACTAACATTACAACTGAATTTTCTATACTAAAAATTTCACCACTTATATCTATATCTACATTTTTTTACTAACACTAAAACTAAATTTTCTATACTACAAATTTAACTACTTATATCTATATCTAAAATTTTTACTAACACTTACATTAAATCAAAAATATACTACACATACAATATAGAAAAATAAAAAAATATTTGAATCTGCTTCTTCCTCTTCTCCTCTCCCACTCCTCCTTCCTCTCCTACCTCTCCCTCTCCTTCCTCTCCTCCCTCTCCTCTCCTCTCCTCTTCTCCCTCTCCCTCTCTTTTCTTCTTCTTTGTCGGCCGAGCGAAGAAATGAGTGAGCGAGCAGCAGCGACCGAGCACGCGGTGCCTTTTAACCCCCTTGTCGCCCGTGCATTGGGCGACTGGAACTCTAGTTACCCAACCGTTCGGCGATTGGAGCTCCAGTCGTCTAACGCTCGGGCGACAGCAATAATTCGTCCAACGGCCAGCGGATTGAGATTTGATCACCTGGTCGTTGGGCAATAGGCTTCAGTCATTCTTCTATTGGGCGACTGGAGCCTATTTGTGTAAAAAAAATTTTAGGCATATTTCTAAAATTCCAAATAAAAAATAGATTATTTGTAAAAAATTCGTCGGGTCAAGGCAACCACGCGCTTGCGTCAGGAGCTGAAGGCAGCAAACACTTTGGTTCAGGAGACGGACCCCACGCGCAGGCGCAGACGCACACGCGGCATGCAACCGCTCGGGCGGTCGGCAACGCGCGCACGCCACCTCCGTCACTGCACGCCATAGGAGGTTGGCAAGCCAGTGGACCCAAGTAGGAGGCGACGTGCATGCGGCTGGCGTAACAGCGCACACGGCCTGAAGAAGAAGTCAAGGAAGTGGGCCCTGCGTGCATGTAGGAGGCAGCAGAGAAAAGAGAAGCGGCGACGGTAGGAATCTTTTCCTTGACATGCAATTGGTGTGGGAGGCAGCTGGCCAGGACCACCTCACGCACATAAGATCAGTTTCAGTAGAGGTTTTATGGATTTTTATAGGCATTAAATACACTGATATGGCACTGTATTGATGAAGAGAGAGATGATAAAAGTTTCATAGGAGTAGAGAGAGTTTCATGAGGATGAAACTCTTCTGCACTGTTTCCAAAATATAGATGTGTTGGAAACTGAGACATGAAATCTCCACTAAGACTGGCCTAATAATATAGCAGGGGGCAGTGGACCCCACGGCAAGGGTTAGTGGGTCCCACGGAATAAAAAAACAGGACGCAAGAGGCAGGCAGAGCGCGACGAGCAAAAAAATTCGATGAAATCATCAGGTACGGAAGCGCAGCAAAGGGCGACCGAGACCGAGCAGGACGCGTTAAATCGTGTTGCCGTACATACAGGCGCGGAAACGAGAGAAGATCGGTATGATGTGAAAAAACAAGAGCGATTGTAAGAAATGATCTTGTTTCTTTTTGTTAGTTATATCTGAGTAGTATAAATATATAGAAATTGAATACATAGTCTCTATCCATGTAGAGAAAGGAAGTGAAACTAAACCGATGGTAGAGTCTGCTTTCTAGTCATGTAAAAAGCCTTTATAAGACAGAATTGAGTCTTGTAAGAAGGTAACAAGAAAAAGAGAGAAGAAACTGTAACGACCAGAAATAGAAAATACAGAAAAGTGAAGTGCTTTTGTGTCCTAGAATATCGACTTGTGTTTTTCGGCTTGTTTTCATGTTGTTGCTGCCATACTCAAAGACCAAAGGAGACACGAGTACCAGAGGAGGTTGAAAGATTACGAGTAACTAGAGTACTCGAAGATCATGAGTACTATAGCGCTCCTGGCTTACGAGTTTCATACCCAAGAAGTCGAAGCGTTTAAGTGTCAACCGATCAAAACTCACGAGCGTAGAGCTATCAAAATTCGATTATGTGCTATCCAGTCGAAGTTCGAGTACATGCTGAGTGATCAAAGTCGACAAGTATGTGCAAACCGGTCGAAGCTACGACTATACGTTAACTGATCGAAGCATTTGACTATGTGCTATCTGGTCAAAGTTCGAGTACTGCTCAACGGTCGTAATCAACACCTCGGCCTCCCTCTTGCTGAAGAACGGGATGGGGGCCACGTTGATTGTCTCGGCGAGTGTCAGACCCAGATTTTTCAATCCAGAATCCCCTGTGAAACCACTACACTAGTCCCTGGATCAGTAGATAGTGCTCACAGGTACATTGCTGCATCATTTCATACATCGCATGGACAACAACATTTTATAATAATATTACACAACAAAGGTTTGAATTATGCCACGTCGGGCAATGGGTTTACATAATGGCCAACCAGGCCAAATGTTTACATTACGAAAGTGCGACAGTGGAAGCAATAGTCAAGTAGAGCCTTTAATCCACAGGCAGCGACTGGGGGTAAATATGTGCCATATGATTATTACCTATGCTAAGGCAATAATTATAGGCACACAACACTGTAGTCTAACTACCTAGGACTCAAAAGCGCAAAAGTCGCTCTAGTTCTCGACGTTGTTGCCTCCTTCGGCAGCGGGGGCATCTTCATAGTCATAGTGGTCTTGAGATCCGGAATCTAATTTTTGGTAATGCGAGTGTGAGCACAGACCACCGTGCTCAGCGAGCCAATACACAGAATGCAATTAGGTAGTATGTAGGGCTTATCAAGAGAAGGCTGGGGTTATTTTATTTGCCAGAAATTTGCTTGTTTGGAATATAGTATACTTAGAAAATCCATATAACCTAGCAGTTTGAACCAAAGTATGAAGTGTGTATCAGAATGCTTTATTACCAGTGATCTAGAGACCATCCACCGTTACATGGTCTCCAAACCATATGCTATATCTTCAGCGTTATAGCCGCTTATATTACCACTGGGACGACGCCCAGGACAACACCATTTAGGGCTTCCCACTGCCCTCCCTTTCCCATTGCATCCACCAAGATTTTTGAAATAGAACTGTATCTAGTTAAGTTCCCATGTCTGCCCTTAACCGTGGGCACGGCTATTCGAATTGTTTTGACTCTGCAGAGTTTGCACACTTTATCCACAAGAGACGATTTACTCGTTGCCCCACACGATTCCTTAGACGTGCAGCTGAGCCAACCATCACAGTAACCGTTCAACGTACCTCGCCCCTTCCATCATCTCACCCTATGGGCCATTCCCACATGCAGTGGGTCTCATACGTTGTGCCGGATGTTCTCCTTCTGAACGCCTAGCAGCTGACTACTCACACTGCTAGCACGCCACAGTAGAACCTCACTCTCTGCGGATGTCCCATGCAAGCCCGCTACACAGACAGCCGCTTGCACTACCTTACCTCCTCCACTGATGATGATGATTTTTAAGGTTCGGTAAGTTTACTAGACCAAGTTGTACTTTACAGACTTGTGGTCGTACTTGTTTTACACGGAAGTTGCATGACAAGATTCGGTCCTTAGGGTTATCTGGGCAGTTCTACCACTAACCACACTCTCGTGCACGCTTGCACCATTTCCCCGATCCATCCGCCCAGATAAATAAGCAATGAGAGGATTTTGGAATTGCAAATTAAATATTACCAAGCATACCAGTCATTCCCACCATGACTGCCCAACCAATTTTCCCTCATGCTTAAAATGATGTCACTTGGGTCTTTGAACATACCCCATTTATCTAACAGCTAAGCGAGGTATATCAATATAGACTTATTTTCGAAAGATTACTACTTATAATTTTTACTAGGGTGACATGGTTTGCATAAGCAAATATTTCAAGTAAACTATTGTTAACATGTTCATTAGTGGGTGTACAACTAAGGTAAATACAAGCCAAGCATTTATTTTTGTACATAAAATGATAGCATGTAGTTGCTAGTTTAAAAGAAAATAAGTTGCAGAAATTGTAGGATCAACATGATCAAAGTATTGACTTGCCTTGGTCACAGTGGGCTGGGTCTGGGTTGTCTTGAGCTTCTAAGGCTGCTGCCTCGGCTTCCTCCTCCTGAGCCTCGTACGCTATTTTACGTGCACAAAAATGTGGATAAAAGATAATAAGCAAACCAAATAAACACTAGCAAGAAAATTTAAATAACTCCAAAATTTATATTTTTCTATTTCAAGGGGGTAGATGTGAAATTTAGACAATTGTAGAAATTTGTTTCACTCCATTTGGAGTTGGAATGAAGAAGTTATGGATTTTTGAAGTTTGAGTGGAATTCATTTAGCAAAATTTTAAATTACCATCATTTCAAATAAATTCCATTTTGTAGCATTTCAGTCCCAATGGACATATCTTGATTTTACATGAATTTAGAATTTTTTTCCAATCAATTTGGTGCTAAAATGAATTAGTTATTAATATTTGAAGTTCTCAGCTCATTTAAATTCAAAAGAAAAGAAAAAGGTTAAAAGGACAGAGACTGACAGGTGGGGCCCACATGGCAGCAAACCCTACACAGTGCGGCCATTGACAAGGCCTGCTTGTCAATGGCCAAGAGTGTTGGCGGCCACATGTCAGCGGTTGGGCTATGACAGGTGGGACCCAGCTGTCAATGGGCCTCTCAGGCTAACGGCCGCTGACAGGTGGGACCCACCTGGTTAACTAAAAAATCAACGAAAACTTGACCTCAGCGCTGCGGAGCTGGGGGCTCGAACGCGCGCGGCCGAGGGAGTCGGGGGGAGAAGAGATAGCGTTGATAACCAATCGGTCGCACGGTGTTACTTGACCATAAAGGGCGCATAACCCTTTTAACCTGACTCTACTGCACCTTGGAGCAGAGGAGTTCGAGGCCGGCTACTGGAGGGCTAGTGGTGGCAGCCAAAATGGGTTGTCGGAGTCACAGGGAAGCTGACGGTGGGGTCGGCGGGGGCTAGGGAGCGCCGGAGAGGGGTCGGCGACGTGCGACGGCGATGCGCTCGGGGGAGGATCGCCGCCGGCGGTGGAGAGGTCGCGGTGAGCCCGGCGGAAGGTGCGGTGGACCTCACGGCGTCCCGGGGAGCGTGTGGGAGCAAACAATTGAAATATGGTGGGGCTGTTTGGCGTATTCCCCGGCGGTCGGACTTGGAGACGATGAGGTGCGCCGGCAAGAAATCGGGCACGAGGGGCCAATTACGCGCTGGGAAGGGGTGAGGGAGGTGTGGCGATGCGATTAGGGGCTTTGGCCGAGGCTCTTATAATGGGGAGAAGCGCGTGCGGCGAGGCGGGTTGTTGGCCAGGATGGGGCGGCGACGTCGGCTCGGCAAGGCTACAGGGCCAACTGTCTCGACCCGACCGCTCGGTTTAATGATACAGCAGGCAGCCGTGGATGACGATGGCCGAGGACAGGGAGACGTGCAACAGGGAATGGAGCTCGTGGCTTTCTCGGCAGCGACCGCACGGAAAAAGGGGGAGTAGACAACAGCTGGTGGGCGCAGGTGTGACGCAGCTCGGGGCAGAGGTGAGGTGGAGCGAGCCCTGCTGACACGGGCGGCGTAGTGCCGAGGACCGGTGATCCGAAGAGGAAAGGGGAGCCGCACGGGGTCTTTGGCCCCTGGTCTGAAGGCATGCGCGAGGTGAGGGAGAGGCAGGGGTGAGGGGTGGGTGTTGGGCCGGTCGGCTGGCTGGGCTGGTCAGGCCGGCTAGTCGGCCCATTTCTCTCTTTTTCCTTTTATACATATATGCATACATATTTATATACCTCTTTGCTCATTTTTGGATATATCTTTGCATGATAAATCTCTTTGCATATTTTTCCTTTATTCTTCTTAACTTGTATCTTTTCACTACTTTTATTTTTATTATTTCTTCATGTGTGCATTTATTTATTTATTCTCGTCTTTCCCCTTAATTCTTAACGGTTTTAATCTTTCCTTTATTTAGATCCTTAAACCAAAATTCCAAGAAACTTCAAAAGAGCTCTTATGCCCAAAACAAATATATTCACATTTACCCCTGATTTACATCATTCCCAAAACTTAAATTTCCAGGGTGTTACAAATCTACCCCCCTTAAAAAGAATCTCGACCCCGAGATTCAGACTAAGCTGTGAACAAGTGCGGGTAATCTCTCTTCAGTTGATTCTCATGCTCCTAGGTGGCCTCTTTCTTAGAGTGATGGCTCCATTGGACACGGCACAAGCGGATGGCCCGGTTTCTAGTCTTCTTTTCTACCGTATCCAAAATCTTGATAGGCTGCTCTTTGTAAGTCAGGTCACTTTCAAGCTCGACTGCTTCCAACGGGGTTTGATCTTCTGGTACCCTCAGGCATTTCTTAAGCTGGGATACATGGAAGACGTCATGCACATCTGCTAGACTTGCAGGCAACTCTAGTTGGTAGGCTACTTCTCCTTTCTTGGCCACAACTGGGAATGGCCCGACATAACGTGGGGCGAGCTTGCCTTTAACTTTAAATCTTCTAATACCTCGCAAGGGGGACACCTTTAGGTAGACATAATCCCCAACTTCAAAACTTAGCGGTCTACGTCTCTTGTCGGTGTAACTCTTCTGTCTTGACTGAGCTGCTTGCAATCTATCTCTAATCAGTCGGACTTTTTCTTTAGCCTGCTTTAGAGTGACTAGTCCAAAGACATAGCCTTCTCCCACCTCTGACTAGTGGAGACGAGTTTGACATTTCCTCCCATAAAGAGCTTCAAACAGGGACATCTGCAGGCTGGCTTGGTAGCTATTGTTGTAAGCGAATTCAGTATATGGTAGACTCTTATCCCAGTCTTTGAAGAAATCCAGAGAACAAGCTCGAAGCATATCCTCTAGTATTTGGTTCACCCATTCTGTTTGACTATCAGTCTGTGGATGATAGCCCAAAAGTGCGAGGTGAACTGAGAACCTCGGTCTAAGACTATCCTTTTGGGTACACCATGCAAACTCACGATGCATGACATGTATAGTTCTGCCAATTTATCTCCCTTGTAGGTGGTCTTGACAGGGATAAAATGCGCAACTTTGGTTAGTCTGTCTATTACCACCCATATGGAATCATACCCAGATTTTGTTCGAGGAAGTTCAGTGATAAAATCCATTCCGACTTCTTCCCATTTCCATTGGGGTACTTGCAATGGTTGTAACAACCCTGCGGGCCTCTGATGTTCTGCCTTCACTCTCTGACGCACATCACAACATGCTACATGCTCAGCGATGTCTCTTTTCATACGGGGCCACCAGTAGCACTGCTTCATGTCTTGGTACATCTTAGTGCTCCCAAGGTGGAGGGAGTATGCAGAGCTATGAGCTTCTCTCAGTATCAGGTCCTTAAGATCTTTTTGATGTGGCACAAAGATGCGTGCCCCGTACCGCAGAACACCTTCATGATCCACTATTATCTTGAGAGCCTTTCCTGCTTTCATCAATCTTTTAGTCTCAAAGTAGTTAGATCCTCTTGCTGCACGGCTATAATCCGCTCTTCTATGCTTGGCTGGATTTCCATGGCCGCCAGAGTACCTTGATCCACGATCTCCAAATTTAGTGCCATTATCTCCTTGTATAACTCTGGCTACTGCTCCAAAACCATGAGATTGTTGCAATATGCCTTACGACTCAAGGCGTCAGCTACCACATTAGCCTTGCCAGGGTGATAGTGAACACTTAAATCGTAGTCCTTGATTAGCTCTAGCCATCTTCTTTGCCTCAGGTTGACATGTGACTGAGTGAAGAAGTACTTGAGGCTCTTGTGATCTGTATATATATCACAATGGTTTCCAATCAGGTATTGCCTCTAAATCTTTAATGCATGCACCACTGAAGCCAATTCCAAATCATGGGTTGGGTAATTTACTTCATGAGGGCGTAGCTGTCTTGATGCATATGCCACCACCTTGCCTCCCTGCATGAGTACGCGTCCCAAGCCTTGATGTGAGGCATTGCAGTACACCTTAAAATCCTTACGTACATCTGGCAAGACTAGTACAAGGGTGGAGGTTAATCTCCGCTTTAGTTCTCGAAAACTCTCTTCACAAGCCCTTGTCCACTCAAATTTTTGTTCTTTCTTGAGCAGCTGTGTCAAGGGCCGGGCAACCCGCGAAATTCCCTCTATGAACCTTCGATAGTATCCTGCCAATCCGAGGAAACTACGCACTTCCGTGACATTAGTGGGCTGTTGCCATTCCGTCACAGCTGCAATCTTAGCTGGGTCCACTGATACTCCCCCAGCAGTCACTATATGACCTAGAAAACTGATATCTGACAACCAAAACTCGCACTTGCTAAACTTGGCATAAAGCTGGTGCTCCTTCAGCTTCTCTAGCACTAACCGCAAAATGCTCAGCATGCTCTTTTGCAGTCTTGGAGTAGATAAGAATATCGTCGATGAATACCACCACAAACTTATCTAGGTATTCCATGAAGACCTTATTCATGAGATTCATGAAATAGGCTGGAGCATTGGTCAAACCAAAAGACATGATTGTAAATTTGTACAGCTCATATCTAGTGGTGAAAGCAGTTTTTGGAATATCCTCGGGCCTGATCTTCTACTGATGGTAACCCGACCTCAAGTCGATTTTGGAGAATACAGTGGCTCCTCCAAGTTGGTCAAATAGGTCATCAATCCTAGGCAGAGGGTACTTGTTTTTGATGGTCACTTCATTTAAGGCCCAATAGTCTACACACATCCGGGCGGTGCCATCATTCTTCTTCACAAAGATTACCGGGGATCCCCAAGGTGAGGAACTCGGCCTGATAAATCCTTTGTCTTGTAGCTCATGGAGTTGCTTCTTCAACTCTTCTAACTCATCCATATTCATCCGATATGGCCTCTTAGAGATGGGGGCAGCACCGGGCTTTAGGTTGATGACAAATTCCAAATCTCTGCCGGGTGGCATGCCTGGTAGCTCTTCGGGAAATACTTCAGGGTAGTCTTGTACCACTATCATCCCTTCCAATGGTACATCTTCACAATAATAGATTGCCCGACCCCATCGGTACGGGCTGTCCACCTTTACTTCTATCGTTAATCCAGGACATTTGGTTAGCTTTACTTTCCTAGTGGCACAGTCTATAATCCCCTGATGTCTTGTGAGCCAATCCATCCCTAGTATGATGTCCAATGTCTAGGAGGGAAAAACTACTAAATCTACTAGGAATTCACATCTTTCCATGGTAACCTCTACCCCAGCGCACACTAAGGTGGCATTAATAATTCCCCGCGGGGGAGCTAAGTGCCAATAGTTTTTTTAAAGGGTAAGTGGGCAGCTCAAGCTTATCCACAAATCTCCTTGCTATAAATGAGTGCGACACCCTAGAATCAAAAAGAACTTGTGCTGGTATGGACTTGATAGAGAACGTACCCATCAAGACTCCGACAGCCTCCTTAGCTTCCTCCACGGTGATGTGATTGACTCGACCTCGGTTGGGGGTTGAGGACGACTTGTTGGCTTGAGGGGTCTGGTTTCCCTTGCTGGGCGCTGATGCTTGACCTCGGGCAAGAGTGGACCCTAGATTGAATTTCATTGGAGAATTCTGCCGTTGTGGGCACTGACTGACAAAGTGGCCCACTTCACCACATCTAAAGAAGCTTCTGCCGGAGATGGGGTTTACCCTAGAAAACTGGCCCACCGGGCGCGGTGTTTGGAATGAACTGCCACATGGACTGGGGTGGGAGTAGGACTCTTAGGCTGGGCTGATCCGGAGAAAGAGGAGTTGTCGAAGAGCTTTTGAACAAACCTTCCCTAGGGTCGCTGAGCCACTTGCTTGCGCTTGCGGCTGGCTTCCAGGGTTCTCCTCTCACTTTCTAGGACTACCGCCTTGTTCACCAGCTGATGGAAGCCGGTGAAGTCTTGGATGATTAGCTGTACCCGTAGCTTTTCGTTCATCCCTACGAAGAAACTGTTGATCTCCTCCTCCTCATCTGTTACATCATTCGGGGCGTAGCGGGCAAGCTGATTAAACTTAGTGAGGTACTCGCCGACTGACATGTTTCCTTGCTTCAAGGTATGAAACTCATTCTTCTTCATTCGCATGACTCCAGTTGGAATGAACTTGGCCTTGAAGGCTGCCTTAAACTCTGCCCATGACACAATCTCTGAGCTAGCTCCGGTGGGGGTGTCCTCATGTCCCTTTGCAGCCAAGTAATTTTCCCACCATGCAGCTGCATCTCCCTGGAGCTGGTGAGTAGCGAAGAGCACTTGGTCATTCTCAGTAGTCTTGGCCAAGCGGAGCTTCCTCTCTGTGTCCCGTAGCCAATCTTCTGCCTCTAAGGGCTCATCTGCACCCGCAAAAGTGAGGGGGCGAGTCCTTAAGAAGTCACCAAGGTCGGAGCTGTGGGTGCTGGCGCTGGGCTGCTGGCCTGCATAGATGGCTTGCAGAAGTTGCGTTGGTTGCACCATTACTTGGGCCATAGATGGGTTGGATGGTGGGGGCGGGAGATTCATCCCTTGGCTTGGGCCTCTTCCCCTACCAGCAGTTTGTACCTCCTGATTGGCCTCTACCTCGGCCTGCATATCGGAGTTGGCACCGACCTAAGCACGCGCGACTCTATGGCTGGCCATCTGCAGGTATTGCGGTACAATTTAGATTCTAGCTCTAATCATGTAAGGAAACCTCAACCCAAGACAAACACATAGAAGATCCATACAAAATATCAAATAAGGCAAACGATAAAGCAATTTTTAAACACAAGGCCATTTCATTAGACATACATTACACACCACATAGCCAGCTTTTATGGTTTTTAAGCCATGCTGTACTTTACAAACACATAACACACGTAGAGTTCATAATTATACAAATACAAGACTACGAGACTAACACAAGCTGCTACTACCATAATAGAGACCTGCGCCTGTTAATACTAACCAACCTATAGCAAGCACCCTACCAATCCGTCTACTCCATAAATCCAGCACCTGCGCAAGAGGGGCTGTAGTCCGGTGACTGAGAGCGGGACCGACTACCAATAAACTCCGAAGGGTCGGAGTCCGAGTAGGAATGGGATCTGCTGCGGCTGTGGCCGGTCTCTCCCCCACTGCTACAGACAGCCCTATCACAGACGGTTCGAAACCGTCATCACAGACGGTTCCTGAACCGTCAGTGTTTAGGTGTCAGTGATAGTTGGTGGTTATCACAGACGGTTCCCGAGCCGTCTATGATAACTCACATTACAGACGGTCTTTATTACTAACTATCTGTGATAGACGAGTATCACAGACGGTTGTTTATAAAAAATCGTCTGTGATAGTCTCGTATCACAGACAGTTTTCAAAAACCGTCTGTGATATGAGACTATCACAGACGGTTTTTTATAAACAACCGTCTGTGATACTCGTCTATCATAGACGGTTAGTAATAAAGACCGTCTGTGATATACACAATATCACAGACGGTTTTTATTACTAACCATCTGTGATATTGTGTATATCACAGACGGTTAGTAGTAAAGGCCGTCTGTGATATCATTCACACCACAGATGACACTCTTTGAAACCGTCTGTGATATTGTATCACAGACGATTTTTATCAATGAACCGTCTGTGATACCAAGTGCATCATCCATTTTATTTGCTGTTTTTTGGCTAGCCTCAGGATATGCTAGCCATGCCCTCTGAAAGCAAGCAAGCAAGCAGATTACAGATAAATGACAGATATAAATTAATTGCAACTCATAGTAAATTACAACAAAATTCGATACACAGATGAATGTAACAAACGGCCAGCAGATCACATACATATATAGAATGAAAATCATTACACAAAATCTGACAAATGAATTCAATTGAAGGAATTGTTTGATTTGTACAATTGAATCCAATGTTTCAACATCTAATTATCACCATTGCCGGCGTGGAACTCTCCCCTCTTATTTATGACCTCTGCTAGCAAGAATTGGGAGATGATTGCACGAATGTCGACGAGATTGTCAAGATCATATGCACTTTTGTCGAAGTCCACCCGTTGTCGCTAGGAGCAATGTTAAGTCATTAATTAGCATGCGTGTATAATATAAATACATATATATAATCAGAAAATAATAATTATTGGAAGACCTGACAAACCTCTAGATCATTGATCTTAGTTTACATGATTTCCTTCATATGGCAGCAAACGTAGAATTCACATACATTGCCCTGTAGCTGCTGGTGGCACTGCAAAAATAGAATTACATACATCGGTATTGTCAATTCTAGAGGCATTATAACAAAGTATGATATAGGATTATTGTGTTGTAGCGGGTACCGGAAATCGCGTGTTGTGTCGTAGCGTGTCACTGGATTTGTCGTGTCTTCCTCCTTGGGCAACATAATCGGCAAACGCCCTACGTGATTCAAAAAACTTAGCCTCGGCCATGGCAAACAAAAGAAATATTACAATAGAGTTATGTATGGAGGAAATGAGTTTACCTGTTAAGTACTTCTTGCACACGACTGAAGTCGTGGTTGCTCCTAAGGAGGGAATCAAGGTATATTACCTTGCTCCACTTTGGTACAATCACAATCAAAATCCAGTGATGCCTAGTCATGTGTGTCGCCATAGTGATTAATCCTAAGTTCATGCTGCATGTAAAGTACAAATGAAACATATGTGTGGCAACTAGTGAAGCACTTACCCTTGGTTGAAGGGTACCATGACGTACTCCTTGTCGGTGTGAGCAATCAATCCCCTCGTTATGTAATCTTGCACGAAGGATGCATCTGCGTTGATAGATTGCTCGGAGACCAACTGAGGGTCGAGGAAACCCACCGGTCATCGCGATTGCCGGACTTGTTGGATCATGTATCTATACATAAAGAAAGAGTAATGACATTTATCTGTATAACGTGAATGCATTCATTGTACAGTACACTTACAGTGTCCAGCATCGTAGAAGTGAGGCGTCGAGTTCGTCGAGATTGAATAATAAGAATAAATCTTCGAATGTCACGACGATGTAGCCCAAGTCGTGGAGGAAATGCGTCTCCTTATATTTCAGAGTGAATGCACTCTGCCGGTTTGGCTTCATGTTGGACTTCTCCATGTACCAAGCATGCAATGTATTGCAAATCAAACCAAGCTTGGATAATTGTGACTCGGGCACCGACACTCCTAGAGTAAAATTCCATGACACGGGACGCAGCTTAATTTTCTTCGCATGAGCCTTGGAGGCCTTGGAGCCTCGCTTATGATATGTTCTCGGTGGTGTCTCGGCGGGAGCCGATGCAACAGACTTTACTGGATTTGGAGGTGGAGGTGGAGCCGATGTGCTAGGTCCAGGGCGACGTCCCTCTTGGGCCACTGGATGTGAAGATTGTGGCACGGACATGTCGAGGACGATGTCCCTCTTGGGACACTGAATGAATGTGTGGACGGCATCCCCTAATGTCATAATCTCTTCGTTTGGGGGCTTCTCAAGAGGGACAGCCTTAAAAATATCATTAATCATGTCCACCTGGACCTTTATGAAACCGGTGTCTACTTGTACACCGTGCACCAGCGTCCCTGGCAGCAATGGATACACCATGCCGCGCCCAGCGCCAACGGGAATAGAGCCAACAACCCTGACTTTGAGGCTGCAAGGCATGGGCTCCTACATAACGATACAAGATGAGTTAAGGCGTCCACCAGAGAGATCTATGTACCATTCTAAAGAGGTACATTACCTGAATGTCATCAATAGGTAAGTGGGCGTCGCTATGTTCAGAAATTGGTGTGGACGCGCAGCTACTGCGACGTTGAGGGGGACTGGGTACTGCAGTAGTAGGAGTGGGTTGCGATTGGTTGCGGACTTGTCTCAGTTCTTCCCGCAACGAATCTATCTCTCCTCGAAGTGAGGCAGTCTGCTCTTGAAGTGAGGCAGATAGTTGTTCCTCAAGTTGAGCACGAAGCTCCTGTTTTATTTGTTCGCTGCGGTACGCCTTGGATCTCTTCCTACTCCTATATGTCTCGGAGTAATCTGGAAATCCGTGCCTCCAAGGTACATAAACCCCCATGCCTCGTGTGCGACTTGGGTGCTCCTTGTTTCCCAAGGCCTGTGATAGTAAATCTATCTCCCTATATTCTTCAAAGGAGCCACAAGAAGATTCGGTAGTCAATGATTGCTGCAAGAGGCAATTAATCATGTTATTTTTGAACCCATGAAGTTCAAGAGGTGTTAACAACTATGTTGTTTACATATTTTACCAGGCGTTGGGACACTTCCTCATCAGCAGGGTTTTTGAAAGAGACACCCGAAGATGTGGTTGATGACCTCGCTCTTCACCAGTTTCGAGCGCGCTCGTTTGCGATCCCGGCAAATGGTGGAGAGGCCTCCGATCGGATTGCGACCTCATCCTGCATCCTCCATTGCGGCATTTTACCCGCGTACCCAGCAGTGCCAAGTCTGTGAGGGTGCGTGTTTTGTGACTGGAGAGTCTTGTGCGTCGCACTTTGTTGTTCAAATTCGGTCGTCGTCTTCATCTGCACAAAGGCCTCCCATGTTTCCGGCGACACGAAAGGATACTTCATGAAGGGCGTGACATCCTTGGACATGTACTTCGTCACAAGAGAGCTCTTAAAATTCTTCCATACTTTTCCCATCGCGAGGAGCGCCTGCCGTTGCACGAGTCCCTGTACTTCTGCTGGGATCTCGAACGAATTTGTAATTTCCTCCCATAGCTGATTTTTGTGATCCTTTGTCAAATCTTTCCAGTTTGCTATGGTGATGGGGACCCGTTGCCTTCCAATTATCTCGCAGGTAGTCCGAAATGATGACGCTGCTTTCATCGGTTCCAGAGGGATCCCATTCGGAGAGACCACCGTGATGGTCATTCGGCCCTCTGGCCTTTTCGATACTCCTCGGCCACGTTTAGTTTTTGCAATCTTGGGAGCGTGAGACCCAGATGACGACGACGAAGACTGTGTGGACGCCATCTCTCTTCTAAGAAAAAACTAACTGCAGTGAGCATGGTCCCAGCTTGTCAAAGTTCTATGAATCAAGTGACACAAACCAATGCATCAAGTTCATTGAACAAGATACACTGGAGTGTGTCACTTGTTTTATGCCCTTTGACAAAGTTCTAACGATTAACTAACTGCAGTGAGCTATGGGCCTTCCAACATGTGAAGCATATAACATGTGAAGCATATAACAGGTGAAGCATATAACATGAGCATATAACATGTGAAGCATATAACAGGTGAAGCATATAACATGAGCATATAACATGTGAAGCATATAACATAAAATACATGTGAAGCTTGGAGGGAGCGGTGTCGGGAGGGACCGGCGGCGTCGATCGGGAGGAAGCGACGTCGGAGGGGCGTCGGGAGGGAGCGGCGTTGGGAGGGACCGACGGCGTCGGGAGGGAGCGGCGGTGGGAGGGACCAAAACCTAGCTAGCAGGGGCGCTGCAGAGTGGAGACAAGAGACTGCGTGAGAGCGGACTCCGCAGACCTAGCTGCGGGTATTTAAAGGTAAGCTATCACAGACGGTTCCTTAAATGAACCGTCTGTGATAGTGGTATCACAGACGGTTCTATCTATATAACCGTCTGTGATATGCATATTATCACAGACGGTTCTATAGATATAACCGTCTGTGATATGTGTTATCACAGACGGTTTCTTTTGATAAACCGCCTGTGATAGTTCACTATAAATACCCGCAGCTAGCTAGGTTCCTATGTCATTTTACAATTACAATATGGAACATAGATACATTTATGAAAAACGCAAGCATAACCATAAATATAACTATTTCTTAGTTCCTTAGTCATTTTACAATTACAATGGAACATACATACATTTATGAAAAACACAAGCATAACCAATATAACTATTTCATAGTTACATAATTTGTTACACTTTGGCTATATCATTTTAAATAAAAGCCCTTCACGATGATCGACACGCATATAGCTTGCTTCATCGCCTTGTTCTTCCTCGAGCCTGATGCCGTCTCCGAATGGAGGCAAATCATCAAATTGATTGTACTCTTCCTCATCCACAACATTCTCAACCCCGACAATCCTTCTTTTTCCCTGAAGAACTACATGACGCTTCTTATTTGCCGGGTCAGTTACATAAAATACTTGAACAACTTGCCTCGCGAGTACGAATGGTTCGTCTTTGTATCCTACACATTCGAGGTCCACGGTAGTGACGCCGTACTTGTCAACCTTTACACCCCGTGGGAGTTGGACCCAACGGCACCGAAATAGAGGAATTTTGAAAATTACGTAGTCAAGCTCCCAAATCTCCTCTACAAGCCCGTAGTACGAGCTTGGGCCAGCGGTACTGCCGTGCGCATCATAGGCATCTATGCGGACACCTGAGTTCTGCACTGTGCTCTTTCTATCTTGATCTGTTGTATAAAATGAGTAGCCATTAATGTCGTATCCTTGCCATGTCGCAATTGTAAATTTTGACCCTTTTGCCAACCATTGTAGTGTTTCACTTGATGACCTCCTAGTCAATTGCGCCTTCAACCATTCGTTGAACTGACGGTTGTGTTGTCTCGTGATCCAAACTTCTGACTGGCCTGCATTCTCCTGACGTAGCATGTCCTTGTGCTCTTCAATATGTGGGGTCACTTCAGTCATGTGTTGTAAAACCATGAAATGGGCTTGAGCATACGTATTTTGATCCGGAGTTATTGCTTTCCTCCTGATAGTCCCGATACCCTCTAACCTCCCCTCGTGACGAGATAGAGGTACACCTATCGGCTCTACTTGAGCCATGTAGCCGATGCAGAATTCAATGATCTCTTCTGTTGTATAACCTTCGATGATACTACCCTCCGGTCGAGATCGATTGCGTACATAGGACTTCAGAATTCCCATGTACCTCTCGAATGTTCAGTAAGAGACCAATCAAACTGTCACATACATTCTTCTCTACGTGCATGACATCGATGCAATTGCGAACTTCTAAGTGCTCCCAATAAGGCAAGTCCCAAAATATTGACCTCTTTTTCCACATGTTCTTCCTCAATTTACGTCCCTTTCCAAACACAACATTTATATCCTTGACCATATCACACACCTCTTTCCCGCTAAAAGGTCTTGATACTGAGTCATCCTCTTTTTTTCCGTCAAATTGTTTCTTCATCTTGCGGTATGGGTGATACTTTGGAAGGAACCTACAGTGACTCATATACACAGTTTTTCGCGAGTTGTTCAACCACACACTCTCGGTATAATCTAAGCAGTGCGGACACGCTTTGGCTCCTTTTATACTCAACCCTGACAGGTTACCAAGGGTAGGAAAATCATTAATGATGCAGAACAACATGGCGTGTAGAGTGAAGTTCTCTCGTTTGTCTGCATCCCATATATGTACCCCTTCATTCCACAGTATTGCAAGATCTTTCACCAATGGGGCTAGGAATACATCAATATCGTTGCCAGGTTGCTTCGGCCCTTGGATAAGTAGTGACATCAAAATATATTTCCGCTTCATACACAACCAAGGAGGAAGGTTGTACATGCACAGAGTCACGGGCCAGGTGCTATGTCGGCTGCTCATGTTACCAAAAGGATTCATTCCATCTGTACTCAACCCAAACCTTATATTTCTCGGTTCCACACCGAAATCTACAAACATCCTATCGATGTTCCTCCACTGGGCAGAATCAGCAACATGTCTTATCATTCTGTCTTTCTTATGCTGCTCGCAGTGCCAACGCATCAATCTTGCATCCTTGCGGTTTGCAAATAAACGCTTCAAACGGGGGATTACAGGAAGATACCATATCACCTTAGCAGGAGGTCCTTGCTTCACCTCGATGCCCTTCCCATCATCAGACTCATTTTTACGCTTGTATCGGGATGCTTTGCACACCGGAAAAACATGTAAGCTAGCATACTCTTTATGGTACAGGATACAATCATTCCGACATGCATGTATTCTTTCTACTTCCATTCCTAATGGACAAAGAATCTTCTTGGCTTGATAGGTGGTTCTCGGCAACACATTTCCCGTTGGAAGCATGTCCACTAGGAGACCTAATAATGCCGTGAAACTCTTGTCGGACCAACCATTGCTTGCCTTCAATTTTAGCAGTTCTAGAACTGACGACAACCTCGTGTATTGCGGCTTGCAGCCTGGGAACAAAGGTTTCTCCGAGTCCTCCATCAAGCCCTCGAATTTACCAAACTCTCTCTCACTATAGTTCCCTTCTGCATCACGTAACATCTGATCCAGATTGTTATCCTGCGACCTATCCTCATGATCGAAAGAACAGTCCACAACTGGCATATCGTTGTCTCCCTCGACTATGTCATAACTACCTTCTTGTGTACTCTTCTCTTCACCGTGACTGGTCCAACATTTGTACCCTTTTCTGAAACCCCTTCGAATCAAGTGAGCTTCAATCTGCGCTGAGTTGCTAAACATCTCGAGATTATTACAATCAATACATGGGCAATACATATATTTCATCCCCTTCTTCAACATATCCAGCTCGGCCGCCCTTCTAAAAGCAGACACGCCAGTAATGTACTCTTCACTCACACGGTTCTCAATATACATCCAGCTTCGGTCCATCTACGCTACACAAGTGACAAATGAGTGTCAAAAATGATTATTACCCCTACTACTAACCTCTGATCAGATCACTAAGAATGTTAAGTAATTGAGTACTAATCTCTGATCAGATCACTAAAAATGTTAAGTAATTGAGTATACTAACCTCTGATCAGATCACTAAGAAGACAGTGATATTTTTTCACCCCCAACTCCCTAAAGCCGGCCGCCTTGCTCCACCGATGCAGCGCAATGAAGACAGATCGGTGTCGACATCCTTCAAGCAAGTACGCCAAGTAATTAATACTACGCAGAATATCACAGGCGGTTCCAACCACAAATGGTCTGTGAAAATGATATATCACAGACGGTTCGTATTAATAACCGTCTGTGAATTATCACCGACGGTTATTAATATTAACCGTCTGTGATATAAACAATATCACAGACGGTTCAACTTAATAACCGTCTGTGATTGTTGCCTATCATTGACGGTTCGCATAAATAACCGTCTGTGATAGTCTAACATTATCACAGACGGTTCTTAACACGAACCGTCTGTGATGTCCATAATATCACAGACGGTTCGCAATACCAACCGTCTGTGATTTATGCGTTTCATAGACGGTTCGTATATAGAACCGTTTGTGATAGTCCTTCACAGACGGTTTACACTACAAACCGTCTGTGATAGAAATTGCAGCATAGCATAGCATCCGAGGCACATCCGAGGCCTGCTGCTGTGTCTTGAGGAATGCCAAGAGCTGGTTTTCAGATGTGGCAAGAGATGAAGAAAAGAAGTGGGAAGAAGCAGATGGATAGTCGCTCAGCGAAAAAGTCGGCTATGTCGGCTGCTCACCGAAGAATCTGGGAATATCTTTTTTTTGCACTTTTGTAATAAAATTGCCTTGAATTTTGCAGGAAAAAGAAGGATTGTCGGAGTGGACATCACATCTCGGTAGTAGTCGGCATCGTCGAGGAACATGCAAATACAGAGGCAAGCACGACAACACATTTAGATCTATTACAGGAGAACAAGCTAGTGAACTCTTCATGGAACGACGGTGCGGGTGAACAAGACACACTTACCACACTTACAGCTATATATGCTCACAGTGGATGAACTCACGCGTGACTAGTACCGGTGGAAAGGTAGATGGGGCGTTATTTATAAGGGCCGAGCAGAGGAACTGCTGCCTGCCATTCGATGTGGAGAGAATGGACGGGTGAGATCGAAATCCTGGGTATAAACCAATTATTGGTGATACGTGATTATCACACACCAATTATTGGTGATATGTGATTATCACAGACGGTTATTAACGCGAACCATGTGTGATAATAAATATCATAGACGGTTCTTAATACGAGCCGTCTGTGATGTTTCAGTTATCACAGACGGTTCGTATTACTAACCGTCTGTGAAAGTTCACAGACGGTTATTAACACAAACCGTCTGTGATCTCTAAAATTATCACAGACGATTCCAGTTAATAACCGTCTATGATATTTTGACAGACAGTTATTAACAAAAACCATCTGTGATAATGTTAGACATCACAGACGGTTCGTATTAATAACCTTTTGTGATATTAATATCAGACGAACGGTCTATGATATTAATATCAGAATATGAACAGTTTGTGATATTAATAGCAGAGATGGTTTGAAATACGAAGCGTCTACGTTAATGCTTAAATATAAGCGCCCTAATCCTGCTCTTCTACACACTATGCTCTCCTTGATCATCTTCTTCATCACCAGATTTCTCAATAATGACATCTAAAATTCTTTTGATCTCCTTCCTCTCATCTATCCATCATGAGTTGTTCGGACGCAACCTTACACAGGTGTCACATCCCAAAATTTGCTTTCTCGAAAAATTTAATTTCAAATAAGCTATTTTAAAGTAATTGATTTTTATTTGGCTTTTCTGAATTTTCTGGAGTTTAAAATCTATTTTTTAAAATTTAAGAAGTAATTTAAAGTATGAAAATTAAATACCAACATTAGTTGGAAGTAATTTTATTTAGTCCAAAATATGTCCAGGAGCTTCTGTGAATTTTTCTGGAATTTTTGGAGGTATTTTCATATTTTTCTGAGGCCTAAATAATTTCCTAGCCTTTTCTAAAATTCAAAAACCAAATTCTAAAAATAAAAATCCCTCCCCTCCCTCCAGCCGACACGTGGACGGCCCAGGACCGCCCACGTCGCCACTCGGCCTAATCCAGGCCGCTCTCTCCCTCTCCCACCGCCAAGCGGGCCCGGCCCGTCAGCCTCCCCGCCTAACCCTCCTCCTCGCCTGACGCGTGGACGGCTTGGATGAGCCGAGTCCCCGCGCGGGCCATCCAACCGCTCGCTCTCACTTCTCCTCTCTCTCTCTCTCTCGCTGCGCGCGGACCCCGCCCGTCAGCCGCTCGCGTCCCACTCCCGCTGCCACCCGGGTCCCGCTTGTCAGAGCCATCGTCTTCCCCGCGGAGACGCCTTCCTTTCTTCCTCCCCTCTTTCCTTTTGCGCCGGCCGACCGAATCCGCGTCAAATTCCGCCTTCCCTTACCCGGTTCTCCCCGGTTATGGAAACCCCAAGCCCCGCCGCGACCAAATCCCCTCATCCCCGCGTCTCCCCTTCCTTCCCCGGCCCCAATTTCCTTTTTTCCCCGCCCCCTTCCTTTTCCGGCCGCCAGCACCGGTGAGCAATTGCCGCGCCGTGCCCCCTCCTCAGTCCCTATAAATAGCCCCTCGGCCTCCGCCTCCTCCCGCACCACGTCCCAGCGCGCTCCACCTCTCTCCCTAAGCCCCGAGCGCCGTCGCACCGAAAGCTCCCCGTGCGCACACGGTAAGTGTTCCGGCGAGCAATCGCCGTTGCCTCGGTCTTCCCCAGAGGCAGCCATCGCCACCCCGAGCTTCCTCGCGTCCGTGCGATCTTCCCCAGCACCTCGGCCGAACCTCCCCGCCTCCGGAGCGCCGTCGCATCGGGTCACCCGAACTCGCTCCGCCGCCTCTTCGCCGCCGGCCATCTCCGCTCATCCCCAGACCTCGCCGACCCCTCCAACCAGACCCCCTTCGCACCGGGATTGCATTTCACGCATCACTCGAACCCCTCCGGCCTCCCCTCGCCGCCGGCAACCCCGCCTCCGACCACCTCTGCCCAGCCCTCCCGCAGGTATCCCTCAAGAGGGTTACCTACCCATTATGGGTAGGCAACGCCTCCCCGCCCGAGTGGTTACTCTTCTCCCCCTTGACTCCCTCGGCGCGCGTTTGAGCCCTCGGCTCTGCACGCTGAGGTTGAGTTTTTCTTCATTTAATCGCGCTGACAAGTGGGCCCCACACGTCAGCGGCAGCCGTCCGCGCGGGCCACTGTCGTCTGGGCCCCACCCCTCTGCGCTGGTCAATGACAAGTGGGCCCGGAGTCCAGTGGGTCCCACGTGTCAGAGGCTGACCCGGCGGGCTCACTGTCCAGTGGGTCCCACATGTCAGAGGCCGATTTCTGTGGACTCACTGACCAGTGGGTCCCACCTGTCATAATCTCAGATAAAAATAAAAGATTAAAATTTAAATATTCCAGTGGGCCCCACCTGTCAGGAATTTCCGAATTTCTGGACTTATTCAATCTGAGATTTTCAAATGAGCATAACTTTCTCATTTTAGCTCCAAATTCAGCCATTCAAATTTCTAAATTCATCTAAAATCATAATCTACCCAAATATGGCCTCTTTTGAATTTTTGGATTTCATTTGAATTTTTTTTGTATTTATTTGCTTTGTTTGCTTCGTCTTTTCTCGCGTAGATTCCAACGTTGTCGATGATGTCTCCTCCAAGCAGCAGGAAGACCTTGAAAGCGTGCAAGAAGGCAAGTCTCCTTTGATCATCTTGAACCTATGATTTTGAAATGTTTTAATTATTTTAAATTATGTGCATTGCTATTTACGTAAAGCATTAGTTCAAATCTTAAGGTGATAGCTAATCCAACTTTGTTATACCCTCCATTGAGATTGAATGCCATGTACCTTTGTAACCCTTGAATTTCCTTTGTCTCAATAATGAGATTATTATAATCATTTGTGAATAATAGAATGGTAGTATAATGCTTAGTCATGCTATCTAATACATTGGAAAATTTTGAAAATGGGAAATTATGGTTTATGAAGATACCCTTGTGTTTATAAATGTAGTGGTAATTGGAGTTTCCACTGGTCTTTTAAAATAAAATAAAATGTGAAAGTTGGTTTAGATTAGGGTGGATGGTTGGTTTGGCTTGGTGCAGTTAGCACGAGATCTTGTAAAGTGTATGTTTCACCCTAGTCAATTAAGGACTGACGCTTGTGTTTGTCCAGACTGAGCACTACCGTACAACCCTAAGTCTATATGGGTACGACCTAGCTGATTAACTCATGATAGTCTAGTTGAGGTGCCACCAGTGGAAAGTGGGTGCCAGGGATTTACTGGTTATTCACAGTGAGGGACAGGGATTTACTGTACTCATATGGCGCAAGAGGGGGCTTCGGATTGGGCAGATTTAACCCTTCTGCGGTGAAACCTCAGCGGGTGGTGTCTAGCTAGTCTAGAGTGAGGTAAAGGCTTTGTGATATTTTATCTGTGTCTCATGCCAAAGGAAGCGTGGTGACTGTTAAGATAATTTATCTCTTAGGGGTAAAGTTGTACAATCTCAGCAGAGTGTAAAACTATTCGAATAGCCGTGCCCACGGTCAAGGGCGGGCAAGGAATGCATTCACATGGTAGATTTCTGGTTTTGGTTTTAAAATTTAAAATTTTGTATTCCGAGAGTAGAGGAAACTCTTGGAAGGGTATCCTGGCAGTTGGAGCCAGAGAGGGTGGATGGAACCCGCAGTTTTAAACTTGATCAGTTGGAAAGGATTAAATTAGTGTTGGTAGATGGAACCTTCACTAGAGAATTATTGATAGTTTATGCTAAACATATACTTTGTTAAAATGATGCCTTCGAAAATAATTAGTAGTAATTGAACTTTAAAATATTGCTTTGTGCAAAAGAGCCATATAACCTTCCTTTGTCAAGCCTTGCATCTATTGCATTTTTCCCAAGACTTGCGGAGTACTTTATGTACTCACATGCTGCACTCAAAAACAATACCCAGAGGAATACGAAGCTCAAGAAGGAGACTACGACTACTTCGCTTGCGGATACGACGAAGGATTCCCGGAGCACTAGGTCGCGCTTCCCCAGTCAATTGCCTGTGACGTATTGATGGGTCTTCATCGAGTTTATCATTTTCTTCCGCTGTGTTTCCTGTGTGCGAGGTCTTAAAACCTCTATTGCAATAATGAGACCTTGTGGTTAGTACTCTTATTTATTGTAATAAATCGTTGATGGTGATGTTTTTCATCCTGTTTAACTGTGTGCACTAGCTTTGATCTGGGACTAGTGCAGTAATACACAGAGGGTCCGGATTCAGAAATCCGGGGTCCCGACAACAGGCGGCCAAAAATTTACGGCTGGAGCAGCTCCTCCGCTCACGCCCTGCTCTCCTTCCTCGACTCGCTTCCATCCGTCAGCTGGACCTCATCATCCGCCGTCGACGGATGTGTCTCATTGCCACGCAGGATAGGGAAACCGCCCTCAGTCTCGTTCTTCTCTACAATGTGCGCAAAGCGGAGGAAGATCTTGCGGCAGTGCAGACACTCTTGGATAAACTTGACATCCTGTTTCAGATTATGGAACATGCTAATGATCATTTGCCCAGGCTTGAGGAGGAAGTCGAGAAGGCAAGGACAATCTTGACAGCATTCGAGAACACAGCGACTGATCCTCCAACTCCAGAAGTCGACGAAGAAGCATATGAAGCCCAGAAGATTCAAATCTGGGAATGTCTTTTTTTTGCACTTTTGTAATAAAATTACCTTGAATTTGACTCTCGTCTCTATAGATTCTGTAGTTTAAACGATACCACAGATGGTTCGTATTACTAACCGTTTGTGAAAGTTCACAGACGGTTATTAACACGAACCATCTGTGATCTCTAAAATTATCACAGACGGTTCCAGTTAATAACCGTCTGTGATATTAACAGAAATAGTCTGTGATAATTTTAGATATCACAGACGGTTCGTGTTAATAACCGTCTGTGAAATTTCACAGACGGTTAGTAATACGAACCGTCTGTGATGTCTCATTTATCACAGACCGTTCGTGTTGATAACCGTCTGTGAAAATATCACTGACGGTTGCCAGTATAAACCGTCTGTGACAGTTTAATCACAGACGGTTCCGTATGAACCGTTTGTGATGTAGCCGTCCAGTATAGCCTCTTCTGTAGTAGTGGTTATTGATTTAACAGATCTTAATGTTGGATGGTTTCATGCCGTATGTAATGTCATTTACTCTTGTATGTAACAGACTGCTGTGGTAATGTTCCCATTGCCAAGTGAACTCAAATCCCGGGCAGCGAAACGATTTAAGCGGTTGACCTGATGACAGGTATTAAGCTAGATGCATCACTGTTCTTTCAGTTTCTTTAACAATTTTGTGGAGGTCAGTGGAAGTTTTTACTTGTAGGATTGACTATGCAGCAGCATGTCATTTAAACTTATCAATTTTCATTTTTTTCATTACTAACCAAGCATTGATGGTTAATTGGTTGTACCATTGGACATATGAGATACGAGAAAATCTGATGCATTACAGTTGTACAAGGTATCAACTAGAAAGTGCCATCTTGCCGGGTTGATTAATGGAATATATAACATTCAATTCATCAAGTTAATCTTAGTTTCTCCCTCTCTCATAGACTGTTTACAATTTTTTATTTTCATATATACATACATATGTATATACATACGTATGTATATGTATATACATATATGTATACATATGTATATGTATATACATATATTTCAAATGCATCAATTCCATCTAAATTTGGGTATATTTTCTAAAAATATCAGTTTTAGGGTATATACTCATCTATAACAATTCAAATGAAACGTATAAGTTTGAAAAAATATACTCAAATTCAAAGTTTTGAATGAATTTAGATCACATACTTTGCTGTAATCAGCATATACCTACAATCAAACTATCATAAAAAAAGTCAACTACAATTCGAAATCTAGTTCAAACTTGTTTGAACTAGTTAGGTTTGAACTAGTTAGTAAACTAGTTGAACTTGACACTCAAGGAATTTTAAAAATTTTCACACATGATATATACTTATTTTAGACTATGGTGCCCGGGCACCAAGGAGCACTCGTTATTTTTTACTATATATATATATGTATTCTTACATCCAAGAAATTTTTTTTTGCACACGATACATACCTATTTTAGACTAGCGCCCAGGGAGTATGGGGTGCAGTCGATCCGAAGGGGAAGGATTAGGGAAGTGGACGACAAAGTGGATCAGGCAGCTTTGGCCATCATCTACCAGGCGGTGCCAGATGCGATGATGCATCAGCTCATTGGCGAGGAGATGGCACAGAAGGCATGGGAAATGTGGTAGACGATGTATGATGGCGTTGATCATGTGAAGGAGGTGCGGCTCCAGAATTTGCGAAGCGAGTTTGAGAATCTGAAGATGGGAGAGACCCTGTCGGTGGACGAGTACGTCGGCAAGCTACCTTCATTGTACAATCAAATTAACTCTCTTGGTGACAAAATAGAGGAATTTGTAGCGGTGAAGAGGTACTTGTGTGTGCTTCCAAAGAAGTACATACCTATTGTCACCACACTTACATACTCCTCCAATCTGGACAAGAAGAAAATAGAGGAGATCACCGGTTCCCTTAAGGCGCATGAGGAGTTACTGAATGGGTTTCAGTCACATAATGAGAAGGGATCTCAGACTCACAACGAGTAGGCGTTGCTAGTAAAGGGAGATCCGAGAGATGGTCGTGGCTCATCAAATAACCATAGGAGGTGGTGTGGTCGAGGTGGCCAGAGTGGTTGAGGCGGCAAAGGTGGCTGTGGAGACAAGTTTGGGCAAGGCGGTGGTGACAGATCTCGTGATAAGTCACATGTCAACTGCTTTGAATGTGGTGAATACAGACACTACGTGCCAGGATGCCATAGCCACATAAAGTGTTTCAAGTATAACGAGTGCGGGCACTATGCCTCAGATTGTCGAAGCAAGAAGAAGGATGGGGAGGTGAACCTCACCCAAGATGAAAAAGAAGATGAAGAATCGGGACTACTTTTCTCCTCATATGTTGAAAAGGTGTCAGTCATGGTGATACTAAATGAGGGGAACGTAGTTCTAAAACTACGCATGAAGGAAGGTAGCCATGATCACACGGATTAGTGGTACTTGGTTAATAGAGCAAGCAACCACATGACAGGAGATCGCTCCATGTTTCATGAGCTCGACGAGAAGGTTTAGGGCAAGATCAAGTTTGGCAATGGCTCCACGGTGGAGGTAAGAGGCAAAGGACGACGATGTTGCAATGCAAGAACGGAGATAAGAAATTGTTGACTGAGATTTACTTTATACCAAGTCTATGCAACAACATACTTAGTCTCAGGCAGATGAGAGAAAGAGGGTGTAGGGTGGTACTACAGGATGAGTTCTTACATGTGTACGACAAGAACAAAGATATGTTGATGAAAGTGAAGAGATCTCCAAATCGGTTGTACAAGATTTCTTTGAAAACTTGTAAACATGTTTGTCTAAAGAGAGGCACGGATGGACGAGGTGCAAAAGCAACAGGAGGCAAGCATGGCGCACATGTAGGTGCGTCACCCCATCCTTATGTAGACGATGCTGAAGGAGATGGCTCGGGCAGGAGACCACAGGCTGACGCGGCATCCCATGCGCACAGCCCACGTGAAGTAGATACTGCAGGCGGCAGCTCGGGTGACCATGCACATGCAGGCACGCCTGAAGGGAGCAGCGGCTCCAGAGCGCATGCAGTTGGTGGAGGCAATACGAGTGTCACTCCAATGAAATCATGCATGTGGAAGGCATGTGAAAAAGGTGCACAAGGTCCAAGAGGAAGACTTGGAGGTATAGCCCTTTGTGGTTTTGCAAAGGAAACACAGGAAGTGTTGGAGACAAGAGTTAGGGGCGGTGTAGCCTCAGCAGAGATGTATGCAGGAAAGTGGATAGACTTGGTCCAAGAGAGAGGAGTAGGAGGCTCAGGGAATGGCAAAGCCAAGGCGGCTGTGGGAGCAGGTGCTTCAACCCAGGCAGGTGTACAAAGAAGGACATGTTCAATCCAGGTGCGAGACATGGCAAGCGTCGGATTGTGCAAGGCTTAGGAAGGTACGACGCATGGGAGTGCAAGTAGAAGGAAGAAGCGAAAGCAAGAGAGAAGATCGACATGATCAAGATAGAGAAACAAGATTAAGGAGGTGATTGTTAGAAGTAATCTTGTTTCTGTTGCTTAGTCGTATCCGAGTCCATATCTATGTACACATCATTGCTGTATACATAGAAGTCAAGTCCATATTAGAGTCTATAGCCAAGTCCGGTTCTAGTCTGTTTTCAAGTTATATGCTTTTCCGTTTCTTAGTCATTGTGTTGGGTATAAAAGGAGAACAATATAATGAGAGAGGTACACAGAGAGCAAGATGATGCGATCAGTGTGATTGAAATGAGAGGGAGAAAAATAAAGAAAGCAGAGTGCTTTGGCTCTCGGAAAATATCGAGTTCGACGATTTGCAGATGTGGTCGTAAACAAGTTACGACCATGGCGATCGAGCGGAGGTGTCCGCAGGAGTAGAAGATATGGTCATAAATGAATTACGACTACGGTCATGGAGCAGAAGACGTGGTCGTAAGCTTTATGACCACGGCGATCAATAGAGTCTTCAACGTAGTAGTAAGTCACAACGTGATTATAATCGAGTTACGACTACAATGATCGAGCCTACTACGTAGTCGAAGGAGGTAGCGCAGCGTGAACGTGGTCATAACTCTTGTCAACTGAAGTTACGAGTACGTAGCGTGGTCGGAGTAAACTAGAAGTGATCGAAACGACTTTGTGCGTGGTCATAACGACTGCTAAAGTGGTTGTAAACTATAACAGTTTCGACTCTCAAAACGGAAGATTTGTTGAAGTGATCTGGTCATCGGCAAGGACAATATAGGAACTCTTGACCTTCTTGAATGTATGTAGTCATCCTCGCCTTCCAATATAGAAAGTCAACCCTATTAAAGATGGGTTGCTTGGTGGAATACCTGTATGATATCATGGCTCTTAAAACCAGTTAATATCTATAAGAAAGAGCTTAACCAGGCTCTGATACCACTTGTAGAATTGATACTGCAATCAGGGGGGAGTGAATGATTGTTCAAACTTTTTTTCCTAATGGTATTCAAAAGCTTCATTCAAAGAAATATGAGAATCACCAAATTTAGATTGCATTAATTATGTTTACAAAATAAGGCTAGATACCTAAGCCACCAAAATTAACACTCTTCAGTCCAAGAAATATCATATTGCCATATCCGTATCGCCGTACCCGTATCGTGTATCGGGGCATCCTTGCTCCAGATCATTCCTTCATAACGCTAGCAGCCCTGGTGCTCCTCCATATCTAGAGAAAAGCACATGAAGTGAAACTAAATGAAACAAACAAAGTATATTATACTTACTCCAGTTAATAAAAGTGACATCTTAAAATGCGTGTGGTAAAACTATTTCAACTTTGACCAACAGACAACAGTGTCTATGTGAATTTTTAGATCAACCCTATGAAAATGACAATAATATCTTTATTATTAATGTACTGGGAATAAGAGAGAGAGAGAGAGAGTAGTTAATGTGTATATTTGCTCGAAGAAGAGAAAATAAATGAGGGCAAAACAGAGAAATTATATATCATTAAATTCATACGCACATCTTATATTTTAAAACAAAGTTGAAAAAATTATATGCGCTCTATTTTGAAGCAGATGGAGTATAATTTGTAAACTTTTATTTCCTGGAAAGAGGAACAAGGACTGACCGATACATACCTGCTTGAATAGTATTGCCATGGTGGTCCCTCCAATCCTTCATGACTCCTTTCCCTTGTACTATTTCATATGGGCTTCCCCCATTTCGTGACCTGAGAAAAACCCGTTGAAAGCATCCCCCCGGTACTTGCACACTAGTACGGATTTCGACAAGAAGAGTTTGGCGGTTGGGATGTGAGGTAGTTTCTCTGTTGATGGCGGCCGCCAAAGCCTGCATTTCACCCGGGGTAGGAGTGGGACCACAGAAATGAGTCTCGACTTGGAAGTGCCTGAGGTTCGTTAGATGCGCGATGCCGAAGCCAGCACCACCGCAGTACTTGGACAGCGTCTCCCTTGTGGAGATGTGAACATAGAGCCGTTGGAGCGCTGGTGTAGCACCTGGTCCAAATACCAACATCGTTCGACATTCGTAATCAGAATCACACACAAACTCCTCTAGAAGCCTGAATCCGCTGCTGCCAACTGTGATCATTTTGTCGGTGTCATTGCCATGATCGCAAAGTTCTAGCTCGAGATGGGTCAGAGAGGGCAGGCCCATGAGGACATGGAGATCTTCGTCTTCGAAGTTATGACACAAGATGCATAATTTGACGAGGTTGGTAAGGGAGGCCATTTCCCTTGGAACCCCAGAAAAAGAGCTATTTATCTTAAGAACATGGAGATGTGGGAAGGTGCAGCTCGTGTTCTTAAACAGACAGCCATCGGTCATCTGCAGATATCGAAGGTTGCATCTCCCAAGCTCACTAAGAGACGACGACAAAACTTCCGTAAACCTTTCACTGTCACCAGACATGCTAGCAAGTGGACTAGTTCCTATGTAGAGTGATCTCAGCTTCGTTAGATGTCGAAGCTCGTCTGCCAATCTTATTGGGTTGTCACACCGATAGATAGTTTGTAACTCCTCCAAGGCGTGCATGCTCCCAAACTCATCTGCTGTGAATGTCGCCGAGTCGTTCACAATTAGACGCACCAGTTTTTTTAGCCGGACTATTGTTGATGGCAATCTTGTTATCTTAAGGCAACCCGACAAATCGAGAGTCAGTAAATACTGCAGATTTCCAATTTCCTCTGGAAGCTCTGTAATGTTCTCACTTGCAAGGTGCAAGTACCTCAGCTGAAATAAACTTCCTAAATTTTTAATATGCTTGTTTCCCAACCAATCGCATCTACTTAAATCCAACACTCTCAAAGCATGAAAGTCCACAAGGGGAGGTATCTGCTCAAGTGCCCCAAACACATTTAGTGACCGAACATGTGACTTGGATTCTGTGGTTGCAAGTATTGTGCTATGTTCTGTGTCGCTAGATTGCAGGGAGAGCCGGCGAATCTTGCTTGCCAAAGAGTTGCACTCATGTCCATCTAAAACAGTAACAAAATTCTCTTCCTCTGATAGAGATATTATAAGGTCAAGCACCAAATCATGGACCCTGCAATATACCGAACCATGAACATCAACACTTGACTGGATCATACTTCTATTGACAAGATCATTAAGATAACCCTTCGCTACTTGCTCCAAAGTTCTCCCCTGCTTAGTAATGAATCCTTCAGCTATCCATTTCCATATCAATTCTTTGCTCTCGATTTCGTAGTCCTCTGGATATAGGCTTATGTACAATAAACAAGTCTTCAGGTGGTGTGGAAGATCACAGTAACTAAGGAACAATATATCTTTAATCCCTTGTAGACTATGATCATTTTCATGTGAAGAACCAATACCAATGGAATCTTGGATTCTCTCCCATTCATTCTTATTTTCTGGTTTAGTGGCCAACAAACTTGCAATTGTAATTATGGCCAATGGCAAACCACCACATTTTTTTAAGATCTCATCAGAAACTTTTTCCAATTCAGTAGGGCATGAGTTGTCGGAGTGAAAAATCCTTTTAAAAAACAATCTTCGCGAATCAACACCATCTAGATGTGCCATTTGATGTAGCTGATCACCAGAGTTAGAGCAGCATGACTTAGCTACATCGGTAATGCGTGTGGTAACAATTATTCTGCTACCATTATTATTCTCAGGAAATACTGACTCCAAAAATTTCCAGTCTTGTATTCTCCACACATCATCAATAACAATGAGGTACCTATATACAATTTTTGTAATATTAAGCTCGGTACCATAAATTTGCCATGGCATGCACTAGAATTTACATTACATCATTGCAGGAAACTACAAAAGAGTTTGTTCCAAATGTTGAATCATTATTGCCCTACTCAAATTATTTTATTTGTTTTCTACAATTTTAGCATTTCAGATAGTTCTAGAGTGTAAAAAAAATCATTGATAGATGTTTATATATTTACATCAAATTTAAAATACTTTAAATTTGCTATACTATTTTTCAATAATTTTAATTCTAGGAAATTTTATTTTTATATGTTATTTACATTTTTTATTTTTTTGAAATTTTTTGCATGTGATCTGCAATTTTTTAAATTGTCTATCAACCTACGAGAAGTGATTCAATACTGTTGTAGGGGTGGCCCCCACCTAAACCCAGCAGGCCTGTTAGGAAGGTATTAGGACTAAAGTAGGATATGTGTAATGACCTAAATACCCCTAATGGGGGGATACTGTTGTAAGGGCATAATTGTAAAGACACACTCCATATGGATATATATATACATGCTTGATATGGAGGAGGAGGCAGAACACTCCCACTCTCCACTACCATCTCTCTCTCTGTTTGGTCTGTAACCACAACAGTTGGCGCCGTCCGTGGGGAGGACGGAGACAAGCCTGAAGACTAAAGACGATGGCACCGAAAAAAGCTTCATCGACGGCGGCGAAGGGAAAGAAGACGGTCGGGTCGGAGCAGCGCGGGAGCACCCGGGCCTTGGCATTAGCTGCGACGATCTACCCCGCCGCGGGAGCTGCGACGATCTACACCGCCACTGGAGCCACGACGACGACCGACCCCGCCACTGGAGCCACGGCGACGACCGACCCCGCCACTGGAGCCGCCACGACGACCGACCCCGCCACTGGAGCCACGACGATGACCGACACCGCCACTGGAGCCACGACGGCGATCTACCTCGTCACGGGAGCTACGACGACCCACCCTGCCGCCGGACTTGTCAGTATACCCCGCCACCGCCGCCGCGATCGACGACCCGGGAGTTTGCGCCGCCCGCCCAGCGGAAGGATCTGCGGGGGAACGCGCCTTGCTAGCAGCTCTCGGCGCGCTCCAGCGGGACCTGGGGGGTCTTCGCGGAACCGCCCGAGGTATGCAGAAGGCGCGGAGTCATCAGGCTGGGCCAACGATCGCGCCGAAGCCCACACCAGAAAGGGCAAACAACCGCGACGCCCCACGCAAGCCCCAACGTCACCAGCGCAGGCCACCGAAGGCCTGCCACGTCCCTGCCCCCACCTCGCGAGAGGGGGGCCGAGGAGGGGAGCGCAGATCCAGCCGTGACGAACCCCGCACGAAGCAGGAGCACCCAGAACACAAGTGATGCGAGGTGCACGGGTGCGGCGATCATTGCACGAGGACGTGCGCCACGGTCGCGGAGCTACGACGAGCGATGGCCGAATCTCGGACTTCGCCCCTCCGGCCCCTCGCCAAAGCCAATGAGCGGCACTGCGCCATCAACGTCATCACCGGGGGCTCTGCACCGGAGGATCCCCTGGAGCAGTCGCGCCCGCGGATGTTGCCTTGCAGCATCACCTTCACTCTACATGACGCCACGGGCGTGGAGTTCCCTCATCAAGACCCCTTGGTCGTCCAGGCCCGCATTATAGGCTACAATGTTAGTCGCATCCTCGTCGATGGGGGAAGTGCCGCGAACATTTTGTTTGTCGAAGCTTTCAACCGGATGAAGATACCTCGAAGTTGCCTACAGCGGTCCGAAGCCCCACTTCAGGGCGTCGGAGGTCAACCGCTGGAGGCCCTAGGGCAGGTGTCCCTTCCAGTGACATTCCGCCAGGGCGGCAACATCCGAAGCGAGTATATTGTATTCGATGTCGTAGATATCCCGCACTCCTACAACGTCATCTTGGGCCGACCCGCCATCAACTCCTTTGAGGCGGTTCCGCACCATGCCTTCCTGTGCATGAAGCTCCCAGGCTCGGAGGGTGTCGTCACCGTCTTTGGCGACCAAGACCTCGCCAGGCGCGTCGAAGTTGGCAGTCGGGGTCTGCGTCGCCCGGTGCACGCCCTTTCAGGCGCGCTCGGCGACACGCCTTCTGCCCCAGGATGGACGCCTAAGCCCCGGCCCAAGGGCGGAGTCAAGAAGGTACCGCTCCGGGCGGAGGGGCAGTTTGTCTCCATTGGCGAAGGGCTCCCCCCGGAGGTCGAGCGGGACCTACTTCAAGTGCTTCAGAGCAACGCCGACATCTTCGCGTGGTCCCCGGAGGATATAAAGGGCGTCGACCGCGCGGTGATTGAGCACCGCTTGCCGGTCCGCCCCGATGCCAAGCCGGTCAAGCAAAAACTCCGCCGTATGTCCTTGGATCGTCAACAAGCGGCCAAGGTAGAGGTGGCGAAGCTTCTCTGGGCCGGGGTCATTCGCGAGGTCCACCATCCGGACTGGCTCGCCAACCCGGTTTTGGTCAAAAAGGCCAGCGGGGCTTGGCGTATGTGCATCGACTTCACGGCGCTTAATAAGGCGTGCCCGAAGGACAATTACCCCTTGCCGCGCATCGATCAGCTGGTTGATGCCACCGCCGGGTGCGAGCTCATGAGTTTCTTGGATGCCTATTCTGGCTACCATCAGGTATACATGGCGGAAGATGATGAGGAGAAGACCAGTTTCATCACACCGATCGGGACCTTCTGCTTCGTCAGGATGCCCTTCTGCTTGAAAAATGCGGGCGCTACCTTCACCCGCCTTGTCGCGCTTGCCTTGGCCGTTCAGCTCGGGCGGAACGTGGAGGCATATGTCGACGACGTGGTGGTCAAGACTCGACAGCTCGCCCTACATGGCCGGGACCTCCAGGAGACCTTCGACAATTTAAGGAAGGCCGGCATCAAGCTCAACCCCGACAAGTGTGTCTTTGGCGTGCAAGCGGGCAAGCTCCTCGGCTTCCTCGTATCCGGGCGGGGCATCCAGGCGAACCCTAACAAGGTCGACGCCATCTTGGGTATGGAGCCACCCAAGACGACAAGGGAAGTCCAGAGGCTGGCAGGCCGCATGGCAGCCCTAAGCCGCTTCCTATCCAGGGCGGCGGAGCGGGGTTTGCCATTCTTCAGGACACTCCGCGGGTGCGATGGATTTCGGTGGGATAACGATTGTGCGGAGGCCTTCAACGAACTCAAGAAGCACCTGTCAAGTCTCCCCACTCTGGTCGCCCCAACACCAGAGGCTCCCCTGTTGCTCTACCTGGCCGCGTCGACTACGGCAGTCAGTGCCGTCCTAGTACTAGAGGAAGGCGCCATGCAGCGACCCGTCTATTTCATCTCCGAAGCCCTCCAAGGCGCCAAGACGAGATACACGGAGCTGGAGAAGCTCGTCTACGCGTTGGTCATGGCCTCCAGGAAACTCCGACATTATTTGTTGGCCCACCCAATCACAGTACCTTCCTCTTTTCCCCTGGCAGAGATGCTACACAACAAGGAGTCCACAGGTCGCATCGGGAAGTGGGCTGTGGAGCTCGCCCCCTTCTCCTTGACATATGCCTCACGGACGGCAATCAAATCTCAAGTCCTCGCCGATTTCCTCGCGGAATGGACTCCAGCTCCGAAGGCCCAGCTCCTCCAGAATCACGACGACCTGGTCTGGACGCTCACCATCGACGGAGCTTACGGCGTAGCGGGCGCAGGCATGGGCGCGGTGATCGTCACGCCCGAAGGCCAGCGCCTGTTGTACTCAGCCCGCCTCGTTTTCCCGGCTACCAACAACACAGCCGAATATGAGGCGCTGCTCTTCGGTCTGACAAAGCTGAAGGCGGTCGGAGCACGGCGAGTGCTTGTCCGCACGGACTCGCGCCTGGTGGCGGGTCACGTGGACAAGTCATATCAAGCTAAGGACCCGGACCTGGCCAAATACCTCGCGGCCGTAAGAGCAAGGGAGAGGCATTTCCTGGGTATCACAGTTAAGGCCATCCCGCGCGCGGAGAACGAGCAGGCCGACGCCCTTGCGAAGGCGGCCAGCCAACAACTGCCACCCCCCGATGGGGCATTTTACGAAGTACTGCCACAAGCGGCCATCGCACAAGACAATCGGGACGCGGCCCTCGTACATCATATCGTCCCGCAAGGTGACTGGCGGGAGCCCATCTTCAACTTCCTGCAGGGCATCGCCGAGCCAGACGACCCTGTCGAGCTCCGGCGTCTTCAGCACCGCGCCAGGTCCTTCCAGGTGTTCGAAGGGATACTTTACAAGAAGGGGGTGTGCGCACCGCTCCTGCGCTGCCTCCCTGCGGAGGAAGGGAAAAAGCTTCTCGAGGAAATCCACACGGGCGCGTGTGGATCCCACCTCGCACCGAGGTCATTGGTCGGCAAGGCGTTCAGGTAGGGCTTTTACTGGCCAACAGCCATTGCTGATGCCCAAGACCTCGTGCGTCGGTGTCAGGGGTGCCAGTGGATGGGGCGCATCATCCGCAGGCCTCCGACGAGCCTCAACCCTATTCCCTCAGTATGGCCACTGGCACGCTGGGGCATCGACATAGTGGGACCGCTTCCCCGGGCCCCAGGGGACCTGCGGTTCGTAGTGGTCGCATTGGAATATTTTTCCAGATGGCCGGAGGCGATCGCTCTGGCCAAGATAACTTCGGCGGCCATGCGGCGCTTCCTCTGGCAGAACATTATCTGCCGCTTCGGCGTACCCCGGGAGCTCATCGTCGACAACGGTTTGCAATTCGACGCCACCATGTTCAAAGGATTTTGTGACGACATGGGCATCACGCTTTGGTTCGCTTCAGTGGGGCACCCCCAGTCTAATGGAGCGGTAGAGAGGGCGAATGGCGCCATCTCAGCCGCCGTCAAAAAGCGACTCATCGGGATGCCGAGGGGCACGTGACCGGGCGAGCTTCACAGCATCCTCTGGTCCCTCCGCACGACGGTAACACGCCCGACGGGGTTCACGCCCTTCAAGCTCCTCCACGGCGACGAAGCAGTGACGCCCGAAGAAATCAAGGCTGGCTCCCGAAGGGTCCTCATTCAAGCACCCGACGATGAGCGCGGCGTGTCCTTGGATCTCCTTGATGAGGTACGGGCGAGTGCGACCCAACACGCCGACAAGTACGCAAGGCAAACAGTGCGTACTCAGGACCGTTCCACGTACCCACGAACATTCAAGCTAGGGGACCTTGTCCTTAGAGTGGCACTTCACGCGGAGACTACGGGCAAGCTGGATTCCAAGTGGGAAGGCCCGTACGTCGTCATGGAAGCACTACAAAAGGGGGCGTACCGCCTTGCCACGCTCAACGGACAAACTCTCCGCCATACGTGGAATGCGGACAGGTTGCGGCGGTACTACGCCTAGGGACGGGACAACAGCCAGAGGCATCAGCCCTTTGTTGTATGATGCTTGCCCGCGCAAACGGGAGTTCAATAAAGTTTGCCGTTCCTGCAACCGTACCGCTGTCCCCAGTCTACGAACTCTAAAATAAGACGTAGCGTCGAGCCCCGCTCCGCACGCGCGAGTCTGCGGACTATAAAGAAAGTCATAGCGTTGAGCTTCGCTCCGCACGTGCCAGTCTACGGACTCTAAATAAGACGTAGCGTCGAGCCCCGCTCCGCACGCGCGAGTCTGCGGACTATAAAGAAAGTCGTAGCGTTGAGCTTCGCTCCGCACGCACCAGTCTACGGACTCTAAACAAGACGTAGCGTCGAGCCCCTCTCCGCACGTGCGAGTCTGCGGACTATAAAGAAAGTCGTAGTGTTGAGCTTCGCTCCGCACGCGCCAGTCTACGGACTCTAAATAAGACGTAGCGTCGAGCCCCGCTCCGCACGCACTCTACGGAGTATAAAGAAGACGCAGCGGGGGGACGCCCTCGTGCACACCAATCCACGGACTCTAAATAAGACGTAGCGTCGAGCTCCGCTCCGCACGCGCGAGTCTGCGGACTATAAAGAAAGTCGTAGTGTCGAGGCTCGCCTCCGCACGCGCCAGTCCATGGACTCTAAATAAGACGTAGCGTCGAGGTCCGCCTCCGCACGCGCGAGTCTCCAGACTATAAAGAAAGACGTAGCGTTGAGCTTTGCTCCGCACGCGCCAGTCCACGAACTCTAAATAAGACGTAGCGTCGAGGTCCGCCTCCGCACGCGCGAGTCTCCGGACTATAAAGAAAGTCGTAGCGTTGAGCTTCGCTCCGCACGCGCCAGTCCACGGACTCTAAATAAGACGTAGCGTCGAGGTCCGCCTCCGCACGCGTGAGTCTCCGGACTATAAAGAAAGTCGTAGCGTCGAGGTTCGCCTCCGCACGCGCCAGTCCACGGACTCTAAATAAGACGCAGCGGGGGGACGCCCTCGCGCGCAATAAGACGCGGACGTTTTCCCTACGCACTCTACAGAGTATAAACAAGACGCGGATTCCCGTGCACGCACAGGCGTTGCTCCCGTGCGTACTCTTCAGAGTATAAATAAGTCGTGGATGTCAATCCCACGCACTCTTCAGAGTATAAGCAAAAACGCGGGGATCACCCCCGCGCGCCCGGCAACAAAGAATGAAGCACTATGATCCATTGCAAAATATGGGGTCCAATGATTACAACCATGGGCGTACATACGCGAACCCCACCCCCACCCCCCACACCCTCTGGTGGGCAGCAGCCTAGCCTTCGCGCAGTGCTGACGGTCCCGTGCCGCTGTCGTGACTCCGGGGAGCTTCTTCCAGCCAGCGAAGGAAGTCCCCCTCTCCGCGCAGTGTCTACCGCACCGCAACCCTGGCCGCATCTTCCCCGACACGGCCCCAGATCCGTTGATGGAAGTTCCGGACGCCAGGATCGATGGAGCGAATAGCGTCCGACAGCGCCCCCGGCCGGCTAGGGAGATCCAGCTGAGGATTCGTCAGCTCGTGGGCGTGCCTGCACCCACGGGTGTGAAGCAGGCCAAGAGCAAGGCACGCACCAAGGTAGCCACAGTGCTCGCCGAAGGTCCTGGTGCCGCGAAGAGCAACGCCCGCCCCCTCCTCGATCAACCCAAGCGTCTCCGACAAGTCCTCCGACCCGTGGGCCGTGTCAGGCACGCCGACGCATAGGTCACGGAGGGCCTGGTTCAGGGACTCCATGGCCCCCCATGCAGACGTGGATGCCTCGTCCAAGGCACGGGTCTTCTCGGCAAGGGCCTCCGCCAGCTGCGTTTTCTCCTCCTCTAAGGTGGAGATTTGCTGCAGGAAGGAGGCGCGTTCCTCCGCAGCGGCGCCTTTGGCTTCCTTGGCCTCAAGTCGCGCAGCCTCCATGACATCCCCCAGCACGCGAAGTTCCCCGTCCTTCGCCACGAGAGCATCATCCACGGCGGGAAGGCTGGCTTCCAGCGCCCTTCGCTCTCGGAGGCGGGCCTCCTCTAGGGCTTCGCCGATCATTATTGACTACAAAAAAGTAAAAGTCAGAAGATGCCCGGTGGCATCTTAGCAAGCACCAGTACGCATACTTACCCTTATTTCCGAGGCCCGCAGCGAAAGTGCTAGGACGTCTCCCTCATATGCCGACAGTAGCCGTCGGTCGAGGCCGCCGCTGGCACGCTCCACGGCTGCGGAAAGGACACGGAGTACCTCCTGGCGCGGGAGGAAGTCCGACGCAACGGGTTCCGGACCCGCTGCGTCGGGAGCGGCGGAGAATTCGCCTACTTCAACGACGGCGGACATGGGCGGCATACCCTGCACGGAGTCCGGGATCTCGCGCACCCTCCCGTTGCTCGATCCTTCACCACGCCCGGGAGACTTCGTCTCGCCTGATGTTGACGGAATGAGCGAGCAAATCGGAGAGAGTTTCGCGAAGTCGCGCGAAGAAAAGGAGTTACGCCTACCTTCCGCACCCTCCGTTAGGACAGGAGGTGGTGCCTGTTCGATCGCCGCCTGTGGAGAGAAGGCCTCGACGGACGAGTGAAGAGACCCTCCAACCGCGCCGGGCGCCTCAACTCCAAGCATAGGGCCGGCAATATTGTACCGACCCTTCGAAGGCGGAGGGGAGTGGACCCGAGGGCGTTTAGCCTGCGGCGCCACAGGCGATTCCTCCGCGGCGCTAGCAGGCGCACCCACCATCGCGCCGCCCGTCTCCGCCGGCCCGGGCGCGTCCTTGGTAACGGCCGCGATTGGCGCGGCATCGCCAGCGGCAACGTCCCCGCCGGCAGTGGTATCCCTCCTCGGGCTGGGGAGTTTCACCAAGGCCGCGCTCACAGGTTCGGCGGCATCGACGGATGGCACCGCCACCGGGGCCGACGCGGCGCGCTCCACTGAAACGGCTTGGTCGGCTACGCGGCCGGTCGAGCGCCCAGTCCCAGAAGTGTCAGCGGCCGAAGGGGCTGGGGGACTGGACGCACCGGCTGCCGAGCGAGGGCGGCGCCGCGAAGGCGAGGCCCCTGTTTGGCTGCTGCCGCCGCAACGACCCGAGGTCCCCGCGGGAGTTTCCTCCGGTGTCGCGCGTTCGGCTACGGGGATGCCCAGAACCTCGCATGTGCGGTTTACCCGCCCTTGCTTGGCCGCGCTGGTTGCGTCCTCGCGAGCCTTGTGTTCCTTCAGCGTGTACGGGCCAAGGAACACCTCAACAGCGCGCTTCGCGTCCTCCAGCCGAGCCACTGCGCACAAGATAGTAAGCTGATCAAGCGGAGACCACGCGGGAACAATGGAGTGCACAATAAAGCGCTTGGCGACTTACAAGGAACAGAAGGCGGAAGTAGGCAGCGCACGGATGGGCTGAATCCGTCCTCGCGTCTGTCGCCCCGCCCAGTGTACTTCCGCCGGGAAGAAAGCGGCGCCACCCCGTACATTGTAAACTCCTCGGCCAGATCACGCATACTTAGCCGACGAGCAACACCGACAAGACTTCACAACCTTCGCGCGTCGTCAACCTCCGGCTTCATGCTCGGCGAACTGTTAAAAGTGATCGGCCCGCCTCGGCATGACAGGCCGCCCTTGCTGCCCACGGTGTAGTAGAACCAATGCCGCGTCCAGCCGGACTCCCACCTCCCTACGGAGGCGGGCGCAGGGAACAGCGTCGCGCACGACGCCCGTAGCATGAAGTTCACGCTGCCGAAGTTGGATATCGCCCCGTCAACTCTCCTCGGTCGGCAGCAAGCGTCGTGCAGGGTGGCGAATAGACTCGCGCTGGGGTACCACCCTTCTGTCCGCATCGCCCACGCAAAGACGGCCAGGCGGACTATCGCATTTGGCGTTAGTTGGGCCAGCTCCATAGTGTAGGCCCGCAAGACTTCGCCCACAAACATCACGGAGGGCATGCGGAGGCCGGCATCGAAAAAGGCGACGAAGACGATCGCCTCCAATTCCCGGGGCTTCGGTTCCGTCTCGTCGCGGCGGGGCAGACAAGCCCCATCGCACTCTTCGATCTTCCCCTCCCGCACAAGCCGCTGCAGCACTTCTTCAGTCACGCGGCTCTTCCCAAGCACTTGGGAGCAGCGGCCCCCCGAGTGCTCCATGGCGCTCCACCACTTATCAGCACGCACGTCCCCCCGCGGCACCAGCGCATACTCCTCAGAAGGGTGGGATGGCTCATCGCGGCCAGACACGGAGCCGCCAACGGGACGGCACGAGGAATCGTCGCGGCCGGCCATTGTTTTTTACAAAAAATTACACCCGAGCAGGCAAGGAAAGAGGCGAGTTCTGTGGTAAACAGCACGGAGCAAGCAGTACTCAACCAAAGGGCAGCGCAGAGCGCCTCTACCACAAGAAGGGCGCCTTTTAAAGCCCGCTCGCCTCCCCCAGCGGTTCGGCTGCCCACGATTTGGGAGGCGAACCGCTGGTTCCTGGAAAAACGGGCCGGGCAGGTGGTCGGACAACACACAGCGCCAGCACGCGCCTGCCACGAACTCCCCTTCCTAGGGAAGAGGCGAACGCCCGTGGTCACGCAAACCGCTCACGACCCACGACGCACCAGTCGCGAGCCGCCGCGTGTCCCACCCACATGGTGGCAGACAGCACGACGCGACAGTTTACCCCCCAGACAGGCCAGGCGTCGGCGCGATTCAAGCCGCTATTAAAATCGCACTACCCGACCGCGGGGTCATCAATCTTGGGGTGTAGTCACGTCGTTGCAGCAAAGTCCGTCTCCACCAACGCTCTTCGGACGGAGCGTGCACGCCTCTACTTCGACTTAGGCGCCAGCTTCGCCGCCACCCGTTCGGAGGGTGAGGGACGGAGCGTGCGCGCCTCTACTTCGACTTAGGCGCCAGCTTCGCTGCCACCCGTTTGGAGGGTGAGGGACGGAGCGCGCGTGCCTCTACTTCGACTTAGGCGTCAGCTTCGCTGCCACCCGTTCGGAGGGTGAGGGACGGAGCGCGCGCGCCTCTACTTCGACTTGGGCGACACCTCCGCTGCCACCCGTTTGGAAGGTGAGGATAGAGCGCGCGCGCGCGTTATCCGGCCTCGCGCCTCAGGCCCACGGCGCGCGAAGGGTCTGGAAGTTCGCAATGGTTCACAGGCCGCAGGGACGGAGGGGGCCAAAGGACTCGGCAGCATGGCTTCGGCCCTGTGAAGCCCTTCACCATGAGAGGCTCCTGTTGTAGGGGTGGCCCCCACCTAAACCCAGCAGGCCTGTTAGGAAGGTATTAGGACTAAAGTAGGATATGTGTAATGACCTAAATACCCCTAATGGGGGGATACTGTTGTAAGGGCATAATTGTAAAGACACACTCCATATGGATATATATATACATGCTTGATATGGAGGAGGAGGCATAACACTCCCACTCTCCACTACCATCTCTCTCTCTGTTTGGTCTGTAACCACAACAAATACCAAGCCAAAAATTGAAAAGCAAAAGTTTAAAACACAATAACGATCTTATTTGCTTCCACCAATTAGTAACAAGTTTGTTTCGAAATTTTTTTAATTTAGTTTTTGTAGTGCAAAGAAAGACTACTCGTGAACTACTTTCGGATCATGCCATTCCGACAGTTTCCTATTTGGGCTTTATGAATTAACGCTAGTTTCAGGCATGAAGGAAGAAATAAACACCACATACCTCTTTCCTGTGAAGATATGTCTGAGTCCGCGAATTAGTTGTTCTTTTTCCCACATCTCTGATTGGCATTTGCTATACTCAGCTCTGTCGACTTGAAAGAGGATATCCTTCAAGAGCTTGTTGAGGTCGAGGGTGCGTGATACAGATACTGAAGCTCGACACTGAAAATTCCCTTCAATCCTTCGATATGCCTCCATGGCAAGTGTTGTCTTTCCCAACCCTCCGCATCCAACAATCGAGACCACTTTCAGTTCCACCGTCTCATCCATCAACCAGCCAACGATCTGATTCCTTGGGCCGTCGATTGCTACTAAGCCCTTGGCCTCCGCATAGAGCGCAGGCAGTCGGGGATCTATATCAACAGTAGTTGGCCTTGATATGGAGCTATCAAGCTTATACCTATCACGTCGCTGGCTCTCCTCCAGGACGCGAACCTTCAGCTCTTTGATTTGGCTTGCAATATCATGGCGCGTCCGTAGTGCCTTGAGCTGGCGCACGACCTTCTTCATGAACCCAGCATTGGCATCACTGCTACCGAGATGGTGCATGAAGAGGTCGATACAGTCCTCGATGTCATAGCTCAACTCACGGACATTGTTTCTCCAGTCCTTGTGTAGGGCATCAAGTTTCTCCATGTCGGCCAATGTCTGCAGCAAGGCCTCCATTCTGCTGAGCTCGCGCTTGAGGAGCTCGACCTCCTTGCGGACACCCTTGAGCAGCTTGTACTCGTCGCCGAGCAAGGCGGAGAGCTTGCCGAGGAGGGAGCTCATCGCCCCCATTCCAGCGCTCACCACCGCCATCTCTCTCCTCTTCTTCCTGGGTATTGCGTTGGTTAGTTCTGCTTGATGCAACCAAAGGCTGGTGCAAGCGGTCTTATGTAGCTAATTTAGAGCACTATCTACTTTCTTGTGCAATTCTGCAAATTTTGACAAAAAGATGTGCATACCAAAGGCTATGTTCTTTTTCGCTTATGGCTTCACTCAAATAAATAAACAAAACAACTTCTCCACCGTCGTTTCGAAGAAGCTTATCGGGATAGCCTTTTTTGAAGTGGTTTATCGGTATTTGGTTCATTTGTATGAACGTTCGCGATAGTATCAAAGGCCATAAACTGTAACCATGAGCCACAGCTGATAAGAACGTAAGTATGTTAGGTTCCAGGCAAGTGTCCTAGAAGTTGCCGTGGATAGCGGATCATGTCAAGCTAAGGTACAATAATAGCGGATCATGTCATGCTAAGGTACAATCATTCCTGCAATTCCCCATTATTGATTGGAGCAGGCCCGTTTGTATTCTCCCAAATGGTTTCAATTGTCAAATTCATGTAGTGACTTTTTTTCTTTTCGGATAGAGACGTGTAGTGAGGGTATTTGTGTGTGCGTGTGTGCCCAACCATGCATGTTAGGCTCCAGGCAACTGTCCTGGAAGTTGCCGTGTTATTCTCCCAAGTAGTTTCAATTGTCAAATTCATATAGTGACTTTTTTGTTTTTGGAGAGAGACGTGTAGTGAGGGCATCTCCAACCACACTGCGGCAATGAGGCCCCATCGGTCAGCTTCTGTATCGATGAGCTCCTGGGCCACATCACGTGCACGAGGCAACACTAGAGAATCAACAGCTATCATAGCGTGTCTCAAAAGTTCCAGATGAGTTACCGGTTGAGTGCTGCTGGAGGTAGCATCATCCGAGTTGGCCGGTCATCGTTCTTGGCTTCAAACACCATCATGACAGCTTTCTTCTCGTCTAGATTATCATGTTGAAACTGCTTACCTGCAAAAATTTTCTCCATTTCATCATGAGCTTTGCGATGTACAAACTGGGAGTTGCTTGTAAGCATCACACCGCACTTGAAGACGAGGTACATGATATAATTTCATAACTCTCTACTCCTCTTCATTTGGTCAGAATCAGAATCCGTGCTGGCATCGTCTCTCAAGTAGTAGCATATGTCTGTTGCAATGTGCCAGATGAGCACGCTTGTGGGGAAATCCACACCGTCGATAACTCGATGAACTAAAATTACAGCCCCTTCCAAAAAAAACAGCTGCAACTTTAGGTGATTCAGAGTGCAACTTTAGTCTTCAGGTGATCTGAAATTGCACTCTCAATGAACTAAAATTGTAGCCCCCTCCAAAAAAAACATGTGCAACTTTAGATGATTCAAAGTGCAATTTTAGGTGACTGAAAGATAAAAAAATTTCAGTCACCTGTGCAATAGTCTATCCCTAACTTTACACCCCAGGCATTCAAACGCCTCCCTCTCCATTGTATTACAAATGACACGCCTTGTCTGTATTACAAATGACACGCCTTGTCTGGTGTGTCTTTTGATCACACAGTTTATGAGTCCATGGTGACCGGATGAGTGGTCCATGGTGACAATGTGTGCAGGAATATTAATCGACGTTTGTGGAAGGCAAAAATCCTCTAGAAAGTGGTGGCTAAGCAACAATGCTACTTTGACTAGGGCCAATCTTTTGATGCGAGGGTAGTGAAATTCGCAGTGTGAATTTGTGAGGCGAGGGCGGCGTGTTCTCGGGTGGTTGAGGCGGTGACGCACGGCTGACGGCGGCGGGGATGGGCTTCTGCAGTTTGAAATGAATTTATAATTTTCAGAAGTTCATTTGAGTTTAGTTCAAATTCATTATATATTCCATGTTTTGAAATTTACACACAAAACCACTTCAAGCGTTTGAGTTCAAATGATTTGTTTTCAAAATTTTGGTCTTTCTGAATATCATATAGAATTGGAATCCATAAAAAAATTATCAAAAGATTTTGAAATCCACGAAAATTGGCCTTTTAGTTTATTACAAAATTTTGGATGTTAACCCCGCCTCAGTGCCGTGGCCACTTGGCTCGTTGCACTGCAGCTGCTTGCACTGGCGCTGTGGCGAGTGTTGTCAGCGGGGACTAAATACGGGCATACTAGTGTGCTACAAACGTGGATGGCTGTTTATCATATCAATTCTTTCTTAGCTTGTTTTCTGTATGATTGATTCAGATGGAGCTGTATTTGATAGAGCAGATTCCATGCCGGATCGCGAGTCTTTTTAACACAGCACAATGTGTTTCAGTCACAAGAATTGCGAGCACAAGGACAAGCGCAATCTTGTGACCTGCTCAAGGAAATCCACGAGCTAGAGAAGTGCATGCAGAGGCTGCTGTAACACCTTGGAAATTTAAGTTTTGGGAATGATGTAAATCAGGGGTAAATTTGAATATATTTGTTTTGGGCATAAGAGCTCTTTTGAAGTTTCTTGGAATTTTGGTTTAAGGATCTAAATAAAGGAAAGATTAAAACCATAAAGAATTAAGGGGAAAGATGAGAATAAATAAATGCACACATGAAGAAATAATAAAAATAAAAGCAGTGAAAAGATATAAGTTAAGAAGAATAAAGGAAAAATATGCAAAGAGATTTCTCATGCAAAGATATATCCAAAAATGAGTAAAGAGGTATATAAATATGTATGCATATATGTATAAAAGGAAAAAGAGAGAAATGGGCCGACCAGCCGCCCTGACCAGCCCAGCCAGCCGGCCCAACACCCACCCCCTCGGCCCTGCCTCTCCCTCACCTCACGCATGCCTTCGGACCAGGGGCCAAAGACCTCGCGCGGCGTCCCTTTCCTCTTCGGACCACCGGTCCTCGGCGCCACGCCGCCCGTGTCAGCAAGGCTCGCTCCACCTCACCTTTGCCCCGAGCTGCGTCACACCTGCGGCCACCAGCTCCTGTCTACTCCCCCTTTTTCCGCGCGGTCGCCGCCGAGAAAGCCGCGAGCTCCATTCCCTGCTGCACTTCTCCCCGTCCTCAGCCATTGTCATCCACGGCTGCCTGCTGCAGCATTAAACCGAGTGATCGGGTCGAGCAGTTGGCCCTGTAGCCATGCCGAGCCAACGCCGCCGCTCCATCCCGGCCAACAACCCGCCTCGCCGCGTGCGCTTCTCCCCCTCTATAAGAGCCCCGGCCAAAGCCCCTAATCGCATCGCCACACCTCCCTCACTCCTCCCCAGCACGTAATTGGCCCCACGTGTTCTCGCCGGTTCACCTCATCATCTCCAAGTCCGGCCGCCGGGGAATCCACCAAACAGCGCCACCATATTTCAATTGTTTGCTCCCACACACTCCCCAGGACGCCGTGAGGTCCACCGCACCCTCCGCCGGGCTCACCGCTGCCTCTCCACCGCCGGCGGTGATCCTTTCCCGAGCGCGCCGCCGTCGCACACCGCCGACCCCTCTCCGGCGCTCCCCAGCCCCCGCCGGCCCCACCGTCAGCTTCCCCGTGACTCTGATGACCCATTTTGGCCGCCACCACCAGCCCTCCGGCAGCCCACCGCCGACCGCACCGCCACCCGTACTGTCAGACCCAGATTTTATAATTCGGAATCCTCTGTAACTATACTGCACTATTCCCTGGATCCGTAGATAGTGCTCACAGTTACAGTAATGGACATCGAAATGCATATCTTGCGGAAACATAAATAAAATAGTAGACTTACTCATGGGCCGATTAGGCCGAAATCAAGAAATTGCAGCAGCGGGATGAAGCACACAGGTGGGACCTTCAGGACATGCCCACAGGCAGCCAACTGGAGGTTCGCGACCTAATTCTTGCCATCTCATCTTCTTCACCATCTTGCCAGTCGTATTGCTGAAGCGAAGTGACTTGACGCCAGATGCTGGATTAGTTGTGAGAGCGAGGGTGAGCACAAACCACCGTGCTCCGCGAGCCAACATACAGAATGCAAGTAGATAATATGTATGGCTTATCAAAGAAAGGCTCGGGTTATTTTATTTGCCATAAATTGCATTTGAAATATGATACATAGAAATCTCCTGAGACTTAGCAGCTTGAACTAAATCATAATGTGTGAAAAGAATGCAATATCATTAATAGTGATCCAAATTTTTCGTTCACCATTACATGGCATCTGCACTATATGCTTATCTTTTAGCATTATAAACGCTTAACTTATCACTGGGGCGATACCCAGGGCAATTCAAACCAGGACTATCTGTAGCCCTTCACTTTTCCATTATCACCCACAAAGTTTTCGAAATAGAACTATATCTGGTTAAGTTCCCATGTCCGCCCTTGACCGTAGGCACGGCTATTCGAATAGTTTTGACTCTGTAGAGTTTGTACACTTTCACCACAAGAGACAATCAACTCGTTGCCCCACACGATTCCTTAGTCATGTGGTTGAGCAGACCATCACAGTGACTTTTCAAAGTATCTAACCTGATGAGGACATCACTTCTTCAGATACACACAACACTCCTCCATTTGACATTCAAGGACCAATCACTAGAGCTCGCGCCCGACAATTGAATTTACAGGTGAGCTCGTTCCTAAGTACTTCTTTTTGTTCATTTGAGAATAGATTGCTACCTAATGATTTAATTATGATTAGGAACCATGGAGAGGACCTAGAAGTACTTGGAGAAGGGCTACGGGGCGCACAAGTCCAGCAAGGGCGGTCGAATCATGATGGAGGTCCAACTCAAGCCGACTTCGAATCCAACTCGGAGTCCAGGACCAGGTCGTACTAAAATGGACGCCCAGATCGCATCCGGACTCCGTTTTGGACGTTCCACATATGTATGGAAAGCTGAGAAGACGAGCTTTCCAATGGCTCTGGTCCCATGCCAAAATTCCTTCTGAGTCAACGGAAATCGTCGAAACAAGTGGGCGTTCAGAATCTGTCAGGGTGCTGCGCCACCGTCTTTTGGGCCGATCGGCTTTGTATCGTGTTGGAGCCCATTAGGGGCGCGTCCAGGGGTTTTGCACGCCCCTAACTCCTTTATATCCAGCCGCCACCCCCACCATTAGGGTTTGGGTTTTGCTTAGATTGATTTGTCTTTGAACAGATTCGCCGTTCATCGGTTTGTGAGACCCCAACTTTCGAGTGCTTAAACAATCCATCTGCAATTTGGTTGTGTTCTTCCTTGTTCTTGCTTGTGTTCTTCGATTCGCAGGCAAGGATTAGCCTTCTTGGCGAGGTCAACCGGGCTGCGCATGGTTGATAACCTGAGGAGACGTGGTGCTGCGATTGCGGGGTTCGGAACGTGTCGTTCGGAAGCCGGATCGATTTGTGTCACGCCTCCACCAAATCGGACTTACCCAGAACCTGTTGGAAGATCGGGACCCCCGTTCCCATCAAGTGGTATCAGAGCTTCAGGTGTTCCTTCAGGTTCGCGTTACCCTCCTTTGTTGTTTTCGGTTTCGTCCTAGAGTCCATGAAAAAGCCCTACAAAAAATTGTAGTCATAGGTTGTTTCCTGTCCTAGATCTTGTTTAGCCTTTTGCACAAGTTGATTCTAGAGTCCGTAGTGTTGAGTTTGTGTCCTTAGTCGAGTTGTGTTGCTGGTTTAGATCGTGTTTTGTTTCGGGTTATCTTGCTTCCGCTACCTTTCATACAAACCCTAGCCGTCATCCATCGCATATTCCACCCTCTGTTTTTGTTTTCCCACCCATATCCCACCCTCTGTTAACCCTCTGTTAACCCTCTGTTTTCGTCATCCATCACATCTCGTGATCACACAGAATCATCCCCCACTTTTCCCCGAGCTTCCGCCACCAATTTCCACCAATTCCATCCACCCGATCTTCGTTTTGGCCTCCACAGCAACTATAACTCGGAGGTCCAACTTCAAACGGCCATAACTTTTGCATACGGACTCGAAATCAGTTGATTTTTTTTTTGAAATTGGGTGAAATTAAATTTTACATCCGATACTCCCCGACTTTGTCGGGTTCGGCGATTTTATTTTCCCGAAATTCGGCCTGGAAAGTGCAGTACTCGAGCTTCGAAATTGAATTACCAAATTTTCAGCACATTCATTATTTTCTGTAGGCCACACCTTACATCAGATTGAGCTGAAACTTTGTGTGGTTCCTATTTCTGTGCTCTGCTCCGTGAAAAAAATATAAAAAAAATACAAAAAAAAAGAAAAATTTCGGCTATAGTAGAGAGGAGAGAGAAACGTGACAAAAAAGAGTGCAATTTGTGGCCGCAAAACAAAAAAAGAGGCGAAAAAAAAAAGAAAACGTGACAGAGCACAGTTTTAGGTGACAGAAATTCATTTGTTTTGTGCTTCTGCTGAATTGAGCTTCTCAGTGCCTGGCCATATTTGTTGCTGTCCTTGCTTTACTATTCTGTTCTTGCTTCCTTGTTCATCATCTCATACCTGATATAGGACACATTTAGGCCAGCAACTAGGACCAGTGCTTTGGACATTTATTCAGCATTGCTATCTGTTATTGATTTGTGTTCCACTAATATATTTGGCCTGCCAAGCTCCACATACCTACTTCCGGATGGCACAGTTTTGACCCTTGCAATCGTAACCACGCTCGACATGGTATCACGAACCAGCCACCGGTTGTACCACCTGCTGCTTTGGTAAGAACACTTGTAAGAGCTCGGTAAGACACATCCTTTGCGGGTTCCCACTGCCCTTACTTTGTAGTTGATAGGGATAATCCTTTTGTTTTCCCTGTGTTTCAACTAACCATGTCAGGAGACGAAGGAGATGGGACACCGGGCGATTTCAACGAGTGTGTTAGTCGCGCCCAGCTACAAGCTGCGCTCGACAAACAGAATGCTGATCTCGGCGCGAGAATGGACACCATCGTCGCCGCCATTGCCAAGTTGAACACCACGGAAGGCATTGAGCGGGTGGAGCGGCGGTTGGCTGACCTCACTGGTCGCATGGACACATTGGAGGCACGCCTGCCACCTGTCAATGACGGCCATCGTCCTGATGATGACACAGTGTATGATGCAGATGGCAACATTGATCGGCGGGCGACACAAGATGCACGACTACGTCGGCGTCTTCAGCAAAACCGACAAGGTATGGGAGGTAATAACCAGAACCGACATGGTATGGAAGGTAATAACCAGAACCGTCATGGTAACGACGACCCTTTTGCTAAAGTTAACTTTACCATTCCATCTTTTTCTGGTCTTTATGATGCCGAAATATATCTTGATTGGGAGATGACGGTAGAGCAGAAGTTTAATTCTCACTTGGTTCCTGAACAACATAGAGTTAGACAAGCTACTAGTGAGTTTAAGGACTTTGCTATTATCTGGTGGAATGAACTAAGTAACATGCGCTTACAACCTGATACATGGGAGCAGTTAAAAGTAGATATGCGTAATCGTTTTGTTTCTCCCACATATAAACTTGAATTGAGAAAAAAATTGCAGCGCTTAGAACAAGGTAATCGTTCTGTTCAGGACTATTATGCTGAGCTTCAAAAGGGTATGATGCGTTGTGGGGTTGTTGAGGACACGGAGGATAAGATTTGTCATTTCTACGGAGGGTTACGGCGTGACATTCAGGATATTGTTGATTATAAAGAATTTACTACTGTCAACCAGTTGTTCCACCTTGCTATGCTTGCAGAAAAAGAATTGCAAGGACGCAAGGAATCAGCGAAGGCACGCACTGAACGACCCTTCTACACGCCGCGAACGACTACATCGGCGGGACTGCCCAAGTCTTCTTCGAGTTTTCGTTCTCCTCCACCACCTGTGACCAAGAGTGCAGCAGCGCCACCGAAGCCACCTTCCAAAAATTCTTTGCAGGTTCCAGCCAAGAGTTCTTCTTCTTCCGTGGCTTCAACGGGCCGCTCCTCCGACATTCAGTGCCATCGCTGCCACGGGCTTGGTCATGTGCAAAAGAATTGCCCTAGCCAACGGGCATACATCGCCACAGAAGATGGAGGCTACATCAGCACTTCAGATGTCGAGGAGGATGATGATGTTGCTGCTGCCTCGGACGACAATGGCGGTGGTGATGACGACTTGGTCCTTGGTGGGGCGTCCACAGCGACGCTACGGAGCATCATTGTGCAGCGAGTCCTCAGCACACAGGTACAACAAACTGATAAGCTTCAACGCCATAATTTGTTTCAGACTTTCTTCGCAATCAAGAATCGGCGTGCACGTGTCATCATTGATGGAGGAAGTTGCAACAACTTGGTGAGTTCTGATTTGGTCAAGAAGCTTGGCTTGACCACGCGACCGCATCCACTTCCATACCATATTCAGTGGTTAAATGATTCTGGGAAAGCTAAGGTAACACAAACATGCCGAGTCCATTTTTCCATTGGTGGTTATGCTGATCATGTTGATTGTGATGTGGTTCCCATGCAAGCATGCTCTCTTTTATTGGGTCGACCTTGGGAATTTGATAATGATGCTTTACACCATGGTAGTAGTAACAAATACACTTTTATGCATAAGGGAAAGAAAGTTACTTTACTGCCTTTGACCCCAGCTGAGATTATAGAGGCCGATAGGGAGAGAGTTGCTGCTGCTAATGATACAAAGGAACATGATAAATCTGAAAAACAGCAAGTAATCCATTTGAAAAATTCTGTTATGCTTGCCACAAAATCAGACCTTGCTGAAATTGATGATGTTCATGATACATGCTATGCTTTTGTGTGCAAAGATGCCTTATTTTCTCTTGATAATATGCCTTGCACTTTGCCTGCTCCTGTCACTAACCTTTTGCAGGAGTTTAGAGATGTTTTCCCTGATGAGATACCTCCAGGACTTCCACCCATTCGAGGGATTGAGCACCAGATTGACTTGATCCCTGGAGCGAGTTTGCCAAACCGTGCGCCGTACAGGACCAATCCTGAAGAGACTAAGGAGATTCAGCGACAAGTCCAAGACCTTTTGGACCGTGGGTATGTACGTGAGAGCCTTAGTCCTTGTGCTGTTCCTGTTCTTTTGGTTCCCAAAAAAGATGGTTCTTGGCGTATGTGTGTAGATTGTAGAGCCATTAACAACATTACTATACGGTATCGTCATCCTATTCCTAGGCTAGACGACATGCTTGATGAGTTGTGTGGTGCTATAATTTTCACAAAGATTGACTTGCGTAGTGGATACCACCAAATAAGAATGAAACTTGGCGATGAATGGAAAACTGCTTTTAAAACTAAGTTCGGCTTGTATGAGTGGTTAGTCATGCCTTTTGGGTTAACTAATGCACCTAGCACTTTCATGAGATTAATGAACGAGGTTTTACGTCCTTTCATTGGCAAATTTGTGGTTGTTTACTTTGATGATATCTTGATTTTTAGCAAGTCCATGGATGAACATTTGAATCACTTACGTGCTGTTTTTAATGCTTTGAGAGATGCACGTTTGTTTGGTAACCTTGAGAAGTGCACCTTTTGCACGGATCGAGTCTCTTTTCTTGGCTATGTTGTGACTCCACAGGGAATTGAGGTTGATAGAGCCAAGGTGGAGGCGATATGGAGTTGGCCCACGCCCACGACGGTCTCCCAAGTGCGGAGTTTTCTTGGCCTTGCAGGATTTTATCGCCGCTTTGTCAAAGAATTCAGCACCATTGCGACACCGTTGATTGAGTTGACAAAGAAGGGCATCGTGTTCCATTGGGGGCCATCACAAGAGGAGTCCTTTAATCTTTTGAAGGACAAGCTTACACACGCACCATTGCTCCAATTAACTTCCGGATTTTGGTAAGACTTTTGAGCTCGAATGTGATGCTAGCGGAATTGGTATTGGTGGTGTTTTGATGCAAGAAGGCAAACCTGTTGCCTACTTTAGTGAAAAATTGAATGGCCCTGCTCTTAATTATTCCACGTATGATAAAGAATTGTATGCTCTTGTTCGTTCTTTAGAGACGTGGCAACACTATTTATGGCCTAAAGAATTTGTCATCCATTCTGATCATGAATCACTTAAGCATATTCGTAGTCAAACCAATTTGAATCGTAGACATGCTAAGTGGGTTGAATTTATTGAATCTTTTCATTATGTCATTAAACACAAGAAAGGGAAGGATAATGTGATTGCTGATGCTTTGTCTCGACGCTATACCATGTTGTCTCAACTTGATTGTCGCATTTTTGGTCTTGAAACTATTAAAGGACAATATGCTTTTGATGCTGATTTTAAGGATGTGTTGTTGCATTGTAATGAGGGACAAGCATGGAATAAATTCGTGATCAATGATGGGTATTTGTTTAGAGCTAACCGCCTATGCATTCCAGTTGGATCCGTTCGTCTTTTGTTGTTGCAGGAGGCGCATGGAGGCGGTTTGATGGGACATTTTGGTGCTAAGAAGACAGAGGACGTTCTGGCCACACACTTCTTTTGGCCAAAGATGAGGCGAGATGTTGAGCGGTTTGTTGCTCGCTGCACTACATGTCAAAAAGCTAAGTCTCGCTTGAATCCACATGGTTTATATATGCCTCTTCCTGTTCCTTCTATTCCGTGGGCAGATATTTCTATGGACTTTGTTTTAGGATTGCCCAGGACTAAGAGAGGGAGGGATAGCATTTTTGTTGTTGTGGATCGCTTTTCTAAGATGGCTCACTTTATACCATGTCATAAAACCGATGATGCCGTTCATATTGCTGACCTCTTTTTCAAAGAGATAGTTCGTTTGCATGGTATGCCTTCTACTATTGTTTCAGATCGTGATGTCAAGTTCTTGAGTCACTTTTGGCGTACTCTATGGAACAAGTTGGGTACAAAGTTGTTGTTCTCTACAACATGTCACCCACAAACTGATGGCCAAACTGAGGTGGTGAACCGCACATTGTCTACCATGTTGAGAGCTATTTTGAAGAACAATTTGAAGCTGTGGGAAGAGTGTTTGCCGCATGTTGAGTTCGCATATAATCGAGCGGAACACTCCACCACCAAGGTAAGTCCTTTTCAGGTAGTGTATGGATTCAATCCCCGTGCCCCTATTGATATTTTACCTTTGCCTACTAGTGAGAGAGTTCATAATGATGCTAAGGCGCGTGCTGATTTTATTGTCAAAATGCATGAGATGAATGAAAAATATAGGATTGCTGGTAGTAAAGGTAGAAAGGAAGTTAAACTTGAACCGGATGATTTTGTTTGGTTGCACTTGAGAAAGGATAGATTTCCTGAGTTAAGAAAATCAAAATTGATGCCTAGAGCTGCTGGTCCTTTTAAGATAGTTGAGAAGATAAATGATAATGCATATAAACTTGAGTTGCCTCCCGAGTTTGGGGTTAGTCCCACCTTTAACATTTCAGATTTGAAACCATACTTGGGAGATGAAGATGAGGCTGAGTTGAGGACAACTCCGCTTCAAGAGGGGGAGGATGATGAGGACATCACTTCTTCAGATACACACAACACTCCTCCATTTGACATTCAAGGACCAATCACTAGAGCTCGCGCCCGACAATTGAATTTACAGGTGAGCTCGTTCCTAAGTACTTCTTTTTGTTCATTTGAGAATAGATTGCTACCTAATGATTTAATTATGATTAGGAACCATGGAGAGGACCTAGAAGTACTTGGAGAAGGGCTACGGGGTGCACAAGTCCAGCAAGGGCGGTCGAATCATGATGGAGGTCCAACTCAAGCCGACTTCGAATCCAACTCGGAGTCCAGGACCAGGTCGTACTAAAACGGACGCCCAGATCGCATCCGGACTTCGTTTTGGACGTTCCACATATGTATGGAAAGCTGAGAAGACGAGCTTTCCAATGGCTCTGGTCCCATGCCAAAATTCCTTCTGAGTCAACGGGAATTGTCGAAACAAGTGGGCGTTCAGAATCTGTCAGGGTGCTGCGCCACCGTCTTTTGGGCCGATCGGCTTTGTATCGTGTTGGAGCCCATTAGGGGCGCGTCCAGGGGTTTTGCACGCCCCTAACTCCTTTATATCCAGCCGCCACCCCCACCATTAGGGTTTGGGTTTTGCTTAGATTGATTTGTCTTTGAACAGATTCGCCGTTCATCGGTTTGTGAGACCCCAACTTTCGAGTGCTTAAACAATCCATCTGCAATTTGGTTGTGTTCTTCCTTGTTCTTGCTTGTGTTCTTCGATTCGCAGGTAAGGATTAGCCTTCTTGGCGAGGTCAACCGGGCTGCGCACGGTTGATAACCTGAGGAGACGTGGTGCTGCGATTGCGGGGTTCGGAACGTGTCGTTCGGAAGCCGGATCGATTTGTGTCACGCCTCCACCAAATCGGACTTACCCAGAACCTGTTGGAAGATCGGGACCCCCGTTCCCATCAAGCATCATAACCCCTTTTGTCATCTCACCTTATGGGCTGCTCCCACTTGCGGTGGGTTCCATCTATGCACAGGATGTTCCCCACAGTTACTAACGCAGCCAGGCTCCACTCCATGCAACACTAGAACAGCTGGGAAACTTCACCTTCCACTTGGTGTCCCTTTAGGCCTCCCCTTGCCCTTATGTATCCACTTCCATCCACTACCAGTGAGATGAGTCCGGGAGTTTCGATAAATTTACTTAGCCAAGTTGCACTTTGCAGACTTGTGGTTGTACTGTTTTACACAGGAGGTCATGACAAGATTCAGTCCTTAGTGGTATCTGAGCGGTTCTACCACACTCCCTAATTTGTGCTTCCGCTGCACCACATACCAGCCCCCAATTCATCCGCTCAGATATTTAAGCAAGTTGAGAGTTTTGAGAGCATAAAATAACCATGTCGAAATATACCAGTCATTCCCACTATGACTGTCCAAATCAGTTTCTCATGATTAAAAGTGATGCTTGGGACATTTTATCGCCCCGGGGTTTCAAAGCAGTGCTAACCATATCATATAATTAAGAACTTATTTTTGAAAGATAACCATTATAAATTTTTCCACTAGGGTGACAAGGCTCACATATGCAATATTCCAAAAGGGGGTGTAATACTTAATCAAGTTGAACAATGAGCATATAGCTAAAGTCTTAAATCAAACATATATTTGCACATAAAATAATAGCATGCAATTTGATAATTTAAACAAAAGTATTTTGCATAAAATATAGGTTCAACATGATCAAAGTATTAACTCACCTGACGCAGTTTACCGCGGTCTTGAGCTCACACAATGCTTTCTCTTGAGCTTCTGGTCTCTATCTTCACTTCGAGCCTAATCTCGCTGTGTCCACTGAATCTTCACGACTTCCAATTTCTAATTACGTGACAAACGACTGAATTCAAATGAAAGCAAATAACTCAAGAGATCCAAATAAATCTGAATAAACTCAAACTTTTGTTTTATTATGAGTTAATGGGTGATTTGGGTGATTTGAGGCAAGGCCGGTGGAAGAATGGGTGATTTGGGTGATACGAGACTATCACAGACAGATTTTTATAAACAACCGTTTGTGATACTCGTCTATCACAGACGGTTAGTAATAAAGACCGTCTATAATGTGAGTTATCACAGACGGCTCGGGAACCGTCTGTGATAACCACCAACTATCACTGACACCTAAACACTGACGGTTCAGGAACCGTCTGTGATGACGGTTCCGAACCGTCTGTGATAGGGCTGTCTGTAGCAGTGAACCTCTCAGCAAAATTGGCATGTTTCTCCTTTTGCAGCCTACCTTACGGTAATTTGTAAATGGCCTCAGCTTGCGTATGCGGGCATTTTTGTAAACATTTGTTTGGTCGATGATGTCATTGCGAGGGATCTTTGCAGCCCTGTCCAGCAATGTGTTGAAAATCACTGCAGCACGATCCATCAAACGATCAAAACGCTCACCATAGTTATGCTTACGCAACAATCATGGCACCTGCAGATATTGTAATACTAGTAAGATATTCATATGTTACAACGGAGTACCAAATAAGAGTGATTCATATTATCAAACGATGATCTTAAACTAAACATTGAACATCAATTTTATCTTTCGAAAAACATGTATCAAGCAAAGCACACATGTACAAACTCATAAATAAATTAAATTGAAAATAGATATTCATGTTTAGTTGCTGATATTGTTTCTTGTGCAACATGATCAAAAATAAAATACATAAAATATCTAGGATGTTAGGACAGCTTTGTAGACAATATTTTTGGTAATGTACCATCAGAATTAAAGCACCGACCGTCTTACTGTAGCTGTGACCGCGGCCTCGACCACGCATTGACCGTGGCTTCGACCACGGTATCGACCAGGCCTTCGATCACATCCAATGCACATGTCTACTATAGCACACTGCTCCTTCGATCACAGCTTCGACTGCTCCTTCAACCATGGCTTCGACTGCGCCTTGTCGACCACATTACCGACTAAGGCTTGTCGACCACAGCATCTCGACTGCATCTCTGACCACACAGGTTTTCCAGCACCAACTGTCCACTGTAGCTACGACCACAAACCACTATAGCTATGACCATCGACCATCGACCACTATAGCTACGACTATCCACCGTAGACTATTGTGGCTACGACTATCAACCATAATCCACTATAATTACGATTACCGACCATCAATCGCTGTAGCTATGACTACCGACCACTGTTGTTACGACCATCGACATTGTAGCTACGACTAACAACCGCTGTAACTATGACTACTGATCGCTATAGCCACGACTATCGACCGCCGTAACTACGACTATTGATAATTGACCGTTGTAGCTACGACTATCAACCAACAACCAACTGTAGCCACGACAATCGACCATCGACCACTGTAGCTATGACTATCGACCAACGACCGCTGTAGATACGACTATCGACCATCGACCACTGTAGATACGACTATCAACCAATGACCACTACACAGTTTGACTGACGACTGCGACAGTACTCCTCCAAGCACTGAGGGAGTCACTGTGGCTTCGAGCACTACATCGACCACGGCTTGTCAATCACGCCTTCAACCATGGCATCTACCACACCTTCGACTGGTCCAGAGTCTCCGACCGCTCTCCAACTCCGGGTCTTCAACTACTACACATACTCGGACACACCGACTACGCAGTACTTGAACACACCGAGTACTCGACAATGACCACGCAGTACTCGAACACATCGAGTACTCAATATTGACCACACAGTTCTTGAACATTGCGATCGTGGCTTCAACCATGCATCGACCATGCCTTCGACCATGGCTTCGACCATGGCATCGACTAGGCCTTCGACCACAACCAGTGCACATGTCTGCTACAGTGCCCATCGACCGATATAGTGACAGGCTGCACACATCTGGTATAGCACACCGCTCCTTTGACCATAGCTTCGACTACGTCTTGTCGACCACATCACCGATCAAGGCTTGTCAACCACATCACCTCAATTGCATCTCCGACCACACAGGTCTTCCAGCCCGACTGTCAACTGTAGCTACGACCATCGACCACTATAGCTACGACCATCGACCATTATAGCTATGACGATTAACCACCGATCGTTGTAGCTACGATGATCGACTATCGGCCGCTATAGCTACGACCATCAACCATCGACCACTGCTTCTACGACCATCGACTACTGTTGCTACAACTATTGACCACTATTGCTATGACCATCAATCATCGACCGCTGTAGATATGACCATCAACCATCAACCGCAGTAGCTACAACCATCAACCAACAACCACTACACAATTTGACTAATGACTGCAATAGTACTCCTCCGAGTACTGACTGAGTCACTGTGGCTTCGACCATGACTTATCGACCATACATTCGATTGATCTAGAGTCTCTGACCGCTCTCCGATTCTGGGTCTTCAACGCCTAAACATACTTAGACACACCGACTACGCAATACTCGGACACACCGAGTACTGATTTTGACCACGTAGTAGTCGAACATACATAGTACATTTGGCTACGACCACACAGTACTCGAACACACCGAGTACTCGACTACGACCACACAATACTCAAACACATCGAGTACTCAACTATGACCACGCAGTACTCGAACTCATTGAGACTACTCAATACTCAAACACACCGAGTACTCCACTACAACCACACAGTACTCGAACACACGGAGTACTCGACTACGATGACGCAGTACTCGAACACACTGAGTATATTTGGCTACAACCACTATGGCTATGATCATGCATAACTTGAATATACCGAGTACTCAACTACAACCACGTCGTAATCTACTGGGTGATAATATTCTATTCTAACACTGGCTTAAGCAATAAAGTAAGAAGAGTACAAGTCAAACAACTGTATCTACTTATGTTTACTCACATTTCAAGCTCAAACTAAATCAATTCTCCATAGATTTAACTGAAACTTCCACAAAAAATGACTTCTAGTGTGAAAACTTCAAGTGGGATTTGAGTGCAGTGATACCAATCTCGTCCATAAGCTCTACTCCATAGGGTTCCACGCCCACAACTTTAGCACATTGCATGGCTCCACCGTCGTTTACACTACAACGAAACCCAAAATCACCAACCAAATTCCGATGACCAAAGCAAATCTCCCCTCTCCAAAAACCAGAGATCAACAAGCTAACACCACAATTCAACCCCTGACTAGCACCAATTCCACCATTTCACCCTAGATTGACACAAATCTCAACCCCCACCCCAAAGTGATTGCCAAAAATATTAGTTGACGCATCACCTACTGGTATAAGCGGTAGAGGAGGGCGATGTTGTTGTGGAAGCGGGATATGGCAGCGCTGTCGTTCACAGCTATGTGGATTGAGTGTCAGGTTCTCCCATGGCGAGACGGTGGTGTTAATGATGCTCTTCACTGCCTTGGTAACCGATGAGCCTAACTCGTCTCTGGTATGGTCAGGAGGTTGTCCTATTAATGATATATCCTAGAAGCAATTATAGAAATTATTGTGTCAATTTTATGTCAATGAACTTTGAACAATAAGTTAATTTGTCTCTTGAATGAACTATTATTTATATTAAATAATAATTATGTGACTTATTTGTGAAACTCTTTCCTTGTGTTATGATGTTATTTTAAATATTTCTAATCTTATATCATTATACGAGATATTTATTGTTTAAGGATCAACGCATGTATTGATTGATGATCATGTTTCATGAATCATCGATATGAGATATCAAATCAATAAGTAGATATATGTTCGAGAACATAGTGTTAGATTGACTCTACCTTGAGACTCTGCAGGGATTGTTATATTTTCAAGTGTCATTGGTTGGTTTTATATATAATGTGTGTGGGATGTTTAGACTCGAGATCATCATAGTTTTCTATATATGTAATAGTTTACTTGGGGTTGCCAAACACTACTTCATAATTAGGTAGTCATAAAGGTAGCTTTTGCATTTACTATGTTGCTTTTGACTTTATTATGAAATATACAGAGGAATATGAGCAATGATGATGTGATTTACCTCTCTTCTTTAACAGGAGAGATATCTATGTGCCTCGCCTCAATGTTGTAGATTAGGAAAGTGTATGGTTATGCTAAATGTGGTTGAAGAGTCAACTACAACTAAGTAATCCATTACAAAATCTAGTAAAGGACCCAGCTATTATAGGATGAGACGCATCGCGTGTTGAGTTTAATCTGGTATTGTGAGGCAAAGAAATCAACACATGAGCACTCTCTCTCTCTCTCTCTCTCTCTCTCTATATATATATATATATATATATATATATATATATATATATATATATATATATATAAGACGCTGAAATGGGGTACCAAGCCTTCCTGCCTTTGGATTGCTTTTAGATGCGTGCAAGTGCAATAATCAGGCAAACTCATTAACATTCATTAGTTCGAAAAAACATCAATTTAGAAAGGAAGTCATTGATTTAACATGTTGAATCAATCATAGATAGAAAGTCTTAATCATGGATGGAAAGTCTCAGTCATAAAGCTTGGGCATCATGGTGCCTCTGTTATTTATACTATATATGTGTGTGTGTGAATGTCTCTATGTCCTGCAAGGACCAATGCAGATCTATGGATCGAGAGAGTGTTTCAAGGTCACGGCTGAGTATATATGCATCTGTAGTGTCAAGATGAAATGAGATAGAAGTAGAGCTTTTAATATACTCTTTATTTAAAATCAGAAATTTAGTTTTGCACGAATTGCTTATATAGCAGCCTACAGGCTAATAGTGCAATTCGGCTATTAATACAAACAGAAATCTTCGTCTAAGCGAATGGTTTTACCCATTGCATCAAGGATATCAAACAGGTATTCTTTGCTAACTACTCGAGCGGTGACCTTATAACTTTTTAGAAGGAAAAGCTTTAGTTAGTGTATTCATACTATTCTTTTTTTTAACATCATTTTTAATGTTTCTTTAGCTAGGGTTAGCCTTTGTTTCATTAGGTCAGCATGAAATTGGTCTAAACGTCTACTCGTATTTTTTTTTTTGATTTTCAACAAAACTCAAAAGGAAAGCTTTTGCTCACGTCTAAGAAAAGATAAGATAGAAATAGGAAAGGTGACAACAATAATAATACTTATGGTTTTCAAAATTCTTTTGTATTTGAAAATATGGTTTTGTGAAATCGTATTCTTATCTTAACCAAATCTACACTTAGGGTTACAACCTACAGTCAAGCCATGCTCTGAAACCATTCTGTAACACCCCCGTTTTTTTTGGACAGGAATGTCATTGATTTCCGTAACAGCCCAGGAGTTCAGTTACGGACAGAACAAGTATCATGCCTGCTCACGTACATTTAAAAGGTTTAGTTTAATTAAAATAAGACTTAACAGTCATTTAATAATTCTAAGGGCTTCCAAGCCCAAAATATAACTTACAATCAGAAGAACCTCGAGAAAACTCCACAGGAACACTTGAGTGCGGTCGCAACCCTAATACGTAATCTTGTAATATCCTGCCCTCTTCTGATCTCTGTGGGGAAAAAGGAAAAGTAAAGCAAGCTTGAGTACAACCAACCGTACTCAACAAGTCACACGGAGGCTACCATTAATTACATGCAGGGTACATCAAGTGATGGGGAAAGTTTATTATTTTATGGGGATGCAATTTTAGTTGGAAACCAGTTAAAAACTGAAAAAGTTACTTTATTAACAAAAGGGGGTTTCAAACTTGATTACCGACTTTCAACGTTACCAAACCATTCTCAAATCTACTTATGCTTCGTTATTGGATTCACCCATTAAACACAGCTTCATTTACCGGAAGCACGGCGTGTTCGAATACAATTGGTCATGACTTTGCAAAGCTACCTTGCTTTACCCACAAGATTCCTTAACTCCCGCTAAAGAGTAAAGGAAACAAGGCTGTTCACTGCTCAATTCTTTATATAGCCTCCACCTAGTAGACTTCCTCAATAAGCCCAGGCCATAACCTCTGACTTATCTCAGCCTACTATTGTGTGGATATTTGATAATCAGATCAATAACAAAAATAACAATGGCGCCAACTTCCATACGACCCTTCTTAACTCCCTTCCGTATGGACTCACACTTTGCCTTCACCCTGCGTTTGTAGAGGTTCAATCGAATTTGAGCAGCTACTAGACTAGGTTTGACGTATCAACGCTTGTGGTTGGGCGATTACTATGTTCTTTTACTCAGCATAAGGGTCTAGTCCTTGTGTTTTCACCGGTGGCAAATTCCCTTCTACAAATCTGTCCAGTGCTTTAACACTCCCATTGATTTGTAACATTTGCCTTACCCTAGGCCACGAGATCCAACTATCCTCGCTTACCTTAGAATCATTTCCCAAATAAATACCAAATCCTTTTAGTAACAGTAGATGTTGATTCTTTAAGCTATCATATCCACATATTACTACATTTAATATTACTATGTCTTGTCAAGGTGAATGTGGCCATCAAATTAGACTGAGCTTTTTCGGGTGGTAGGACATAGCTAATATCATGTCATTCTAAGCATTTATTATATACAAAATAACAGTTCACAAATAACATAATGAAAATACTAATAAATAAATAGCGGAAATGTAGGTTCAACATGATCAAAAATATGTGTGACTTGCCTTGCGGGCCTATGATTTCGATAATTTCGGATTCTTGAACTTGAGCTTGACCTTCTCCCTCCTGCTCCAGGTGGTCTTCGATGTCGAGAACTAGCGTAAAATAAATAAATTAGTCCCATGCTCGAAGGGTTGAGCTAGGAACAAAGAAAATAAAAGAAGAAAATCCGAAAAACTCAAATAAATGAGGTTTTGGGCTTATAGGAGGGTTATATGGGGAAATGGGTCTTGGATTTGGGTTGGCGGGCTCGAAACGAATTCGGGGAGTATAAACTTGCATTTTTGGGATTGAGTCAAGTACTGTTCATGTGGCTCGGTCGGGCACTGTTCATCAGGCTCGAACCGTTTCGGCGAGACGGTTGGACTCAGTCGCGTTGGCTGGCTTGGTCGGCATTCACTGTTCATCTTCCTCCTCAGTTCACGCGCACGCAGAGAAAACAGAGCAGGGGGCGGTGGCTACCGGCGGGGCTAGGTCGCAGCGCGACGGGACCGGAGGGCATGGACGGGTTCGGGGAAGGGAGGGGGTTCCATTTTGGGCGGTTGCGGGCCCGGCGGAGGCGGCGTTTGCCGGCGGCGAGCCTCTCCTTCTTGCGGCCATTTTTGAAAATACAAGCTCATGGGAGTTAGTCCAGGCGATTGAGCGGCCAATTGGGCATCTCTAGGGTTTGTGTAAACTTGCTAGGGTGGTGATTCGGGCTAGGGAAGCTTGAGCATAGCTGGCCACGGTGGTGGTTGACGGCGGTGAGGGGGCTTTCGACGCTGGGGAAGGGGAGGGGCCGAGGTGCTAGGGCGGCACTTGGCGAAGGTTTTGGGGGGCTCGGGGGTGCTATTGGAGAAAGGAATCAGAGAGTGGGTGGCCGGAGGTTGGACATTGAGCTAGGGCTTGGAATTGGGGCATCTTCCAATTACCGGCAAGGGGGGCGGCGAGGGAAGCTCTGGGGTGTCGACTGGCTTTAGGGAGGTGTGAGTGTTAGTGATATGCCCTAGAGGCAACATGGAGATGTTATTTATATCACATACTATGTTTATGATGCATTACTTTGTTCCTTGAAATAGACATTATCATTATTGATCAATGAGTATGTGACTTATTCATGAGACTCTTAATGCTTAAATGTTGCTATTTCTAAATGATCCCTGATCATATATCATATGTGGAACAAATATGATTTAAAGATCAGCATATGTATTGATTGATGATTATGTCTCATGGATCATGGTATGGTGATACCAAATCAATAATATGGACATGTGTTAGTGAACATATGTTGGATAGACCCGCCATGAGACACTGCAGAGATTCCATGTGTCATCAGTTGGTCTCAAGTAGTGTTTATGTGGAATCCTTAGACTTGAGATCATCATGGTTCCCAACATGCGTAGTAGCCTATTTTGGGACTACTAACCACTACTCCGTAACTGGGTAGTCATAAAAGTAGTCTTCGGGTTTGCTATGAAACATGTAGTGGGATGTGAATGATCAAGATAGAATTTGCTCCTCCTTATGGGAGAGATATCTCTGGGCCCCTCGATGTAATGGATTATGAAAGTGCATGGCCATGCCAAGGTGATTGAGGAGTCAATCATGAGTTTATAATCCATCACGGAATCGAGAGAGTGATTGAGCTATTAAGAGGATGACACAGGTCTCGCCTTGAGCTTAATCTATATCGTGAGGCAAAGGGATTCGTACATGAGAACATTACAGGTTCAGCCGATATGATCTTTACGTATACTTTGGGGTTAATATGTCTTGCTAGAGACCGCTATTAACAGGGTGACCGGAAAGGCGTTTCTGGGTCGCGACCAAGTATACGTGAACCTACAGGGTCGCACACTTAACGGGTTGGAACACTAATTCGAATGTGATTCGGATGTGGGCTCAATTCGGATAGAGATCCGTATAGACTCCTATTGGGCCTCGGTCCACGAGGCCCAAGTGAGGAGGTCTATATATATGGAGGTGGGGGGCTGAGGGATTCACACGTCCTTCTGTTCCTCCCGAGCAAACCCTAGCCGCCACCTCCCGAGCCAAACCCTAGCCGCTCGCGAGTGCTGGTACACTCGCGATCGGCGTTCCAACCCCGAACGTGTGGATACCGGTGGAGGCGCTGCTCGTTGCGGCGTTGATCGGCATCAACAACCTACAGATTGGATCTGTTCGTGGCGTGGTTGATCGCGTGGAGGAGACGATCTGTTCGGGACGATCGACTACTTCCACTACTACCTCGACGCGCGTGGTTGGATCGGCTTTCCAACTCATCTTCCGCTGCGCTGCGCGTCTAGTGGTAACGATCTATGATCCCTCCTTAGCATGATGTCCTGGTGTGCGCGGTAGAAATTTTTATTTTCTGCTATCGTAGCCTACGCGCGTTCCAACAGTGGTATCAGAGCCATCTTGCTTAGTTTGCGATCTGGATCGGCGCATATGTTGATATGCGGTAGTAGTAGATTGGATCTATTACAGTCTAGATCAGTCGGTTCATTTGATGAATCGGTGGTAGCACAGGTTGATGAGATCAATCGGTGAATAGGGGTTAGATGAGGCGCAGATTGTATCACTACTAGTGCCCTTGAGATTGTCTCGGATCGGCATAAGGTGGTTATGTCGAATACTAGTAGGATATGAATCTGATAGCCTCGGGCCAATGGAAAAACTAGTGTCCTTGAGAATGTCTCGGATCGGCATAAGGTGGTTATGTCGAATACTAGTAGGTTATGGATCTGATGGCCTCGGCCCAATGGAAAAACTAGTGTCCTAGAGATTGTCTCGGATTGGCATAAGGTGGTTGTGCCAAATAGTTTTTCCATTGCGATTTCATAGATTGGATCTGTAAATTTCGTAGGGTGTTCAAGGCGCTGCCCTGAAACCCGCGGGGGGCGGCCCCCCCCTCGACCCCCCGCGGGGGGCGGGACCGCCGTGTGCGTACCTCGCCTTGTATAGCGTCCTGGGTTCACATCGTTAGGTAGAATGCGATTCTACGTCTAACTTGTTTTTGCAGGGAATGATGTGAATAGTATGGCCCTATAGCTTATTGGAATGTATGAGATGTATGTGATGCATGTAACATTCGTTCATGGCCTGCGTGTCATGATTATTTCAGCTATTGTTAGCTGTCTATATTGTATTTAACGACCTGCGTGTCGACCTTAATGCTTGAATCTATCTATGTAATCTTCAATTTCTAGCTATTATAGGTAGTAGCCTAGTTTTGAGGTTACAAGCTTTCAAGCATGGTGGCCTAAAGGAGTGATGTGGAGGATGGAGATCGTCTTCGCCTACATGGAGATGGATATCACCTTTTGGGCCATACTATTTCACAATTAAATGTGTTTATCTGTGATGTTATCTATCTTATTCTTATGCAATGATATATGTGATATGTTGCTTTGGTAGGATAGAATCCCTCATAAAATTAGGTGTTAATGCCCTTCCATATGTTGCACCAAAAGATAATGATCACCGTATGGTAGGTCTACCAAAGTAGAGTGCCGTCGGTTATCATCATTATTTGGGGTAGATGTCGGACATCTACATGCGGAAGCATTTGGTTTACTTAACAAGGTTATCAAAATAGTTTTGGACCTTGGGGCATAGGTTGGGGCCGGGGCATATTGATGTCACCCAACAAGCAGGAGTCACATAGGGATGTGATTAGCAAGGTGTTGCTTACCCATGTCACTAGTTTTCTAGCCGTGATGCCAAAGCTCACTAGGAATTAGTGAAATGAGGATCTTGACCCACTATGTAACTTAGAGGGAGTTTTGTTGCAAAACACATAGTGGGAGTCTTTTGTTAAATAGTTTAATAAAAGATGAACATAAACATAGTGCTAAACTTTGCATATTCTTGTGTTGTAGATCATGTCATCCAACGCCGCATCCAGTACTTTTAATTTGCGATCTATTCTTGAGAAAGAAAAACTCAATGGAACAAACTTTTTGGATTGGTATCGCAACTTGAGAATTGTTCTCAAGCAAGAGCGCAAGGAGTATGTCCTTGAGTCTCATTACCCCGATGACTTGCCTGATAATGCTACTGCGGCTGCACGGAGAACTTATGAGAAGCAAACTAATGATTACCTTGATGTGAGCTGTCTCATGCTTGCCACAATGTCCTCTGAGCTTCAGAAGCAATATGAGAACACAGATGCCTACAATATCATTGTGGGGTTGCGTGGTATGTTTGAGAACCAAGCAAGGGCTGAGAGGTTCAACACTTCAAAGTCCTTGTTTGCGTGCAGGCTTGCAGAAGGGAATCCCGTCAGCCCTCATGTGATTAAGATGATTGGCTACATTGAGAGTTTGGAAAAGCTTGGTTTTCCCCTTAGCCAAGAGTTGGCTACTGATGTGATTCTCCAGTCGCTCCCCCCGAGCTTTGAGCCATTCATACTGAACTATCACATGAACAACATGGATAAGACCTTGGCTGAGTTGCATGGGATGCTAAAAGCTGCCGAGGAAAGCATTAAGAAAAGCACCAATCATGTGATGATGATGCAGAAAGGCAAGGGCAAGCCCAATATCAAGAAAGGCGCGGTCAAAAGAAAGTTAGCTCCCGATGAGATCGCGAGCAGTTCTAAGGCCAAGCAAGTCAAGAAGGGCCCTGCTCCTGATGCAGATTGTTACTACTGTAAGCAATCAGGACATTGGAAAAGGAACTGCCCAAAGTACTTGGAGGATCTTGAGAAGAAGAAGGGAAGTACGACTTCCACTCCAGGTATAAATGTTATAGAAATCAATCTTGCTACTTCATCCACTGATTCTTGGGTATTTGATACCGGATCGGTTGCTCACATTTGCAAATCGTTGCAGGGGCTAAGAAGAAGTAGAAGTTTGAGGAGGAGCGAAGTGGATCTTCGCGTTGGCAATGGAGCAAAAGTTGCTGCGGTTGCTGTTGGCACCATGCCATTATCTTTACCTTCAGGATTAGTTTTGGAATTGAATAATTGTTATTGTGTTCCATCTCTTTCCAAGAACATTATTTCTGCTTCATGTTTGCAAGCAGAAGGTTATGACTTTAGATCTGTGGACAATGGTTGTTCTCTTTATTTCAAAGATATGTTCTATTGTCATACTCCATTGGTGAATGGGTTATATGTTCTTAATCTTGAAGGGTCACCGGTCTATAACATTAATGCAAAGAGGCAACGTCCGAATGATTTGAATCCCACGTTTATTTGGCATTGTCGCTTAGGTCACATAAATGAGAAACGCATGGAGAAGCTCCATAGAGATGGTATTCTGCACTCATTTGATTTTGAATCATTTGAGACATGCGAATCTTGTTTACTTGGCAAGATGACAAAGGCACCTTTCACCGGTCAAGGTGAACGGGCAAGTGACTTGTTGGCACTCGTACATTCTGATGTATGTGGACCAATGAGCTCAACAGCCAGAGGTGGTTTTCAGTACTTCATAACTTTTACTGATGACTTTAGTAGATATGGGTATATCTACCTGATGAAGCATAAGTCTGAATCCTTTGAAAAGTTCAAAGAATTCCAAAATGAAGTGCAAAATCATTTAGGCAAGACAATCAAGTTTTTACGATCTGATCGTGGAGGCGAGTATTTGAGCCATGAGTTTGGCAATCATCTGAAGGATTGTGGAATTGTTCCACAATTGACTCCGCCAGGAACACCTCAATGGAATGGGGTATCTGAACGGAGAAATCGCACCTTATTAGATATGGTGCGCTCCATGATGAGCCAAAGTGATCTTCCGTTGTCTTTTTGGGGGTACGCTCTTGAAACAGCCGCTTTCACACTAAACAGGGTTCCATCAAAATCAGTAGAAAAGACACCATATGAGATGTGGACAGGACAACGTCCTAGCTTGTCTTTTCTTAAGATTTGGGGATGTGAGGCTTATGTAAAACGTTTACAATCTGATAAGCTCACTCCTAAGTCTGATAAATGCTTCTTTATCGGGTATCCTAAGGAAACAAAAGGATATTACTTCTATAATCAAGAAGAAGGCAAAGTGTTTGTCGCCCGACATGGTGTCTTCTTAGAGAAAGAGTTTCTCTCAAGAAGGGATAGTAGGAGCACGGTGCAACTTGAAGAAATTCGAGAAACACCTGAAAACGTTTCATCTCCTACAGAACCACAACAGGATGAACAAACTGTTGAAGAACCTGTTGTGGATACACCGGCACCACGTAGGTCAGAGAGGTCACGTCGTGCACCTGAGAGGTACATGTTCTTGACTACTCAACAACGGGACATATTGTTGTTAGACAACGATGAGCCTAAGACCTATGAAGAAGCGATGGTGGGACCAGACTCTGAGAAATGGCTTGAAGCCATGAGATCCGAAATTGAATCCATGCACAGTAATCAAGTTTGGAACTTGGTTGATCCTCCTGATGGTGTTAAAACCATTGAGTGCAAATAGATTTTCAAGAAAAAGATAGACATAGATGGAAATGTTCACATCTATAAAGCGCGATTGGTGGCCAAAGGTTTCAGACAAATTCAAGGTGTTGATTATGATGAAACTTTTTCGCCCGTCGCAATGCTAAAGTCTATTCGGATCATTCTAGCGATTGCTGCATATTTCGACTATGAAATATGGCAAATGGATGTCAAAACAGCTTTTCTTAATGGAAATCTGAGTGAGGATGTGTACATGACACAGCCCACGGGTTTTGTCGATCCACAATCAGTTGGAAAGATATGCAAGCTGCAAAGATCCATTTATGGATTAAAGCAGGCATCTCGGAGTTGGAACATTCGTTTTGATGAAGTAATCAAAGGGTTTGGTTTCATCAAGAATGAAGAAGAGCCTTGTGTTTACAAAAGGGCTAGTGGGAGCGCACTTGTATTTCTGGTCTTATATGTGGATGACATATTACTGATCGGAAATGACATTCCTATGCTCGAATCTGTTAAGTCTTCATTGAAAAATAGTTTCTCTATGAAAGACTTAGGAGAGGCGGCATATATTCTGGGCATCAAGATCTATAGAGATAGATCAAAAAGGCTAATTGGATTAAGCCAAGATACGTACATTGACAAGGTGTTGAAAAGGTTCAACATGCAGGATTCCAAGAAAGGCTTTCTACCTATGTCACATGGTATAAATCTTAGCAAGAATCAGTGTCCTAGTACACCTGATGAGCGGGATAAAATGAATGTGATTCCATATGCTTCGGCTATTGGGTCCATTATGTATGCCATGCTTTGTACACGTCCAGATGTCTCGTATGCTTTAAGTGCTACAAGTAGATACCAGTCAGATCCAGGTGAAAGTCACTGGATTGCCGTAAAGAACATCTTGAAGTACTTGAGAAGAACTAAAGATGTGTTCCTCGTCTATGGGGGTGAGGAAGAGCTCGTTGTAAATGGTTACACCGATGCTAGCTTCCAAACTGACAAAGATGATTTTAGATCGCAATCTGGATTTGTGTTCTGCCTGAATGGCGGTGCGGTGAGCTGGAAGAGTTCCAAGCAGGAGACGGTTGCTGATTCTACAACGGAAGCCGAGTACATAGCAGCTTCTGAAGCTGCTAAAGAGGCTGTTTGGATCAAGAAATTTGTTTCTGAGCTTGGTGTGGTGGATAGTGCCTCCAGCCCAATGGACCTCTACTGTGACAATAGTGGGGCCATTGCGCAAGCCAAGGAGCCTAGATCGCACCAGAAGTCCAAGCACATTTTACGGCGATTTCATCTCATCCGCGAGATAGTGGAGAGAGGCGATGTGAAGATATGCAAAGTACAAACGGATTTGAACATTGCAGATCCGTTGACAAAGCCACTTCCCCAGCCAAAGCATGAGGCTCACACTAGGGCAATGGGTATTAGATACCTACATGGTTGACTCTAGTGCAAGTGGGAGACTGTTAGTGATATGCCCTAGAAGCAACATGGAGATGTTATTTATATCACATACTATGTTTATGATGCATTACTTTGTTCCTTGAAATAGACATTATCATTATTGATCAATGAGTATGTGACTTATTCATGAGACTCTTAATGCTTAAATGTTGCTATTTCTAAATGATCCCTGATCATATATCATATGTGGAACAAATATGATTTAAAGATCAGCATATGTATTGATTGATGATTATGTCTCATGGATCATGGTATGGTGATACCAAATCAATAATATGGACATGTGTTAGTGAACATATGTTGGATAGACCCGCCATGAGACACTGCAGAGATTCCATGTGTCATCAGTTGGTCTCAAGTAGTGTTTATGTGGAATCCTTAGACTTGAGATCATCATGGTTCCCAACATGCGTAGTAGCCTATTTTGGGACTACTAACCACTACTCCGTAACTGGGTAGTCATAAAAGTAGTCTTCGGGTTTGCTATGAAACATGTAGTGGGATGTGAATGATCAAGATAGAATTTGCTCCTCCTTATGGGAGAGATATCTCTGGGCCCCTCGATGTAATGGATTATGAAAGTGCATGGCCATGCCAAGGTGATTAAGGAGTCAATCATGAGTTTATAATCCATCACGGAATCGAGAGAGTGATTGAGCTATTAAGAGGATGACACAGGTCTCGCCTTGAGCTTAATCTATATCGTGAGGCAAAGGGATTCGTACATGAGAACATTACAGGTTCAGCCGATATGATCTTTACGTATACTTTGGGGTTAATATGTCTTGCTAGAGACCGCTATTAACAGGGTGACCGGAAAGGCGTTTCTGGGTCGCGACCAAGTATACGTGAACCTACAGGGTCGCACACTTAACGGGTTGGAACACTAATTCGAATGTGATTCGGATGTGGGCTCAATTCGGATAGAGATCCGTATAGACTCCTATTGGGCCTCGGTCCACGAGGCCCAAGTGAGGAGGTCTATATATATGGAGGTGGGGGGCTGAGGGATTCACACGTCCTTCTGTTCCTCCCGAGCAAACCCTAGCCGCCACCTCCCGAGCCAAACCCTAGCCGCTCGCGAGTGCTGGTACACTCGCGATCGGCGTTCCAACCCCGAACGTGTGGATACCGGTGGAGGCGCTGCTCGTTGCGGCGTTGATCGGCATCAACAACCTACAGATTGGATCTGTTCGTGGCGTGGTTGATCGCGTGGAGGAGACGATCTGTTCGGGACGATCGACTACTTCCACTACTACCTCGACGCGCGTGGTTGGATCGGCTTTCCAACTCATCTTCCGCTGCGCTGCGCGTCTAGTGGTAACGATCTATGATCCCTCCTTAGCATGATGTCCTGGTGTGCGCGGTAGAAATTTTTATTTTCTGCTATCGTAGCCTACGCGCGTTCCAACAGTGAGGTCCTTCATGGAGGGTCGGGGTTGCTTAAATAGGCGGAGCAAAGGCGGTTGCACCGAGGAGGGGAAATATCTACGGCGGCGGTGGTGGTTTCGGGAGCTCCTGGGTTTGCAGTGCATGCGGGCTATCTTGGGCGCGAAGAAGGCGGCGGTCAAGGGTGACAGAGGAGGCGACCGTCGGCTGTGAGAGGAAGGCGCGGGAAGGAGCAGAGGTGAGGGCGCGCGAGCGGTCGGCGACGCTGCCACGCCTCTCGGCCATGCTAGAGGCTGTCAGGGCGGGGCAGGCGAGGCGGTACAGAGGGCTGACAGGCGGGCACAAGCTGGCAGGGACGCGCAGGCGCGAGAAGGCGCGGGAGAACGCGAGGTGAGTCGGCGGCGGCAAAAATCAGAGGCGGCGGTGAAAAATCTGGGCGGTGAACAGTGATAGCGGCTCTCTCCTCCGTTCAGGGCAGCAATGGCTGGGATTTGGGGATGATTTGCGCTGAGATTTGTGCGGATTAGGGCTAGGAAGCAAGAGATCCAATCCAAGACGCAAATTTAATCTCAATTTTGATTTTTCATTTTGTTTCAAAATGTCCATGCGTGCAACACACAAAAAGGAAAATGCAATGGACCCATACATGCATGCATGCTGCCTGTTTTGTGAACTACAGAGGGAAGAACCGAGTGAATGAAAAGGGAAGTGCTGTGAACGTGGGAAGATGAGGAATTCCAGAGAGATTTTGCATTCGTTTTCTTGTTCTCCAAAGAACCGGATGCATTTTCAGTGAGACCTCAAGAAAACCAAACGACTGGACTCTTTCTTTACGACCGAATCTGTAGGGAGTTTGTTAGCATCCGGATGTTCGACACGGTCACTAGTGTCATACAGTGGGACGTAACATTTTTCACCTATGGGTGCAATATTTCTTGATCATATATGTAAAAAATATTTGATAAAAATCTCGATATTTCACTGGTTGTTGCTGATTGTTGTATACAAAAAAATTAAAATGTCAAACAAAAACAAACACCTACTGGCACTGAGAGAAGAGGAGAAGGCCACTCGCAGCCTCATGGCATACGGACGGGCGGCCGAGCAAACGGTGAGCTGCAGTCGGGAGAGACAGCAGCCGAGCCGCCCAACAGCGCATTGGAGGCCAGAGTCGGCGCGGCCGGAGAAGCTGCGGCGCGGCGGTGGTCAAGACCGGAGGCAGCTATAGGCGAGCTAGTGGCTGGCCGGCGTAGAGTAGCAGCAGCCAGCGGCGAGGGCCAAGACCGAGCTGACACCGGCGAGGCCCGTGGCGCGGTGGTGGCCGGCGCCGACCAAAGCCATGCAGAGCCGATGATGTGGAGGATCTGCCGGTGCTGGAGGAAGAAGATGGAGGCACAGTCGGCAGTAGAGACAAGAAAAAGTGGAGAAAGAGAAGTGGAGGAGACGAGGAATGAGTGGCTGGGAGGAGGAAGTAGCTGTTTGAGGACAAAACAAGACGGGTTGAATCGTGAGCGTCCGAGCGAAATGGTTGAGATCGGACGTAAGGGCGTATCAATTCCCGAATTTGTAGCAGCCCACTTTTGGGCATGAAACTTGTTTAAAAGAAAATTTTCTAAACTTGAGTTTGAATTCAAAGTTCTCTTAAAATTTAACCTTACCATAGACCCTTCTGGCAAGGCAATGCCGACACCATACATCTCCTGGCAAGGCGATGCCGACACCATAGACCCTTGTGGCAAGGCGATGCCGAGGCCATACATCTACCGCCTAAGCGTCGCTATGTCTTAATAACCTTGTGGTGATCAACTACATGATGTTGATTCTCGAAGATTGTTTCTGAAAAGTATTTTTCACTCAGGATTGCTGCCCTACTCAGTTGGAAGAGTTTCTAATAGGATCCTACAAAAATGTGGTGGTGTGCCATTAGCCATAATTACTTTATCTAGTTTGCTAGCCAATAAATCAGAAAGCAAGGATCAATGGGAACTGGTGTTACATTCTATAGGTTCTACACTTGAAAATGGTGGTGAGCTACAAGGAAGAGAGAAATCTTATTTCTTAGCTACCGTGATCTTCCCTATACTTTGAAGACATGTTTGCTATATACGAGCATATATCCAGAGGATTATGAGATAGATAAGGTACAATTGATACGGAGATTTTTTTAGAAAATGGAACAAAAGTTCCAGCTTCTACTTTCTGGGGAGAAAGTACACAGCTGTTCAATACAAAACCAAGCACATAAGCTCCAACTCCACAAGAAATCAAACTACAAATAAAGAAAGGAGAAGAAAGAAGCTACGCTTCAATTCTATTCCTAAATTTCCAACCGAACTTCGCAAAAACCTCCATGATTACGGTCTCCAACAATCTGCATCCATTTTTGAGATTTGATCTCGCCTCTTCTTTATGTAGTAGGGACCAATGTCGAATCCAATATGTTGCCCTGAAAATAACCTGCAGAAATGTATTAGATTTAGAGTTATTGAATACCATATCATTTCTATTCAACCACATAGCCCAACATAAAGCAGCAGCTCCTACAATTATTTGATTTGTAAGTTTTGGCCGAATGGCATTCAACCAAGAATCAAACATGTTCGCGAAGCTAGAAGGGGGCAGAATTCCAAAGGTGATAAAAACGGTATTCCAAATAAATCTTGCAAAGTGGCAATCAAAGAAAAGATGTTGTATCGTCTCCATAGAGCTACAAAAACAACAAATGGTGCTACCTTGCCAATTCCTTTTTGCTAGATTATCCTTTGTGAGAGTAACCCCCTTTTGAAGGTACCAAAGGAAGATCTTAATTTTCAGAGGTATCTTAATGTTCCAAAGAGGGGTCTTTTGGGGAACTACCCCTTCTTGTATCACATACATATAAAAAGAACGAACCGTAAAAGTACCCTTGTTACACAAATCCCAAATAAATGAGTCCTCTCCACTTGTAAGGTTTACTGAAGATATTTTGGTCACCAAATCAAGCCAATTATCTAGATTAGAGCCAACCAAGGCCCTCCTAAAGGACACATTAAGAGGTATAGAGGTTAAGATATGTGATACCGTGGTGTCTTTTCTCCTCACAATGCTATAGAGTGCGGGGTATCCTCCCAAAATCTAGTTTGGGACCCATCACGAACACGGAAGTGACCACATGCAAGGAATTGATCCTTGACCTTCATAAGGCCAGACCAAAAATGTGAATCCCCCGGTTGTTTTGTAACTTGGGTAAGAGTTTTGTTGGACAAGTACTTCCTTTTAATAAGGCTTTGCCAAACACCCTTTTCGTTAATAAGTTTAAACAACTATTTGCTCAAAAGGCATTTGTTTTGGATATCCAAATTTTGGATCCCCAATCCTCCAAATTCTTTAGGCCTACAAAGAATACTCCACTTAGTGAGTCTATATTTCTTTTTATGTTCATCACATTGCCAAAAGAATCTGGAACGGTAATAGTCTAGCTTTTTTAACACACCTCTGGGGACTTCGAAGAAGGAGAGCATGTACATGGCTAGACTAGTTAAAACTGAATTAATCAGTACTGGTCTCCCTCCTACTGATAAGAGTTTACCTTTCCAACTACTTAGCTTTTTCTGAAAATTTTCCTCTATGACCAACCAATCCTTGTTCGAAAGCTTGCGATGATGCATGGGAATACCTAAGTATCTAAATGGGAAACCCCCCGTACCACAACCAAACAGTTGCGCATATTCATGCTCACACTCCTTGGCCTTGCCATAGCAAAATAACTCGCTCTTATGGAAATTGATTTTTAACCCGGTAATTGCTCAAAGGTACTTAAGACTAGCTTAAGGTCTTTGGCCTGGAGTGTATCATGATCCAGGAAGAGGATAGTGTCATCCGCGTACTGTAAGATTGATAGACCATCATCGACAAGGTGAGGAACAACTCCACTAAACGTCCATTAGCCTTGGTTCTCTCAATTAAGATGGCTAACATATCAGCCACTAAGTTAAAAAGAATTGGTGACAAGGGATCTCCTTGCCGAAGTCCTTTCTTAGTCTGAAAAAAATGGCCAACTTCATCATTAACTTTAATGCCAACACTGCCACCCTTAACAATCTGTTTTATCCAATTGCACCATACAGAAGAAAAGCCCTTCATTCTTAAAGTTTGCTGAAGGAAGGACCAATTAACCTTGTCATATGCTTTCTCAAAGTCTAGCTTCAAAATAACCCCATCTAATTTCTTCCTATGCATCTCATGAATAGTCTCATGTAAAATGACAACGCCTTCCAAAATGTTCCTACCGGACATGAAAGGGGTTTGTGAAGGTTTTATGACTTTTTGAGCTACTAGAGCTATTCTATTTGTCATTACCTTTGTAAAAATTTTGAAACTAACATTCAATAGGCAAATTGGCCTAAACTGTTGTATCTGTTTTGCCTCCTTTTCTTTTGGTGATAATGTAATTATTCCAAAATTGAGGCTGTATAGTGGCAATTTACCCTTGTGGAAATCAGCAAAGAGAGCCATGAGGTCACTCTTAATAATATCCCAAAAGGCTTGATAGAACTCAGCCGGAAACCCGTCTGGGCCTGGCGCCTTATTATGCTCCATTTGGAAAATGGCAGCTTTGACCTCCTCCAAGAATTCCATGGTTAATAAATCATTTTCCAAATCGGATACCTGCGAGATATCATCCCTCATAGATTCCATCATGGAAAAAATATTACGATCTGAAGCTCCAAAGAGGTCCTTATAATAATTGGTGATAAATCTTTTAAGATTGTCATCCCCTTCTATAACTCCCTCTTCTTGCTCAAGTTTGAAAATTCTAGTTTTCCTGTGTTTACCGCTTGCTACCAATGAAAATACTTAGTATTACAATCGCCAAATAACAACTTAGTTGTCTTGGCTCTTTGGTACCATTTGAGCTCCTCTTCTCTTAAAAGGGAGACTAATCTCTCTTTTAAACAATGTTTCAAATCAAGCTCCATAGGGCTTACAATTTGAGTTTCTGCTTTCTTATCAAGCTCATCTGTTTTCTTAATCAGCTCTTCCTTCTCCTTTTTATAAGTACCACTCACATTCTTAGCCCAACCTCTTAGGAATTGTCTAAGACGTTGAATTTTAAATTGCCATTTTCGAAGTGGTGTTTTCCCCCTTTTCTCTTTGTTCCACACATCAGCTACCAACTCCGAGAAACCATCTCGCAACAACCATCCGAGTTCAAATTTGAACATAGGTTGTTTTTTAATATGGGTACTGTTGTGGTTACAGACCAAACAGAGAGAGAGATGGTAGTGGAGAGTGGGAGTGTTCTGTCTCCTCCTCCATACCGAACATGTATATATATGTCCATATGGAATGTGCCTTTACAATTATGCCCTTACAACAATATCCCCCCATTAGGGGCACTTAGGTCATTACACATATCCTACTTTAGTCCTAATATCCTCCTAACAGGCCTGCTGGGTTTAGGTGGGGGCCACCCCTACAACAGGAGCCTCTCATGGTAAAGGGCTTCACAGGGCCGAAGCCATGCTGCCGAGTCCTTTGGCCCCCTCCGTCCCTGCGACCTGTGAACCATTACGAACTTTCAGGCGCGCGCGCTCCGTCCCGCACCCTCCGAACGGGTGGCAGCGAAGCTGGCGCCTGAGTCGAAGTAGAGGCGCGCGCGCTCCGTCCCTTACCCTCCGAACGGGTGGCAGCGAAGCTGGCGCCCGAGTCGAGGTAGAGGCGCGCGCGCTCCGTCCCTCACCCTCGAAACGGGTGGCAGCGAAGCTGGCGCCCGAGTCGACGTAGAGGCGCGCGCGCTCCGTCCCTCACCCTCCGAACGGGTGGCAGCGGAGCTGGCGCCCGAGTCGAAGTAGAGGCGCGCGCGCTCCGTCCCTCACCCTCCGAACGGGTGGCAGCGGAGCTGGCGCCCGAGTCGAAGTAGAGGCGCGCGCGCTCCGTCCCTCACCCTCCGAACGGGTGGCAGCGGAGCTGGTGCCCGAATCGAAGTTGAGGCGCGCGCGCTCCGTCCCTCACCCTCCGAACGGGTGGCAGCGGAGCTGGCGCCCGAGTCGAAGTAGAGGCGCGCGCGCTCCGTCCCTCACCCTCCGAATGGGTGGCAGCGAAGCTGGCACCTAAGTCGAAGTAGAGGCGTGCGCGCTCCGTCCCTCACCCTCCGAACGGGTGGCAGCGGAGCTGGCGCCTAAGTCGAAGTAGAGGCGCGCGCGCTCCGTCCCTCACCCTCCGAACAGGTGGCAGCGGAGCTAGCGCCCGAGTCGAAGTAGAGGCGCGCGCGCTCCGTCCCTCACCCTCCAAACGGGTGGCAGCGAAGCTGGCGCCCTGCTGCCGACACGACCCCAGGGTCGGTTAGTGCGCTTTAAATGGCGGCATGTCTGGGGGCAGACTGCTGCGCCGTGCTGTCTGCCTCCTGATGGGTGGGGCACGTGGCGGCTGGTGATTCGCATGTCGTGGGATGTGAGCGGTTGCGTGGCCGCGGCCGTTCGCCCCTTCCCCAGGAAGGTGGGGTGTGCTGCAGGCGCGTGCTGACGTCATGTGCTGTCTAGCCACCCTCCCAGCACGTTCTTCCAAGGGCCGACGGTTCCTCTTTCCAAACGGGGATTCGAACCGCTGGAGTTTTATTCTGGCCGCACTTCTGGCCAGAGGGGAGGTGAGCGGCCTTTATAAACTACCCCCGCGGTAGTAGGGCTCTTTGCTTCCTCTCGCGTAGCTTTACTTTCTCTGTGTCGATAGGAGCGCACTTGCTCTTGCTTTTGCCCTCCCTGCGCTAGCCTTAGGAAGAAATGGCCAGCCATGATGACTCCCGTCACCCTAGCGGCGGCCCCTCGTCCAGCCAGGGCGAACCGCCCTGCCCTCCGGGGGAACACGGGCTGACGCCGCGGCCACAATCTCGCGTCGACAGATGGTGGAATGCCAAAGACCACTCGGGGGGCCACTGCTCCCGCGTGTTGGGGAGGAGCCGCGTGGCTGAAGGGACATTGCAGCGGCTCGTGCGGGAGGGGAAAATCAAGGAGCGCGATGGGGCCCGTTTACCCCGCCACGACGAGGTGGAGCCGAAGCCCAGCGCACTGGAGGCGATCGTCTTCGTTGCATTTTTTGACGCCGGCCTCCGAATGCCCTCCACGTTGTTCGTGGGCGAGGTCCTGCGGGCTTACAGGCTGGAGTTAGCCCAACTGACGCCAGGCGCGATAGTTCGCCTGGCCGTCTTTGCGTGGTCGATGCGGACCGAGGGGTGGCGCCCTAACGCGAGCTTATTCGCCACGCTACACGACGCATGCTGCCAACCCAGGAAAGTTGACAGGGCGGTGTCCAACTTTGGCAGTGTGGACTTCGTGCTGCGGACTTCGTGCTCGACGTTGTTCCCCGCGGCCGCCTTGCCGAGGAAATGGGAGTCCGGCTGGACTCGGCAATGGTTTTATTACATAGTGACCGACAAAACCGGGATGCATTGCCGAGGCAGGCCGATCTCGTTCAACCGCTCGCCTAGCCTGAAGGCGGAGGTCGGCGATACGCAAAGGCTGCAGAGTCTTGTCGGCCTCGCCCGTCGGATGAGCATGCGTGATCTGGCCTTGTCTCCATGGGCAGCAGGCGACCATGCGCGGCCATCCGCCGTGACGGGGGCTGCGGAAGGTAGGTGCAACCCCTTTTCCTCGCGCGACTTCGCGAAACTCTCTCCGATCTGCTCGCTCATTCCATCGACGTCAGGCGAGACGAGGTCTCCCGGGCGCGGTGACGGGTCAAGCAACGAGGGCGTGCGCGACGCCCCGCACGTTGCCCAGGGCGGGCCGCCAGTGCCCGCCACCACCACCGGGGTTGGAGCCGCCGCAGCCTTCCCCGCGATGGGGCGGACCCCGTTCTTTCCGACTTCCTTCCGCGCCCAGAGATAGCACCTGCTCTCGACTATGCCGCAGAGCTTGCCGCGGGCACCATCGACGATCAGGTGTTCGCATCATGCGAGGGTGACGCGCTAGCTCTGGCGCTGCGCGTCTCGAAGATACGGGTACGTATTTGTGTTTGCGGTTTGTGGGTTCCCACAAGATAGCTTCTGAGTCCTGCTGTTGCCTCCAGACCCTTGCCATTAGCCGAGGCTTGGACAAGGCCCGGCTCCGTGAACGAAGGGCCCTGGAGGCCAGGCTCCGTGAGGCGGATGACGCTCACTCGAAGAAGGACGAGCAGCTTCACGCGTTGGAAGGTGCTGCCGGCGCCGCGCAACTCAGAGCTGAGGAAGCCGAGCGCGCCGCAGCGGAGGAACGCGCCTCCTTTTTGCAGCAGATCACCGACCTTGAAGTGGAGAAGACGCAGCTAGCGACGTCCCTTGCGGAGAAAACCCGCATCGTGGATGAAGCGTCCGCGTCGGCGTGGGGGGCGATGGAGTCCCTGAACCAGGCCCTTCGTGATCTATGCGTCGACGTGCCAGACCCGACCCACGGGCCGGAGGACTTGTTGGAGACGCTTGGGTTGATCGCGGAGGGGGCAAGCGTCGCCCTCCGCGGCGCCATGACCTTCGGCAAGCACTGCGGCTACCTTGGCGCTTGCCTTTTGCTTGGCCTGCTTCACACGCGTGGCTGTAGGCATGCCCACGAGCTGACGAATCCACAACTGGACCTCCCCGGTCGGCCGGGAGCGCTATCGGACGCTATCCGTTCCATCGATCCTGGTGTCCAAAACTTCCACCAACGGATCTGGGGCCGCGTGGGGGAAGATGCGGCCAGGGTTGCGGTACAGCAAACGCTGCGCGGGGAGGGGGACTTTCTTCGCTGGCTCGAAGAAGTTCCCCGCGGTCACGGCAGCGACACAGGCCCCATGGCGCCGCGCGAAGGCTAGGCTGCTGTGCGCCAGAGGGAGGGAGTGGGGTTTGCAAATGTATGCCTGTGATTGTAATGGCTGCGCCCCATATTTTGTAATGAACTGGGGCGCCATTTTCCCTACTATTGCGAGCTGTGTTTTATTTATAGTCCCTGGACTTCCGCAGGCGGGGGCAGACCTTGAAGCTGCAGCTTTCTTTATAGTCCGGAGACTCGCGCGTGCGGAGGCAGCCTCGACGCTATGTCTTATTTAGAGTCCGTAGACTGGCGCGTGCGGAGCGAGGCTCAACGCTACGACTTTCTTTATAGTCCGCAGACTTGCGCGTGCGGAGCGAGGCTCGATGCTACGTCTTATTTAGAGTCCGTAGACTGGCGCGTGCGGAGCGAGGCTCGACGCTACGTCTTATTTATACTCCGCAGAGTGCGCACAGAGGCGTCCCCCCGCCACGTCTTATTTAGAGTCCGTAGGCTGGCGCGTGCGGAGCGAGGCTCAACGCTACGACTTTCTTTATAGTCCGCAGACTCGCGCGTGCGGAGCGAGGCTCGACGCTACGTCTTATTTAGAGTCCGTAGACTGGCGCGTGCGGAGCGAGGCTCGACGCTACGACTTTCTTTATAGTCCGCAGACTCGCGCGTGCGGAGCGAGACTTGACGCTACGTCTTATTTAGAGTCCGTAGACTGACGCGTGCGGAGCGAGGCTCGACGCTACGACTTTCTTTATAGTCCGTAGACTCGCGCGTGCGGAGCGAGGCTTGACGCTACGTCTTATTTAGAGTCCGTAGACTAGCGCGTGCGGAAAGAGGCTCGACGCTACGACTTTCTTTATAGTCCGCAGACTCGCGCGTGCGGAGCGAGGCTCGATGCTACGTCTTATTTAGAGTCCGTAGACTGGCGCGTGCGGAGCGAGGCTCGACGCGACTCGCGCGTGCGCAGCGAGGCTCGACGCTACGTCTTATTTATACTCCGCAGAGTGCGCGCGGAGGCGTCCCCCCGCCACGTCTTATTTAGAGTCCGTAGACTGGCGCGTGCGGAGCGAGGCTCAACGCTACGACTTTCTTTATAGTCCGCAGACTCGCGAGTGCGGAGCGAGGCTCGACGCTACGTCTTATTTAGAGTCCGTAGACTGGAGGGGGGAATCCGGGACAGTGGAACGGTTGCAGGAACGGTAAACTTTATTGAATTCCCGTTTGCACGGGCAAGCATCATACAACGAAGGGCTGACGCCTGTGACTGTTGTCCCGTCCCTAGGCGTAGTACCGTCGTAACCTGTCTGCGTTCCATGTGTGGCGGAGAGTATGTCCGTCGAGCGTGGCGAGGCGGTACGCCCCCTTTTGCAGTGCTTCCATGACGATGTATGGGCCTTCCCACTTGGAACCCAGCTTGCCCGCAGTCTCCGCATGGAGCGCCACTCTAAGGACGAGGTCCCCTGGCTTGAATGTTCGTGGGTACGTGGACCGGTCTCGAGTACGCACTGTTTGCCTTGCGTACTTGTCGGCGTGTTGAGTCGCACTTGCCCGTACCCCATCAAGGAGATCCAAGGACACTTCGCGCTCGTCGTCGGGTGCTCGAACAAGGACCCTTCGAGAGCCAGCCTTGATTTCTTCGGGCGTCACCGCTTCGTCGCCGTAGAGGAGCTTGAAGGGCGTGAACCCCATGGGACTCGTCACCGTCGTGCGGAGGGACCAGAGGACGCTGTGGAGCTCACCCGGCCACGTGCCCCTTGGCATCCCGACGAGTCGCTTTTTGACGGCGGCAGAGATGGTGCCATTCGCCCTCTCGACCGCTCCATTAGATTGGGGGTGCCCCACTGAAGCGAACTGAAGCGTGATGCCCATGTCATCACAAAATCCTTTGAACATGGTGGCGTCGAATTGCAGCCCGTCGTCGACGGTGAGCTCCCGGGGTACGCCGAAGCGGCAGATGATGTTCTGCCAGAGGAAGCGCCGCATGGCCGCCGAGGTGATCTTGGCTAGAGCGACCGCCTCCGGCCATCTGGAAAAATATTCCAGTGCGACCACTACGAACCGCAGGTCCCCAGGGGCCCGGGGGAGTGGTCCCACTATGTCGATGCCCCAGCGTGCCAACGGCCATACTAGGGGAATAGGGTTGAGGCTCGCCGGAGGTCTACGGATGATGCGTCACATCCACTGGCACCCCTGGCACCGACGTACGAGGTCCTGGGCATCGGCGATGGCCGTTGGCCAATAAAAGCCCTGCCTGAATGCCTTGCCGACCAATGACCTCGGTGCCAGGTGGGATCCACACGCACCCGCGTGAATTTCTGCGAGCAGCTTTTTTCCTTCCTCCGTGGGGAGGCAGCGCAGGAGCGGTGCGCACACACCCTTCTTGTAAAGTGTTTCTTCGAACACTTGGAAGGACCTGGCGCGGTGCTGAAGGCGCCGAAGCTCGACAGGGTCATCCGGCTCGGCGATGCCCTGCAGGAAGTTGAAGATGGGCTCCCGCCAATCGCCCTGCGGGACGATATGATGTACGAGGGCCGCGTCCCGATTGTCTTGTGCGATGGCTGCTTGTGGCAGTACTTCGTAAAACGCTCCGTCGGGAGGTGGCAGTTGTTGGCTGGCCGCCTTCGCGAGGGCATCGGCCTGCTCGTTTTCTGCGCGCGGGATGGCCTTGACTGTGATACCCAGGAAATGCCTTTCCTTTGTTCTGACGGCCGCGAGGTACTTGGCCAGCTCCGGGTCCTTGGCTTGATATGACTTGTCGACATGACCCGCAACCAGGCGCGAGTCCGTGCGGACAAGCACCCGTCGCGCCCCGATTGCCTTGAGCTTCGCCAGGCCGAAGAGCAGCGCCTCATACTCGGCTGTGTTGTTGGTAGCTGGGAAGTCCAGGCGCGCCGAATACAATAGGCGCTTTCCCTCGGGTGTGAGGATCACCGCGCCCACGCCTGCACCGGCGACGCCGTAGGGCCCATCAATGGCGAGCGTCCAGAGTGGGTCGACATTCTTCTGGGTGGATTGAGCCGGCGGAGTCCATTCCGCGAGGAAGTCGGCAAGAACTTGGGACTTGATCGCCGTCCGCGAGGCGTATGTCAGGGAGAACTGGGCGAGTTCGGCAGCCCATTTGCCGATACGCCCTGTGGACTCCTTATTATGCAGCATCTCCGCCAGAGGAAAAGAGGATGGTACTGTTATCGGGTGGGCTAAAAAATAATGCCGGAGCTTCCTGGAGGCCATGACCAATGCGTAAGCGAGCTTCTCAAGCTCCGTGTACCTCGTCTTGGCGCCTTGGAGGGCTTCGGAGACGAAGTACACCGGCCGCTGCACGGGGCCTTCTTCCAAGACGAGGACAGCGCTGACCGCTGTAGATGACGCGGCCAGATAGAGCAAGAGGGGAGCCTCTGGTGCTGGGGCGACCAAAGTGGGGAGACTCGCCAGGTGTTTCTTGAGCTCGCCGAAGGCCTCAGCACAGTTGTTATCCCAACGGAACCCGTCGCATCCGCGGAGTGTCTTGAAAAATGGCAGACCGCGCTCCGCCGCCCTGGAGAGGAAGCGGCTTAGGGCTGCCATGCGGCCCGCCAGCCTCTGGACCTCCCTCGTCGTCTTGGGTGGCTCCATACCCAAAATGGCGTCGACTTTATCGGGGTTGGCCTGGATGCCCCGCCCGGACACTAGGAACCCCAGGAGCTTGCCCGCCTGCACGCCAAAGACACATTTGTCGGGGTTGAGCTTGATGCCTGCCTTCCTGAGGTTGTCAAAGGTCTCCTGAAGGTCCCGGCCATGCAAAGCGAGCTGTCGAGTTTTGACCACCACGTCGTCGACGTAGGCCTCGACGTTCCTCCCGAGCTGGACGGCCAACGCGAGTGCAACGAGACGGGTGAACGTAGCGCCTGCGTTCTTCAAACCGAAGGGCATTCTGACGAAGCAGAACGTCCCGATCAGTGTGATGAAGCTGGTCTTCTCCTCGTCATCTTCGGCCATGTATACTTGGTGGTAGCCAGAATACGCATCCAAAAAACTCATCAGTTCGCACCCGGCGGTAGCATCAACCAGCTGGTCGATGCGTGGCAGGGGGTAGTTGTCCTTTGGGCACGCTTTGTTGAGTGCCGTGAAGTCGATGCACATGCGCCAGGCCCCGCTGGCTTTTTTGACCAATACCGGGTTGGCGAGCCACTCCGGGTGGTGGACCTCGCGAATGACGCCAGCTTGAAGAAGCTTCGCCACTTCGGCCTTAGCCGCTTGCTGCCGGTCCATAGACATGCGGCGAAGCTTTTGCTTGACTGGCTTGGCTTCGGGGCGGACCGCCAGGCGATGCTCGATTACCGCACGATCCACACCCTTGATGTCCTCGGGCGACCATGCAAAAATGTCGACGTTGTTCCGAAGCACTCGGAGCAAGTCCCGTTCGACCTCCGGAGGGAGGCCCTCGCCAATGGACACCACCTACCCTTCCGCTTGTATCGGCACCTTTTTGACTCCGCCCTCCGGCCGAGGCTTGGGCATCCATCCTGGGGCAGAGGGTGCGTCGGCGATTTCACCTGAGAGGGCATGCACCTGGCGGCCCGGATCCCGACTGGTGGCTTCGGTGCGTCTGGCGAGGTCCTGATCGCCGAAGATGGTGATAACACCCGCCGGGCTTGGAAGCTTCATACACAGGAAGGCGTGGTGCGGGATCGCCTCGAAGGTGTTGATGGCGGGCCGGCCCAGTATTGCGTGTAACGGTGCGGGATGTCCATGACATCGAAGGTGACGTACTCGCATCGAAGCCGGGTTCCCTGGCGGAATGTTACTGGAAGGGACACGTGGCCTACTGCTTCCAGCGACTGCCCCCCGAGACCTTGAAGCGGGGCCTCCGACCGCTGCAAGCGACTTCGGGGAACGCTCATACAGTCGAGGGTGCCTATGAACAAAATCTTCGCGGAGCTCCCCCCGTCGACGAGAACGCGCCTAACGTCGTAGCCTGCGATGCGGGCCTGGACGACCAAGGGATCTTGATGAGGGAACTCCACGCCTCTTGCGTCGTCCTGGGTGAAGGTGATGTTGCGGGGTAACGCCCACTGGCGTGTCTGTTCCAAGGGGGCCTGTGATGTGTAACCTCCGGAGATGACGCTCACGGCGCGGTGCCGCTCGCTGGCTTCCGCGAGGGGCCGGAGGTCGAAGTCCGAGGCTCGGCCACCGCTCGTCGTAGCTCCATGACCGCTGTGCATGTCTTCGTGTAATGATTGCCACGCCCGTGCACCTCGCACCACTTGTGTTCTGGATGCTCCTGCTTCGTGCGAGGTTGCTTGTTACGACCAGATCTGTTCTCCCCCCTCGGCCTCCTTCTCGGGAGATGGGGGCTTGAACGTGGGAGGCCTTTTGTGGCCTGCGTTGGTGACGTTGGGGCTTGCGTGGTGCGCCGCGGTTGTTTGTCCTTTGTGGTGCGGGCTTCAGCGTGATCACTGGCCCGACCTGATGGGTCCGCGCCTCCTGGGTCGTCGCAGCTCCGGTGGCGGGGTGGGTCGTCGCAGCTCCGACGGCGGGGTCGGTCGTCGCAGCTCCGACGGCGGGGTCGGTCGTCGTCGCGCGAGCGCCGACGCTTGAGCGCGCCGCAGCCGACGCCGAGGCCCTGGTGCTCACGCGGCGCTCCGTCCCGACCGTCTTCTTTCCCTTTACCGCCGTCGACGACGCTTTTTTCGGTGCCATCTTTTTTAGTCTTCAGGCTTGTCTCCGTCGTCCCCACGGACGGCGCCGACTGTTGTGGTTACAGACCAAACAGAGAGAGAGATGGTAGTGGAGAGTGGGAGTGTTCTGTCTCCTCCTCCATACCGAACATGTATATATATGTCCATATGGAATGTGCCTTTACAATTATGCCCTTACAACAATATCCCCCCATTAGGGGCACTTAGGTCATTACACATATCCTACTTTAGTCCTAATATCCTCCTAACAGGCCTGCTGGGTTTAGGTGGGGGCCACCCCTACAACAGGTACCATCACCCATATTAAGCAGCAATGGGGTATGATCTGAAATTTCCCTATTTAATGCTTGAACATTTGCTAGCGGAAATTTAGCCTCCCACTCTGTACTTACCAAAATCCTATCAAGTGTCTCATAAGTTGGTATATCCCTAGAGTTTGCCCAAGTAAACTTCCTATTCGAAAGTTCAAGCTCCCTTAAGTCTAAGCCATCAACAACGGCATTGAATAAAAAGGGCCATTTATCATCATATTTATCATTGTTTTTCTCTTTTGGGCTCCTAATTATGTTGAAATCACCACCGATAAGAATCGGATGTGTTTCTTTAGAACATGTTTGAACCAACTCCGCGAGAAAAGCTTCCTTAAAGTCATCTTGAGCAGCCCCATAAACTGCTATAAGAATCCATTGGAAGCCATCTGCTTTGTTTCTAAGTCAGAATTTAACAAAGAAATCTCCTTCGGCAATAACTCCGATTTCAAAGACCTCTAAGTTCACTCCTAACAAAATACCACCGGACCTACCATGGACCATTGCCACAGGAATTCTTGTCCACCACAAATGTTGTTTAAAACTGTTTTAGAAAAATCTTTCTTACCGGTCTCCATGAGAGCAATAAAGTCTAGCTTTTGCTCTCTAGACGTGTCTGACAGGAATCTAAATTTAGCCAAGTCACTAAGACCTCTACTATTCCAAACAATTCCTTTCATTTTGACTCAGTCTTATGTTTTTTAATCAACCTAATCTTATGGTGTTTCTTCCTTCTAAAGGACGAACGTGACTTGTTTTTCTTAAAGACAACTTTAAAATCACAACTTAGGTGATCACTGTCCTCATCCATTACCTCCTCCATCAAATCACCACATAAGTGACCTAGAGTGAGGTTTTCTATGTCCTCATCGTCCTTCTCATCAATAATTTTAGAATCCATATTTGTTTCAGATTCTATGTGGCTCAATCTCGAATTAAATCTATCAATTTCAATAGTTTTAATTCTGCTGACTGATTCTGAGATATCCCTAGTATTCTTGCCTAAGTTAACACCTAGATCAAGAATAGAGGAGGCAACTAGAGAATCTGAACAGGAGGCAAAGGAAAGGTTATTGTTGATACCTTTAATGAAATCCATATTTTTCCACACCGCTCTCTTCTTTGCTTTTTCCATCACGTGCTCATCCTTGTTAACAATACGCGGGCTGGAACGAGTTGGGGTAATTGTAGCTTCCGTGATAGCTGCAGCCGCCAGCACATTAACCGGCACTATGCTTCCACCCTGCATCTGCAGCGCGCCACCTCCACCATGCAAGGTTGAGATGGATTGCTGAAGGGTTCATTACAGAAAAAATGGGGCAAAGTTTGGAGCAAATATCAGAGAGCTACTTCAATGATCTTGTTAATAGGAGTTTGATCCAACCAGTTGATATTGGGTTTGATGGTACAGCTCGAGCTTGTAGAATCCATGATATCTTGCTGGAGCTTATCATATTCTTGGCAATTGAAGAGAATTTTGTTACTATATTAGATGGACAAAACTGCCATTCAATGCCAGAAAAGGTACGTCGACTATCTCTGCAGAGCAATTATGCAGATGGGCATGGAGTAATTCAAGCAACCATGAGTAGTAAGCCACATGTTCGCTCAATGTGAGCTTTTCGGTCCATTAAGCAGATGCCTCGGCTATTGGGCTTTCATGCATTGCGAGTATTGGATCTTGATGGATGTGAATGGTTGGAAGACCACCATGTTAGAGACATTGGAGGTTTATTTCAGTTAAAGTATTTGAGATTTGGTCTTGCAAAAATCAGTAAACTTCCAGAAGAAATTGGGACCTTGAAATGTTTGGAGACTCTAGATGTAAGACAGACAGTGCTATAATATAAGAGAATTACCCGCAACAATAGTTCGCTTGCGAAAATTGGTGCATCTGCATGTCGAGTTCCTTGTGATGTTTCCAGCTAATATCGGAGATATGGAAAGCTTGGAGGAGCTATCAAATGTCTACTATTGTGACAACCCTGTAATATTTGTGGAACAGCTTGGTAAGCTTACCAAACTGAGAAGGCTTGGGATTGGTTATCAGCAACTTGTGGAGAAGTGTGATGACATTGGAAAGTGCAATGACTTTTTTGTGTCATCTGTTGGCAGTTTGGGAAGACACAACCTTCGATCCCTGACTATTCATTGCGAAGATTCTATGGTGAGTTCATTGATGGGCTCGCACTTAACACATCTCCGAGAGCTAAACATACACAACGTGTTAACTCGAGTTCCAAAAGGCCTTGTTGCTCTTGTTAATCTCACTCAGCTGTCAATAAATATTGCATGGTTGGAGGGGCGAGATATCTGTAACCTCAGTGCTTTACCGGCTCTGCTTTGTCTTGCTCTTTTTCTTTCCCATGCCCCCAGAAAAAGGCTCGTCATCAGCGATCAGGGATTCCAAAATCTCAAGGAGCTGCTCATCCACTATGATGGAGGAGGAACGGGTGTCATGTTTGCACCACGAGCTATGCCACAGCTCCAACGGATTCACGTCGTTTTCAAGCCAAGGGATATAGCATCCAAGCATGGTGGTGTCGACACTGGCATTCAGCATCTCTCCAGCCTGAGAGATGCTGATGTCTTGGTTGGTTGTGACGGTGCCACTAAGCATGTCCTACAAGTGGTATTAGAGCCTGATTAAGCTCTTTCTTATAGATATTAACCGGTTTTAAGAGCTACGATATCAGATAGGTATTTCACCAAGCCACCTATCTTTGATGGGGTCGACTTCCCATATTGGAAGGTTAACCTTGATCTTGAATGTATGATGACTGCATACATTCAAGATCAAGGTTGTACAATCTAGGAAAAGGTTAAGAGTTCCTATGTTGTCCTTGCCGATGACTAGATCACTTCAACAAATCTTTCATTTTGAGAGTCGAAAGTGTTGCAGTTTATGACCACTTCAGCAGTCGTTAAGACCATGCACAGAGTCGTTACGACCACTTCTAATTTGCTCCTACCACGCTATGACCATTTCGTGTTGCTCTGACCCTGCTACATACTCATAACTTCAGTTGACGAGAGTTATGATCACGTTCACGCTGCGCTGCGCTCCTTCGACCATGTAGTAGGCTCGATCACTGTAGTCGTAACTCGATTACGACCACGCTGTGACTTACGACCATGTTGGAGACTATCGACCGCCGTGGTCGTAAAACTTACAACCATGTCTTCTGCTCTGTGATTGTGGTTATAACTCGTTTGCGACTACGTCTTCTGCTCCTGCGGACACCTCCGCTCAATCGCCGTGATTGTAACTTGTTTACGACCATGTCTGCAAATCGTCGAACTCAATATTTTCTGGGAGCCAAAGCACTCCACTTTCTTTATTTCTCTCCCTCTTGTTTTGATCACACCGATCGCACCATCTCGCTCTCTGTGTACCACTCTTATTACATTGCTCTCCTTTTATACCCAACATAACGACTAAGAAACGGAAAAGCATATAACTCGAAAACAGACTAGAATTGGACTCGGCTATAGACTCTAATATGGACTCGACTTCTACGTATACGACAACGATGCGTACACAAATACAGACTCGGATACGACTAAGCAATGGAAACAAGATTACTTCTAATAATCACCTCCTTAATCTTGTTTCTCCATCTTGATAACGCCGATCTTCTCTCTTGCTTCCACTTCTTCCTTCTACTTGCACTCCTGTGCGCCATACCTTCTTGAGCTTTGCACAATCTGACACTTGCCACATCTCGCACCTGGACTGAACCTGTCCTTCCTTGTATGCCTGCCTGCCTAGGCTGGAGCACCTGCTCCCACAGCCGCCTTGGCTTCACCGTTCCTTGAGCCTCCCACTTCTCTCTTTGGGCCAAGTCTTTCCACTTTCCTGCATACATCTCAGCTAAGGCTACACTGCTCCTAACTCCTATCTCCAACGCTTCCTGCGTTCCTTCTACAAAACCACAAAAGACTGTACCAACTTGTACTCCAAGTCTTCCTCTTGGACCTTATGCACCTTTTTCACATGGCTCCCGCATGCATGATTTTGTTGGAGTGACACTCGCATTGCCTCCACCAACTGCATGCACTCTAGAGCTGTTGCTCCCTTCATGCGCGCCTGCATGTCCATGGTCACCTGAGCTACCGCTTGCAGTGTCTACTTCACGCGGGCTGGGAGCATGGGACTCCACGTCCGCCTGTGGTCTCCTACCCGAGCCATCTCCTTTAGCATCGTCTACATAAGGATGGGGTGCCACGCTTGCATGCATGCCATGCTTGCCTCTTGCTATCTTTGCACCTCGTCCATCCGTGCCTCTCTTCACACAAACCTGTTTACAAGTTTTCAAAGAAATCTTATACAACCGATTTGGAGATTTCTTCACTTTCATCAATAGATCTTTGTTCTTGTCGTACACACGCAAAAACTCATCTTGCAGTACCACCCTGCACCCTCTTTCTGTCATCTGCTCGAGACTAAGTATGTTGTTGCACATACTTGGTATAAGATAAATTCCTGTTAACAACTTCTTACCTCCGTTCTTGCATTACAACATCATCGTCCCTTTGCCTCTTATCTCCACCATGGAGCCATCGCCAAACTTGACCTTGCCTCAAACCTTCTTATTGAGCTCATGAAACATGGAGCGATCTCCCATCATGTGGTTGCTTCCTCCATTATCCAAGTACCACTGATCCGTATGATACCTTCCTTCGTGAGTAGTTTTGGAACTACATTCTCCTCATTCAGTATCACCATGACTAGTGCCTTTTCAACATATAAGGAGAGAAGTGTCCCGGTTTTTCATCTTCTTTTTTCGTCTCAGGTGAGGTTCACCTCCCCATCCTTCTTCTTGCTTCGACAATCCGAAACATAGTGTTTACTCGTTATAGTTGAAATACTTTATATGGCTATGGCATCCTGACACGTTATGCCCATATTATCCATATTTAAAGCACTTGACATGTGACTTATCATGGGATATGTCACCACTACCTAGCAAAGCCTTGTCTCCATGGCCACCTCTGCTGCCTCGACCATTCTAGCCACCTCGATTGCGCCACCTCCCACAGTTGTTTGATGAGCCAGACCATCTCTCGGATCTCCCTTTACTAGCAATGTCTGCTCGTTGTGAGTCTGAGATCCTTGCTCGTTATGTGACTAAAACCCCTTCAATAACTCCTCACGCGCCTTGAGGGAGCCGGTGACCTCCTCTATCTTCTTCTGATGCAGATCGGAGGAGTACATAAGTGTGGTGACAACAAGTATGTACTTCTCCGAAAGCACACGCAAGTACTTCTTCATCGTCACAGATTCCTCCATTTTGTCACCAAGAGAGTTAATCTGATTGTACAATGAAGTCAGCTTGCCGGCGAACTCGTCCACTGACTAGGTCTCTCCCATCTTCAGATTATCGAACTCGCTCCACAAATTTTGGAGCCACACCTCCTTCACATGATCAACTCCCTCGTACATTGTCTGCAGTGTTTATCACACCTCCCGTGCCATCTCCTTGCCAATGAGCTGATGCATCATCGCATCTGGCACTGCTTGGTAGGTGATGGCCAAAGCCGCCTGATCTACCTTGTCGTCCACCTCCTTATCTTTTCCCTTCGGATCAACTGCACCCCAGACTCCCTAGGTGCTCATGTTCACCTTTATCTTCATTGCTCACACCGAGTAATTGTCAGTCGTCAGGAGAGGGTACTGGGGGAGATTAGCCCACCCTAGGCCTTCGCCTTATCACCCATAATCTTCAGAAATCACAGAAATCAATAGGCTTTGATACCACTTGTTGCAGTTTATGACCACTTCAGCAGTCATTACAACCACGTATAGAGTCATTATGACCACTTCTGGTTTGCCCCAACTACTTTGTGTTGCTCCGATCACGCTACATACTCGTAACTTCAACTGATGAGAGTTACGACCACATTCACGCTACGCTGCGCTCCTTCGACCATGTAGTAGGCTCAATCACCGTAGTCGTAACTCGATTTCGACCACGCTGTGACTTACAACCACGTTGAAGACTTTATCGATTGTCGTAGTTGTAAAGCTTACAACCACGTCTTCTGTTCTGTGATCGTGATCGTAACTCATTTACGACCACTCTTCTACTCTTGCTGACACCACCGCTCGATCGCCGTGGTCGTTACTTGTTTACTACCATGTTTGCAAATCATCGAACTCGATATTTTTTGGGAGCCAAAGCACTCCGCTTTCTTTATTTCTCTCCCTCCCGTTTTGATCACACCGATCGCATCATCTCGCTCTCTATGTACCTCTCTCATTACATTGCTCTACTTTTATACCCAACACAACGACTAAGAAACGAAAAAGCATATAACTCAAAAACAGACTGGAACCGGACTCGACTATAAACTCTAAATGGACTTGACTTCTATGTATACAGCAACAATGCGTATATAGATATGGACTCAGATACAACTAAACAACAGAAACAAGATTACTTCTAACACAAAGTTTTCAAATCATGTCTACAAACTATCCAAAGCCTTGTATGGTCTTAATCATGCCCATAGAGCTTGATATGATGGACTTAAGTCATTTCTGTTGAAAAATAATTTTCAAATGGGCAAAGTAGACAATACATTGTTCACCCTCAGGCATGGTAGTGATATTTTCTTCATTCAAATCTATGTGGATGACATCATTTCTGGTGGCTCATCTCATGCCTTAGATTTCAAATTTTCAAACACCATAAGCAGGGAGTTCAAAATAAGCACGATGGGGGGAGTTGACTTACTTTCTTTGATTCTAAATTAAGCAGACGAAAAAGGTATATTTTTGCATCAAGCCAAGTATGTCAAGGACCTGCTTCAACGCTTCGATATAGGAGTAGCAAGCCAATCTCCACCCTGATGGCTTCCTCATTGAGCTTGGATCCAGATCAGGATGGCGAGCCTATTGATCAGAAGGAGTACTGCAACATGATCGGCTCTCTCCTCTACCTCACGGTGCTGAGGTCGGATATACACTTCTCAATATATATGTGCGCTCAATTTCAGGCTTTCCCTCATGCATCTCATCGCCTAGCAGTGAGGTGCATTTTCAGATACCTCTAGTCCACCATTGAGTTTGGACTTTTGTTTTCTTCTTTCTCCTGTGAGAGACCATGTGGAGGTCACCTCATATGTGTGATGAGTATTTGACTGTGCTCGTTATTGAAGTTTGAGTTTGAGTGTTTGTAGTTCTTAGTGTTGCTATTAGGTTCAGGCGATAGTACTGGCCTGGAATATCAATAGTACTGGCTTGGAATCACCAGTAGTACCAGTGTTGAGTGATGGTAGTACCTCTGTGTGGTGTGACTGGCTTTTAGTTGGTGGTAGCAATTTTCTAGAGAAGGTCATTTTGGAGTTTTGGGTTGTGACTATGTCTGGTAGTACCAAAGTCTGAACCACGATAGTACCGGAGAACGATATAATTGGGATTTGTATGGTACACTACCGGAGCAGTAGTACTATCCTTGTACAAGCAATCATACCACTCCCTGTTACCAGGAAAGAGCTAAGTCGGTTTGTGGTGGTTTGATGGGCTATTGGTCAACCTATGCTGAGTTGAGTGAGTTAAATTGGTTTTTGGTAGTGTTAGTCATGGTGGGAGTCCATGCAAGTATTAGTCATGGTGGGAGTCTATATATTGTGTTAATCATGGCCAGGAGTGCCATGTAATGTTGTTGATGAGAGTCAAGTGCATGCCACTTGTACTCAGGACGGCTGTTTGTTCTTTGATATGTAAGGCGCTTGGTGATTATTGCAATCAACAGCAAGACCAAGCCTAGGGGAGATGCCCTAAGGCCATGGTCTGTCTCGTAAGTCCAGGTGGAGCATCATCTCAAGCAGAGAAACATAGGAGAAAGACAAGGGCCATGATGAGGCAAGTTCATGCATTTGGTGTGCTATTGGACTTGAGCGTTTCAAGTGGTGACAGTCCTCAGAGTAGACGTACGATCTTGGCGGTGAGTCATTGGACATTACAGATTTTGTGCAGTGGTTGCTTCGAGGAGAAGCATCATGAAGGTCGGTAGTGGCAGTTGAGAAAACTGTCTGATACCGAGTGGAAAGACGGTTAGCAAGACTATGATAGTGGCATAAGTGGTCTATGTCACATCTTGGAGGATAGAACGTGTTATTGGGTTATTGTAGCAATAAGGAAGTCGCTCTTTGAAAAGCAAGCAAGTGTGTGTAAGTGTAAAACATGTTTGTATGTGGGTTACAAGTGTTCCCATTTGTAAGTGATTGTATCCACTATATGTGTGCTAGTTGTTAGGGTTTGGCGGTAGGTGACAGCCTTCACTATTTAAGCCATTATGTGTGTTGAGAGATGTATCAAGATAGAGAGAGGTGTTAGGGTTTCCTTGTGTTTGAGATTTTGTGTATGTATATACTCTAGGGTTAAAACTCTGTCCTCCATGAGGGATTGGCTGTAAAATATTCCTCTCAAAGTGAAATAAATATCCAAACTTCATCCAAGTGAGTTGTGCCATGGATTCCTCTTTGTACTTTTGATTTGCTTAGTTTTCTTGGTTGTATTTCATCTCCTCTTGATTTCTCTTGGTGCCAAGGGTGTGTAAGAGGTGGAGATATCTCTTAAAGTTTAGATCTCATCTATCTAGGCACTTTCTATGGAAAGTTCTTGTGATTGATCGGTTTAGCTCACAAGGTAGATGATTTTGGGGGGCTTTGATATTGAGGGTGTTTTGACTTAAGTTCGTATTGTGATCTAGCTTGCTAAGACATGTAAGAACCCATCCAAGGTCATCTGGATCATCAAGGACTCATGAGCAATAGCAGATTAAGGTTTCTTTCTTTTGCTTGGTTTTGGTGCAACATCCCTTGTTTTGGATAAATGTCAGAACTTTGGTATTGATCTTCACGATCCATAATTAGAAATTAGAATAGGTTCCTAACATCCTAGAGAGGTCTTGTGCTAAGTTTCATCCTATTTGGATCATTAGTTTAAGAGTTAGCATTTCTCTTGGTCTTGTGCTGTGATGATTTTTAGCCTCTGCCTAGTGAGCAGTATTACTGCCATGACCCGAGCAGTATGACCGGTGTTACACCTATGGTACTACAGCCCGAGTGGTATGACCGTCACTTGGCCTGTGGTAGTACTAGCGAGAGATTTTGTCTCGTGTGCTTTGTCGTCTTTGGCTCTTGACTTTGGGTTAGTCTATAGGCTTGAGTTTTTCACTGCATTGAGTTGGTAATACTAGAAGGAATATTTTAAAAGTCATTCACCTCCCACCCCCTCTGACTTGACATACCCGATCCTACACCTTGTCGTTGCTAATTTTTGTTGGAATTTATTACCAGATCCTTGATGCTGCACCGTCTAGAGATACACGCCTTCTTGCGTTGGGTCCTTGATGTGACCATCATGGTCGGCTGATGGAATAGCACCTCTGTTCCTACTTTTGCTATACGTGTAAACACACAACACCTCTACTCTCCTGTACGAGAAGTTACCCAACCCGCCTAGGCTCCTGTGAATTTTGGGCGTATCTGGCCCCCCGTGGGAGAGCAATGCCAGTTTTGACCCCCCTCAAGTGGAAGTCCATATTTGGCCCCCTGGTGTGGTTGTCTATCGCGCGCCTCCTAGCGCGGCCGCCCAGAGTGCCAGCCCCTCCTGGCACGCCCGTGTGGCGCACGACCTGCCTGGCATGCCCATGATCTGCGCCACCTACCTGTCCAGTTCCTGACTGAGCGATGTGACCCTTTAGCACTGTCTCTTACCGCGTGAGGTGTAGAACGCCCTACCAGGCTGCCCTCCCTCCTCCCGTGTGTGCATCCCAGGTGTCAGCACCTGCGCAGTTGGCCCCCTCCCCTCCGATAATTGCATGATAAAATGGTTGATGGTTTCATTCTCTGGAAGAGGTAGTAGTGCCATTTCATTTGAGTGTAGTCAAGAGCGAGAGAGGCAACAGAGAAGAGAGGAAGTAAGGCCATGAAAGAATCCTATTTTTGAGTGGTTTTGAATTTGAATTTCAAGCTTGCGCATTTGGAAAATTTATAGATTGGCTTTGGAGCATCCGAAAGAGGTAATTTTTGTTGACATGTGATAATTTTTTAACAATGTGATTAGCATGTAATTAGAAAAATGGTAGTATATTAGTATGAAAAGGTGGTAGTTAGGCTTTGGTAATTAGACAGTGGCCTTAGTTGCCATCGAAGAAGTAGCGTTATTAGTGTTGTTACATGTTTATTACTCATGCTAATTACATGAATGCCATAGTTTATCTATAGGTTATTTTGATAGCATGGGAACAACATTGTATTTTTTTCTACATTTGGAAAAAGTTATGCATAGTGTAGCAATAGTAAAAGTAGTGTGAAATGGAGTAACTTAATGTTGGATACTCTGTGAAATATTTTAGGTTAGTTTGGATGAAGGGTAAACTATGATAATTGCGATGGAAATAGAAATATTTTGAGTCTAGGAAATATAAGCAATATTGAAATTACCTACAAAAAGATTAATGACCCAATTTATTTAAAATAGAAACCAACCTCCAAAAAATCTAAAAATTCAGCGAAATGTTGTACAATATGTGAGTGAGGTAGGGGAAATATTTGAAGGCAGTGTTGAAAGATTATTAATTGAAATGCCGGATGTTACTAAGTGGCATAGAATCCAATTTCTCTTTATTAAATGGTTAGTTTAGCATAGGTAAAAATATTGAGAAAGGCTGCAACTTAACATCACACACTATAGAAAATTTTGTAGGTATGCCATGTCGGGCATTCAAGATCTATTTGTGTTCCATGGGAATAGTCTCATACGTGATGGACCTATCAAATTGTGACCGAACTGTGAACCGGGTGCTTGGTCTAAAGGACATGGGCCTCTTAGAGCTCTAGAGGTGCGTCCATTCCACGTTTGATCGTGCCATTGCAAGGATCAAGCTACGCATTGAAGCGTTGTACATCTCTGTGGTGGGTGATGGAGACTTGAGGAGGCATGCCAAAAATTTTGAGCCCAATGAAGGCGTACAGCTATGGTGGGCAGCATGTATTGAATGCCATGATACCTGGCCGACCAGGTGGAAGAAGTGGAGAGCGAAGAGGAGGACATGCAAATATCTAATTTTAAATATCTAATTTTAAAGATGAGGGAGATGGAGAAGCTACTACGGGAGGTGTAGTTAGTGGTGTTGTTACCACCGATGGCGCTTATGTTAGCTGTAGGTTGGACGACATCGTGGCGGCATCACTGGTTCTGCCACAGCTAGAGGAGGCACATTGGGGCTTCAATAAAGACACTCTACTCTTAGGGCATCGCTTCCCTAACAAGAGCGCTTCCTAACATGCCATCGCTAGATATGCCGTGAACATCAGCTGGACATATTGGGTGCGCAAGTCGAATCCTGACACCTATATCGTGAGGTGTGTGGACGAATCTTGCCCTAGCAAGGTCCGTGCCCAGTGGTCAAGAGGCAGGGTCACAAACTTCCAGATCACAGTGCTGATGGATCACACATACGAGCTTGCTGAGACACTTCGAAGGCACCGCAACTTGACATCCTTGTATGTTGCCAGCCTAATCAGCCACCTGCTCATTTGTAACACCCCAGAACCCACATTACCCTGGGATGCTACTAAAACTGCTCTACAACGAGCCAATTTACAAGATAAAATAAACTGGCAATAATTACTAAACAAGATAGTATAAGCGGAAGCATAAACAACTAAGGAATAACAGGATAGCGATAACAATTCAATATTTAGAACATCCTCCAACATTTTAATCTAAAACATAGTTCACAAATTTAACATTATTAAGATAATGTAAACAAAACTATGCAAAGGTCTAGAATCCTTTCAACTTTATTACAGCATTAAACTAGGATCCAAGTGCATCAGTGTGGTGCCACTCTACCCTTCCCATGCATGCTCAAAGTCCACCTGTAGGGAGGGGGAAACAAGGGTGAGATAAAATCTCAGCAAGCAAACTGTTTAACAGGCTATTCAAACTACAAACAATTATACATTATCATTTATAATTCCATACAACTACAACCACAATTCATGTCTACAATTATTAAACCACCACAACTTCCGTATTCATACCTCTTCAATTTCAGATTTAATTGGCATATGCATGCAATCATTTTATCCACGATTAGATGCAAGAGAAAACATTTAATCTTCTACAATCCACAATAGATTAATCATCAACATTTAATCTTCCACAAATAACAATGTTTATATCCTCAACCTCAAATCACCATCAATGACGGTAAAGCATTTAGCAAATAAATCTTGTTTGACCACTTTAAATCCTCGACCACTACCACTACCAAAAGCAATAAAACATATGTATGTCTTACTTCAATACTTTATTATTTCCCACATCCACAATTGATATCATCAATTACTACAAGAGAAAAGAATCTCATGCCACCATCACAACCCTTACCATACACAAGGGAGGAACCGCATTCCACGACCACAACCACAATCCTCATACCACAATTAGCTCACATGAGCCAATTCCACATTGCAACTATGAAGTTGAATATTCCACAAAATAACTTCACCACAACATATTGCATATGTATGCAAATGATCTTCCCACAATGCAATGCATATGAATGCTTTCATGCTATGCTCCACATCACTCTTTCCAGGGCAGGATTGAGATGCATCGTATTACGGCAATATACGATGCTCCCGCGGGATAAGAGGTGCATCGTATTACGGCAATATACGATGCTGTACCGGTACGGTCGCGGCTATGTGCGGCGACATCCACATATGCATATGACATGATATGACATGATATGAATGATATGATAATCACAAATCACATTAATCCATCCTCAAAGGAGCATCAGCATGCTCACAACATATCCACAACCACCACATGTTATTTTCATGTTCCACATTATAACATTAAGCAAGATTTCCACATGGCTACTAGCAGATTATCAACATATCAATGGATAAATACTTGCTACCATCTCCACAATTAAGATATCATGCAATTATGGCATAGTCTATCAAATTATGATAATAATGTAAACTGAAAGTAGAAGGAATAACAAGTTAAACGGTAGCAACCACCGCTACGTTTACTTGCCTCAAACCGACGAAGCGAAGTAAAATCAAGAACGCTCAGGGACAAGACCACCTGTCCAAAAGGCAACTCTCAGCACACAGCTACAGCATACAAACATGACATTAATAATTAAAGACATCGCTAGAACCCCGAACCCGCACAAACTCCTCTCCGCTCAACAATTCAGCAAAATACCCTCTACAGCAGCGCTGCTTAACATTTTCGTAACTTTAAAAATATTGATCCATTTACAGCAAACGATATCTCTCTGGATTCATCACTTAAAAGCCTACATTTTTCATGTAGAACACCTATTTTTATTTTGACCACAGCTAGGTGTAATTTAATGCCCAAAACAGAGGAAGAACTCTGTTCTGTCAGATTGGACAGCAATAAACAAATGCGTCCCAACATCAGTAAAAGGGTCTAAAAAAATCTGAATTTTATACAGCATCTATATCTCTAAATTTTCTACAACTTTCTCAATTATGGCCATGACCAAAAAAAACATTTACTAACTCAAATTCACAGATTACCGTCGGTCTGTACCAATCTGCTCGCCTGACGAACAGCAGTATTCCCGACCCTGAAACTCCCAGATCCCACGGCAAAAAAATTCCGAAACAAATACAGGAGATGCGCCTGGAAGTCCTATACAACTTCTCTTTTGGGAGAGTCCACAGGAAAATTCGTTTACTAGGTCAAAACCTCACGAATAGACACGCTGCGCGAATCAATCTACTGGCAGACCGCAGCTAATCTCTAATCGGGCAATTAATCTATTAACTACCTTCAAAATCCGTGCCAAGAACCCAAATTATTCATAAGAACAGAGGGTTTGGGATGAGGAAAAATTACCTAGATGAAGATTCACCCCTTTTTTCCTCCTCTTCTTCTTCTCCTTCCTTTTCCTTCCTTCTTCTCCTTCTCCTTCCTCTCCTTGGCTCCAATGGCAGCAGCACTTGTGGGGGTGATGGAGGGGGAAGAGGGCTGCGCCCAGGGGGTGGAGGAAGGGGGGGTGGCGGCTGCAAAGGGATGGGAGAGGGGGAGAAAAAGGGCTAGGGTTTTTTGGGGAGGGGGAGGGGAGATGCGGCCACCCCTTGGGCCTCCGGCCCAAGGCGGTCGGCCCACTCCTCAGGCAGCCCACTCAGAGGTTTTAATTTAATTTTTAATTTATTTATTCATTTTACATTATTCCATAATTTTTATTTTTCCCTTCCCGCGATTTACCGAAAAACCGGCGATTCCGCGGTTGATTTAAAATCTTACACCGTATCGACGATCAGGGTATTACATTCTCCCCACCTAAAAAGGATTCGTCCTCGAATCTCGCTCCTCAACCCACGAGACAAAAAGAACAATCAAGAAAAGAACAACCAAAGAATAGAGCATTCCAAAGATAGAACATCCCACGAGAAAACAACTACGGGTTCTCACCCGCCTCGAAGAACTCAGGTCCTCCTTCTACATTTGAACTTCAAGCTCCCACGTCACCTCCCGCTCGGACGGATTCGTCAAGAGGGCCTCCGCATACCTGGTGGCTCTCTTCCTCATGTCCAACTCCGACGAGTCCACGACACGCGCCGGTCAACGCCGAGCACCCGCAACTCTTTTGTCGGCTCTGAGCGGCCAACAGATCCTGTCGTTCTCGCCAAAATTATCAAGCCACTATCTAATGTCATCCTTCTTATTAAAACATTTTCCTCTATATATTATAATCGGGATATTACATTGTACCCCTTTTAAAAGAATTCAACCACAGATTCCACTCATAACATTTTACTCGAAGCACAAACAATAGCTTTCACAATTGGGGCTCAACCACAAGAAGAATAAAGGATTTTCAAGCAACACACTAGCAACCAACTTTCCTTCAAAGGACCACGGTCCAATTCAAAGGATTCACAACAAATCCTTTAACATACTCCAAATAGACATTTGGAGAATCCACATTACACAAGCCAAGAGTGAAAATCACTCGACAGACCAAAACAATCATTTTCTTTTCCTAACTGGAAAAGAATACACCACAACATCAAACAACTCAATTTGCAGATGACCTCTGCCATAAACACACAGTTTAAACAAGATTGAAGAGACCATATTACTGCTTGAGATAGTATTAATTTCCCAATCCATTCCCTTTGAAAATTTAACTTCCTTGAACCAAGGATTTCCAAATCATCGCCCAACACACCAACTCATTTATCTTAGGTTGGCAACTTCGACGATGCGCTCAAACTGAGTACATCATCCACACCCTTGCAGAGAGACTCTACTGTCTCCACAAAAAATACATTCTAACCAAGCCCTCGACCAATGGAATTACTTTGACATATAATTCCTAAAACACCTCAATCCTTTTAAGGATAACAACTCTACATTAATATCACACCCACAATCTCACCAAAATCAATCACATGACCAACAACTAGATGCCCTACACCTCTTAAAGGACTTTGCAACTCAAATTGAATACCCCTTTCTTGGAGAGGCAAAAAGAAGTAAATTTCAGCACAGAGGATGATGTTACCATCCGCAATAAACGCAAGACCAAAAGAAATAGCAACGAACTTGGACAACAAAAGATAAGATCACAGCTGAAGGCACATGCCTCCCAAGAAGAAAATACCAAATCTCAACCAATAAGAATACAGTATTGCCATTTGAGCTCAAGAAACTCTTAGGCGGCGGAAAAAAAAATATTGCCATTTGAGTTCAAGAAGCTCTTATGCGGCGAAATTAAGAAGTCAAACACACCTAAAAAAAATTGCATAACATGACTTCAACCTCCAATACTTTTACCGCACTCTTCCTTTTAACAAGGAGAATAACTTTCTTTGATTACGGTATTACCTTGATAATTCCAACAAAAAGATTTGAAGACCACAACACATTAATCCCTTAAGAGCTAATATAAGCTCTCAACGCGTCCTTTGCTCAAAACAATTTTAGCTGCCACGTAAGTCATGAGATCAAAAAGATCGCGTACGCAATTATCAAAACTTTTGATTCAAATAGTATCATGAAAGTTATCAAATTCTTTTATTTAAAGAACATTCAACATTATCGTCACAACCACATACTGACCATCATGCTAACATCAGAATAATACATTCTTAATAGGCATCATCATATCCACAAATCCCTTCATAAACTTTTGCAATAGAAACACAAGAAATCACTTCATCATGTTTCTATCATCTGAATAAGATTGCGACTACTTAATCTAGGAAATCCTAGTGCATAAGCCACCATATTAAATCAAGGCTCTTAAACAAGATGATACTAGAACATGACAATCTCACAAACATGCTAGTATGAATCTCTTATTACATTCCATATATTCAATTCTTATTGATGCTCAACTCTAATTTAGCACAAATTGATTGTACTCTAGTCATTACTAGCAATAATTGATTATTATTTTATCATAACAACATTCATGATCCTAACTTCATTTTACAATCATAAAACAATCATGAGCATAGATTCAGTATCCCACCTTACGTTCAGAAATTAGACGAAATAACTTTAAACTTCAATAATACCAGCTTTGTAAGACAAAATTCTACAAGTCAATACATCAACCTTCATCTATTTCTTTATACATGTTTCAACAATTTAACATGGTGAAAGATAGATGAATCTAGCAATTGCACATGCTCATAAAGTATCTAGATAAAGGACAGATTAAAGGTCAATATTACCAAGGCAATATTCCAACACCTTCTTACTTAATCATTCCAAACAATCAGATTAATTACTAAAGACAAAAATAATTCAATTTATCCAATAGGATAGAAATTTAAGCAATCATAATTATCATTGTAATTCTTTTTGCACACTCCTCAATAACTCAATGAGTTCCAATCATGTATAGACAAGTTCTTAATCACAATTCTTCTAGAAATTATTACAAGGCAATATCACATTAATCAACTACACTTCCTAGGATGCTAGTTGAAATTATTTATGCACCATGCTAACATCTCAACTTGATAATTCATACCTTATGAATTAGTTTATATGATTACCACCTTCCACTTAAGCATAGCAAAACTCCACAAAGGGTTTAACACTCTCTTTCAGAAAGGAATGGAAATAAACGTCAACACCCGAAATAATCTAAAAGAAATACATAGATCCAAGGCTTTAATCATATTAATGAGTTTGCATCACAAAACTTTCATTGATAAAAACTACCAAGCGAACCAATGAGTCATGAATCACAACAAGACAAAACTCACACGAAGGGACCATCCTTTCAAATCAATAATATTCACAAGGAGCAAAAGTGTCTCAAATGTTCCGAGAAGAAACAATAATTGTTTCAAGGAACACGTAGAGACCAATTGCAAACCAACAACTGCAATGATCCACAATCTCAAGAGAAAATTCATTAACTGCAATAGGCTAGGAATTGGCCAAAATCAACTCAAGGAAGATAACAACCTTTCTTAAGAAACTCACTCACAACATCTGCACTAGTTACCCGAGGTAACTACATCGCTAATCACCATGCTACAAACAGTGGTATAACCTGACAATGCCAAGGCAGCAAATACAACCTCTACATCTTATCATTGACAATTCCAACTCATAACAGTCATAGGAGCAAATAATAATCATACAAGATTATCTCATAATGTAAAACTGCTCTACAACGAGCCAATTTACAAGATAAAATAAACTGGCAATAATTACTAAACAAGATAGTATAAGCGGAAGCATAAACAACTAAGGAATAACAGGATAGCGATAACAATTCAATATTTAGAACATCCTCCAACATTTTAATCTAAAACATAGTTCACAAATTTAACATTATTAAGATAATGTAAACAAAACTATGCAAAGGTCTAGAATCCTTTCAACTTTATTACAGCATTAAACTAGGATCCAAGTGCATCAGTGTGGTGCCACTCTACCCTTCCCATGCATGCTCAAAGTCCACCTGTAGGGAGGGGGAAACAAGGGTGAGATAAAATCTCAGCAAGCAAACTGTTTAACAGGCTATTCAAACTACAAACAATTATACATTATCATTTATAATTCCATACAACTACAACCACAATTCATGTCTACAATTATTAAACCACCACAACTTCCGTATTCATACCTCTTCAATTTCAGATTTAATTGGCATATGCATGCAATCATTTTATCCACGATTAGATGCAAGAGAAAACATTTAATCTTCTACAATCCACAATAGATTAATCATCAACATTTAATCTTCCACAAATAACAATGTTTATATCCTCAACCTCAAATCACCATCAATGACGGTAAAGCATTTAGCAAATAAATCTTGTTTGACCACTTTAAATCCTCGACCACTACCACTACCAAAAGCAATAAAACATATGTATGTCTTACTTCAATACTTTATTATTTCCCACATCCACAATTGATATCATCAATTACTACAAGAGAAAAGAATCTCATGCCACCATCACAACCCTTACCATACACAAGGGAGGAACCGCATTCCACGACCACAACCACAATCCTCATACCACAATTAGCTCACATGAGCCAATTCCACATTGCAACTATGAAGTTGAATATTCCACAAAATAACTTCACCACAACATATTGCATATGTATGCAAATGATCTTCCCACAATGCAATGCATATGAATGCTTTCATGCTATGCTCCACATCACTCTTTCCAGGGCAGGATTGAGATGCATCGTATTACGGCAATATACGATGCTCCCGCGGGATAAGAGGTGCATCGTATTACGGCAATATACGATGCTGTACCGGTACGGTCGCGGCTATGTGCGGCGACATCCACATATGCATATGACATGATATGATATGATATGAATGATATGATAATCACAAATCACATTAATCCATCCTCAAAGGAGCATCAGCTTGCTCACAACATATCCACAACCACCACATGTTATTTTCATGTTCCACATTATAACATTAAGCAAGATTTCCACATGGCTACTAGCAGATTATCAACATATCAATGGATAAATACTTGCTACCATCTCCACAATTAAGATATCATGCAATTATGGCATAGTCTATCAAATTATGATAATAATGTAAACTGAAAGTAGAAGGAATAACAAGTTAAACGGTAGCAACCACCGCTACGTTTACTTGCCTCAAACCGACGAAGCGAAGTAAAATCAAGAACGCTTAGGGACAAGACCACCTGTCCAAAAGGCAACTCTCAGCACACAGCTACAGCATACAAACATGACATTAATAATTAAAGACCTCGCTAGAACCCCGAACCCGCACAAACTCCTCTCCGCTCAACAATTCAGCAAAATACCCTCTACAGCAGCGCTGCTTAACATTTTCGTAACTTTAAAAATATTGATCCATTTACAGAAAACGATATCTCTCTGGATTCATCACTTAAAAGCATACATTTTTCATGTAGAACACCTATTTTTATTTTGACCACAGCTAGGTTTAATTTAATGCCCAAAACAGAGGAAGAACTCTGTTCTGTCAGATTGGACAGCAATAAACAAATGCGTCCCAACATCAGTAAAAGGGTCTAAAAAATCTGAATGTTATACAGCAGCTATATCTCTAAATTTTCTACAACTTTCTCAATTATGGCCATGACCAAAAAAAACATTTACTAACTCAAATTCACAGATTACCGTCGGTCTGTACCAATCTGCTCGCCTGACGAACAGCAGTATTCCCGACCCTGAAACTCCCAGATCCCACGGCAAAAAAATTCCGAAACAAATACAGGAGATGCGCCTGGAAGTCCTATACAACTTCTCTTTTGGGAGAGTCCACAGGAAAATTCGTTTACTAGGTCAAAACCTCACGAACAGACACGCTGCGCGAATCAATCTACTGGCAGACCGCAGCTAATCTCTAATCGGGCAATTAATCTATTAACTACCTTCAAAATCCGTGCCAAGAACCCAAATTATTCATAAGAACAGAGGGTTTGGGATGAGGAAAAATTACCTAGATGAAGAATCACCCCTTTTTTTTCCTCCTCTTCTTCTTCTCCTTCCTTTTCCTTCCTTCTTCTCCTTCTCCTTCCTCTCCTTGGCTCCAATGGCAGCAGCACTTGTGGGGGTGATGGAGGGGGAAGAGGGCTGCGCCCAGGGGGTGGAGGAAGGGGGGGTGGCGGCTGCAAAGGGATGGGAGAGGGGGAGAAAAAGGGCTAGGGTTTTTTGGGGAGGGGGAGGGGAGATGCGGCCACCCCTTGGGCCTCCGGCCCAAGGCGGTCGGCCCACTCCCCAGGCAGCCCACTCAGAGGTTTTAATTTAATTTTTAATTTATTTATTCATTTTACATTATTCCATAATTTTTATTTTTCCCTTCCCGCGATTTACCGAAAAACCGGCGATTCCGCGGTTGATTTAAAATCTTACACCGTATCGACGATCAGGGTATTACATCATTGTAGATATTTTCATTTCATCGAAGCTTCTGTAGGCAGATGTTGTCAACATGGTGGGCTTCGAGATTAGTTACAAGAAGGTCTGGCGAGTGAAACAGAATATCATGGATTGTATGTACGACACATACGAAGAGGCCTACGACCTAGTCCCAAGATTGCTCCACCAAATAGCAAAATCAAATCCGGGAACATGAGCAAACAAGTTGGAGTGGCCGTATCCCACGAAGGAGCCAAATTGCTTCATTCTTGATAGAGTATTTTGGGTCTTCCATCAAGCGATCGATGGGTTCAAGTTTTGCCATCCCGTACTGACGATAGACAACACCTTCCTATCTGGGAAGTACAAGGGCACCATCCTGATCGCAGTTGCAGCCGATGTCAACAATCAGTTACTCCCCGTGGCATTCACAATTGTGGAGAGTGAGAACACGAAGAGCTGGTTGTGGTTCCTGCCAATGTGAAGTAGGAGGTGGTTCAGGATCGTGCGGATGTGTGCGTCATCTTGGACTGCAACGCTCGATTGTTGTCTGCGATGAGTACGATGTAGAATGGGACATAGCCCTTGTTCGTGTGGAATGACCATAGGAACGGTTGGTGTATGAGGCATCTCGCGGTGAACTTCCTCAGAAGATTTTGAAGCAAGGAGTTGATGCAGACCTTTAAGAAGCTCTGCATGCAGAACCAGAGGTGGAAGTTTCAGGCCGTGTGGAGACAGCTCGATGAGGACACCAGCAAGCATATCACAAACTCAGAAGATGGTGAACCAGGGGTAGCGATGGGTAGTTCTGCGAGAGTTGAGGAGTTCACACAGTGGGTGAACATGCACGCATCCGACTTAGAGAAGTAGTCTCTTCAGCATGACACCAGCGGTGCAATATATGGAATCATGATGACAAATATATCCAAGGTGTACAATGGTGTCCTGAAGGGTGTGCGCTCCCTACCAATCATCGTGATCATAGAGGAGAGTTGGAACCACACCATCGGGCATTTCGTGAATAGAGTCATGATGGGCAAGAAGCATATGGAGGAAGGCAAGTAATTCTCCAAAGTTATGCACGCACACATGGACATGAAGATGATGAAGGCTAGTTTGCACACTGCTAGGCCTTTTGGATGGTATCAGGAAGAAGTTTGAGATCCATCTCAGGGAGAAGTATGTCATGGGTCATACCAGAGGGGATCGCAAACAAGTCTGCATGATTGATAATGAAGCGTTGTGCATGTGTAACAAGCCGTAGCTCCTTCACAAGCCTTGCTACCATGTGTACCTGCCTGCATGGTGTGGAAGTAGGCCTCGGCGTCGTACATCTCGGAGTACTATGACATGCACCATCTGTATGGCACTTGTAGTGCGGAGTTCAACTCATATAGGTTGGATGTGCACTACGGGGACATTTGGCCAGGGGAGGTGCAGTGGGTGCCGAACGACGCGCTCAACATACCAATCATGGAAGACGATAGTCCCGCCGCATCCAAATGATATGGATGAAAGCTAGCATGGCCAACTGGTCAAGCGACCATGATGTAGACTATGCAAGATGGTTGGGCACTCCGTCAGCAACTGCCCAAGCAAGCCTAGCGCAAGCAATGCATCATAGCGATGAAGATATCATTCCCCTGTAGTGATGTTGCTTATTTGTTTTTTTGTGCGTTCGGTTGCACTGTCACAAATTTGTTCGTGACCACAATTAAATGTATTGCACAATACTTCGTGTGTACCAACTTGTAATTACTTTGGTGTATCACATGCTCGTACTTTGTACTTTCTAGTAGGTAGTTTTACTTTGTATCGATACTCCCCGACCACACGACCACGTGCATGAAATGACGTGATGATACCTCCTCAGGCCCGCTGCCTCACAGATGCGAAAACACATCAACCAAATTGCACTTTATCCTTGCACAATGCAGTCATCCATTCACGGAGAAAAAATGAGTTACTACAATGTGAAAGTGGTAACAACATGCAACCATCTACTACGGTATAGGCATAGATTGCATTACACATACATATATCATACAAAGCACTACAGATATCAACACAAATGAAAACAACACTCCTAGCACTACACCATGAAGATAACAATGAACATAAGAAAGAAAATGACACACAACATTAAGTTAATCTTGCTCTCTAATATATCAAATCGATGCCGCATCTCCACCATTTTGCTACCCCCCATCACAACTTTCTCCTATGGAACAATGCCAGGCCTAGTGCCCATTTCATCCTCCTGCACCCAGAATCAACAACCACCTGGGCCATCCTGCAATTCCATAAGAATATTTTGTAACATCTGCTAAACGATTGGAACCAACCCAAAATAAGCTGACTCACCGAGTGGAAGGGGCACTTGTAGTAGTGCCATCCAAGATTCGTGGCCTTCTGTGAGGTCTTACGTTTGACAAACGTATTGCACTTCGGGCAAATCACTATGGGTGCCGACGAAGAGGTGCTGACTTGACTCATCTCAACGTCCGGGGGAGGGAGAAGCAAACTAAGGCAGAGAGAATGGGAAAAATTACTTCGGGAGGTGAAGGAGAACAATGCAAGGGGAGTTGCTAAGGAATAGCTCCCTTTTATAGCTTGAAATGAGAGGGCAAAATGGTATTTTTGCATCCCTAATGAAAGATAGATAATGATTAGTACAACTAAATGTAGATAGTTGAAGTTCGTGGCAGCCTTACGTACTGACAAGATCAAACAAGAAGGCATTATGCACTGACAACACCAAATGAGATATGTATTACACATACATAAATCATACAAAGCACTAAAGGTAACAACGCGAATCAAAACAACACTCCCAGGGGAAGTGCCTACCCACCAGAACATGGGATCTGCATGGACGCATACAGGGAACCAGTGTAGCAAAAAAAGCATGGCATCATATTACTTTGATGCAGTAATTATAATAATTTTGTTCACAACGTTCTGTAATGGTGTTCATAATCTGTACCACTTGAATAAAACACTTGTACTTAATTTCAAATATAAGTAAATTTATTTACACGAACATATAATTGAGTACCAAAGACACACAACAAATTAAAACTTCCTAAATATGACTATGCAATTCCCACATTTCAAATGACATGAAATCATGAAACCCTAATTTCCGAAACATAAGGTCTTAATTTCCAAGACATGAATAATCAATTTTTGAGATAATGTTACAATATATAAAATTTTGAAAATAATACACAGTGAAGTACACTGCGTAAGCAGCTTTCAAAATAAATTTCTAAATATTTTGACCTCATTTTCTATATTACAAAATTTGTGCTGACAAGGCACATAAATAAATTGTGGATCAAAATTCTGAATGTTTAAAATTACAAAAAATGACACAAGCAAGTAAACTATGTTACTAGGCTTTACAAAAAATTTAATTATTTTTTAACCTCATTTTATATATCTAAAATTCTTATAAAAAGCATGTTTTTGTTTAGGTTAGGGTTTATTTTTATGTTTAGGTTAGGGTTTACGGTTTTAGAGTTTACGTTTGTGTAAGACATGACAACACTCTGCCTCGCCAGTTTTTCAGATTGACATGACAACACTATACCTCCTCAGGTTTTTAGACCGAAAAGACAGGACTTTGCAAAGCAGGGCGTGACAGCTCCCTGTAATGTAAGATATGACAACACTTTGCCTCACCAGCAACTTTTTAGAAAAACAAGGCAACGCTCTACCTCACAGGCTACTCACATAAAATTAACCACACCATGCCAACCCTTTGGCTTATAAAATAAGGTGGAAGAGATCTGGAAGAGAACATTACATTACACTACACAACCAAACCCAACACTACACCAAAGCTTGATTTACAACATCAGGATAGACAAGAGGCAGAACAAGCAATGTGACAAGATGATGAAGCAATGGGAGGAGACCCGCGAACTAGTAAAGCTTGTTGTGGCACGCGATGAATAAGCAAGAGCTGCTGCGGCCTAGGACGAAAAAGGGGGGCATACCAGAAGGTCACCTCCCCACAATGATGCCCCCTGTAGTAGCAACCCCATCCTGAACGTTCCAACTGAGTGTTCACTGCAACGCCTGCCCGAGGGGGAGACACTGCCCCTCTGTTGGTGTAGGGATCCATGCAAGTTTTTCAAGTCTAAGCAGTGGCTCAGCCTAGGCATATGTTACTGGGGTTGCACGAGCTACCCTTGTGACTATCTTGACCGCCATTGGGACACAAGCACCTATCGGCAGCTGGTAAGAACCAGTTAAAGTGTGTTTCCATACTATTTCTCTTTCAAAGTACGCACTAACAACCTCTCCCGTCAACTCATAGTGCCCAAAACTTCTATGTGGCTACCGCAAGTGGATCAACCTAGAGATCCACCCACATGACTAGTAGACTCTCGACTATGAGGAGTGGGATGTCAAAAGGCCTGCGAGATCAGGGGAGAGGAGTGCTGCAATGACAAGCAAACCAAGCATATATATTGAGAGACAAAAACTCATCTTGAGGCGTGCATGCATAGGGAGTACGAGGCTCATGAGAGGGAGCGCGAGAAAAATAGGGAAATAGCGGTCAAGGCTAAAGAGGCCACCTAAGAGTTCAACACCGAGTTCGCAAGGAAGGGAAAATGATCCCGGTCCACACAGTAGGTGGGGCCGTTCCGAACTAGTCCCCTGAAGGTCGAATTTATTTCCATTCTAAAAAGGCGCATATGTACCATAGGAGTACTTCGGTCTATTGAATCGTATCTGGTGCTATTTCTTATGCACGTAACCAAACCCTATGCGCCGTGTTATTCTTAACTTTATTATAAAATATATTTTAATTCGCAACATCAAATCTTGTCATCTTTTCGCATTCAATTCTTCATGTAACAAGGCATCCAACAACATGAAAAATGAGTTCTGAAAGAACGCACGAAATGTCTATAAGTAGAAAATTTTCAAGACGTAAACCGTCAATTTTCTAGACAATTTCAGAACATGCAAAATTCTAAAAAAAATTACATAACCAACTACAATACGTAAGGAGTTTTCAAAATATTTGCACCTCATTTTTTATATTACAAAATTCATACAGATTATACATATAAATAAATTACTGACAAAAATTCTTAATGTTTATAATTACAAAAAAATTACACAAGCAAGTAAATAAGGCTCCACAGAAAAATCATCATTTTTAAACCTCATTTCCTAATAGCGGGATTGCCAGGTGTTGGCTACCTGTTGATTCCGTAGTCGGGAGGGGGCCAGAAGCACGAAAAGAAGCCGCCGGTAGCCACAATTGCAAAAGGAGTGCACGATGGGGCCAAATCGGCCAAAGTTTCTTTGATATGCAAGTAATTCAAAATTTAATGTGATAGATATTAATTTTCTCAATTAGATTTCTAATAGAAATTGTTACTAAAAATAAAAAGGAGATAAGCCAGTATCAATTTGTGCTAAAAAAGCTGGGGGTGCTGGCGCGGGGAGGGGGGGCCGGAGCGCCAGTAAGGTGGTCTGGTCATGGGGCACGCCAGGCTGCTGGCATGGTGCAGTAGCACGCCAGGCAGGATCACACGCTTGCCGGGTGCGCTAGGCATGCTCGCACGCTGGGTGGCCCGTGGCCGCATGAGGTAGCTGGCACAGTAGCGGGCCGTGCCAGAGGGCCATATCTGCCTTTCTGCGCGTAGGAGGGCCAAAGCTGATATTGCTATGCCAGGGACTAGATATGCCCAAAATTCGGCTCCTGCTGGTTCATGTACGTGAAGAACAGCACACAGCGCGGCAGTGCCTCTGCTCCTACTGCCTCCACGTGATGCACCGAGAGACACGAAAACAATTGAATGGCAGAGCTCCTGCCGCTTTTATCAAAAAGAATTGCCATCGCTACTATCAGGACAGAAGGTATAATGATCCCCCCTCCCCAAAATATCTTTCAAATCTCTTTCTTTTAATTTGTTAACAAGCTTATCCCTCCCGTTATAGATTTGATAATGTACAAGGATGATATTAAACAAATAGCAAAGGAGTAGTAGCTGAACATTTTTGGATTGTTACTGTGCTACATCTTCCTCGAATGCATAGCTGAATTTCTTTGACTTATTTGTTTCAAACTATTCATTAATTATGATTCTCGTTTCGATTAATGTATCTGTAGGAAAATTTTCTTATTTTAGTGCTTGTTTGGTTTTTAAAATTCTACATTTTTATGGATATCTTCTTTACTCATTTGTATGGATATATAATTCTGCAGTAGATTACAGAAGTTCTGCTTGTATGTCGGAAAAAACCTTCCACACTAGGTAGTTCGAAGCAACATATTCACTTCATTATGCAATTATGTTGAAATCAAAATTTTATAATTTATGGAAACTTGTTCGGGACCTGTTGAGAAATCTGAAGCATTTGTGTTATATGTTAGCATATCTGCCGAGAATTATAAGGTAGAATGTAAACATTTCTCATGGAGATGGATAGCTGAAGGATATGTTACTGAACAATGGAGGTAAAACAGGGCAGCACTTCCTTGATGAGTTTGCTAGTAGGAGCCTGATCCAACCTATTGATATCTGCTGTGATGGTAGGCCTCATGCTTGTTGAATCCATGATGCTGTGCTCGACCTTGTCATATTCCTGGCGATTAATGTAGAGAATTTTGTAACCACCTTAGATGGACATCCGTGCAACTCTTTTGCCACACAAGATTCATCAATTCTCGTTGCAGTGTTGTCAAAGAAACCGGCAAAGTAAGTCAGATATCCACTCGCTGCATACACTGGTATTATTACACAGAAAATCTGTTGGGCTTTCATGCTTGAGAACAATTTGAGTTTGTAACCTGTCAAATATTAGTCCGTACCAACTTCTCTATGTATTTTTTTGGCCGATCAAGCATGCTTTAAGTTGGCAAAAGAGCAGAGGTTCCTTTGTCATCATTCATTGTTATTTCTTTTGCTTTAACGTCGTTTCATTTTCGGCCAAGTCATGGTTGTTACATACATGGCAAGTACTACTTTGAACTTAATAGTGTAATAGTTCGTTGAGCCTTTGTTTCCCTGAGTCCTGTATGCTACGCCGTGTGCATGGAAATGACCAGCACAAGTGGACCAACTACGCAAGTGAACCAAAGGCTTTGTGCCAGCATGCTTTAAGTCTTCTGTGTTCTTTGATTGGTGGGGAGAAAAGCCTCTTTTTTTGTCATCGCACGCACCTGCTTTACCTGCTATTGGGAAACACCATTTCCACCAACCTTTCTATATATTGATGATCAAAACTAAAAATATTTGGACAGCACGTACTAGGATGGCTTATATATGCAATGCAGCTATTACAAAATAGTAGAATAAGCAAGGCGATTGGAAAATCGTATCCTATGTAAGCATGGTGCAGAATTTGACAAACAGTTACGGCAGCTTGTAAGTGATTATCAAGGGTTGGTCCTGGAAACTTCTTCATGGATTCGGTCAAGCTATAAAACTGTAAGTAAAACAGTTTATTTGGAATTTCTCGGCATCTATCAGAAGACTAGCAGGCAGGCGTACTTCCATTACTTCCATTGCGTAAACCATTGAATTCCTGCTCCAATCAATACACGCACACACAAATACCCTCACTACACGTCTCTCTCCAAACACAAAAAAGTCAGAAGACTATCTATCTGTCCAAAATTCGAATTTCTCGGCATCTATCAGAAGACTAGAAGGCAGGCGTACTTCCATTGCGTACACCATTGAATTCCTGCTCCAATCAATAATGGGGAATTGCAGGACACTTGCCAGGAACCTAATATGGACACGCACACACAAATAACCTCACTACACGTCTCTCTCCAAACACAAAAAAGTCACTACATGAATTTTACAATTGAAACTACTTGGAAGAATAACCTCCCAGGACACTTGCCTGGACACACACGCGCACACAAATAACCTCACTACACGTCTCTCTCCGAAAAGAAAAAAAGTCACTACACGAATTTGACAATTGAAACCATTTGGGAGAATACAAACGGGCCTGCTCCAATCAATAATGGGGAATTGCAGGAATGACTGTACCTTAGCTTGACATGATCCGCTATCCACGGCAACTTCCAGGAATGGTTGGGCCTAATATGGTTGGGCATACACGCACACACAAATACCCTCACTACACATATCTCTCCAAAAACAAAAAAGTCACTACATAAGACCGCTTGCACCAGCCTTTGGTTGCATCAAACAGAACTAACCAACGCAATACGTACCCAGGAAGAAGAGGAGAGAGATGGCGGTGGTGAGCGCTGGAATGGGGGCGATGAGCTCCCTCCTCGGCAAGCTCTCCGCCTTGCTCGGCGACGAGTACAAGCTGCTCAAGGGTGTCCGCAGGGACGTCGAGCTCCTCAAGCGCGAGCTCAGGAGAATGGAGGCCTTGCTGCAGACGTTGGCCGACATGGACAAACTTGATGCCCTACACAAGGACTGGAGAAACAATGTCCGTGAGTTGAGCTATGACATCGAGGACTGTATCGACCTCTTCATGCACCACCTCGGTAGCGGTGATGCCGATGATGCCGATGCTGGGTTCATGAAGAATTTCGTGCGCCGGCTCAAGGCACTATTGACGCGCCATAATATTACAAGCCAAATCAAAGAACTGAAGGCTCGCGTCCTGGAGGAGAGCCAGCGACGTGATAGGTATAAGCTTGATAGCTCCACATCAAGGCCAACTACTGTTGATATAGATCCCCGACTGCCTGCGCTCTATGCGGAGGCCAAGGGCTTAGTAGCAATCGACGGGCCAAGGGATCAGCTTGTTGGCTGGTTGATGGATGAGACGGTGGAACTGAAAGTGGTCTCGATTGTTGGATGCGGAGGGCTGGGAAAGACAACACTTGCCATGGAGGTATATCGAAAGATCGAAGAGAACTTTCGGTGTCGAGCTTCAGTATCTGTGTCACGCACCCTCGACCTCAACAAGCTCTTGAAGGATATCCTCTTTCAAGTCGACAAAGCTGAGTATAGCAAATGCCAATCAGAGATGTGGGAAAAAGAACAACTAATTCGCAAACTCAGACATATCTTCACAGGAAAGAGGTATGTGGTGTTTATTTCTTCCTTCATGCCTGAAACTAGCGTTAATTCATAAAGCCCAAATAGGAAACTGTCGGCATGGCATGATCCATACCCTGCGATGTAGTACCGTACTAGTTCCATAATCAGTGGCTAGTGCACACAGTTACAACAGAGTTGAATCATCACGCATACATGATGGTAGAGTTTTACAAACTGGGCTATATAGACCATAGACAAATAAAGAGTCTTGCAGCAGAAAATATATAAAACATATATAGAGCCCATGTGGTTTGCCATAGTCCATAGGCAACTAATTGGGGGTGTGCGCCTTAGTATTCGGCCTTAGCGTCATCTCTAAATCCGGTGGCATAGAGATAACCTATTATCGGACCTTCTTCTTCGACTAATAGTATTCAACAAGCAACTGTAAGGATTTTATTACTCAACAAGACATTTACAAATGCTATTATTTACATGTAAGACTATTCGAAGAAAGGCTTCTCGTGTATTTCCAAATGATAAGTAATTGACAATAATCATGTTCCTCAATAATAGAAAGGTACGTTTCAAGTACCTACATTAGTATGGTTGCACAACCTTAATAGTTCACCGTATCCATATACCTCATTGTGTCCAAAACCATTTTCTAGAAATCCATTTTCTAATATCAAAATCTAACCAAGTATGGCCTTTTCTTGCAATGCCCACATCATGTGCAGCTATTCTAATAGATTTGATATATCACTCTGTAGAGAATGTATAACTTTACCTATAAGATATAATCATCTCACCATGTCAGCCATGACTCAATACAAGGATCCTAATTATTGCAATGAAAAAATTGCAAAAAAAAAAATATTTCGTTGCAATAGTTAATGTTATTGCCACAAATTATTTGTTTATGATGATAAGTTTGTTATATTGCCATAATTTTAAATTATTGTGATAAGTTTTATTTTTGTTGCAATAAATTGGTGGAAGTAAATTAGATCGTCATTGTGCTTTAAACTTTTGCTTTTCAATTTTTGCCTTGGTATTGAATCACTTCTCGTAGGTTGATAGAAATTTCAATATTGAAACAATTTAAAAAATTGCAGAACACATGCAAAAAATTTCAAAAAAATAAAAAATGTAAATAACATATAAAAATAAAATCTCCTAGAATTAAAATTATTGAAAAATAGTACAGAAAATTTAAAGTATTTTAAATTTGAGGTAAATATATAAACATCTATCAATGATTTTTTACACTCTAGAACTATTTGAAATGTTAAAATTGTAGAAAACAAATAAAATAATTTGAGTAGGGCAATAATGATTCAACATTTGGAACAAACTCTTTTGTAGTTTTCTGCAATGATGTAATGTAAATTCTAATGCATGCCATGGCAAATTTATGGTACCGAGCTTAATATTACAAAAACGGTATGTAGGTACCTCATTGTTATTGATGATGTGTGGAGAATACAAGATGGGCAATTTGTGAAGTCAGTATTTCCTGAGAATAATAATGGTAGCAGAATAATTGTTACCACACGCAATACCGATGTAGCTAAGCCATGCTGCTCTAACTCTGGTGATCAGCTATATCAAATGGCACATCTAGATGATGTTGATTCACGAAGATTGTTTTTTACAAGGATTTTTCACTCCGACAACTCATGCCCTACTGAATTGGAAAAAGTTTCTGATGAGATCTTAAAAAAATGTGGTGGTTTGCCATTGGCCATTATTACAATTGCAAGTTTGTTGGCCACTAAACCACAAAATAAGAATGAATGGGAGAGACTCCAAGATTCCATGGGTATTGGTTCTTCACATGAAAGTCTACAAGGGATTAAAGATATATTGTTCCTTAGTTACTGTGATCTACCACACCACCTGAAGACTTGTTTATTGTACATAAGCATATATCCAGAGGACTACAAAATCAATAGCAAAGAATTGATATGGAAATGGATAGCTGAAGGATTCATTACTAAGCAGGGGAGAAGTTTGGAGCAAGTAGCAAAGGATTATCTTAATGATCTTGTCAATAGAAGTATGATCCAGGCAAGTGTTGATGATGATGGTTCGGTATCAACTTGCAGGGTCCATGATTTGGTGCTTGACCTTATAATATCTCTATCAAAGGAAGAGAATTTTGTTACTGTTTTAGATGGACCTGAGTGCAATTCTTTGCCAAGCAAGATTCGCCGGCTCTCCCTGCAATCTAGCGACACAGAACATAGCACAATACTTGCAATCACAGAATCCAAGTCACATGTTCGGTCACTAAATGTGTTTGGGGCACTTGAGAAGATACCTCCCCTTGTGGACTTTCATGCTTTGAGAGTGTTGGATTTAAGTAGATGCTATTGGTTGGAAAACAAGCATATTAAAAATTTAGGAAGTTTATTTCAGCTGAGCTACTTGCACCTTGCAAGTTGGAAAATTACAGAGCTTCCAGAAGAAATTGGAAATCTGCAGTATTTACTTACTCTCGATTTGTCGGGTTGCTGTTCCATAACAAGATTGCCATCAACAATAGTCCGGCTAAAAAAACTGGTGCGTCTAATTGTGAACGACTCGGCGACACTCACAGCAGATGAGTTTGGGAGCATGCACGCCTTGGAGGAGTTACAAACTATCAGTCTGTGTGACAACCCAATAAGAATGGCAGAAGAGCTTCGACATCTAACGAAGCTGAGATCACTCTACATAGGAAAAGGACATATTTTTAGCATGTCTGGTGACAGGGAAAGGTTCAAGGAAGTTTTGTCGTCGTCTCTTAGTGAGCTTGGGAGATGCAACCTTCGATATCTGGAGATGTACGATAACTGTATGTTTAGGAACACGAGCTGCACCTTCCCACATCTCCAAGTTCTTACGATACATTGCACTTTTCCTGGGGTTCCAAGGGAAATGGCCTCCCTTACCAACCTCGTCAAATTAGACATCACGTGTCGTAACTTCGAAGACGAAGATCTCCATGTCCTCATGGGCCTGCCCTCTCTGACCCATCTCAGGCTAGCCCTTTTCATTGAAGGCAATGACACCGTCAAAATGATCACAATTGGCAGCAGCGGATTCAGGCTTCTAGAGGAGTTTGTGTGTCATTATCATCAAGAAAGTCGAACGATGTTGGTATTTGCGCCAGGTGCTACACCAGCGCTCCAACGTCTCTATGTTCACATCTTCGAAAGGGAGATGCTGTCCAAGTACTGCGGTGGTGCTGGCTTCGGCATCGAGCATCTAACGAACCTCAGGCACTTCCATTTCGAGATTCATTTTTGTGATCCCACTCCTACCGAGGGTGAAATACGGGCTTTGGCGGCCGCCATCAACAGGGAAACTCTTCTTGTCGAAATCCATGGTTATGTGCTACGTCAACCGGGAATAATCTCGCCACAGGTTTTGCTCAGGTCCCGAAATGGGGGAATTGAAATACCACCAAGGAATTGAGAGCTAGCAAAGAGCTGGAAAGGAGTCATGGCTACTACAATTCTAGCAGGTATGTATCGGCCAGTCCTTGTTCCTCTTTCCAGGAAATAAAAGTTTACAAATTATACTCCATGTGCTTCAAAATAGAGCGCATATAATTTTTTCAACTTTGTTTTAAAATATAAGATGTGCGTATGAATTTAATGGTATTTAATGTCTCTGTTTTGCCCTCATTTATTTTCTCTTCTTCGAGCAGATATACACATTAACTACTCTCTCTCTCTCTTATTCCCAGTGAATTAATAATAAAGATATTATTGTCGTTTTCATAGGGTTGATCTAAGGGCATCTCCAATAATCTGAGTCAGCTAGCTATATGTATGTACACATCAGCATATATCCTATGTGGAGGAAAGAGAGTATGCAAAAAAAAACCGAGCCAGCTCTTCCTTAAGGGCATCTTCAATGGTCTGAGTCAGCTAGCTATATGCATGTACACATCAGCATATATTCTATGTGGAGGAAAGAGAGTATGCAAAAAAAATCGAGCCAGCTCTTCCTTAAGCACTAATCTATAACGCCAAACGAGACAGCCTCTATAAATTCTGTGTGTGCATGTAAGCATCAAATAGCTATCCTTATAGATAGTTGTTTAGAATGCTAGCTTTAGTGTGTACTATATAAATGATGTGGAAGTCTTATAGTTAGTTGCTAGCTATAACCATTGGAGATGCTCTTAGTCTATAACGCCAAACGAGGTAAACTCTATAAATTCTGTGTATGCATGTAAGCATCAAATAACTATCCTTATAAATGATGTGGAAGTCTTATAGTTAGTTGCAAGCTATAACCATTGGAGATGCCCTAAATATTCACAGACACACTGTTGGTCAAAGTTGAAATAGTTTTACCGCACGCATTTTAAGATGTCACTTTTATTAACTGGAGTGAGTATACTATACTTTGTTTCATTTAGTTTCACTTCATGTGCTTTTCTCTAGATATGGAGGAGCACCAGGGCTGCTAGCGTTATGAAGGAATGATCTGGAGCAAGATGCCCCGATACACAATACGGGTACGGCGATACGGATACGGCAATAAGATATTTTTCAAAAACAAGGATACGTCGATATGGCAAGTGTGTATATGTGTCTATATATATATAGTAAAAATAACGAGTGCTCCTTGGTGCTAGGGTATTGTAGTCTAAAATAAGTATGTATCGTGTACAAAAAACTTTAAAATTTCTTGGATGTAAGAATATATATATATAAAATTGCAAATAGGCTACTACGAGAGAGGGAGAAACTAAGATTACCTTGATGAATTGAATGCTATATATTCCATTAATCAACCAGGCAAGATAGCACTTTCCAGTTGATACCTTGTACAACTATAATGCATCAGATTTTTTTGTATCTCATATGTCCAATGGTATATAACTAATTAACCATCAATGCTTGGTTAGTAATGAAAAAATGAAAATTGAAAAGTTTAAATGCCATCCTGCTGCATAGTCAATCCTACAAGCAAAAACTTGCATTGACCTCCACAAAATTGTTTCATTAAAATTGTTAATGAAACTGAAAGAACAGTGATGCATCTAGCTTAATACGCACTTCCCTCCCCATCTCCTTAAATCGTTTTGCTGCCCGGGATTTGAGTTCACTTGGCAATGGGAACATTACCACAGCAGTCTGTTGCATACAAGAGTAAATGGCATTACATACGGCATGAAACCATCCAACATTAAGATCTGTTAAATCAATAACCTCTCAGCAAAATTGGCATGCATGTTTCTCCTTTTGCAGCTTACCTTACGGTAATTTGTAAATGGCCTCAGCTTGCGTATGCGGGCATTTTTGTAAACATTTGTTTGGTCGATGATGTCATTGCGAGAGATCTTTGCAGCCCTGTCCAGCAATGTGTTGAAAATCACTGTAGCACGATCCATCAAACGATCAAAACGCTCACCATACGGCAACAGTCTGTTGCATACAAGAGTAAATGGCATTACATACGGCATGAAACCATCCAACTTTATGATCTGTTAAATCAATAACCTCTCAGCAAAATTGGCATGCATGTTTCTCCTTTTGCAGCTTACCTTACGGTAATTTGTGGTCCTGTTCTTTTTTAACTTTTGTTTTTTGTTTTTTTACTTTTCTATAATAACTAGTTTTTAAACAGAGTGTCTTTTTAAGATAGGGTCTACTAGTTAATTGTAGTACATACTGTACCGACTTCATTTATATCGGCAAAAACCGCACATGAATTTCTGAAACACGAACAGTCTAAAAGTCATAAGCTACAACCAAAATCCATAAGTCTCACTTAAAAAAGAATAGGCCCTGTAAATGGCCTCAGCTTGCGTATGCGGGCATTTTCGTAAACATTTGTTTGGTCGATGATGTCATTGCGAGGGATCTTTGCAGGCCTGTCCAGAAAAGTATTGAAAATCACTATAGCACGATCCATCAAACCATCAAAACGCTAGCCCGATCGCCATAGTTATGCTTACGCAACAATCCTGGCATCTGTAGATATTGTAATACTAGATGCCTATGTGTTGCAACGGAGTACTAAATAAAAATAATTTATATATTAAACGATGATCCTAAACTAAACATTGAACATCAATTTTATCCTTCGAAAAAGATGTATCAAGCAAAGCACAATGTATAAACTCATAAATAAATTAAATTAGAAATAGATGTTCATGTTTAGTAGTTGATATTGTTTCTTGTGCAACATGATCAAAAATAAAATACATATGACATCTAGGACGTAAGGACATCTTTATAGACAATATTTTTGATAAATGTACCAGCAGAATTAAAGCATAGACCATCTTACTGTAGCTACGACCGTGGCTTCGACCACGCATTGACCATGCCTTCAACCGTGGCTTCGACCATGGCATTAACCAGGCCTTCGACCACAATCGGCACACACGTCTGCTATAGCACACCGCTCCTTCGACTACAGCTTCGACTGCTCCTTCGACCATGACTTGGACTGCACCTTGTCGACCACATCACCGACCAAGACTTGTCGACCACAGCACATCGATTGTATCTCCGACCACACCGGTCTTTCATCACCAATTGTCGACTGTAGCTACGACCATCGACCACTATAGCTATGACTATTGACCATTGACCGTTATAGCTACGACTATTGACCATCGACCACGTTGCTACGACCATCGACACTTTAGTTACGACTACCGACCACTGTAATCACGACTATCGATTGTTGTAGCTACGACTTTCGACCGCTGTAGCTACGACTAACGATCATCAACCACTATAGCTACGAGTATGGACCAATGACCGACTGTAGCCACGACGATTGACCATTGACTGCTGTAGCTGTGACCATCGACCATCAACCGCTGTAACTACGACTATCGACCATCGATCGCAGTAGATAGACTATCGACCATTGACCGCTGTAACTATAACTATCGACCAACGACCACTACACAGTTTGACTGATGACTGCGACAGTACTCCTCCAGGTACCGATAGAGTCACTGTGGCTTCGAGAACTTCTTCGACCACGCATCGACCTTGCCTTCAACCATGGTATCGACCACGCCTTCGACTGGTCCGGAGTCTCCGACCGCTCTCCGACTCCGGGTCTTCAACTACTACACATACTTGGACACACCGACTACGTAGTACTCGAACACACCGAGTACTCAACAACGACCACGTAGTACTCAAACACACCGAGTACATTTGCCTATGACCACTTGTTTGAACTGGATTTTTCAATCTAGAATCCCCTGTGAAACACCGCACTATTCCTTAGATCAGTAGATAGTACTCATAGGTACATTGCTACATCATCTCATACATCGCATGAAGCATAATAAACCATAATATTACATAACAGAGTTTGAAATACACTGCGTCGGGTAATAGTTTTACACAAGGGCCGACCAGGGCAAATATCTACATACAAAAGCACAACGAAAATATAAGCAAAAGTAAAACAATAATCCACAGGCAAGTGACTGAGGGGTAAATGTGTACAACATATATCATCTAGACTTAGCTAATATATGTGCACACAATCTCCATTAAGTCTACTTTTCTAGGACCCGAAAACGTACAAGCCGCCCTAATTTCCTTCGTTGGCTTCTCCATCCGTGGCAGGGGTTTCCTCGTAGGCATAGTGATCTTGGGTTCCTGTTTCTGAGTTTGGTAATGCGAGAGTGAGCACAAATCCACCGTGCTTCGCAAGCTAATACACAGAATGCAATAAATAACATGCTTGTCTTATCAAGGAAAGGCTCAAGTTATTTTGTTTTGCCATCAATTGCTTTTAGAATAGTTACTTAGAAATTTTCCTATGGCCTAGTAGTTTTTACTGAAATAGAATTTTTTTCGATGCTTGAAAGAGTACAATAATAGTGATCCAGATACCATCCACCGTTACATGGTTTCTGCACCATATCCTAACCTTTTAGCGTTATAGCCGCTTACCATATCACTAGGACAATACCAGGGCAACACAAATTAGGGCTTTCCACTACTCTACATTTTTCCCATTCCATCCACAAAGTTTTTGAAATAGAACTATATCTAGTTAGGGTTCCATGTCCGCCCTTGACCGTGGGCTCAGCTATTCGAATAGTTTTGATTCTGCAGAGTTTGTACACTTTACCCACAAGAGACAATCTGGTCGTTGCCCCACATGATTCCTTAGTCATGTGGTTGAGTAGACTATCACACTAACTTTTCAAAGTATCTAGTCCCTTTTGTCATCTCACCCTATGGGCTGCTCCCACTTGCGGTGGGTCCCATACGTTGCGCAGGATGTAACCACGGATATTAGCACATTTGGACTCCACTCTCCACAACGCTAGCACGACTGGTTATTTCACCCTCCACTCGTTGTCCCTTTAGGCCTCCCATTGCACTTGCAATATTCCCCTCCTTTCCACTACCGGTGAGATGAGTTTGAGGCTTTCGATAGTTTTATTTAGCCAGGTTGCATTTTGTAGACTTGTGGTTGTACTGTTTTACATTGGAAATCATGACAAGATTCAATACTTGGGGTTATCTGGGCGGTCCTACCATCCACCTAGATATTTAAGCAAGTTGGGGTTTTGGAAGCATAGAATAGTCATATCAAAATACATCAGTCATTTCCATCATGATTTTCCAAAACAGTTTCTCATGATTGAAAGTAATACTTAGGGCATTTGGGTGCCCCCGATTGTCTAAGCAATACTAAGCAGTGGCGTATATTTACAGACTTATTTTCAAAAATCTTTCAGTAAGGTGACAAGGCTCAGATATTCAAGTGTCCAAAATGAGTGTAATACTAGCAAGATCATTAATGGGCATATAACTAGAATATGAAATTCAACATAAATTTGCATATAAAATAACAGCATGCAACTTGCTAATTTAAAACGGAATTAATTTGCGAAAAATGTAGGTTCAACATGATCAAAGTATTGACTCACCTTGGTCACAGTTGGCTTGGTCCTGATCGTCGAAAGTTGTTTTGGCCTCAGCCTCTTCCTCCCGAGCCTCGTATGCTATTTTTACATTGCACGAAAATTTGGATAAAAATCAGTAAACAAAACAAATTCTCGCCAAAATACAAGTGAGCTCCAAAAATTATGGTTTTGGTTCCATTTGATAGATATTGAATTTAGAAATTTGTTTCACTCAATTTAGAGTTAAAATAAATAAGTTATGCCCTTTTGAAGTTCTCAGTTTCAGATAAATCCGAAATTAGATAAAAATCTGATAGGTGGGGCCCACATCAGGTTTTTAAAATTTTCTTTTATTTTTATTTTCTTTTCTTTGTTCCTATGACAGGTTTTAAAGTTTTCAGTGAGCCATTTGTTACTAACTACTCATCATCAATATTAATTACCCATCATTAGCATTAATTATGTCTTAATCGGTTTTAATCACGCGGCTACTAACGACAACGTGGTCGTAGCTCCGAGTGGTCGTAAACAACTTCATAGTGGTAAACTTGTCTGTGTGGTCGTAAATGACTTCATAGTCGTAAGCTCGTCTGTGTGGTCATAAATGACTTCATAGTCGTAAGTTCGACTACGTGGTTGTAAGCTCAACTGTACTGTCATAAGTTATTCTGCGTGATCGTAATGAGTACTAGGTACTCGTAGTCATGGGACTGGGCTTCAACAAGTTGCACCGTCTTCCTCCGGTCGACACTCGGCAAGGTCGCTGTGGGTGGAGGAGATGGCGGCCGGAGCTGAGCATCCCCAAAATGGGTTGCTCATGCCCACACTTACCCGTAGGAAAAGCCTCACCGGCCAATTTGGCTGGGGCGTTGGCCGGCGGTGACTGTGGGCGGGGGTGGAAGAGGGGAGTGGTGGCTGCGGTGGCGCACAGCACCAAAGCACAATTAAGCGAGAGGAGAGCATCTAGGTGGGCTTAGGAGTCTACCTCTGGAGTCGACGCGAGTTGGGAACGGCGATGGCGAGCTAGCGGTGTGCGACGGCAAGGGGCGAAGGTGGCGCACGGTGAGGGTGAAGTAGAGGCGATGAGAGGTCCGGCCGAGGATGGGGATGGCTTTGCATCACTCCAAGGAGGCTCCGGCTCGGTGGAATCGACTTGGCGTAGCTTCAAACGGCGGATCCCTCGTCAGTCGAGGTTGGGGAAGAAGGTGCTGCCGGTGAAACTAGAGGCACGGAAAGGCCGATTGTTTGGGGTGGGAGGTAGAGCGGAGTGGTGCAGTGCCAACGGGAGCATCGGGTGGGGCTTTATAGCCGGGAAAAGCTCAGGCGTCATGGGGGTGGTTGATCGGTCTCGGCGGCGGTGTGGTTACAGAGGCGACAGGACGACGTTTGGGGCATGGGTGTGATTGCCTAGTGATGCCCACACAATAATGACGTCAAGAGCGTGTGAGACAAGGTGGACACGACAGGGCAAAATGCTGTGGGCAATGCTTATCCATTTACATATATTTATTTATTGATCTACTTATTTCCTTATATCTATTTATTTACTATGGTATATATTTATATATATGCATATTTATTCACCCCTTTTTATTTATTATTATCTTTATTATTATTATTATTATTATTATTATTATTACTACTACTACTACTACTACTATTATGATTACTAGGCCCAATTGAATTTTTAAATTTGATTCAAATCTTTACCCTTCTCATTTTGATGGATCATCTTTTCAGATTTGATTTCAAATTAAAATTTTTCTATTGTTTTTACTAGGCCCAGTGCTCATAACCATCAACCGGCTCCAACCCATCCTCCCTGCTAAACTGCATCTCGATGACAACATTCTTCAACAGTACATGTGGAAAGACTGCCAATTCCCATTGCATTGGCCTCACAAGAGCATCAACCAAACAAAGACCTTTCTCACTTGCATAAAAAATTTGTGGAGCAGGGAGAGGCCGCGAGGGAGTAGAGAGAGCGGTGGCTGGTGGGAGCAGGTAGAGCATTGGGGGAGCAACGGGAGTGGCAGCCGACGGGAGTAGGGGGATCAGGGAGAGTGGCGTGGGAGCAGAGGGAGCGGCGGCCAGCGAAAGCAAGGGGAGTAGGGAGAGGCGGCGAGGGACTAGAGGGAGCGGCGGCCGGTAGGAGCAACAGGTGTAGGCGAATCTCCAGGCGGCGGCTAGCAGGTGGCCTCCGGGCAGTGGTGGCAGCGGCGGTGATTGCGGCAACCGAGGAGGAGCAAATGTGCGGGAGGAGAGGAGGGTTTGGCCTGGTGTGACCAACGGCTTGGAATGGTGGGCGTGAGGAGACATTAGGGCTCCGGTGTTGGGCCGGCTCCTCTGTTGGGCTGGGATTCAATTGGGCCATACATATCGCTCGCTATCACGCCATATCGGTCACGTATCGGAGTATTTTTATTTTTTCAGCTGAAATTCACCGATACTCTGCCAATACCGTATCACCGTATCAGATACATATCGGACATGCCTACAATAGTTGGGAGCCGTATCGGTGCTTTCTAGATCTGGAGCTCCGTACCATCACCTACCCGGTGGTTCGTTTGAAAGAAAAACAAGATAGTGGCAGAGGGGCAGAATTGTCAGAGATTATCATCATGGACTAAGCTTCTCAGCTTATCGCCTTGGAGAGTTTGGTCATTCAGGGTGAGGTGATCCAACGAGCTTGAGCTTACTACATCTTCATGTAAGTTGGCTCCCAAGAATCAGATTTGCAATAATCCCAATTGTGTGATAACATAATATTTAAATCTAAACCAAGTAAGTGGTTTTACGCCCATGAATGACATGGCAGATAACATCGAACAGGTCCTGCATTGCACTAATTATGTATTCTTCTTGAGCATTCTGTACGGGAGGTACAGTGTATAGCTGCATGGGAACAGCGCGGGGAACATGTCCAATATTGTGGAGAGCTAGCTGCATGTCTTTGTGGGGAAAAAGTCCACTTTTTGATCTTAAACCATGGTCGGTGTCTATTTTTCAACCTACAACTTAGAAATAGTTCATTTTATAATTTTTAATTTTCAAAATCAGTCAAAGTACCCCTTGACATGAATCCACTGTGAAATTTTGGGTGCTGTAGCGTCTCAATCAACCAAAAAAAAAAAAACTTTTGCTCCGAATGCCACATTTTTTTTTCCTCTATAGTTTATCTCCTCTTCTTCCTCCTTCCGTCTCTCTTCCTACCTTGCTCTGTTCCTCTTGTCGATCTCCTATCGCCTTCCTTAGTTCCTCCTACACGGGCACCGCGGTCAGCGTGTCCATCTGTGCGTTCGCCGTCGGCGACACCGCGAGAAGCTGCATGGTGACCCATGCCACACCAAGCCGGTGCGGCTTGAACTGCAGGAGTTTGTGACGGAGGCAGAGGCTATGCTGCGGATCCTGTCGTTCCAGGTCATCGTCGTGCAAGGCCTCACCATGTCGTTCCCGTAGTCAGCGCTGTCGTTCATGGCGATGTGGATTGAGTTTGTCAGGTTCTCCCATGGCGAGATGGTGGCGCTCATGATGCTGTTCATCGCCTTGGTAACTGGTGAGCCTAACTCGTCTCTGGTATGGTCAGGAGGCCGTCCTATTAATGATATACTCTAGAAAAGCTAATGAACTTTGAACAATAAGTTAATTTGTCTCTTGAATGAATTATTATTTATATTAAATAATAATTATGTGACTTATTTGTGAAACCCTTTCCTTATGTTATGATGTTATTCTAAATATTTCTAATCTTATATCATTATACGAGACACTTATGATTTAAAGATCAACACATGTATTGATTGATGTTCACCTTTTATGAATCATGGATATGAGATATCACATCAATAAGTAGATATATGTTTGAGAACATAGTGTTAGATTGACCCCACCTTGAGACTCTGCAGGGATTGTTATATTTTTAAGTGCCATCGGTTGGTCTTATACATAATATATGTGTGATCTTTAGACTTGAGATCATCATGGTTTTCTATATATGTAATAGTTTACTTGAGGTTGCCAAATGCTACTTCATAATTGGGTAGTCATAAAGATAACTTTCGAGTTTACTATGTTGCTTTCGAGTTTATTATGTAATATACGGAGCAATATGAGCAATTAAGATATAATTTACCTCTCTTCTTTAACAGGAGAGATATCTATGTGACTTGCCTCAATGTGGTTGGATTAGAAAAGTGTATGGTTATGCTGAATGTGGTTGAAGAATCAACTACAACTAAGTAATCCACTACAAAATCTAGTGAAGGATCCTACTACTATAGGATGAAATGCATATCGTTTTGAGTTTGATATGATATCGTGAGGCAAAAGAATCAACACATAAGCACTATACATGTTCATTTGATATGATATATATATATATATATATATATATATATATATATATATATATATATATATATATATATATATATATATATATATATATATATATATATATATATATATATATATATATATATATATATATATATATATATATATATATATATATGTGTGTGTGTGTGTGTGTGTGTGTGTGTGTGTGTGTGTGTGTAGATAGGTAGGTATGTATGTATGTATATGTCGCTATGTCTTGTTAGGGACCAATGCGGATCTATGGATCAGAAGAGTGTTTCCAAGTTGCGGTTTGAGTGTATATGGACCTATAGTGTCATTTATTTAACAAGCTGGAACAAACTTGTTCGGATATGATTTGTTGTATAGGGTTCGCACCTTAATGGGCTTTGTAACACCATAAATTTTGTTTTACGCGAGTTATAAAAATTAATTAATCTGTGCTTTTGGGCTTGGTGGGCCAAGAATGGGTGTAATCAAGTCGTCATCGGACCCGAGTCCAAATTGGACTCCAAACCATGATGGGTTTTACTTGAAAACCCTAATCGTATTTATCTCTCCTATTTTTTTTGTTCATCTCAACCGGAGTCGCCAACATTATCAAGAACTAGCTGCTGTGCACTAATTGGAAAAGAAATGTCCATGCGTGCAACACATAAAAAGGAAAATGCAATGCACTCAGCCATGCATGCATGCTGCCTGTTTTGTTAACTACAGAGGGAAGAACCGAGAGAATGGAAAGGGAATTGCTGTGAACGTGGGAAGATGAGGAATTCCAGAGAAAGATTTTGCGTTGGTTTACTTGTTCTCCAAAGAACCGGATGCGTTTACAGTGGGACCTCAAGAAAACCGAACGACTGGACTTTTTCTTTACGACGACCGAATCTGTGGGGAGTTGCTACAAAAATATTTGATAAAAATCTCGATATTTCATTAATTGTTGCTAATTGTTATTGTGCACAAAAAAAAATCAAAATGTCGCAAACAAAAACAAACACCTACCGGCACTGCGAGGAGAAGGCCACCGCATCCTCGTGAGACACAGCAAACGGTGAGTTGCAGCCGGGAGACACAGCATGTAACATCCCAATTTCAAAATCCTATGTTAATGAAAATTTCAAATTTGTGTCCTGAAAGTTCAAAGAATTTTATTCCTCCAATCTAGTAATCTTGGTGCTTTTCAAAAAAAAATAAAAGTGCAAAATTGTTTTAAAATAAATACCTTGTTTTATCCCCAAAAGAGAATTCAAAGTCACCTTTCAAAATCTAGATTTTAAAGTCATCTTTCTAAATTAGGAAATTTCAGAAAAGAAGGATTTGCTTTTGTCTTTTAAAGAGGAAAGGGAAGAAAAAAATGTATAAAACCCTTTCAATCCCAGCCGCCCATCTCCTTTCCCCAGGCTCCATCTTCTTCCTGGCCGTAGCGCCCCCCTCCTCCCTGTCTTTGCCGCCGCTCGTCGCCTTCTCCCACCCACCGCATCGGCGCCTTAAAGCGACAGTGACCACCTCGCCTTCAACGCCGGCGCTCTCGTTGCCAGCGCGACGCCCCTCGCCTTCAGTGCCCGGCCGCGGCAGACCTCAGGCTCGCCTCCCTGCCCTTGCTTTCGGTGCCGCTGTCGTACGGCCTCTGCCCGCATGTCAGCTCGCTGTCCGTCGCTGCCTGGCCGAGGAGTGGCGCTGGCAAGCCGTCGCGTCCCCGGTCACCTCCCGCACGGCCCCGCTCGCCTTGACCCCCGCCTCGCCCGTGCGCGCCACTTTCTTTACGATCGAATCTGTAGGGAGTTGCTCATAGGGTCGGCCGCAACATTTCTCACCTATAGGTGCAACATTTCTTGGTCATATATGCACCAAAAATATTTGATAAAAATTTTACTGTTGCACTAGCTGTTGTTGATTGTTACACATATGAAATTAAAATGTTGCAAACAAAACAAACACCTACCAGCACTGGAGCAGAAGGCCCCCGCATCCTCACGGCGTACGGATGGGTGGCCGAGCAAACGGTGAGCAAAGGCGAAGTCGGCCCAAGACCGAGCTGGCGGCTAGCCGGCATAGCGGAGTAGCCGCTAGCAACGTGGGCTGAGATCGAGCGGGCACTGGCGAGGCCCGGGGCACGATGGTGGCTGGCGTCGACCAGAGCTATGCAGAGCCGATGACGTGGAGGATCTACTGGAGCTGGAGGAAGAAGATGGAGGCGCAGTCGACAGTGGAGACAAGAAAAAGTGGAGAAAGAGGAGAAGTGGAGGAGATGAGGAATGAGTGGCTGGAAGGAGGAAGTAGCTGTTTGAGGAAAAAAGAAGACGGGTTGAATCGTGCCGCCTCGGCCTTTGCCTGACACTTTACCACTCCCTCGCCCTACGCGTTCTAGGATACCTGGCTCTGTGCCATGCTTGCATCACCCCATCCCTGCTGTTGCACCACCCCCTGTGCTACAATGCCCAGACGCCTCTCCCCATTTTCCCCGATTTCTGCAGCGCCTCACCATTCCGTCACGTCCACACTACGCCGTCAGTTCCTTTAGTTGTGTGCTCAGGTGATCAATCACCTAGATGCTACGCTAACCCCCCTCGCGCCTGCCTTGGTTTTCCACCGGCGCCACCGCCCTGGCTGTAGCACCGCCATCATGGCACCCAATGCCTCTCACCTCCCTCCTCCGTTATAAAGTTGTGCATTGATCTCATCTCATTCCCACAACTTCCCTCGCCACCAATCGAGCCTGAGTGCCCTCTCACCATCTCCTTCCTCCTCTCTAGCCAATCCGCTGCCCGAAGCAATTCCAGTGAACCATTGCTCCTTTGGTCAATTGCCTACGCCTAGAGCACCAACAGAAGATCATAAGTCATCTCGGACCACGCCAATGTCTCCATCCTTCCCTGGTGAGCTGCCTATGTTGTCCCCCTCTCCACTACTTTGTCTCCACATCACGAGCCCGGCTGCCTCATCCCTAAGCCTCACTGTTGCTTCAGGTAAGTCCCGTGTACTCCCTAGAACCTCCCCTAGCTAGGAATTAGACCCTAGTGGCCGAGTTCACCATGGTGTCATGCTCCAGCCACCACTACTGCCTAGCTTTGTTGTCAACCACTGTAGAGCCCAATTTAGCCCGTGCTGCCTCACGTGGAGGTTTGTGTCGAGCCATAGGGTTTGTTTTGGCTTTCGCCTCCTTCCGCCGTGGACCCTCTCGCCGTCGGTGACCCGCGCCATGCTCGACGGTAGGAAGAGCTACTCTAGCAGCATGATTAAGTTTAAATGCATGTGTTTAATTCCTTAATGACCATCATTAATTCAGTTAAGCTGTGGCTGATCGGTGGGCCCCCTATTAAGTTATCTCTCCGTCCTTATGACATGTGAGCCCCAAGTCCTTTTTAAAACCTTTTAACCTAGCTTTAACAACCTTAGCCACTGAGAAGTGGGCCCGTGCTACTATTCACATAGTACTGGTCCCACTGTCAGCCTCTCAGCCTTTTTCTTTTAGAAAACGAATCTAATTTAAATTAAAACCCAGTAGGGCCCAGCTATCAGTCTCTATAGCCTTTTAAATAGAAAATTAATTCAAAAACTAATTTAAAATTCAGTGGACCCTACCTGTTAGTGAGAATAACCTCTCTCCTCTGTTTATTTCTTGAATTAAATCCTGATTTAAACTTTGAAGGACTCGTTCTCACTCATTTTAACTCCAAATTTAATGAAATTTATTTGTAAATTTTCTAAATTCAAGATCTATCTAATGATAGTTGTTTTTTCAATTTGGAGATTATTTGGATTTTCATTTGTATATATTTGTTTTGTTCACTTGTTTATTCATTTTTCGATGCAATCGCCCGAGTAGACTACGTGGACACAAATGAGCTCAGTTCGAGCAAGCACAAAAAATTCAAAACCAACCAGCTTATAGGCTAAGTGAGTTAATGCTTTGATCATATTGAGCTTACATTTATGCAAATTTATGTTCATTTAAATTATCAAATTGCATGCTTAATTTATTATGCAAATGTATGTCAAACTTAAGGTAGATACACGGCCACTAGATATTATTGTATTATTATGCCATCCTTTGATACTTGAATTATATGATCCTTGTTACCCTAGAAAATTTAATGATAACTTTACTAGCTATAGGTCATACTTAAGCGTCATCCTGAGTCTTGCTTAAGTATTGGGGCACTAATTCACCCTATCATCATCTTTTAATTATGAAACTTGCTTTAGGTAGTCATTGGAGAGAAATGATTGGTATATTTCAGATAACAATTTTTTATGCTTCTGAAAACCCTAGAAACTTGATGTTACTTGTCTAGATGGATAGTATGATGGTTGGTGCGGACGTAGCATGAGAAATTATGGTTTGTGGTATGCATCGCCCAGATGGCTTTAAGGATTGAGTCCTATGATGATCTCCTAATGAAAAATAATACAACAATAAGTCTATAATGGGTATGACCTGGCTAACTAATTTGCATTCACCAGTGCGGGTTGCACCATTGGAGTGACCCATGAGTTATGTCACTGGTTGTAAGCTGCTGTGGACATGGGTCGTGTTGCTGGTGCAAGCCGACGTGTAGCACAAGAGGGGGGTCTGGGTGTTGTGGACATAACCCCACCCAGTTCAAACATTAGCGAGTATAAGTTACACTGGCTGATATATTGTAAAGGCCTTGTGCTAATCTACTTGATTCACATGTTCAAGAAAATGTGTGAAACATAACAAGTTGATTATCTCTTGTGGGTAAAGTGTATAGTTTCCATTGAGTATAAATTATTCGAATAGCCGTGCCTATAGTCAAGAGCGGGCATGCGAACTTATATGAGTTAGTTTCTATTTCAAAATCTTTGTGGGTAGGATGAAAACTCATCAGGTGGATGTAACCATGATTTGGTGGATGTAACCTAGTGATGATAATGGGTGGGTGTAACCCAAGTAATAAAAAACTAGTATGTGGTGAATGGTACCATATAACAAGTGGATAGAACTTGCACCATTATAAATATTACACACTTTAATAAAATATGGTTTGGTTAAAATACCAAGTCACAGGGATTTCTAATTATTGTAGTTTCAAATATTGCCTTCAGCAAATAAAAGAACACGAGCCTAACTTTGTTGTATCTCACATGTATAACTATTGCATTCTGTGTGTTTTCTTATGGAGCACTGTTGCTTGTGCTCACCCTCACTCACAAACACCTCATAATATAGGGACCAAGATGACTATGCTTACTATGAAGTCCTAGGAGCCGACGATGGAGGAGACGGAGGAGCTTAGGCCATTTTTCCTAGTAGTGGGTTCTTACCATAATCAGGTTGACTTAGTGGTGATTGTGTGCATGTGTGTTATCCAGGTAGGGTAGTAACTACAACACACAATCTTAACCCCAATCACTTGCCTATGACAGGATATGCCCTACGAATTTTGCTTACCACTTTCATAGTTTATGCAATGCATACATATGGCCTGATCAGCCCTTATTATAAACTTGACCTAATGTGGTCTATTTGAACTCTTGATGATTGTAATATTAATATATGGTATGATCTTTGTCCTGTATGAAATGATTCAATGATGTATCTGTAAACACTATATACCGATGCAGAGAATAGTGCAGTGGTTTCACAGAGAATTCTAGATTGGCTAAATTTTATCTGACGGAGCTGGTATCAGAGTATATAACTGTAGGTTAAAAGAACCCTAGTTAGATTGGTCATGCCTAATGACTCGAGTTTTATTTTCAAAATACTAAGAAAAGTTTTGACAAAATATAGCATATTTATTGCCCTTACTCATCACTCTTAACTCTTTACTTACCTTTACCTTCCTTATGTTTTTACCTTGTTATTGACTCGTTGTTCAAAACTGTGTATAGCCAAATCATCTGCTGAGGGCCTGTGGGACTTTTTCTCCCACGGTGAAGATGATGGAGAGTTTGTGGATATCCTTCACAAGCTCATGTAGTATCTAGGTTATAGTCAGCTGCCTATTTTGGGGCCGAAAGACCTGCATAATGGATCGCAAATCTTGGTCAATGACACACCTTGAAGATCGAGCATGCCAGGAGCCACTTTTCGGACACCATCCAGGAAGCAGCATGTCTGGCTGCGACTCACCTGTGCGAGATGCATGAGGCCACCCTACTGAGGTCTTTGTTCCATTTCTACCTGTCTCTCTGGGTGAGAGAGCGCTACCCCGAGAACTAAAATATCAGCGAGGATGACCCGTGGTTGACGCACCAGGTCCAGCTCACCAAGGTCATGGCAGCTACCTTTGGCAGTGCCTTGGAGGATATCGATCAGCTCCGCATGCTCCTCACTTCCATCTATCACCACTTTGACACCCTTTGAGGCCAGCTAATTAGGTGTGAGATGACCTTCTCTATCATGGAGCAGGAGAGGATCGTAGCTGTCACTGAGCTTGAGCATGTCAGGGCAGCAGTCTCCTTTATAACCTCCTGTAGAATATTATTTGATAGATGAAGATGAATTTGTGATAAGACCTTATGATCTTTACGTTGCTTCTCATGAGTGGACAATGTCGTCGGTATCTTGTTGATCTCCAAAAGTGCATCATCTAAGTCAAACTATGATAAAACAGTTCGCATCTTGACTTATCATAGAGAAAACACGTGTCGCGATACAACAGTGAAAGATCATACTTCAAAGTCACCATACGGAAGAAATCCAAAATTTGTTGGAACGAATCTGTGGATACCTAGCAAAATTCTCGTAATTGGAAACTCCTGTTACACTTCATGGGTGCACCTAGCAAAATTTTGCCAAAAATAGAACAAACAGTAGTGGACTCTGATTTATTATTATTATTATTCTTTGGCCTTTCCGTGCCTCCTTTTGCCGGGCGCAGATCCTCTGACGTAACGTCAGGTGACGTTGGGTCACTGACGCGTGGGTCCACGGCTCGTGGGGCCCACACGTCAGTGACCCAACGTCACTGACGTACGTTACGTCAGAGAATCCGTGGCGCCTTTTGCCTACTGCTGGTGCGTGTGATTTTGCACGTGGATCGAGATTCTTTTCTTACCATGTGTCAGTGACCCAACGTCACCTGACGTACGTTACGTCGGAGAATCCGTGGCGCCTTTTGCCTACTGCTGGTGCGTGTGATTTTGCACGTGGATCGAGATTCTTTTCTTGTCCTGCCGAGCCACAAGAGTCAGCCGTTGTTGCCTCTCTGCTCGGGTTTCGTGCCAACGGTTTCGTGCCAACTGCGGACGTCTTAGGGTGGAGGCATTGCACGGATACAAACAGACCAGATAATTTCTGATTATTCAACCGATTAAATATTTGTGGAATGAATTAGAAGAGATAAATGGATATCTACCGATTAAATATTTGTGGAATGAATTAGAAGAAATAAATGGATATCTGGCACTATTCGTGTTCGGCTCTGATTCCAAGCAAAAAATATGGAATTGATATGACATGAGTGATATCCGTCCGTATATATTCGTATGTCAAGTGATATAAGGAAATCTGTTGTGACTTTACGTAGGAACAATATAACATATAGACGGATTGCGACATCTAAACAGGCGGGGAATACTGAGCGCTCTTCCTTCGATATATCAGCGATTAGTCTCTCCGTGTTCACTGTGATTGCACGTACTGTCAAATGTCCTATATGAAGAAGCGGATAATTTCTGTCTGACTAACCGTCCGAAGACTTATTGAATGAATACGAAATGGAGAAATAGGCACTCGATATTATCCATATCCAACTCTGACTCTGAAAAAATATGGAATATAATATATGATAAGCAATATTCGTTTGTATCCGCTCCGATTGCACTTCTAGTATTGCTTGCTTGTTGTGCACGTGGACTGAGGCAAGCGCTATTGCTTTTCTGATCGACCTGGGTGATTTTTCTCCAGGACCGAGGACCAAAGACATGACCTGGCGTCCCACGATTGGACCGGCTGAAGAAGCGATGACGCAAGGAAGCGATAACCGACGAGTCGTGCTGTGCGAGACGACGACACTGGTTTGGATTTGATGGAATTTTTTTTCGTATCTCTCATACCCTAATCTCTTGTGTCCTTATACCACTTATTGTAGATAATATACACGAAATAAAGACGAAAAACATGAATTTTAATGTGAAAAATCTTCGTAGGAAAAAACACGGATGTTCGAAGGCAAATCATTATAATAAAGAGATATTAATATATTACAATTGAGCATTTGCTCTTCTTATGGGCTACTACTGTGGTACATATATAGGGCAAGGAAAATAAGTCCCACATGAAGACGAAACCGAATCAAAATCGGTTCCTGCATATTAACATCACGTTTGATATAATCTACATATGGCCCAAACACCTGACGTTACGAATTCGGATCAAATTCAACAACAACAACAAATCGACATGTCTTGACTAGCCATTAGCTGAAGCATGATTAATACTAACTAAACGTTATATTACATGATTAGCACTAATTAAGAACAATAAACGCTTACCACCGTCAGAATATAGTCTCTTACAAGGAAAACACAAGCAACAAAATGGGCCCAAGCACCTGCAGACATGGCGCCAATGTTTCTGCCCTTGTTGGCATCCCCTTCTTCCCTAACATTCCCCTCCGCATGAGAATCGGTTTGCCCCAAGCCGCGCAGCTTCTCAGCCATCAGGAATTTAAGACAGGCAGGTATAAATATACTTATATACAAACTAATGTAAGCTTCTTTCGCTCTTTGTATAGGATGAATTCCAATATGTTTGAGCGGTTGTGGGGTTACAATATGTGGGGACGAGGAATGCATACATGGCGGACTATAAATTTCAGGATAAATATTGGAAGTTATAAAAATATTATTTAATAGAAAATATAAATGTCCACTGTTGTGGTTACAGACCAAACAGAGAGAGATGGTAGAGGAGAGATGGGAGAGAGTGTCCTCCTCCCTTAGCCTTCCCTTCATATATATTTTCATATGGGGTGTGCTTTTACAACTATGCCCTTTCATTAGTACATCCCAGTCAGGGTTATTTATGCCATTGCACATATCCTACTTTGGGTCCTATAACCTTCTAACAGGTCTGCCGGGCTTAGGTGGAGGCCACCCCTACAACAGGAGCCTCTCATGGTGAAGGGCTTCACAGGGCCGAAGCCATGCCGCCGCGTCCTTTGGCCCCCTCCGTCCCTGCGGCCTGTGAACTTCTGACTTGCGGAGCCTCAATTTGCGGCGAGGCCCGGGATCTGAAGCCGAAGCCGAAGCGTGGAGTAGTAGCTGAGCGGTTGTACTAGTTCATTGCGGGCAGTTGGACCGCCAGGCACCCATCGTTTGCGCTCCCGTCGATTGGCGCACCGCCGACTGTCCTCCCGCCAGCCTGGCGACTCCTCGCCAGGTGAACCTGGGTATAAATACGTCGGTATTGCGGCTGCTCTTTAGCCACCCCCGGTAACTCGTCTTATACCTGCACGCGGTTATCTTCTCATATGTAGGCCAATTATTGTTCATCTGCGTTTAATGACTGCGTCTACCGACGCTAATGTTAGCGAGCGCCGATGAACAATAGACGGCCTATTCATGGGAATACGTCACGGCTTGCTGCAGAAATCTCGGACGTCTACAGGATCCTGGTCGCGCATCCCGCTTTCGCGTGGAAATGGCAAGGCCTGACCCTTGGCACAGGTAGCGGCAAAGCCGGTGCTGGCGCCGAGTGGAAGTAGACGTGCGCGCGCACTCCGTCCCCTACCCTTCGAACGGGTGGCAGCGAAGCCTGGCGCCGAGTCGAAGTAGACGCGCGCGCGCTCCGTCCCCTACCCTTCGAACAGGTGGCAGCGGAGGCTGGCGCCTAGTCAAAGTAGACGCGCGCGCGCTCCGTCCCCTACCCTTCGAACGGGTGGAAGCGGAGGCTGGTGCCGAGTCAAAGTAGATGCGCACGCGCTTCGTCCCCTACCCTTCGAACGGGTGGCAGCGGAGGCTGGCGCCTAGTCAAGGTAGATGCGCGCGCGCTCCGTTTCCTACCCTTCGAACGGGTGGCAGTAGAGGCTAGCGTAGAGTCGAAGTAGACGCGCGCGCGCTCCGTCCCCTACCCTTCGAACGGGTGGCAGCGGAGGCTGGCGCCTAGTCGACGCAGACGCGCGCGCGCTCCGTCCCCTACCCTTCGAACGGGTGGCAGCGGAGGCTGGCGCCTAGTCGAAGTAGACGCGTGCGCGCTCCGTCCCCTACCCTTCGAACGGGTGGCAGCGGAGGCTGGCGCCGAGTCAAAGTAGACGTGCGCGCGCTCCGTCCCCTACCCTTCGAATGGGTGGCAGCGGAGGCTGGCACCGAGAAGCTGATGCGTCCTCCGGTCTTGGTAGTGCGCTTTTAATGGTGCCTGGAATCGTGCCGACGCCTGGCCTGTCAGGGCACAGGCTGTCCCGTCGCGCAGCCCGCCTTCCCATGGGTGGGGCACGTGGCGGCTTGTGATTGGAACACCGCGGGATGTCAGCGGTTGCGTGATCACGGCTGTTGGCGCCTTCCTTAGGGGAGGGGGACACGGGGCGGACGAGGAGTGGCGCGTCATGCGGCGTCTTTCCATATTCCGCCGCCATCTGTCACCGCCGACCGTCATGCTGTGCTCGTACAGTAGGGCCGAGGCCTCCGAGCTGCCGATAGGTCCAGTTGGCTGGGTCTTTTCCGACCTTGAGACCGACGGACGAGGGAGCAAACCGCGCTGTCCTTCGTTCCTAAGTGTCTTCCTGTAAGGGACTTCGACCCCTCGGCCTAGGCTGTGGCCTGCTAGCATCTTTCGGGCGTGGTTCTGGCCTGAATGTCATAGGCTGGTTTACTGCGGGCGAAGGCCGGCCCGAAGACCGGGGCGCATACCCCACAGTTATTTCGTGCGGAGGTTGCCACGCGGCGGGAGGCCACCGGCGCGTCGCGCGCTGATGGTCCCTGCTTTTGTGGTCGTGTGCGACGCGTACCGCCACAACGCTCCGCCTTCCGATATGCGGAATCGTGCGGGACGGACCTCTGTACGACTGTGGTCGCGTCCGGCACATGGACCGTCGTGACGCTTCGGCTAGAGCCATCGGGGCAAGGTGGCTTGAAATAACCCTCGTAACAGCGCCCCCACAGTTCTATGCCCTCTTCTCGCTTGCATTGCCTTCTAGACTCCTGTGGTATTCTCACCGCTGTATTCTCCCTTTTTGTGAGAAGTGATGGCATCCGGTGACAAGCGCGGCCGTGCAGCTAGTGACTGCGGCATTCGCCGGCGGTCGTCCCCGCTGGAGGTGAAGTACTCACTCAGCGAACGCGACCCGGCAGTGGCGGATAGGTGGTGGCTGGCGACGGAGAAGGGGGGCTCATTTTCCGGTGGTTTGGGCCCCTCGCTTGTGACCGAGAAGACGATCCAAGGGCAGCTGCGCGAGGGGAAACTATCCGAACGCCAGACGGTACGGTTGCCAGCCGCTGACGAGATGGAACCGCGCCCCGAGAAGTCGGAGGCGCTTGTGTTCGTCGCCTTCTTTGATGCAGGGCTCCGCATCCCGACGGCGACAATCGTGGGCGATGTGCTGCGGACCTTCGGGCTGGAGCTGGCACAACTGACTCCGAACGCCGTGGCCCGGCTCACCGTGTACAGTTGGGCCTTGCGCTCGGGAGCGTGCTGGCCCAGTGCCTCGTTGTTTGCTTACCTGCACGAGGCACGGTTCCAGCCCAAGGAGCGGAAGGACGGGACGCTGTCGAACTTTGGCAGCGTCACCTTCATTCTTCGGTCATCCTACGGCAAGCTCTTCCCCGCGAATTCGACTCGCGGGAAATGGGAATCTCACTGGATGAAACGGTGGTTCTACCACCGTGTGGCGAGCGGGAGCGGCCTCGAGTGCACGGGCCGGCCGATCGCGTTCAAGACCTCGCCCGGCCGGACGCTGGATAACGAAGACCGGCGGAGGGCCCGACGACTCGTGGGTGTGACCGCCCGCTTCAACATGCGTGACCTCGCCGAGGAGTATGTGATGTTCGGCGTGGCGCCGCTCGCCCGTGACTAGCGCCTCGCCGTTGAGAGGCGCCGAGACGACAAGGTTCTGCCGTCGGTCTGTGTGCTGCCGGCGCCCTCCGGTCTTCGTAAGTCCCGACCGCATCTCCCCTCTTGTACGCGCGGAGTGTATTAGGCGTTAACCCTGTCTCCTGCTGTGCTTTAGAAGTTGGCTTGGAGGACGCAGAGCGGGCTGCGCGGGTATTTCTCGGGCCGTACACTGGGAGGGAGCACGAGCAGCGCGCATCCGCAACTACGGAGGCGGGACTGGGGCGGATAAACCGCGTGTGCGAGGCCCTGGGCCTGGCCGTGCCGGACCGCGCTCCACCGACTTCGCAGCATCAAGACGACGGCGCAACGAGGACGAAGGCGCCGTCTCGCAAGAGGGCTCGAGGCGGGGCATCTGCCGCGCTTGGCAAAGCAGCTGCCACTGCTGCTTCTACTGCACCCGATGGCGCGGCGGACGCAGAGTCGGATTCAGCGAGGTACGCCGACTCGAGCTTGGGGGGGCGCGGATGGCGGAGGCGGAGGGTCTTCGGGGGGTGCCCTGGACGGCGGGCTCGCCGCAGGGAGCCGGAGAGGGGAAGTCTCAGCACCCGCAGCGGTCGTCGGAACAGGATCCGTGCTGACCAGTGGCGCTGAGGTGGAGCCCTCAGTCGTGGCCGCTATGATGCCGGGGACGCAACCTTCGGTCGTGGCCACCGCGGCGCTGGGGACGCAACCTTCGGCCACGACTGCTGCGGTGCTGGAGGCTCAACCTTCGGCCGCGACCGCTGCGGTGCCGGAGGCTCAACCTTCGGCCGCGACCGCTGCGGTGCCGGAGACGCCTTCCGCGGGGGCACACGGAGCTGGGCCTTCGCCGACGGCGGCGACCGAGACTGAGGTGCCCTCCGCAAAAGTTGCCACGGTGGGGTCTTCGCCCCTGGATGCTGTAGCCGCGGGCGCCTCTCGAGGCGCGGCTACTGGGGCAGGGCCGCCGCCATCCATTCCGGCTAAACGGCCGTGTCTACGGCCGGGGCTTCACCGGACCTCGAGGGGGTTCACCGTGGTGACGGGCATCGGGAGCCTGTGGGACTCCGACGCATATGCCGAGGTCCCTGTGGCTCACGCTCCCCCTGCTCCTCCGGCCGCGTCGTCCGTCGTGCAGGAACGGTCAGCGCCGGCCCCGAACGCAGAGGCTTCTGTTTCTTGCGGGACCACGCCCCCCCGCGGGGGCTGGCGCCACTGCCACCCTGCCCGAGACTAGGGAGGCGGGCCCCCGAAGCCCTCTGTCTGCTGCCGAGGGTAAGGTGGCTTAATTTACCCTGACATTCTTCGTTGCGCCTTGTGGTGTTCTCATCCGCATCCCTGTCCGCAGCGTCGCTCATTCCGGAGGAGGAGCTTTTGCCGGAACATGGAGGTCCTGGTGCTGGTGACGCAAACACCATGCGCCCGAGCCTGGCGGACCTCGTTCCTCCGTCGGAGACGATGAGGGCGTGGCGCGGAATCGTGGATGAGGCGACCGCCATCGTCAGTCAGCAAGAGCTGCAGACCTACGAGGTGGGGCGTCTCGGGGACGCCTTTGAGGTGTCAGGGGTGAGGGTAAATACTTGCTTATAATATGACAATACCTGGCCATGCTGAGCTTGCTAAGCCCCCCTCTTTTTTGTGTTGTTTTGCTCTACAGACACTTGTGCTGGGGCAGGCATTGCAAGCGGCCTATGCTCGTGCGCAAAGGGCACTGGAGGATAGGCTGCGGGTTGCCGAGGAGGGGCTGCGCGAAGCCGCGGGGGCCCGTTCTGCCCAGGATGCCCGCATCCGCCAGCTGGAAGCGGAGTACGCTGAGGCGAAGGCGCATGCCGAGGAGCTCGCCACGTCGTCGCGGGAGTCGGCCGCGGAGGCGGCGCGGCAGGAGTTTGCAGCGGAGCGAGACGGCCTTCTGCGACAGGTAGCCTCGCTAGAGAAGGAAAAAGGCGAGCTTGCCTTAACTCTAGCAGAGCGTGACCGGACGCTTGGCGAGGCCTCGGTAATTGCATGGGATGACATGCAAGCGCTGGAGAGCCATCTCGAAGGTCTTGTGGCTAAAGTGCCGGACCGCGCCTTCGGCCCGGAGAAGCTGCCTCGGACCCTTCGCTGGATCGGAGATGCCGCCAACATTGCGCGCGGCGCCGCGACAACCTTCGGCAACCATTGTGCTTACGTAGCGTCGTGCATGGTGTGCGCGCTCCTATAGCACCGCGGCTGCACGCACGTCGCCGGGCGGGTGGATCCCCAGCTGGAGATGCCCGGCGGGGCCGGAGTGATGTCCGGTGCCGTCCGCGCTGCTCGTCGCGCCGTCAAGTGCTTCTACGAGCGTACTGGGATTACATCGGGGAGGCTGCCGCGCGGGTCGAGCTCCGGAAGTCCCTTTATGGGGAGGGGAGCCTCGGCCAGTTTCTGGACGAGGTCCCACGACGTGACGAGGGCGGCACTGAGGCCTCCAGAGGGACCGAAAATTCACAGGTGTGACGCCGAGGCGGTCAGGCGTATGCGTGCGTTGTAATATCCCCGCCCTCTTTTTTTATGTGAATGAAGTGCGTGCTTGCTCTACGAATGTTGATTATTTCACTTGTGTCCCGGGCAGCTTCCTCGTTGGGGCCAACTGCTTGCGTCCGACCGTGCGACCCGACGGCGCCTTCGACGCTGGCGGAGAGCCGAGGAGTTGCTGAACTTTTGGGCGGGCCGATCTCCTTCTGGCGAAGCCCCGGCCTTAGCGCGCGCCAAGGATGAGCCTGCCGAATATCGGCTTAGTACGGCAGAGATGTTGGCGGGCCACTGTATTTGTAGTATTTTTCAATACATATACTTGCTGGTGCTTCAGGCGGTCATGTTATGCGGGGACAAGACCCCCACAGTCACCGTACGCCACTGGAGTAGTCGTGCGAGCGCTGTCCCTTGCCCATCGAACAGGTGGTCGCGGAGCTTGCACTTCGTAGACGCGCGCGCTCCGTCCCTTACCCTTCGAACGGGTAGCAGCACGACTTGTCTAAAATTGCATAGACCGGCGCGCGCGGAGGCTAACCTCGATGGCACGACTTGTTTAAAGTCCGTAGACTGGCGCGTGCGGAGGCGGACCTCGATGGCACGACTTGTTTAAAGTCCGTAGACTGGCGCGTGCGGAGGCGGACCTCGATGGCACGACTTGTTTAAAGTCCGTAGACTAGCGCGTGCGGAGGCGGACCTCGATGGCACGACATATTTAAAGTCCGTAGACTGGTGCGTGCGGAGGTGGACCTCGATGGCACGACTTGTTTAAAGTCCGTAGACTGGCGCGTGCGGAGGCGGAAGTGCACGGGCGATCCGTTCCCCTACCCCCCAAGGTGGGGGGCAGCCTCTGGTGTACCTCGTACTCCGCATCTCGTTTATACTCCGTAGAGTGCGTGGGATCAGCGTCCACATCTTATTTATACTCCGGGGAGTATGCGCGAGGACGGGGTCCATGGCATGCGCGGGATTCGCGTCTTGTTTATACTCCGTAGAGTGCGTGGGATCAGCGTCCACGTCTTATTTATACTCCGGGGAGTATGCGCGAGGACGGGGTCCATGGCATGTGCGGGATTCGCGTCTTGTTTATACTCCGTAGAGTGCGTGGGATCAGCGTCCACGTCTTATTTATACTTCGGGGAGTATGCGCGAGGACGGGGTCCATGGCATGCGCGGGATTCGCGTCTTGTTTATACTCCGTAGAGTGCGTGCGGAGGCGTCCCCCCACACGTCTTTGTTTATACTCATACCCGTTCGTTTGGCGGAGAGTGCACACGCGAACGTGCGTCTTAGTTTATACTCATGCCCATGCCTTTGACGGAGAGTGCACACGCGACCGTGCGTCTTACTTTATACTCATGCCCGTGTCTTTGACGGAGAGTGCACACGCGAACATGCGTCTTTGGTTTATACTCATACCCGTACCCCTGGCTACGGAGAGTGCACACGCGAACGTGCGTCTTTGGTTTATACTCATACCCGTACCCCTGGCTACAGAGAGTGCACACGCGAACGTGCGTCTTTGGTTTATACTCATACCCGTACCCCTGGCTACGGAGAGTGCACACGCGAACGTGCGTCTTTGGTTTATACTCATACCCGTACCCTTGGCTACGGAGAGTGCACACGCGAACGTGCGTCTTTGATTTATACTCATACCCGTACCCCTGGCTACGGAGAGTGCACACGCGAACGTGCGTCTTCGTTTATGCTCTGGGAGCGCGCACGTAGGCGAGGCCTTCGCGCGCCCTCACCGCGTATTTTTGCACAATGAGAGGTTGGCGACAAACGGAACTTTATTACATCCCCGTTTGCGCGGGTGAGCGGTTACATAGGGCGGAGGTACTAACCACTTGTCTTCGGCGTGGCCCGAGCCTCTAGTAATTGCACTATCTGTAGGGCTTGCCGAGCCGCCCCCGGATGACGTCGTGGGTCCCCGCGCTGCGGTGCCGATTTTACGCATGCCGTTGAGCGTCGCGACGGGGATATCTGGCGCCGTGCTCGATGCGCCGGGCCACATCCTGGTCGCCACGGACGGTAATGATAGCCCGCGGCCCCGGGAGCTTCATGCATAAATAGCCGTGATGTGAAACCGCTCCGAAGGAGTTGAGAATTGGACGCCCCAGTATGGCATTGTAGGGGTATAGGAGATTGACGACATCGAATGTGGCATCTTCGACCCTTACGTTGTCGTCCTGGCCGAAGGAGACCTGAAGGCATATTTGACCGAGCACCCGTAGAGGTTGTCCTTCGAAGCCTTGCAACGGGACTCCCGATGGGCCAAGGCGGCTTCGGGGAGATCCCCATCTGGTCGAAGGCTGTCGCGAACAGGATGTTCGCGGAGCTGCCGCCGTCAACTAGGGCACGCCCCACATCGCATCCTGCTATAACGACCCGGACGACCAGGGGGTCCTAGTGAGGGAGTTCCCCGCCTTGGGCATCGGCGGGTGTGAACGTGACCTCGTGCTGTGCCCAGTCCGGTGGTGTCTGCGCTGGGTACACCGCTACGTGATGTAGCCTTTGTACGTAGGCCTTCTGCTGCCGTGCCGAGGCGAACTCCAGCGAGGAGCCTCCGGAGATAACATTGATAACCCTGCGGTGGGCTGCCTCCGGAGCCTGCAGCTGCAGGAGGCCCTCCCGAGGCTGCTGCACGTGAGCCTGAATCCGCAGGGGGCCCTCCTGGGGCTGCGTCCCTTGTGCTTGGATCTGCATGGGGACTTCGTATGGGTGCTGGACGTGGGCCACCACGGTCGGGCGTGCCTCCAGGTTCCTATCCCTGGCGACGCTTTGGTGGAGCACCGCGATGGAAACGCACGCACGCGTGTCGTGGGTGCCCCGACCGTGGACTTCGCACCACAGCCCCTGGTGCTGGTCGTCGTAATCGCCACGTCCTCTATCATCGCGACCCCGGCCACGGCCGCGCCCTCGACCTCGGCGCCCCCGGCCGCCACGCCCAGCGGAAGCGTTTTCTTCGGAGCCTCCTTCGATGTCGAAGACGTGCCGGCCTCGCCGCGACTTCTGCTGGCCGCGCTTGGGTCTATCGGTCAGCTCCTTGTGCGGGGCGTCCTTGCGCTCGGGCGCGTCCCTCGACGACTCCTGCTTGCGCTTTCCCTTCGAAGGGTTGTCCCTCAGCGGGTCTTCGGCCCTCGCCGAGCCATCGGCCTGGTTGGTGTCGGAGTCATCACCTTGTCTTCGTCGTGCATCCTCTTCCGCCCTGGCGTACTCCTCCATTTTGTCGAAGAGCTTCATCACTGTTTTGATAGACTTCTGCGCGTTGTATTCAGCCATCGGGCCCGGGCGAAGGCCCTGTATGGCTGCATTGACAACGGTGGTTTCGTTAACGTCTTTGACTTGGCAGCGTATCTTCGCGAAGCGTTTGAAATAATCCCGGAGCTTCTCCAAAGGTTTCTGTTTCACGGCGAAGAGCTGGTCCGCATCGACCCTCTCAACATAGTTTCCTTGAAAGTTGTTGTGAAGGCGGTCGCGGAGCTGCTCCCACGCGTAGATGGAGTTTGGCTCTATGGTAAAAAACCAGGAAAGCGCCACTCCTTGCAACGCGAGGGGGAGTCCCTTCGCCTTTGTGGTGTCATCTCCACCCGCGGCCTCGATCGCGGTTTCGTACACGCGCACGAACTCGCGGGGGTCCGTATCGCCTTTGTATGGCTCGATGACACTGGGGAACTTGAAGTCTTCGGGCCATGCCGCCTGCTGTAGCCCCGCGGAGAGCGAGGATTCTGGATCGACGCGTCGCAGCGGCACACGGCTAGATGTGGGGGCGTCGCGGCTGTCTGCCCTTTCCGGCGTGGGCTCTGGCGCAACTACTGGCGCGGCCTGCTGGCTCCGAGCCTCTTGCATGTCTCGGACAGCCCCGCGAAGATCCCCTAGCTCCCGCTGGAACGCGTTGAGGGCCGCCAGCAGAGCTCTCTCTACCGCCGGCGCGGGCGGGGCCGCCGGTGCACCCAGCGGACGGGTCGGCACGGGTACGATTGCCTCGCGAGCTCCCGAGCTGCCGGTTGTTCCGTTGTGGCTACCTCCAACCGCCCGGTCCGCGCTACCGGCGAGCGTCGCGGCAAGGGTGGCGGGGTTGGTCGCTGTAGCGTCAATGGCGGGGTTGGTCGTCGCGGCGGCAGTGGCGGGGTTGGTCGTCGCAGCGCCAGTGGCGGGGTTGGTCGTCGCAGCGCCAGTGGCGGGGTTGGCCGTCACGGTGCCAGCCGTCGCAGCGCCGGTGACGGGGTTGGTCGTCGCAGCGCCGGTGACGGGGTCGGTCGTCGCAGTGCCGGTGACGGGGTCAGTCGTCGTGGTGCGAGCGTCGACTTCCGCGACCATCACGCCCGCGTCGTCACCCACGCCCGCGACAGTCGATGCCGAAGCCCTGGTGCCCACACGACGCTCCGACCCAGCCGCCTTCTTTCCCTTCGCCGTCGTCGACGGGGCTTTCTTCGGTGCCATCCTTCTTCGGATTTCAGGCTTGCTCCTGTCCTCCCCACGGACGGCGCCAACTGTTGTGGTTACAGACCAAACAGAGAGAGAGAGATGGTAGAGGAGAGTTGGGAGAGAGTGTCCTCCTCCCTTAGCCTTCCCTTCATATATATATATATATATATATATATATATATATATATATATATATATATATATATATATATATATATATATATTCATATGGGATGTGCTTTTACAACTATGCCCTTTCATTAGTACATCCCAGTCAGGGTTATTTATGCGATTGCACATATCCTACTTTGGGTCCTATAACCTTCTAACAGGCCTGCCGGGCTTAGGTGCACCCCTACAACATCCACAGTAACAAAAATTAAAGTACAATTATTCTTACTAGAGACAACATTTTAAATAATATAAGAAATTAAAAAATAATTATAAATTATAAATTAACTCGACGATGTGGCCGTTGGAAAAAGATGTAAATTAATAGAAAAAAACATCTGCACTTACTAACATAGCAGGAACTGTCAAAATTCATCTGGTTTTATGTTTGCAGTAAAACAAGATCTTAAAACTTTTTTGTCTGCCAGCTACTTCAGAGTTGGTTACAGAAGTGGGACACTGGGACCTTTCGTTTCAGTTTTCAATAGCAACATGCAACAGGAGAATTTCTTAAGATTCCCGAGGAATTCCTTCGATTGTTTGTACCATGCAAAGACAACCTAACATAGTACCGTGCTCCAAATATTTCTCTTCTCTGGAGGGGTTAAAGATGGTGTTTCTTTGTGGAAACATTCATTATAGTTGAGCTTGTACAAGCTCCAAGAAAATTTCCTGATTCCATCAATGCAATTTTGTAAGTTCTGATATTCTAGCACGTCCCATGTCTACTAATGTTTCATGAGTTCTTTTAATTTAAAAAGCCTCTACTAAGATTTCAAGATTTTTTTTAATTTTACGAGCCTTTTATGTGTTTATAAGAAAAGACTTTTCTTAATTGTACAGTTGCATTTTTCGTGTGTTTCGAGATTATCGAGATGCAAACATAGGTACACAAACGCAACTTGTCATTGGTGGCCAAGGGCTTACAACGAAGTTATTTTCTCTATCAGGGTGGATTCCACGTAATGCTGCTTAGATTTTGCATGATCTTGACCATTTATCAATAATTCAATTATATTTTTTTAGATGATAATTCAGTTACGCTTTGTGGACAATTGATATGTTTTTGTGCGGAATCTTACTTTGGACCTGTTCTTTTTTAGTTTTTGGCCTCTACTTTTAACTTTTTTATAGTAACTAACTTTTTAAACGAAGTATTTTTGTAAGATAAGATCTATTAAGTTAATTATAGTATATATTGTACCGACTTCATTTATATCAGTAAAAATTATACGTGAGTTTTTGTTATTTTATAATCTCTTGTATGAATAATCTAAAAGTCATGAGACTTAGTCTAAAACAAAAAAAAAAAACTCAGCCTAAAGGAACATTTCACGGTATTCCCATCCCGAGTCCCAACCCCAGCGCCGTCTCTGCTCCCCCGGGCGCTCTCCAGTCTCCACGCGCCACCCCCCGGCCGCTCCCGATAGGTGAGTAGTCGGATTCCATCGCCGCCACGTTCGATTACTAATCTCTCAATTTCCGCTTCTCTCCCGATTCGGGGGGCCAAAGGGTTCTTGGACCATCACTGTTTCTTTACTTGTTGATGCGATTCCAACTCTCAAGTTTTAGTAGATTGCGGTGCTGCCGCTGGATGACGCGTGACCGGAGTGACTCGGTGTTTCTTGATAGGATCTCTGCTTGATTCTTTGCAGGATTGGTTGAGGGTGAGGAGGTCCAACTTCTAGTATACATATGTATTATATTTTGTATATAGTGAATTTTTTGCCAAAATTTTTGGGTATTCAGCTGAATGGTCTGCCCTGGGCCTGATTTACGATGAAGCACCACAATGACCAAGAACAGTAGAGATAGACACAAGCTAGCATATGTAGTTGGATAGCTGTTCTTTTTAATTAGCATCAGAACTTCCCCGATAGTTGTATAGATGTTCTTTTCAGACAAGTCATACCATCATGTTCACATGCGTACAGCTATTTGGCTATTTCTTTTATTCACTACCACTTCTTTTTTGTACCTTTTTTTCTTCTTTACAAGAAAGAACACAAGAGTCACGAAGAAAAGACTGCTGTTGCCATCCATTCCAGGGTATGGGGAGTCGCCGAGTCAGGGCTGATAAGGCAGCAGTGTTACTGACTTACTGGGTGGGTTTTTTTTTTGTGTGACTTATGACTTATAGCTTTTAAATTCTGAATGTTCGTATGTGATTTTGGTCGGTATATATAGCTGACGTCGGTATAATGTCTATTATAATTAACTTATAGACTTCGTCTTGAAAAAATACACTGTCTGAAAGCTAGTTCTATAACAAAAGCTATAAGCATGAAACTCAAAAGAATCCAGCCATAACATTTATTTCATTATTGGCACGTCTTGCCACCATTCATTCTCCTCCTACATCAAACATTAGCGCCAACTTCAGCGCTACCTTCTCCAGTTTGCCTCCTCCTTGGCAAGCTCTGCTCTCCACCTTATTGATCTAAAAGAGAGAAAAGAAGCATGTAACCCGTATTACAACAAGCTGAGAATACACCTAGAGAGAGAAAGAATCTAAACATATTGCAGCAGGAGAAATAAGGAGGGAAGATGGCGGGGGTGAGCGCTGCAACTGGGGTGATGAGCTCCCTCCTCGGAAAGCTCTCTGCCTTGCTCAGTGACGAGTACAAGCTCCTCAGGGGAGTCCGCAAGGAGGTCGAGTTCCTCAAGCGTGAGCTCAGTAGACATGGAGAAGCTCGATCCCCTAGCGATGGACTGGAGGGACAAGGTGCGTGAGCTGAGCTACGACATCGAGGACTGCATCGACCTCTTCATGCTCCGTCTGGGTAGTGGTGATGCCAAAGCCAGGTTCATGAGGAAGACTGCGCATCGGCTCAAGGCATTATGGACAAGCCATGAGATTGCAAGCCAAATCCAAGACCTCAAGGCTCGAGTCGAGGAGGAGAGCAAGCGACGTGAGAGGTATAGGCTCGACAGTGCCATCTCCAAGCCAGCTACCGTGGACATGGACCCTCGGTTGCCTGTGCTCTTTGTGGAGGCCATGGGTTTAGTGGCCATTGATGGCCCAAGGGATCAAATCGTTGGCTTATTGATGGATGAGAAGCTGGAGCTTAAAGTAGTTTCCATTGTTGGATGTGGAGGGTTGGGGAAGACGACTCTTGCTATGGAGGTGTATCACAAAATTGGAGGGGATTTTCAGTGTCGAGCTTCTGTGTCAGTGTCACGCACCCTCAATCTCAAGAAGCTTTTGAAGGATATGCTCTATCAAATTGATCAATATGAGTACTTCCAATCAGAGATGTGGGAAGAAGAACAACTAGTTCGTAAGCTCAGACATATTTTGAAACGAAAGAGGTATGTGCTTTTGATTGCTTTCTTCATACTGTCAGAAATCTGGGTTCTGAAGACAGAGCGGTTATTGAGATTATGTTGAATTCTGTAGATAGAAAAGGAGATAGCTTTCCTCTTCTCTCGCTATTCTGTTTCCCTGCGCTGTCCTATTCACTGTCCGAGAAACAGATGTTGTTTCCGTCCCGGACAGCTGAGAGTTCAATCCGATTCTCAATCAATGTTATCTCTTCTTGTAATCTCAAACTATACACTCTGTGTTATATAAATTAACACGAAGGGATCGGAGGAGATCCTTGCGGCAAATATTAGGTTTTCTAACTTGGTATCAGAGCCACCATGACTTCTCTTCCCAATCTCACCGATGCCAACACCAATGCTATAGTTGCATCATCTCCTGCTCCGCCGCCACCGATCAACTTCAGCAATTTGATCACCATTAAACTCAACAGAGGGAATTTTGTTCTCTGGAAGGCTCAGGTGGATTGTGTTCTTCATGGTTAGCAGTTATATGGCCATGTCGATGGAACCGTTCCTGCGCCGCCAGAGAAGATTATGCAAGGAACAGGCACAAACGCCGTTGAAGTCATGAATCCAGAGTATACTCGGTGGTTCGTCTAGGACAAACTTGTCCTAAGTGGACTTCTTGCCAGCATGACGGAAGAGATCCTTGGTCAGGTAATACTTCTGACCATAGCGGCGCAAGTCTGGCAGGCACTGCACACTATGTTTATGTCCCAGAATCAAGCAAGGGTGACTCAGGTTCGAATTCAACTAGTCACCATGAAGAAGAAAGATCTCTCTGCAGCGACGTATTTTCAGAAGATGAAGGCACTAGGGGATGTGATGGCTTCCATCGGGCAACCTCTCAGCGATGGCGAGATGGTTGCCTATATCCTAGCTGGACTTGGACCCGACTACAATCCACTCATCACTGCCCTTAATGTGCGCCCCACACAGATTACTCTAACTTATTTGTATTCACATCTTCTGAGCTGTGAAGTGTTATGAATAGCGTCTGTATTCATTATAAGGCCAATAGGCCAATATATATACATGTACAAGTGTGGCATATATACAGAAAACCCCTCATACAGTAGGGTAAGTACACAGCTATGTAATACATATCTAACACCCCCCTCAAACTTATGGTGGATCAACAACATGAAGTTTGGAGAGGTGAAAACTGTGCTGAGCCCTGGTTTGTGCCTTTGTGAAAAAGTCTGCCAACTGAAGCTCGGAAGACACATACTGAAGAGCAACGACCTGGTCCTGCACTTGTGTCCGTATGTAGGAAGCATCAACACTAATATGCTTTGTAAGCTCATGCTTTATCGGATCTTTAGCAATGCTAATAGCACCTATACTGTAAGACAAAAGAGGAGTCGGTGCAGAAACAGAAACACCAAAGTCCTCAAGTAACCACCGTAGCCAAGTAACCTCCGCAGTCAACAAAGCCATAGCTCGCAACTCAGCCTCAGCACTCGAACGAGAAACAGCTGTCTGTTTCTTAGTCTTCCAAGCAATGAGAGAACCACCAAGAAAAACATAATAAGCAGAGAGACCAGCGATCAGAGGGATTACTAGCCCAGGTGGCATCAAAATATGCCTTGAGCTGTAAAGAGCTAGAGCAAGGGAAAAAGAGACGACGAGAGATAGTTCCACGAAGATATCGTAGAACACGAAGAAGATGACTATAGTGGAGCTGAGTGGGAGCGGGAACAAACTGACTCAAGATATGTACAGGGTACGAAATGTCAGGACGAGTGACACAAAGATAAATAAAGCTCCCAACAAGATGATGATAGCGAGTAGAATTAGCAAGAGGCTCACCATCAGTGGGACAAAGATGAACATTAAGCTCCATGGGAGTCTCAGCTATCCGCTGATCAGTAAGAGAGGCACGATCAAGAAGATCCTGGATATACTTTTCTTGGGACACATAGAAACCTTCAGGAGTAGAAATAACCTCAATCCCAAGAAAGTAGCAAAGAGGACCCAGATCAGACATAAGAAACTGCTCATGAAGCCGCTCCTTGATAAAAGTGATATACTGAGAATCATCTCCAGTAATAATCATATCATCAACATACAAAAGGAGAAGCGTCTGACCACGAGATGAAGTGTGGATAAAAAGAGCAGGATCATGAGCACTCGCCGAAAAACCAGCTGAAGTGACCACAGAGGAGAAACGATCAAACCAGGTATGAGGAGTTTGCTTGAGGCTATAGAGAGATCGGCGAAGACGACAAACCATACCCTCAGGAACAGAATACCCAGGGGTGGCTGCATGTAGACCTCCTCACGCAACTCGTCATTGAGAAAGGCATTCTTGACGTCAAACTGAGAGATAGACCACTGTCGAACAGAGCCCACAGCAAGAAGAGTGCGAACGGTGGTCATGTGAGCGACAGGAGCAAAAGTCTCATCATAGTCATGGCCATGCTCCTGCTGAAAACCACGTGTTACAAGACGAGCCTTGTAACGCTCAAGAGAACCATCAGAGCGAGTCTTAACCTTATAGACCCACTTGCACGTGATAGGAGTAACACGCGCAGGAAGAGGAAAAAGATCCCACGTGCCAGTACGCTCAAGGGCAGCGATCTCCTCCGCCAACGCATGCTGCCATTCCTGATGAACAACAACATCATGATAAGAAGTCGGTTCGGCAAGAGCAGCAGCAGCAAAACCAAAACGCTTAGGAGGCTGAATAAACTGGCGATCGCGAAGAGTATAACAAGGAGGGGCCAAAGGGGATGACCCGTCAGAAAGAGAGGGCATATCAGAAGGAACCTCAACTCGCGGGTGACGAGTATAGTAGAGAGGATAAGAAGGAACAAGATCAGAAGCAACCTCGACGAAGTAAGGAAGACATACGGGAACCACAAAGATGTCTTAAGCGATGATGCCACTGAGCAAACAATGCGGTGGAGGCTGCAGCAGCTACAGAGGCAGTGGTGGAGGCGAGAAGACTAACTGGGGCAGCGAAAGGAAGGCGAAGCCAGTCAAGCTCCCAGAGCCGTTGGGAGTCACGACAGCGAGGGCCAGTACCAACCAGAGTCCCCGTGTGACGATCCTGAACACAAGAATCAGAAGCAAAAATAACACAACAACCATGATTAGTAGCTGGCCAGCAGATATGAGCTGCATAGTTAGTTTTGGAACATGAGAAACAGCAGGAACATGAATTTGAAAGAGTGCCTCGTCCTGTGACAGAAAGAGAGGTACCATCTGCTGTGTGGACAGTGATAGGAGCAGCTAATGAAGTAATGGAAGTAAGACATGTGGAATCAGATGTCATATGAAAGGAAGCACTAGAATCAAGAATCCAAGGTGTTGTACCTGAGGAAGGAGAAGTAGAAGGTGGTCTCTCACCAAAAGATTGATTAGCAGAACTAGACGATGCAGAAGCAACCATGCGTCTTAGCAATGTGAGAAGCTGCTGAGTGTCAGAGGTACCAGAACTCTGCTGAGAGGAGGAACCTTCAATGCCCCTCAGAGACGAGTACCACGATGAAGATCCTTTTTCTTGTAGCAAAACTGTTCCACATGTCCATCCTTGTTACAATAGGTGTAGTACCAACCGTAGCTGTCACTGGTGAAGGCACAACTGAGGAAGGAGTAACCAAAGGTACAGCGGGTATAGAAGCTGGAGAAGCCACCAAAACCGAAGGAAGTGATGATGATGATGATAGCAGACCCGCTCCACGAAGTCGAATCTCCTCAGTACGAACAGCTGCAAGGGCCTCCAACAAAGTCACATGAGGGTGACGAGCCAGCAACTGAGCACGAGTCTGCTCAAACTCAGACTGGAGATGTGTCAAAAAATTGTAGATGTGGCGAAGCTCCATGTGAGACTGCTGACGCTGACAACATTGACAGGTGCGGCAAACATCTGGCCCCAAAGAATCGATCTGACGCCATATCGCAGACAACTGAGCATAAAACTCATCCACAATTGCATCTCCTTGCTGCAGCGACTGCTCCTGTCGCACAACAGCAAGGTATAAGGAATCACCAGATGGCTCGTAGCGGCTGCGCAGATACGTCCACATCGCCTGTGTGGAAGCCAATCCAACAACATCACCAGTGAGATGCACCGCCATGCTAGCAACCAAAATAGCAGAGGCACGGGTATCTTCATCAATCCATGTCTTGTAAGCAGTATACTGAGTCTGAAAAGTCTCCATGGCATCCTCAAAAGCCTCAAATGCCTTTGTACGAGCGTCTTCGAAAGCATCCTTCGGGAGTACAGGCTCAACAGGTGGAGTAGGACGAGACGGACAAGGCAACTCGCCAGTCAGATTCTCCCAAAGGCGCTGACCACGCATGTGGAGGCGCATGTGCTGAAACCAGTCCCGATAATTGAGGCCATCGAAGATCACCGGGCAACGAGGAACAGAAATGGTGCCTGCAAAAGAAGACATCTTTCTTTTTTTTGCTTTCCCCCTTTTTTTTCTTTTTTTGATTCGGTCGGTCGGTTTATAAACCGACCGAGAGAGGAGAGCCGGGTCGTTCACCACTCGCCGAAGCACAAAAGAGGAGTCAGCGGCCTCGGGCGGGCTCAGCGACGGCAGGACGACGGCTGATGAAGCGGTGGTCGGTGGCTGATGGAGCGGCAACCGACGAGGCGGCGGTCGGCAAAACGGCGGCCTGGCAGCGACAACAAGACCGATGCGGTAGCTTGGGCAACGGCCGACCCGTACGGCGGTGACGACGGCACAGGCAGAAGGTGACAGCGGTCTCGGCGGGGTCAGCGACGGCAGTCTCGGTCGTAGATCCAGATCTGGCAGCAAATCTTGCAGCAGCAGCCGACCTCACCGGCGACCCAACAGCGGAAGATGTTGAGCGCCAAAAAGTGAGGCAGCAAATTCCGGCGGCGGCTGGAAAGACAACTAGCGGCAGCTTGATAGCCGGATCCGTGAGAGACAGGCATGGATCCCTAGGTATCACAAAACCTTAGGTTTGGCTCTGATACCATGTTATGAATAGCGTCTGTATTCATTATGAGGCCAATAGGCCAATAGGCCAATATATATACATGTACAGGTGTAGCATATATGTAGAAAACCCCTTATATAGTACGATAAGTACACAGCTATGTAATATATATCTAACATGAAGTATAGCTTGAAAAAGAAGTAGATGAAGTTCAGAGTTACGGTTCATCAGCGAGCAATACATCTCGCATGAATCGTGGATGTGGTCGTGGCTCTGGACGAGGCCGCGGACGACGAGGAACACCTGATGGCAATCGAGGACCAACACGCGGTCATGGAGGTCGCAGCTCAAAGCAAGACAATGATAGACTAATATGTCAGATCTATCACAAAGTTGGGCATGAAGCACTTCGATGCTGGTATCGGTATGATGAATCCTACATAGAACAAACCAATCATGTTGGATCATCAGCCACAACTGGAGGATATAACATCGATACAAATTGGTATGCTGATTCCGGAGCCACAGATCACCTCACAAGCGACCTTGAGCGCATGACTGTGCAGGAGCGCTATGATGGAAAAGATCAAGTCCAAATCACCAATGGCACATGTTTGCAAATTTCGCATGTTGGTCAATCTTTTATCTATGGCTCAAAACAACTAGCTCTTACAAATGTCTTGCATGTCCCAAAATTAAACAAACATCTTCTATCTATTCATAAGCTAACCAAAGACAACAATACCTATGTTGAATTTTACCTGGATTCTTTCTATGTCAAGGATCAAACGTCGAAGGAGGTTCTTCTGGAAGGTAGAAGCAAAGGAGGCCTTTATCCTATTCCATTTAAGAATTCTTCTGTGCTGCGCCATGGCCTCTCGGTTGCGAAAGCGTCCATGGATCAATGGCATAGAAGATTAGGACATCCATCATCATCTATAGTGAAGTCTGTTCTAGAATCAAACAAAATAGATTTTCTTCAAAATAAAGAGTCTAGTATCTACAATGCTTGTCAACAAGCAAAATCGCATAAGCTTCCTTTTCATAATTCAGACCGCGTGTCAACTTCTCCTCTTGAGCTTGTGCATTCCGATGTGTGGGGCCCGCTCTTCTATTTGTTGGGGGATATAAGTATTATGTCAATTTTGTGGATGATTACACCAAGTTTTGTTGGGTTTATCTCCTCAAACAAAAGTCTGATGTTGAGCAAATGTTTTACAAGTTTCAAAATCTAGTTGAATGGCAGCTAAACACCAAAATCCGCAATATCCAAATAGATTGGGGTGGTGAGTATCATAAACTCAACAGATATTTCCAGGACATAGGAGTTAATCATCGTGTGTCATGTCCACACACATCACAACAAAATGGTATAGCCGAGCGAAAACATCGTCATCTTGTAGAAACAGCTCTTGCTTTGCTAGCTCAAGGATTTTTTTTCCTTGCGGTTTTGGGATGAGGCAATTCTTACAGCCTGTTATCTTATAAATAGAATGCCTAGTCGAACAATTGATAATCAGACTCCCTTGTTTCATCTCTTGCGCGTCAATCCAAATTACAAGTACTTGAAAACTATGGGCTATGCCTGTTGGCCTCATCTCCGAGCCTATAACTCTCACAAACTAGAGTTTCCGTCAAAACAATGTGTTTTTCTTGGCTATAGCAGTATGCATAAGGGCTACAAGTGTTTAGATGGAGCAACTGATCGTGTTTATATCTCGAGAGATGTTGTTTTTGATGAAACTGTCTTTCCGTTTGCCCATACTATTGAAAATAAACCATCTCAACCTCCTTCCAATACCATTGCATCAGTTTTCCCTATGTTTGAGCCATAGATGCAAGATGATCACATACGAAATATTGCTACATCATTAACTAATTCAGATGAAGCCGATGTAGTCTCTGGTCTGGATGCAGGGGAGATACTACACCATTGTCTTCATCGATAGCAGGAACATCACAGCCCTCGACAACAGCAGAAGATGCTTCATCATCGCCACTATCATCTGGTTCTCAGGAGTCAGAACCGAACCTGATAGTTCAAGTACCAGAATCAGTGGATCATCGAATTACAACGCGACTACGAGCTGGGATTGTCAAGCCGGTTGTTCGAATAGATGGTACTATTTGTAGGGGTCCAGATTTTACAATCCGGTATCCTCTGTGATTCCACCGCACTATTCCCTGGATCAGTAGATAGTGCTCACAGATTACAGTTCTAAATATCAAAGTACATATCATGCGGAAGTGTAAACATAATAGTAGGCTTACTCACGGGCCGATATGGCCGAAACATCAAATTGCAGCAGCGGAAACGAAGCACACAGGTGGGGCCTTCAGGACATGCCCACAGGCAGCCAACTGGAGGTTCGCGACCTAGCTCTTGACATCTTCATCTTCTTCGCTATCATGGCCAAAAGTATTACTGAAGCATAGTGATCTGATTCCTGATTTTGGGTTTGTTGTGAAAGCGAGTGTGAGCACAAACCACCGTGCTCCGCGAGCTAATACACAGGATGCAAGTAAATAGTATGCATGGCTTATCAAAGGAGAGGCTCGGGTTATTTTATTTGCCAAAAATCAGTTTTAGTAGCATTATTATTATTTAATCATAGTGTTATTGTTGCTACCTAAACTCCACATGCCATAATTGACTTAATCCACCGAAAATATACTTTCTTTATTGATTGCTGTCTAAGACTCCAAACAGCGAGCGACATCATTTAATTAATCCACCAATTATACACTTTCTATATTGTTTGCTGTCTAAAACTCCAAACAGCGAGTGACATCATTTAATTTAATCCACCGATCATACATCCATTGCTGCCTAAGACTCCAAGCAGTGAGTGTCATCCTTTATTTTAGATCCACCAATAACTTTTGTATTCTAAACTCCTAACAATCCAACCCTTTTGTTATTGATCCACAACCATAATTTGCTCTTCCAATAATCAACCTTATTTTCCATTATCTATCTCTAACTAATTCACTAGTATATCTTCACCAAGAATATCATTGATCAAGTTTACGATTCTCTATTATACATCCACCAAGAATATCATTGATCAAATTTATACTCCAAGAATCGTTATCATACCTCCAAATTCCCAAAAATTCAATTGACTCATCTAGTAATCGATTCTATTAATCCCAATATTGTCAACATCTTCCAAGAATTTATATTAGTTATCAGTGTCGTAAACCAACTGAGAGACCATGTGGATGTGACCCCATGTTTGTGATGAGTAATTGACGTGTGTTCTGAAAAGATTGAGTTTGGTTTGTGTGGTTTGTGCCAAGTCGGCACTTGGCGCGGTCAGGACGGACTTGAGGCGTATTCTTCTTCCCGATCGGTCATTTGGGCCATTTCATGCTTGAGTACGATTCGTTGATGCTAATTGTGATTACATGTTTCGAGCGGTGCTATGTAATGTATTTCTTGTCTATGATGGCTACAGGACATCGAGGCGGTGTCGTGGCGAGGCACAGGATGACCGAACTAGGCGCAGGGGTGCCGAGGTCAAAGCGGTCAAGGTGTGCCAAAGACGGCGAGGACTCGAGGTGGTTGCAAGGCTTGGACGGCAAGAAATGAGGAAGCTTCCCGGAAGGTGCAAGAGGGGCATTTTGGTAAATACGCAAAGCTGCACTAAAGGAAGTGGATTTGGTTAATGGATAAAGCACAAGAGTTATTGGAGGCTTAGTGGGTAAAGAGAGAATCAAACCCATTAGTGGGAGGCTATAAAAGAGGAGTGTCTCCTGCATGTAGGTGTGCAATTTTTTGGGTTGGCTTTGCTTTGTGCTTTAGTTGTTGGGAGTTGTTGAGAGAGTGCAAAGGGTTGTCTCCTACGTGAGTGTTCTTCCCATATGAAGCATGTAGTGAGAGGGTAGTGATTTTCTTTGTATCAATTGCGTATGGGGACTCTTATGTAATCCTTCAAGTGCAATGAATCCATTTGAGTGTTGGACCTCTCTATTTCTCTCAGTTTTGGATTTTCATTTTTCTGCAGTTCTCTCTGTTCTTCCTCTCTTCTCTTTGATTTGAGTTTGGTTCTTGCTTAAGAAAACTCAAAATGAGTTGCTCACTCAAAATGAGTTGCTCTTTGAAGGGAAAAATACTCCAGACCACTTGGCCACTCCATTCCCGAGAGCAAACGGAAGATTCATTGATTCTCCTCTTTTCTCTGAGCTTCGTCATTTCTTCCCCTGTTTCTTGATTTCTAGGGTTTTCATGCAGGGGATGATGAAATCTTTTGATTTCCTTTAGGAGATGGCCTGAGATTCTTGCTTGGAAGTCCTGAGTTCATTGCTAACCCATTTGCAAAAGATCTTGAGCAAAGGATGGATGAACCGCAATTTTTAGATTTTATCTTAAAACTTGATTCCTTGCTTTTGGAATGGATTCTTTTGATTCCTAAGGTCTTTATACTATTTAGAACATGTTCTTGATCTTTTGGCCTGAGGAAAACAGAACCATGTCACTAAATTCCTTGAATTTTGCCAGATTCTGAATTTACAGATTTTCAATTGGCTGTCTGCTGAACCTTGCCTCTGTCTGCGCGAGGGCCGGTCAGACCGGTCCCCCCTTGGCGGTCAAACCGAACCTGCCAAGGCGGTCAGACCGGCTGCCCGAGCGGTCAGACCGGCTGAGTGTGGGCGGTCTGACCGGCCTTGAGGCAGCGGTCAGACCGGTGGCTAGGCTGCGGTCAGATCGGTCCATAACCTGCAGCCTGACCGCCCGACTATCTTTTGATTTGTGATTTTTCCTGTCTTTTGTTTCATGCTCTGCTCTGTTATCGTGTTTGTTTAGTTGAACTTCCAGAGGGCTTATTTCATCTACTTCATAGCTTCTCATAGCTATAGGAGGAGAGACTTGTTGTGGATATTTTTGGGGTCAAGTTTTTTAAAGAGGCACCATTCACCCCCCCCCCCCTCTGTTGCCGATTTCGATCCAACACCAACAATTACCTTTGCACTCCCCAATTCTCCAAAAATCATTTAAGTCATCTATCTAGCCTATCTACTCATTTAGGCTCCACCAATTTATCTTTCCAGCGTGCACACTACCGTTTCCTTTCTATGATCGAATCCACCACATCTTTATGTGTTTACCACAAACAGCTATCTTCTTTTCTTACAACTCTATTTATTCTTTCTGAAATTTTATTTTGTGAGAAGTATCATTATTATTTAAAAATACAATACATAGAAATTTTCTGAGACCCAGCTGTTTTGAACAAAAACATAATGTGTAAGAGAATGCAATAACGATAGCGATTCAGATTCCATCCACCATTACATGGTCTCTGCACCATATGCTAGACCTTCAGCGTTATTAGCCGCTTACATTATCACTGGGACAACACCCAGGGCAACACAAACCAGGGCTTTCCACTGCCCTCCACTTCATTTTCACCCACAAAGTTTTTGAAATAGAACTATATACGGTTAAGTTCCCATGTCCGCCCTTGACCGTGGGCATGGCTATTCGAATAGTTTTGACTCTGCAGAGTTTGCACACTTTATCCACAAGAGACAGTTCACTCGTTGCCCCACAATTCCTTAGTCATGCAATTGAGCAAACCATCACAGTAACCGTTCAAATTACCTCGCCCCTTCCATCATCTCACCCCTATGAGCTTGGCCTACATGCGGCAGGTCTCATAGGTTGTGCGGGATGTTCTCCTTCTGAACGCCTAGCAGCTGGCTACCCACACTGCTAGCACGCCACAGCAGAACTTCACCCTCTGCGAGTGCCCCATTCAAGCCCGCCACCCAGACAGCCACTTGCACTACCTCACCTCCTCCACCGATGATGATGACTTTCAGGGTCCGGTAAATCTACTAAGCCAAGTTGTACTTTACAGACTTGTGGTTGTACTTGTTTTACACAGGAGGTCATGACAAGATTCGGTCCTTAGGGTTATCTGGGTGGTTCTACCACAAACCACACTCTCGTGCACCCCTGCACCATACCCCCGAACCATCCGCCCATATAGGTAAGCAATTTGAGGTTTTTGGGAGTGTAAAATAATCATATCCAACATATACTAGTCATTACCACCATGACTGCCCAACCAACTTTTCTCATGATTAAAAGTGATGCTTGAGCGCTCTCGCGCTCATGAGTATCTAAGCAATACTAAGCATGGCGTATATTTATGGACTTATTTTCGAAAGGTTACTATTATAATTTTGCTAGGGCGACAAGGTTCACATATTCAAATATTCCAAAGGAGATGTAATATTAATCAAGTCAATAATGGGCATATAACTAGAATATTAAATTAAACATGTATTTGCATATAAAATAACGGCATGCAATTTGATAATTTAAAACAAAGTAATTTGCAAAAAATGTAGGTTCAGCATGATCAAAGTATTGACTTGTCTGGCGCGGTTTACCGCGGTCTCGAGCTCACACAATGCTTTCTCTTGAGCTTCTGTTCTTTATCTTCACTTTGCTCCGATCACGCTTGTTCCCTTGATTCTTCAGGACTTCAATTTTTAATTATGCGCTAAACAATTGAATCCAAATAAATGCAAATAACTCAAAAAGATCCAAACAACTTCAAATAAATTTAATTTAGCTTTATTATGAGTTAATGGATGATTTTAGGTTGGTTGGGCACGGAGTGTTTGACAGAGTCAAAGGGGCTGGAACGAAATGATGAATGGCTAGGGGAAATCCGTCGAGACGGATGCCAAGGACAGTTTACAATGAAGGAATACTCACGGGAATATTCCTTCTTCGGTTCAAGGATGACTAGTTATAGTTGACAGTAGAATACTATAAATCGATCTTTTACTTAATTTCTTTTATCTTTATTTTTATTACGGAAGTTCCATGAGTCAAGCTGGACATATGGGTAGGTGTATGGATTTAGTTGGGTACTAAGCATTGTATTGGTCGGATGTTGCTATTTATGAATTTAAGGCCGGGTTCCATAAGCGACGTATATAACTTTTAGCTTGTCGAATTAATTTTATGTCTCTAGTAATTTGATAGGTATCATTTCATGCAACCCTACTAATTATTCGTGCAATTGGTTAATTGTTTACTTCAGAGTATTTTTATGTTTGTGAGATTATCCTGATGCTTGATGACCTAGGACTATTATCTTCTTGCGCCTATATGTTAATATGACCCCTTTAATTTGGAGGCGCTTTTGAAGATGATTGATATTGATATTTTATCCCTTTACTAATCGAGCCTGCTACACATGATTACATTTTGTTATCTTTACTAAATTAAAGCTACTATTTAAGATTTCATGGTCGGCAATATGTTAATGATAGGGTTTATATTTTCAATAGGGTCTAAGGTGTTTAAAAATTATACTAACATATTTACTAATGGGCTGCATATATGTCATCCGCATTTTTCTGACTATTTATCTATATATATATTTGCTTATAAAAGTCTCTAACTTTAAATGGACATCCTATTTCATATACTTTGAATATTTTGTTTAATTCATGGTTCTTGACTAGTTATTATTATTCACCTTCGGAACCTTTGATGATTGTCTATATCTACCCTGGTACATTTTTACCCTCCACTCAAATTGTAGTTTCAGTATTTTAATTTGCGTTACACGTGCACCTTGGCTAATTATCTTGATCTGCACTTAATTGTTATTTTCATTCTAATTTTGGTTCTTGTGATGTTTGGACATCAAAAACCATGTTCTATTAATGCTCTTTTATCCATATCTAGATTAAAATATAATAGAGGCATCTTAACTATTCATACATGATAATTAATCTAACTTTAGATCTTAATACTATTATTTATGCCCTAATCAATTTTTGTTAGCCTCCATGTATAACTGCTAAGCCTCCTCAATTGTTTTCCCTGATTGGAATGGCAAAAAGTAACAAAATAAAAATGTGTCCGAAGAGGGGAAGTCGAACACGGGACCTAGCGGTTAAGAACGGTGCTGATAGCCATCCGGGCGGAGGGTCTTACCTAGCTATAAGTGGAGGACAATGTAGAAGAGATGACACATGAGCCGGGCAAAACAGAGGAGGCATGCCAGAGCAACGGGGCTGAGGCGGCGCCGGCGAGGGGTGGTCGGGGAGTCAGTGGCGACGGCCAAAATGGATGCCTGACAAGGAAGGGAACCCCTTGGAGGTGGCGGCTCTGGCCAAGAGGCTCTGTGGCGGGCCGGCGGCGCAGAGGGGCTCTCGCGGCCTGCTCGTTGAGGGGGAGGAGGGCATAGGGCGGCATCGGGGATAGCCTCGGCGGTTGCTGGGGGAGCTCCAGGCGCCGGGAATTGGGTTGAGGCTGGGCGAATCATCGGGGAGACCGGGGCACCGGAGTTGGGGAGGACGCGGTCGCTGGCAGCCTAGAGGGCACGAGAGTCCAGTAGCACTGGGTACAAGCAAGAGGGAGATGACGCGACCTCCGGGAGGGTCTTGGCATGTCTCGGGGCCCATCGAGTGGTGCTGCTGGTGATGAAGGCCATGGGGAGCTTGACGGAGGCGGCGGTGGCGCATGGTGCCAGCGGCGTACAGGCGGCGGTAGCTTCGACCGACGGCGAGGATGGGTGCGTGGTGCTCTGGTGAGGCTGTGGCGCGGTGAAATTGGATTGGGGCTGACCGTCGGGGAGGCGGCGACGAAAAGGGCGGCGGTCGGCCGGAAATAGGGGAAAGGCGAGGGGGAAAAACAAGGGAGAACAATCGGCTGCTACTTATAGGAGCGGAGGGAGGTGCTACTGCAAGGTCACTGGCGTCGATGACCGATGCACAAGCGCGGGATGACGACGGCGACGTGGGCACGAGGTGACCGGCGGCGTGCATCGCGAAGATGGTGGCAGAGCATGGGCACGGGATGGGTCCTTGGCTGTGCACAACGTGGGGCAGGTGAGGCGCGACGGGAAGCGCTGGCGGGGATGAGGCAGGTGTGACTGACGCCATGGCGACGCGCGCACAGGAGTCGGGAGGGGACGGGGGAGAAGGAGACAGGACCGGGCGCAGGGTATGGGGAAGAAGGGGAAAGGAGGAAGTCAGACCCGCAGTCAGTAAAGAAGGGGAGAGAGGGAGAGAAGGGAAGAAAAGGGTGGAAGGGCCCACATGTAATAGATAAGGAGAAAGGGAAAGGAAAGAGAAGAGAGAATAAAGGGCTCAAGCAAGGTTTTGAATTTTTGGATTTTAATTTCTATTTCATGCTTAAATTATTGAAATAAACATTTGAATTTTTACTTCAAATATTGGTTCACATATCTAGTTACAAAATCTAATATTTCTCTATTTTCTATTGTATTTAATTTTTGCCCTTGGATTTCGATTTTGTTATAAATTGTATATATAAGTTTTGATTATTCAACCTTGGATTTTGGTTTTGTTATTTAGGGGTATATTCT